>OX422143.1:17702408-18406383 GCA_949129095.1 Volucella bombylans | reverse complement strand
CCGGTGTTCGAGGGTGTCGAATGATTGTATAATATTGGCATCACCTACGAGTTTTATCGCACGATTTTTGATCGTATTTAGCAAGTGCAAAGAGGTTTTTGGGGCTCCTGACCAGAGCCTTATATATTGTAGCCAGGTCAGAGAGGCTGAAATACATATATCTTACTTCGCTTGAGGAAACCTAGACAGCATTTTTGGCGACATCGAATAAGTGGTCATCCCCCCGTAAGTATCTATTAACACACGTACCGATAATGGAAAGTTTATCGGTTTCGACGATGCAAGTGCCATTCATTGTGTTTTGGAAGCATTAAATTCGACTGACTCTGTTGGTAGTTATGCTGCTAATATTGGAATTTAATGTGCTTAACATACGCAGTCGTTCGCGTTCTACAGCTGAAGGACAGGAATGTAAGTCCCTACTACTGTCGTCAGCAAAGGAATATATTGGATTAGAAGAGGCAAAAAAGGCAAGAGATCATTGATGTTAGACTTGAAACCTTCCAATCCCCACATCCGTAAGGTTGTTTTTAATCCGTTGAAGAAGAGAGTCGTTGATCTCAAATGTACGCATTTTCGACAAAATAAACCTGATGCAAATCTCTGTCAAATGTCTTAAGTGCAACTTTGGTTCCACTGTTCCACTGTTGCTACTAAAACCACACTGCCGGTCATTAAGAAGTTTTCGTGTTTCGAGATATTTCATGGGCTGACGGTTTATCAGCGTTTCCATGACCTTGGAAAGAAGGGATGTACGTAAGTGCAATGGGTCTGTAGGAGGAGAGAGAAGAAGATTTGCCTTTTTTAGAGACGGGTTGGACAAATGCTGTTTTCCATCTGCTCGGAAAGTGTCCTAAAGAATAGGATTAATGAAAAAGCTTACGCTTTTGTTACTACCTTTGGCACATTGTGGTATTTTTTTGGTCATAGTGAAATTTCACGCTACAGTCATTCCTGACTCGTTTGAACTTTTTTCGGTTTTCCTCTGTCGGGTTGGTCTTGTAGGACTGAAAAAACATTTCTCTAACCCTAACAGCCTCTTTACAGCTCGACTCGTACCACGCCTTTGCTTTTGGTTTGATACTCTTCATCCGATGAGGAATAAAGGATCTCATTCCAAAGAGATCAGTGATCATATAACCGGCGGCATCCACGTCGTTATCGAGGAAACATAACGACCAGTTAAAATTGCTAAAAAAATGTGCAAAGTCCGCTCCCATTGTGTTTTTCATATTGCCATACGGTTCTTTTAGGAATTTTTTTTCTAACGGGAAATTAGCTGATATGAGACAATGGACCGACGACCCTGGAGGGAAGAGCACATCAACGTCGTACTTATCAGGGTGAGAAGTTAAAAACAAGTCCAGGTTGTTAGGGTTAGGGTTAGGGTTCGCGAGGGTTCATTTACAAGCTGCGTCGAGTTGTTTTTCGCAGCGAATATTTCAACACACCGTGCTTCGGCTGTATTCTGTCCAGAATGTCGAAGCCACCCAGAATTGTGTATATATGGTATATCGAAATCGCCCGAAATAACGATTTCACTTTGAGGATACAGGGATATAATTCGTTGCATGGAGTCAGGCCGCGCATCTAGCTCATTAAAGGTCGAATTGCTATCCATTGCTGGGGCTTCTGTAAATAAGCAATAGTGGATAGTTTGCTTACGGAGATGGAATTTTAACTACATGAAATTGAATTCCGGAGTAGAACAGGGACTTCACTACCTACGTAAATGGCGAGGCCACTGTGAGAAAAGAATAGCGGCACTAGTCCGTAGTCAGGTAGCTTCAGATCAGAATTCTGTTATTTACTAAAACGGATATAAAGGAATTACAAGTATTTTTTGATTATTTATATTAAAAAAATAGCTGCAAGGACTAAAAAATTTCACTTCACTTGCATCTTGTTTTTGCAAGCTGCAAAACGTGTTTCGTAATTAGTGCTCTATAGGTTCGGTTTGAAGGTGTGTTTCTTGTTGCTCATCTACGGAACAGAAGATTTTAATTACAAAGCAAATTTACAATCAATTGAGACGTGGTATGTTATATCTTTAATATTTTATTGCGACATAAGCTCATTAAACAAAATTAAAGTAAAATATAATGTTAACAATTGTTAATTACAGTTGAAAAGCCAATAAAACAGCTTAATGTATCGTATCGGAATGATGTTTTGGATGTGAACATCCCCATTGACCCTTTGAGCTCGTAAATGTTTTCTTTATTTTATTTTAATGAGTGCACTCAACTATTATTTACTTAATAAGTACCAATTGCTCCAACTACTTAAAGCGACTACTGACTCTAATTTCATTGCTATAATATATATTTTACTCCATATCTATACTACCTTTAGATTTTTCATTCCTTTATACATTACACATACGTACTTACTTAATCGGCGCTACAGTTCGGGGTGTACCTGGGACTCAACAAACAAACGGGGGTGGCCGTGGTGTAGTGGTAGTAGCAAACGCTTCTCACTCCGGAGGGTCCAGGTTCGAATCCTGCCCATGGCAAAATCAGTTTTTCATTGTATAATTGGAACTCAGACAAAAAAATTCTGCGTGTGAAGGCATAACACTGACACGTAGATTTGGCTGTTATAAGAGTTTCAAGCAATGAAAAAATACTGGGAATTATATCTCGAATCACTCTGAGTGAAGAAAAACTCTCCGTCCTATTCGGACTCCCACCCCTGGAGAGCAAACATAGAAACCAAACACACCTGAGTTTCAAACCACTACAAAAACAATTTTCCTTTCTCCTCCTTCTATCTTTCCGCCCGCGCCCTGGCAACAGTAAAAGGGTATCAACCCCTTAGGCGCGCGTAAATTATAAAAAAAAAAAAAAAAAAAAAAAAAAAACAAACGTCTTCAGTTAGATCGATCTTTAGCTAACTGTCTCCAGTTGCGCACTCCAAGTCGGTTGAGGTCACCTTCTACAAGGACTTGTGCGCGCCACCTAAGGTGAGGTCTTCCTCTACTGCGTTGTCCCTCCGAGTTAGATTCGAATTCTGAGTATTTCCAATAGAATTTTTAATATGTATTATTGAAAAAATGTGTAATAACGAAACATCTAACCAAAATAAAGGAAATGAGAAAAATGTAATGCGTTTGTACTTCTACAAGCTAGGCAAAACCAATTTTTTATTGTTAACAATAATGACGAGGATTTTTTTTTCTCTAATTACTGACACCTAATTACATGACTCTCTATAAATGCTGTTATATGCGGCCTTAAAATCGATGCAGGGATGGTGTGTGTCGATTTGGACTTCCTTAGTATTTTCCAGGATCTGCCGGAGTGTGAAGATTTGGTCGATTGTGGAATTTCCTAGTCTGAAACCTGATAGGGGCCAATCAGGTTGTTGACGAAGGATTTCAAGACAGTCACACAATATATCAAATGAGATATTGTATGCAATGCTGAGGAGGCTTATGCCTCTGCAGTTGGCGCAGTTGGGGGGTTCTCCTTTTTTAGATCGTGCAAACTAAGTTTCCATTCACTAGGAATACACTTGAATTGTATTAGATATTGCTATCCTTATTTTGTTTTGGTCAGGTGGACGGAAGTTTTGGCTATCATCGTTTAAGTTGAATAGTCTATTCTGTCTGACGGCGGGACTGTATTCTCAGCACCAACTATTACTCTACTACAAGGTTTCCTTCTTTCATGCCTTCAGACGTTCTTTTTACCTGTTGGTAAAATTTTCGTACGTTAATCCTGGAGTACAAACTCTTAATGGTTTTTTTTGTTCTCCTGGAGAAGTTGATGTTTTTTCCCGTCTCTTCTTCTCGTAGAGCTCACGAGCGCTTCCCGTCCTTCATTGCAGTGCCGGTTTTTATGCTTGTTTAGCTGCATGTGCTTGCAGGCATTTTTCATCAAACCAGGGATTTTTACTAAACCCGATTTCGCTTAGTTGCTAATAGCTGTTGGGTTTCAGGCGGATAGTTTAATGCCGATAAAGCTAGTCATGGTATCCGATAGCTAACTGCAAAGACCAAAAGACATTTTCTTATGAGAATAAAAAAAGTTAGATCCTGCCATCGCGTTTTGGAAAAAAAAAATTATTTAACATCATTTTATGAGAGCGCATAATTAGTCTCGTATGTCAAGATTTATTTATATACCATACTCTCTGGTTTAAACAGCTAATTTCCCATAAATATTTTCTTGAGTCGGAACCTTAGGTATTTCTCCTTTTTCTTACAGTTATCATAAATGTTGTCTAACATCTATTTGAGATAAATATTGAAACTTCTTTCTTTTAAGGTCTCACCTACACGCGAAGATGACGTTAAATTAGAACCTCCACCCCCTTCAAAATCACCGGTACCTGTAGAAATCAACACAGCAACTTTTCTGATTACATCGCCAAGTGTTCAACTTCGTAAGCTTGAGGATGAAAAGACACCTCCAAAGAAACGTGGTCGTCGTGCTAAAGTTCATGTAATAGAAAAGCAATCTTCAGACAATAGCAAGACAAGTCAAATCGATACACCATCAAGTTGTACAATAAAAAAACAGTTGCCATCAAAAGATAGTCCGGATGTTGGATCTTTAGTGATTCCCAAACGATCACAACGTCGCATTAAGCCAACCCCAAAGATACTAGAAAATGCTGAACTTCTTTGTGAATATGAAACGAAAAATATTGAGCGCATGACATCGTTATGCCACGATCATGAAATGGTTCCAAATGTTTCTGTAAAACCTAGCTCTTCACGCAGCAGCAGCAGACACCGTGATATAAAATCTGAAAATAGCAGTGAAAGCCAGCTTCAACATCCTTCGAATGTGGTTAAGAAGAAACTCTTTTCCAAATCTGATTCCACCATAGAAAGGCCTAAGTTTGTAAAGAAGTCTTGTCCCGATATACAAGTGTTCCTTAACGAGGTTAAAGCAGCTAAGTGGCATCACAATAAATCGCCTGAGGATAAAAAACTTAGCAAAAAGCAACAGCATAAACTAATGAAGCAAAAACAGAAACATATGGAGAAATTGGGTCTCAAAAGGACCAAAAGTGGTCATGCATCTGATTCGGAGAACTCTTCCGATGATAACGAAGAGTTTGTACCCTCTAAGAGAATACAAGTAGGTAAAACCAATGTAACACTAAGGGTACGTGGATCAAAAGAAAGTACTCCCCCTGTGGGAAGTACATCGTCACCAAAATCACTGACACTCGCTACCAAGAAACCACGACAAAAATCACAAGCTGCCCCAAAAATCAACGATAGGATTACGGAATTTACAAAAACAGACTCTGGTGTAATTATGCAAAATACGGCAACTCTAGTACCAAATCCTTTCCATAAGGATACCTTAAAAGACTTAATTTGTCTCTGTCACAAGCCATCGCAGTACTATACGCGAAAAACACCTGAAACCGCATTTTGCTGTGCAATCGATCACATAGAGGAGCAGAAAGTTGGCTGCTGCAATCAACTAGGTGGAGATCTATTGAATTTACTTCGACCAAGCTCAAGAGTGGGCTACATGATCTTGTGCGATGATCACAAAAAAAGATTTAGAGCTCATAACTGTTGCGCTGGTTGTGGTATCTTCTGTACTCAGGTACCTATTTCAGATGAAAACTAGAACAATAACTAATATATTTTGTTTTAGGGTAAATTTAGTTTTTGCAAGCAACAACATTTTTTCCATCCGGACTGTGCCCAGAAATTTATTCTTAACAGTCCGATCGACCCAGCAACTCCAGATAACTACACTAGTCCAACGTTGGTTTTAAAATGTCCACATTGCGGCATCGATACACCAGAGCGAACATCAACAGTAACAATGAAATGCCAATCCTTGCCAGTATTCCTACCTAGTCAAAAGGCCAAAATGTAAGTGAAAGTATTTGAAATTGTTTCAATGAATAGATAACGAATTAGTTTGTCTGTGTATTTTAGGAAACCAGCAAAAATGGGGCTACCTATTGTACAAATACCAATCTCAGCCCACAACAATAATAATAGTATCAAAACCAATAATAATGCAACTGTAAGGAAAACAATGTCGCTGGAAGCACTAATACCAGAGTCAGTGATGAATGTTGTTGGACGAACAAATGGAAGGCGAACAAATTCGGAGTTTTCACCAAAGGATATGTACTATGCCGTGAAGAACGATGATCTCGAGAGGGTGGCTGAAATACTTGGTAAGTTGAGTTAAATTCGTTTGATTTGAACTGTGATACTTGCCAACTCAAACTTAGCCGAAATGGGTGCGACTGATGGGCCATGCCAATAACTTTCTGATTAAGAGAACATTGTATTCTCCAATGGTTTTTGATATTTCATATCCTATTAGAATTTACGAAAAGTTAATCCGAAAATGGTACAAAAAAACAGGTTAAACTTGGAAAGTTTTGGTAGAGCTAAAAAAAGTGTGACAGTTGGGTTTATCTCTTTCGGCCGAGCAAGAACGACTTGAATATATCCTTGAAGTGAAATAGTCAAGGACAAGGGAAGTCTGGAATAACCCAGACAATTCTTGTGATGGGTGATGGGTTAATAGATTAGTACTGCAAACATTTCGAAAGAGTCCTCTATTTTTAAGAAAAAATGTATTGTACGAATATTTTGTATGATATATTTTAATAACTTAAAAAGTCATAGGCGGATTTTGGTCAAAATTTGATGACCGCGTTTCTGTATGAAGACCCACCATCATCATACCAATCGATAGTGCAATTTGTTAGCGAGTTATAGTGGGCCAAAAAATTGACACATACGGATAAACATACACATATGTTACAACCTGTCTAAAAAAAACTACAGACACCTTAAAACGTAAAGATCTCACAAAATGTTCATTTTTGATTTTCGAGGTGAATGCAATAACTTCAATACCAGGAAGTTAAAAAGTGTTATACTCTATGAATGATAATACGAGTATTACTCGTGATGTAATGTGACCTTATGTTTGTAAGGCGTTTCTAAAAACACGTTCAACATATTGAAACAAAATGTTCTCTGGCGCTTTAACATAACAACGAGCGGTGTTCCCTGTCCTTATTTATTATTTTTTTGAAACCAAAGCATTTTCTCAAATAATAATTCGGTCGAAAACGCTCGACGATTCTTCCAAGAATTATTATTGCAAGAACTTCCTTAATTATTTGACATGTTTTTGAGACGCCTTAAGCATTGGCGACACCGACTTTGAGCTGATCTTTGAAAGGTGAAAATGGAATTAAACAGTGACCAAAAAACAGTTTTGAACTATTTGGATAAGGCTGGATACAAAGAGCAGCTCGATATTTGGGTACCACATGAATTAACAGCGAACAATTTAATGGATTGAATTTCTATCGATAAAGCGCTGCTGAAACGAAACGAAATTGAGCCATTTTTGAAAAGGTTGATACCAGGCGATGAAAAATGGTCAAAGGATGGATGAAGGTACACAAACGGTGGCAAAGCCTGGATTGGCGTCATGTAAGGTAATGCTTTGTGTTTGATGTTATTGGAAGTTAATCGTGCATTCAATCTAGCCAGAAGATTGATTCCATTCTCTACTGTCGGCAAATAATGCGATTAAAGCGGCCAATTGAGGTAAGGCGGCCAGAATGGAACAATAGGAAAGGCCTTGTCTCCCATCAGATGCAGTGCCAGACCACGCACATTTTTTATGACTCGGGAAAAATTGAGAGAGCTTGGGTGGGAAATTTTGACGCATTCACCGTATAGCCCGGGCCTTGCTAAGTTCGGATACCATTTGTTTCGCTCTCTGCAAAACTCTCTTATTGGTATAAAGCTGACTTCAAAAGAGGCTTGTGAAAATAGCTCGGTTCAGTTGTTTGCCCAGAAATTCCAGAAGTTCTACAGTGATGTCATAATGGTTTGACCACAAAAATGGCAAAAGGTTTCAATCAAAACGGAACATATTTAAAGTTTATTTAAAATATAACACAAATGTGTTTCAATTTTAAACGAACTTTTTCCTTGACCCAATATATTGTGCTGAAATATTTCGTCTGTGCGGGGAAATGCGGGATTTGCGGATAGGTTTGGTAAATACTAAGGCTGAAAAGACACCGGATCAGTCAGAGGGTTTTTTGTTTTATAGCCAAAAAAAAAAACGTTTTTTATTTCAACACACACCAACCGAAATACAATGTAACAAAACAAATCATTTTGCTTTTCCGTTTCCTTTGGTGTGCGTTAAGAGAAGAAAAAACCGAGTTTGCGACTAGTTTTTAGGGTTGTTCAACATGTGTCCCGGTTCAGAGTATTTTATTGACGCTTCTGAGAGATATGAAACACAAAATAGAGAGTGGTGAGTAATTATTACAATCAAATACGAGATGCAGAGAACACTATTAAAAACCTGATGGGAGAACTAAGGACATATCCTGATAAATTCATAAGCTTCAAAAGAATGAAGATTGAAACGTTCGATTATTTGTTTGCATGATTATTGGCATGGTCTTTGTCTTTTTGTTTGTATATTGAGTTTTTTGATTCAATTAAATATAATAACTAATCTGTATCTACGTCCATTTTCAATGAAAACTCTCAAATAAATTAACGCCAGTGCAAACAAAAACAACAAGAACAACATTTTGTTTCTGAAAAACAACTTTCCAGCTATCGGCAACGAAACATGTTTTTCTGTTTCGTCTCGTTTTTTGTGTTGTCGTATGCTGCGGTGTGTGCTGTGAAGTAAGCACAAGTGCAATAATCGACAACGACGCTGTTTTGAAACATATTTGTTGCATTTGGTGTGTCTTGGTCGTGTGCAAAGTCATGTATTGTATTTTCGACAACTAGTCATGAAATACATCGAGCCAAAAACATGTTTTTTGTTTCGCCTGCTTTGGTGTGTGTTGGCTCATAAGAATCAATGGATTGTTGTTTCATTAGTGAACCAAAAGTGGTTTCCATTGTGTTTTCAGCCTAAGAGAACCCAAAAATGTCTAACATATTCTTACAATTTTTCTTTTAGAGAAACAAGTTATGGAGAACCGTGCCTACTTTTGTAAAAGCTACTTTGATATCGTTATAAGATTATGTTACGTTTATATGGTTTTAAACGCACTTATTATTATACTCGACGTTAATTTTATCAGGATTCTATATCAACAATTATGCAGTGAGGAAAACAGACGGGCAAGAATCTTCTAGAAAAAAAATCACATATTAGATCACCGACAGACAAAAGTAATACAAGTGCTGCCAGCTCCATTAGTTTCTTCTATGTAAGCGTTCTATAAATGTTTCAAATTAAGACTAGCTGATCCATTTCTTTGCTCTTTCTTTCTGTGAGAATTAAAAAACTGAGTAGAGATAGTAATTATAAAGTCCATTCGGTGTTTTGGTTCAGTGGATGCAATCTTAACATTTTCATAAAATATGGGGGCGTTGTACTTGTTGTTGTCTTTTCATGGAGTCAGAGTTCAGAAACTTTTTAACCTTTGAATGCATCTTACAATATTAATGCGCCATTTTCGGTGATGCTGGTGCCTTTTGGTTAATAATCCATTAACATGATTTCCTTGTTGAAATTCTTACCGCATTTCACAGTATAGTGTTTTTTTTATGCCACACAATCATTACCTTTTTAAGCATTAATGCCCAACGATTTTTAGTACATTACCATCAGTTATGTCATGAAATGACTGTTTTGGATGTGTTTTTTTTTTGGCCCTCGGGGGATTTGCTGAAATAAACTTAGGCACTTGTCATGGTCACCACAAATTGGGGTTCAACCAGATCAATGAAAATATCACGCGGAATTACATATTCTGAAATTTTTTTTAAGAACATAACACTAACACTAACTTAAACTAACACTAATGCCTCAGCACGTGTTAAGTTTTTTGGAAAGTGGGATAGAGAGAGAAAGAAAGATATTTGGGCTCAGTGGTTATTTCGCTGCATGGGTCATGCATCCAACATTTAATGGGGAGACTAAATTCTTAGTGGAATGGCTTGTTGTTAACTGAAAAAATGAATGTCTTTCAGGCGAGGTTGGGATTCGAACACCGAACCTTTCGACTTGGAAGCCAGTCCACTACCACTTGAGCCACGGCTACTACAGGTGAGCTTATTGATAAATCAACGTGAAATTTCCAGTGTACAGAAAAATTCTATATACACGTCTGCTTTTCATTCGATTAAAATTCACAATGTATCACAGATATATTACGTTTTATATGTAGCATCGTAAGATATATATTAATAAATGTTAATATTACTCTCTTTCCGAATTTCCCTGTAGTTCATATTTTCATGTCATTTATATGTATGGTGTTTGAATTAAGTTTTTCACTAATTCGCCGATAACGATATATTACATCATTGGCGATTATTTTAACTAGTAGACCCTCACATTTCGGTTTGTGGTGGACTAGACTTATTAACCGAAATTATTACTAGTGAGACGATGAGAGTGTTTTGTTTTTGGTTTTTGGAACAATCTCCAAACATTTTGAAGAGTGGTTGAGTGTGATAACTAAGTAGATACATATGTCATTTAGTACATAGGTAATGTTATAATCAAAAAGTATGGTTGTAGAAAGCTGTGAAAGTAATTTCTATTCCTTAAAATTGAGAAGGTCACATTCCCTAATGGCACTCATAGGCTCATTGCTAAGCAAGGTTTTAGGGACCATGAGGCGCTCATTCTAGCCTTAAAACTTCCAACAGCTTTCTTTAAAGTGGTTTGTGGTACTCGTATTTGGAAAGTGAATCGAACTCATTCACATTCACGAACAATTCACATTCATTCTGCTCTTTATAGCACTTACCAGTGTTGGATGATGTTTGAGAAGTGTAAAAGTATAATTACAGCGACGATATAAACCCGACCTAATTACAACAGAAGTACGCTATCCATGTGCATGGCCAAAGGTTTTCTGCACTCCACATACAAATCGAAACATAAGGATTCATAAAAAACTGAGTTTTTAGCACTCAGTGGTCTTATTTTTTATTTTTTCTTCTCCAAACAATCAATCCTACTTTCTATTCAAAGCCAAAGGCAAATATAGGTTTGCATCATGTTGCATTTGTGTTATTACTCGTAAAATGAGGGGTAAAAGCGGTGGTAGACTTCATGCATAACTAATTTAAACAACCGCATCTACTTTTTATTCATCGATTCATCAACGCGTTGTGTGTAGGACGGCGACTGATAACTGTTGAACATCTGGGGTTAACTAACATATTTCCATTCAGATTTTTGATTTCGTATTTCGGCTACAATATGAGAAAATTTTCTGGGCATTAAGTCAATGTCCGTGAAAATTTCACAGGCGAAAAATAGCGTGATGTACATTTCGCACAGTGATGAAACTCAAATGCTCAAAGACATGAACAACGATATCTAACAAGCCTGCTCTAGCATAACCTCTGTTAAGTGATGCGCTTGAATTTGGGATCTGGAAAAATGCATATGGGTAAAAACAGCTTGATCTTTGTGCCTAATGGAAAACCACACAACACTTGCAGAAGTGTAACAAATATTTAATTCTCTAATACCTCAACAATTACTTTTTAATTTTCCCAAACAGCTTCTTAGTTTTTGAAAGCTAAAATGAATTATTCATTTCTGTGTAAAAAAAAATGAAGAAAATCTGCAAAAACTGATGTAAATTCAACTTAAATCAATGGTGGTTCATGCTTCCGTTGTTTTCTTTTAAAAATATTCTTCCTATTTAATTTTTTCAGGTTCCGGTTATGATGTCACCAACTGTATGAGAGAATTTCACGACGGAACCTGCCTTCATTTAGTATCTCATTCTGGTAGTCTTCAGATGGCCTATTTACTATTGTGTAAAGAATTTCCTCAGGACTTTGTAAACATGATTGATCGAGACCTTCGAACGGCAACAATGTGTGCAGTAATGAGTGATAAATGTGACATTTTAAATTTATTCACTCAGTGTGGCGCTGATTTAAGTATACGAGTAAGAGCCTTTTCCTTTTATTTTAATGTCTAACAAAAAATATTTAATGTTGGTTTTTTTTTTGTAAGGGACCAGAGGGTAAAACATGTCTTCACATAGCAGCAAAACTAGGAAACTTAGAAGCTATACAAATTCTTATAGAAAGCTATAAGAGCAGTCAAAGCGTTTCTAGTTTTTTAAAATTTATTAATGCACAGGATGACGGTGGTTGGACAGCAATGGTATGGGCCGCTGAATTGGGACATACAGAAATTGTTAGCCACCTACTAAATCACGGGGCAGAGCCAGATATTTGCGATAATGACAACAACACTGTCCTGCACTGGGCTACTGTATACAATGGGAGTTTGGATACTATTAATCTTCTTTTACAAGCAGGCAGCGATTGTAATGTACAAAACGTAGATGGCGATACTCCTTTGTAAGTCTTTAGTGCATTAAATATGTTTTTTTTATAAATTTTTTTATTTTTATTTGTTGTTTGGTTAATTGTAGACACATTGCATGTCGTAATTCAACCACTCGGCTGTGCCTAGCTCTGATTGCGAACGGGGCTGATCTCATGATTAAGAACAAAGCTGATGAACTTCCTTATGATTGCATTCCACGCGAAGATAGCCAGTGTGCTCGAACGGTGGGCTTTAATATGCAGATGCGTTCGTTTGCTCCATCAGGTCTTCGTAATCGAATTGTTTCAAGTGACATATCCAACGGCCGTGAACAGAGGCCTATTCAGGCAGTTAGAAATGAATATAATATCATAGCAGCTGCAGCAGCCGCAGCTGTGGCTGCATCGCCTTCGTCATCGGATGAGTCAGAGGAAATAATGCTGCCTGATTTTAAATACATCACAAAGACAATCATTCAACAAAACCCGGTCCAAATCGACCAGAGAGTATCACAGATGCGAATATGCTCCTGTAGAGATGGGTAATTGGACAAATTGTTTAAATCTTTCTTTAATGATATTCAAGATTTTTTCGCAGTTGTGTATCAGACCAGTGTCAATGTACAGCAGCATCGGTACAAAATTGGTACACGGCTGAGGGACGATTGAATGCGGATTTCAACTATGAAGATCCACCGGTGATTTTTGAGTGCAATGATGTTTGTGGTTGCAATAAGGTAATAAGGGATTTATAAAATCGATTTGTTAAGCATTCTTCCAAATGTTTGTTAGTTACTCTGCAAAAATCGTATCGTTCAAAATGGCATCAAGCTTCCCCTGCAAATCACCGAATGTGACGAACAGGCCAAAGGGTGGGGTGTTCGAGCCTTGGTCAACATCCCAAAAGGTTCCTTTATTGCTGAATATACAGGGGAAATTCTTACCGACTTTGAGGCAGATCGGCGGACAGATGATAGCTATTTCTTTGACATAGGTCATGATCATTGTATTGATGCTAATTATTATGGAAACGTAAGTCGTTTCTTTAATCATTCATGCGAACCGAACTTAGTGCCAGTACGAGTCTTCTTCGAGCATCAAGATTTTCGTTTTCCGAAAATAGCATTGTTTGCCTGCAAAAATATTCCCGTTGGCGAAGAAATGTGGTGAGTATCTAAAGTATTTATTTGTTCTTTCGGTTATAATCTTTAAATTAGAGCATATATAACATAGAATATCCTTAAGTGAATCGATAAACAGATTCCATCTATTAGCAGTTGTATAGGGATTTTTTGTACTTCAGTTTTTGGTAGATAAGGTCCAGACCAGAAACATCTACATATAGTATTTATTACATATTTTGAGCAATTCTAAGCATTTCGCAACGGAAACAGAACAGAACGCTGGAGGCACTGGTATTATTTTGTGAAATATCAGACTTAATTCGAAGGTTCCGAAAGGCAATTTCAGCTCATTGAACAAGAGATTCACTGATCCCAAATGCATCCGTTTGAAATTTCCCTTGTGCAATGTACTTTTGTGACAATTTGAACGGTTGACGCTACTAACCAAGTATTGTAGCTATATACTATAAGTATATTTTTAAATATTTCGTTCGTGTCAATTATAATAAGTTTCCTTTTAATTTTTTCTGTTAGAAGCACACTGACACAAAGCTGTAGGTATAGATGGTAAATGCTCGGTATAAATTCTTTATATAAATTTATATAAATCGTTGAAAAATAAACAATTCTTGCCAAAGAATGGTAATATTATGGAATATGTAATCTGGAAAAGAATACGCCTTCATAGCTCAAAGTAATATCCAAGTCCAGTTAGACAAGCCTTTAACTCATCAAAGTTATAATTTTCCGTTGTGATATTCTGTCCGAGCTTTTGGTGTTGGGTGTCCTTTCTTGTCGATGGGAACAGTGTCTACTATCTGCAGATCCTAATTAGAAGGTTTAAACCTTTCACAATATTGTATCTTAATTATTTAATCGTTTTATTCCAACGTTATGGGTGGCCGTGGCTCAAGTGGTAATGTATTGACTTCCCATTCGGACGGTTCGGGGTTCAATACCAGTCGTGATCGAAAGACATTTTTTCTGCCAACTCAAGTCTCGTGAGGTGAATGCTTGCCTAAATACAATACCAAGTCAATTTACACTAATAATTTAGTCTCCCCCTTAAATGTTGGATAGTCATACCCTCTTGAGTGTTAAGTTCTTTAAAAAAAAAAAAAACTAAAACAGATGTAATGCAAATAATAAAAAATAGGTGAGTCGGTATACCTACACGTTTTATAAGGCTTATTTTGCATTTACTGGCTCCCATTGTGGGCCCATATCTTTAACCACTGTGTGTTTGTAAACGACCCTCGCTTTGTATGTTTGAATGTGAAAATAAATCAGTTTACCTTTATGCTGATGACGTCCAATTTCATATAGCCCGACCCATTCATAATATTCCTGAGCTTGTCCAACGCATTAATGAGGAGCTGTAGAGTAAAAGCAGTTGGGTCACGGACAATGATGATGTACTGAATCCAAGAAAATCACAAATACTGCCTATGTATTAAAAAAAATTGATTTCCAGTCATTACCTGATGACATTTGGCTTTCTGGCGTCAAATTAAAAACTGTTAAATAGGTTACCAGTTTAGCCTTCGTAATTGATCATATGTTGCTAGATGTACACATACTAATTTTCGTAAACTGTGGTTAACCGCGGCTTTCACCTCTGCTGCCACAAGACAGAAGCTCATCAAAACACTTATTGTATCGCTAATTACCTACGCTGGAAATGTCCCAATGTTAGTTGCTGGTGGCCTTCAATGATGCGGTGCGTTTCACCCATGGTCTACGTAGGTTTGATCATTTCTCGACAATTTCTAGGAGTTTACTTGGTTGTTCTCTCAACAGTATTTCAACTCTAGAAACTGCATGTTTTTATACAAATTAATAACAAAACGCCATCTAATACTCGCTCATTCTAGCAAAGCACTAAAAATTATTACAGCACACTTTCGTTACCCAAACTCATCCCGTCTATTCTTTGTCCACTCGATTCAAATTTGGAATTCAAAAGTAATTCAAAAAAGCAACAATGTTCTACTTTTTCTGAACCTAAAATTACTATTATTACTTTTTTCTGTATCTACATTTCCTTCTTCTCCCACCTATTCCCACTCATATTATCTATATAAGTAACTATTTTCGTATTAATGTACAATCCATTTATTATACATAAATAAATTGAGGTGAATTAGTGATTTCTAAGGAGCAGTTTTCTTCATTGTCATCCTACACATACCCAGTTTATCCGACAGCTCAATGTGCATTGAAGCAATCCGCATGGGTTCAATACGCTCAAATAAACACCACTTATATCATATAAACATTTTCAAATCGCATTGAAACATTTTATTTTCTCGCGCTCTCATCATTCTTTCATCATCGGGCAAACGAAATATTTGGAAAGACAAAGAAATAAGAACAATGTATCAGTGTTAGTGTCAAGTGTCAGTTCAATCAATTATTTGTTAATCTTCTCTCACTAATTGGATAATTTCATATAAACACCAATGCGGATTGCTTCAACGCACATTGAGCTGTCGGATAAATTGGGTAATAGTCACTGTAGTTTTTGAATTTACGTAGATATGTACATGCCTACAAAACTTACATACTTACATGAACACATTGCCATTCAAGTTCACAATTTCAATTAGCCGCTTTTGTTTTTTATATAGAAAAGTGCATTTCATTGAGTGAAAATAAATTAAGTGTCTAATATGGTCGGTCAATTTGATATGGACTTAGACTTACACACATATGTACATACAGATGAAAATACATTATACGTGTAGCATAACCTTTTCATTTTCTCTTTTTCCTACAATACTTTTTTAACACACATGAGCAATGTACTAAGCGCGACGTTAAGGTCGTCTTTGGTGATTTTACCCCCAAATTAGGAAAGGAGAGCATCTTTAGTGCTATAGCACCCATTTCCCACAACTCAACATCCACAAAGGAGCCTAGCAGTCACCTAATCAAAAAATTGGAAACCAGATTAATCATGTTGCGATCGACCCAAAACACAACTATAGCATTCTTGATGTTCGAAAGTTTCGAGCAGCCAACACAGACGCAGACCATACTTTGTTCTACCCACGTTACGAACACGAATATCCCGGACGCCAGAACACCGCAGAAGTACTATAAAGATATTTGACAGTAAATGGCTACAAAAGCAAAGTACTTTTCTTATCGGGTTTTCGAAAGCTTTTCAAGAAGTCCTACGCTTGCTTCCAATATCAAATGCAGAAGACCAGTGCCGACATTGTCAGCAATTCATTAGGGACGCCATAACTGATGTGCTAGGCCTCACCCGATAAGCATATACAGAACCAAAGTACGAAAAAAAGAACTTTATATGAGCAAAGGAGACAGAAGCAACAATAGCTTCTCAAAAAGAAAACAGAAAGGAACAAAATAGCTCTCGATCGAAAGCATGAAGAGGTGCTCTCTCCTTTTTTACAAAATGTGAATTAGCTAGGGACATAAACACCGAGCAGAACCATGCAGAAATATTGATATGAAAGTATTATAATATATAACATAGTCACAGTCGCAGTCACAGTTTAGAAGGATTTTTTCTGGAGACTGTTTAACGGCGAAGACAACCAATATTCTGCTATCAGGCAGAATGAACTATTTACCGTGAACGATGATTTTCCACCCGACCAATAAGAGCTCTGGGTAGCCATATCTAAACTAGAGACCAATAAGGCAGCATAAACAAACTCACTAACTGCCGAATTATTTGAAACAGTGGGTATTGATTTGATAAGAAGCACCCAACGTCTCATCTGCCATGTAAGTCGCATTTTAACATTGTTTGTCCAAACCTAAAGAAAGGAGGCCCTCTAACTGAGCCAACTGTGGAGAAATCAGTCTCCATAGCATCGCGTACAAGATTTCTGAACGCTTAACGCCTACGTTAACAACCTGATAGGCCTAGTACCTAGTAAGTGTCGATCAGAAATTCACCTTACACACAAATTAAAAAAAGAAAAAAGGCACTTCAAACCGATACCCACCACCTACGTATTAATTTTAATTATGTATGTACACTACACATTTTTAAAAATATTTTTCTGTGAAATCCTTTTCCGTTTGCGTATGTTCGTCTTCTCTTCGTTCGTTCTTCTGCAACATTCTCGGAGAGTTTGAAAATATGGGAGTTAGAACAAATACAGATAATGATTAACTTAATTCAACAATGGAAATTGTGATTGAACCTCACAAAGGTAAATGCAAAACAATGTTCACTCGTTGTTTGTAGATTTAACAAACACACAACAATAAACAGAGAAAAATATCGAAAAAGGGTCAGATTATTGGAAGAAACGCAAAAGGAAACCAAAAAGATAAAAGGAGACTTGGCATTATAAACAAAGATAAACAGAAAAGATCGATTAGTAGAGGAAGACAACGGCATGAAGGAATATCGGAAACTCCACCATCAACAACAGTAAAAGTAAAAACAAAATGATGTAAATGTAAATAAAAAATGATGTAATGGTTTTAGAACACGTCTACGAAACATGAGAAGTAATAATGAAATAAAATAAAGGTAAGAAAGAAATACAAAAAAATAATAAATAAACAATTAAACGAAAAGGTAAGATATGTATAAATAGGCGGAGAATCTATAAAAGAAAGGCAGGCAACGGGAAACCACCTCTCGAGTATTATATTGACTATATATAAATATTAATCCCTAGTAATAATCATCACAAACAAATATAATGGCCCTCAGGTCCTGCAGACCTTAAACGGTCAGAGAGTTCCAAGAATCCCCGGCGTATATTTAAATATCGGCGGGTATTTAAATATCTGTCCCATTTTCCGAAAAACTTAACACATGCTTTGGCATCATAAGTGTAGTCATACCCACTTGAGTGTGTTAGGTTCTTTAAAAAAAAGAAACAGATTCAGTAGTAAGAAATCAAATAATGATGATGTACATTAACAAACGGTTTCGAAATATAGTTAACTTGGCAAAGACCTACCTAAGAGTAGATTTAGGATCAGGTACAACCCCATAGTAGCAAAAATTAACATTTAACTGAAAAAAATACAAAAAATTAATAGACAACGAAAAATGGAGCTAAATCTCCTCTAAAATCAAGAGGTACACAACTGAGTTAGTAGAGAAATAAATGAAAGACTTATGCAAATCCGTACAAACAACATCGAAGAAGAGAGTATCAATACCAGATGGGCAGATGTTAGGAACATCTTACTGGAGTCGGGTAAAATTTAAATAACAGAGACCAAAGAAGTGGATGACAGATGAAATAATAACACTAATGGAAGAAAGAAGGAAAAGTAAGCGAAACGAAAATAAATACAAGGGAATAAATAGATTGATAAGGAACAAAATCAGAGAAGCCAAGAATAGATACCTGTAACAACAATGTGAGGAACTAGAGGTACATAATAGAAATCATGATAGCTTTGATCTACACAAAAAAAAATCTGGTACTGGAAGGAAAAAAAAACAATTCGGTGTGCTAAAAGACAAGGAAGAAAAGATTCTACTTAGTACTGAGACAAATTAACTCGATGGAAAGAATATATTGAAGAGCTTTTTTGGGATGACAGAGACCAACTACAACCCCGCTACGGATCCGAGGGACCAGAGATCATGAAAGACGAAGTCATGAAAGTGTTAACGGAATCCCAAAAAGGAACAGACAAGGTACCAAATGAATTTCTGAAACTCGCAGATGAAGAAAATATACCGGTACTAGTCAACCTATTCAATGCGATCTATAGACATGACATGATTGCGGATGATTGGCTACAAACTGTCTTCGTAACAATGCCGAAGAAAAATAATGCAACACATTGTGCTGATTATAGAACAATAAGCTTAATAAGCCACATTTTAAAAATCTTCCTAAAAATCATCCATAGGAGAATATACATGGTGTCCCCTAATTCTTCAATGATAATTTGGGAAATGATGAATGAAAATGCAGAATTTTGAATTAAAAGTAAACAATAATATAATAGAAAGAGTCAACAGCATTAAAAACTTAGGAACGTTGATGAATAATAATGTGAATCCTAGTAAAGAAATCGAGTGCAGAATAAAACTAACGAGGACCGTTTTTTGCAAAATGAAAAAGTATTATGTAGGGAGTACCGTGTCGACCACGGACGAGTGCAACGTTGACTAGTACACTCTCGTGTGCTGTGCAAAGAAAAACAAACTAACAAACAACAAAACCACTGCGCGCGTATGAAAAAAGAAGTGGAGTTCAGTGCAGTGAAGAAAGTAAACAAAAAATATCACACATTGCGGGTATCTCACCTCTCCCGCTCCTGGTCGAAGTGCTGTTGCTTGCACTCGGTCACTGTATTTGTCATACGGCATGGGCAGTGACTGAGTGTATGTAACAACCGATGGATTGTGAATGTGATTTTGTTGGTGCACTACTGCATATTGTTGCAAGGGAATAACACCTACACCAATTTGATTCGGGTAAACCAAAGGTATAATTCTCATATCGCAGCCTAGCTTAGCATCGTCGGTATTTGTGTTTGTTTGTGATTATAACTAAGGGATTCAGGGTGGACGTAGTCAATATACGCTGGCTAAAGAGTAATCGCTTTTCTGCGTACGTCCACTTAGTGAAACACAGGTAGATCCCCGCCCACACCGCCCACACCTCTCAGATCACTCTGATCTGAAGCTATCTGGCTACGAACTACTGCCATCATTCTTTTCTCACCGCGGTCTCGCAATTTACGTGCGTAGTGATGTAGCTTACCAAACTCTCCCATAATATGATCCATGTTCCAATTTGGATTTCAACTTCATGTGGTTAAAATTCCAACTCCGTAAGCAAATTATCCACTACTGCTTTATTTACAGACACCCGAAACTGGACAGCAATTCAACCATTAACTAGTTTGATGCGCTGCCTGACTCCATACAAAGAATTGTATCCATGTATCCTCATACTGAAATCGTGATTAAGGGCGATTTCAATATACACAATTCTGGATGGTTTCGACATTCTGGACAAACAACATCCGAAGGACGGTGTGTGTTTTGAGATCTTCGCTGCGGAAAATAACTTGACCCAGGTTGTAAATGAGCCCACATGTATACCAGACGTTGATAGTCATACCGCCAACACCCTGGACTTGTTTGTAATTTCTCACTCTGATAAGCACACTCTTGATATGCTTTCCCTGCTAAGCTCGTCGGAACATTGTGCTATATCAGATAATTTCCCGTACACCCATCACACGGTTAGTGAAAATATTCCTTAAAAGAATCGTATGGTAATACGAGGAAGCCAATTGGAGCGGACTTAACAGCTTCTTTAGGAATTTTAACTGGTAGTTATGTTTCCTCGATAACGACGAATGAATGCCTTATCCCTCATCGGATGAAGAGTATCAAATCAAAATAAAAGGCGGGGTACGACTCGAGCTGTAAAGAGGCTGTTAGGGTTAGAGAAATGTTTTTTCGGTCCTACAAGACCAACACGACAGAGGAAAACCGAAAAAAGTTCAAACGGGCCAGGAAAGACTGCAACGCTTTTCTTAAGTGTATATCTTCCCTTGTTCTGAAGAGGTGTTCTTCCTCGCTGGCAAGACTTTAGGACTCTTTCCGAGCAGATAAAAAAAGCATTTGTCCAGCCCGTATTTAAAAAAGCGAATCTTCTTCTCTCTTCCTACAGACCCATTGCACTTATGTCCCTCCTTTCCAAGGTCATGGAAACGCTGATAAACCGTTAGCTCATGAAATATCTCGAAACACGAAAACTTTATTGACCGGCAGTATGGTTTTAGTAGCAATGGTGATTTGATGGCATGTTTCACCGAAAAGTGGAACCAAAGCGCACATCAATCTGATAGAGTTTGGTATCAGACTCTTTTGTCGAAAATGCGCGCTTTTGGGATCGATGACTCTCTTCTTCAATGGATTAGTTCAATTCAAGTTGTCTTGGATGACTTCAAGTCTGATATCCACAAAATAAATGCTGGTGTGCCCCTGGGTTCCGTTCTGTCTCCGAAATTCTTTTTAATCTTCATTAATGATCTCCTGTCTACTACTTCTAATCCAATATATTCCTTTGCTGACGACAGTATTCTCTGCTTTTCATATTCGTTCCCGGACTCACGTCCATGTTCTTCGGCTGTAGAATGGGAACGGCAGCGTATGCTAAGCTAAGCTCATTAAATTCCGGTATTAACGGCATCACCAATTGCAAAACAATCAAAGGAGTGGAATTTAATTATCCATGTATGGTACTTGCATCGTTGAAACCGAAAAACTTTCAATTCTCGGTATGTGTGTCAGCGACAAACTACGAGTACGTTGAAATGACCACGTATTTGATGTCGCTAAAAATGCTGCAAAATGTCTACGTTTCCTTAAACGATGTAAGAAATACTTTTCCCCTTCTGATCTGGCCTCAATATATAAGGCATTCATCCACTCAAAATTGTAATACAATGCACACATCTGGTCAGGTGCTCCTAAAATATCCCTGCACAGGCTAGATAGGATTCAAAACCGTGCGATTAAACTCATAGGTGATACTACTATCAGTCAATCAATTGAAACTCTCGAACTCCGACTCAATGTCTCCTATCTCCTGTCTCACTTTGTTTCATCGCTATTTCCACCACCAGAGGTCCACTGAAATCGCCAGTAGCATTCCGCCCCTTCAAACCTTAAACCGGTTCACCCGTTTCGCTATGAATGCTCATCAGTATACCCTCAAGCCCACTGTCGGACGTGAATCGTTCCGAACCACTCACTTATGAAATTTCCTGCCGAGCTCTCTATTTCGTCGTAGTTATAACTTGCAAACATTGTACATCGGTAATTCTCTTTTCTTCCTGCCTAAATTTCCTTCACCGTGCTGTGTACAAACATTTTAAAGGTATATATATATTAGCTAAATGTTACATTTGGTAGGCACTCTTATATAGAGTTGAAACATGGACGTTACACAGAGTAACGATAAGAAAAATAGAAGCCTTCAAAATGTGGATGTACCGTAGAATATTGTGTATTTCCTGGGTCGACAGAATAATAAATGAAGAAATAAAGATGAAAAGAGAGCTACTGTACAGATAAAAAGAAAACTGGAATACCCTGGGCACATCGTAAGAAATAGCAAGTACGATCTTCTGCAACTTATTCCACAAAGGAAAACAGAAGGAAGAACAGCGGTTGGCAGGCAAAGTCTAACGTGGCTGCCAAGCATGCGGGAATTGGTTAACCTTTCAACTTTAGAAATTATGAGTGAGGGGAAAAAATCTAACTATAAAAATGATGATTTCAAAGGTCCGGAGCGGAGAGGAACATTAAGAAGAAGAAATTTAAAAAAATACGATTCTGTTGGCGTATTTTCTGATAATTATAGAACTATCTTTTAATAAATAAATCTACGTTAACAAAATATGTACATATGTATGTACATACATGTAACGATTAGGTTATGTACTCGTATCTATGTTAGAAAAAAATAAACATATGTACGTAGTGTTATTGATTTTTTATCGGAGGTGAACCCAAAACGAGAATATCTTATCAACACTGTGCAAACAAGATGTTTACGCTCCATGAAACGTGATAACATTTAAAATCAGCTTTCTGATATGATATATGTATGCATGTATGTATATAGAGTGTCGGATGAAGTTAGAAATTGAGTTTATTTGAAAAAGGCCAGAGTTTGTGAGGCAAACTGTGAGGAGGATTTCTTTGTCAGAAGTTGCATTTGTGACAACAAGATAGGATTCTTCGTCCGAGTGAGTCCATTGGAGGTGAGGGAGATTAAAGTCACCGAGAACAATGATTTCATCACAGGGATCTGTGATTTCGAAGAGGGAATCAACCGCATTAGTCGCGAGCTGATAACTGTGTATTGGTTGGGAGGGGCGAACATAGCAACAGAGGATATAGAGTTTGTGTTTGGAGGGAGTAACTTTAACACAGATAAATTCGAAATCGGCTGTAGATGACTTTTTGACGAGCTCAGGCTTCAACCGAATTTTGATTGCGAGAAGGACACCTCGTCCTATAGAATCGTCATTATTATCACGTCCATCATCGCGAAATAAACGGAATTCTGGTGTGAATAGTTCCGAATCCTTGATATTAGATATTAGATTAGTTTCGGTTAAGGCAAAAATATCATAAGGCAGCTTTTGAGAGTTGAGATATATATAGATATATAGAAGATGTTTTTGAACGCAACCCCCTCACATTTTGGTAGTAGAGTGATAGACGATTGTTTGCTGGATTGTGGGGCATGTTAGGGACGATAGTAGTTTTTAAAACTAGAGTGCGTTTTTTGGAGATGCAAGAGACGTTTGGAAGAGACATGAGAGGCGTTTGAGGAGAGATCATTATCGACGTTTGCAGAAGAGATATTGAAATTGTTGTGAAAATCGATAAAAATTCGTCGAAGATCTTTGGGATCAGTGGGGAGTCCTTCCTGTTGGATTGAAACCATGAGATTTGTTGATATGTCGGCAATCATAATAATTTATCCAATTTTTTAACATTTCTTAGGTGTAAATCATACAAAAGTTCAAGATCTAGCTTTACGTCTTTAATAGTTATGTTGCATTGAATTATTGGTGTCAAAATCGGGAAAGTTTTTATTTCCTGGTTGGTGTACTTTCTGTCATTTACAGATATGGTTTCGTTGTTAAACTGCACCAGGAATGTTCCGTTCAACCTTTTGGTTTGATTAGAATATTGAAGGGTTCTATTAAAGTTCGTTAGGAAAACAGTATTTTCGGTTAGAAGTTCAATGACAGGTTTTTGTCGCAATCCGCATCTTTGGCTCTGATCGTTCGACTAGTGCAGTGATTCGCGGATAACCCCGAAGTTGGTATTCTATCGCCTCTATCTCATTTTCATACGTACTCGTAAGGGTTTCTATCTGCGAAAGTACATCTAGAATTTCTTCTTTATTTAGGAGTTTAGTGTTAATGATTCCTCTCTTTGCCAAGTGTGCCGCTGAGACTATTTCGCTGAGTTCATCCTTTATTAAACCAAGCTTGTTAAAAAGCATTTGCTCATACTTATCAGTGCTGGAATTGTCGCTTCTTTTAATAACCCTGTTGTAAACATCCAATATCTCTCTAGTAACTGATGTAAGGCGTTCATTAATTTTGTACTGGTTATTGTTATTGTCTATTATTGCATTCTGGGTTTTAAGTAATTCATCCCAATCCGTCGCGTATACCGGCTATCCATTCCAAGCGTACCCAATCCAGTTGATTGATCTTGGTTTTCTTGTATTTTTCCAGCGTAGACTTTCTAATAATTGATCAATATGTGCGAGGTGATGGATTAGTTGCGGTCGTAGGATACTAGTTTTATCGATTTGATTTATTATCATGGGAGTGAATTGGTTGACAATAGCCGTGCTTTATTGGTAGCTGGGTACGCAGCTCAGTAAAAAATCCCTTGGCAAACAACAACAAAAAACGAAAAGTGGCGATAATTAGGTCAGTAAATAAGTGAGTATAAAAGTGAACATAGAACTTAGGTATTCTGAAATCCAGGGAGCGCTGACAGGGGTTGTAAAAAATGTTATTTCATTATGGTTATCGACTTCGTTTATTTAAGGTTGTGTAAGTTGACTATTATTTTATATAATTTGTGTAAAGATGCATACTGGGAATTATATCTCGAATCACTCTGAGTCAAGAAAAACTCTCCGTCCTATTCGGACTCCCACCCTTGGAGAGCAAACATAGAAACCAAACACACCTGAGTTTCAAACCACTACAAAAACAATTTTCCTTTCTCCTCCTTCTATCTTTCCGCCCGCGCCCTGGCAACAGTAAAAAGGTATCAACCCCTTAGGCGCGCGTAAATTATAAAAAAAAAAAAAAATTGAGTTGCAAAAAGAAAAGAAAAAAAAAAAATCTGGGTGAAGTCGTGGAGAAAAGTGAGGGATGGTTCATTTTCCTTTATTACAAGAGAGCTGCAAATTGGTGACGAGAAATCTTTCTTTAGTTATTTAAGGATGAATAAGGAAGCTTTTCAGTAGCTCATTTTACTAATAAAAGACGATCTGCAGAAGAAAAAAAAAACAGTAAACTGCTGAAAGTATCTACACGACATGCAGATACATTGGTACATGGATATGTCTTATAGGCATACGACGAAAAAACCTTAATTGTTTTACGAGTGAAGATAAATGGAATATAGGGTGGTTGTGCAAAAGAGAAATGGTTTAAAGTTTTACCCCGGTGTTAAAAAAGAAACACAAGTTAAAAATGATGTCCATATATAATTATGGTATTATCTGTAAAAAAAAAATCAAATGCTAAGCACTATACCAAAAAGAGAAAACAAATATTTCGACATACCTTCTTTCGGACATAGCCGTAAGCATATTCAAATGTCAACAAGTGGTTTTTTAGATTGATCAAACGGAAATATGGACAAACTATTACCAACTTTGAAATATAGATGGAAAGTGAATGAGTAAAGCGTTTTATTGGGGTTTGTTGCTGAGCTGCGTACCCAGCTACCAATAAAACACGGCTAATATCGTCGTAGGTTGTAAGATTAATAATGTGCACCATTCTGCAGGTTCCACTGATTATTTTGCCATTCCCCAACTTCTATGTTACTATGGGCGTGTTGTATTCATATATGTTGACTTTTCCAAACACCAAACGTTGCATCATCCTGAAATTAAACAGAGCCTGAACGATCAGGGAATTAGACCGTCAAACGGAGGATCTCTATTATCTCTTGTTTATCAGGATAGGAAGGTCCTGGTTGATGCGTTGGCCGATTGTCAACGGTTGCGAAAAATGCGAAATGTTCTAACTTACGAGTATGTACAATACATATGTTGCACGACGAAATATATTTTATGCTTTGGAACCAACACCGAAGAATATTAGCGAATTGTTGCGAACGATAAAGTAAAAGACGAGCAAAGTTTCCCCTAAGGGTTATGAATTCAAAAAAGCTTTTCATTTTATTGTTGCGATGGTATTCATACAAATTTTGACTACAGTTTTCTCACATAGTATCCAGCATATTAGTTAATACATTTTTGGAATAATTCATTTATGTACTGGGTGAGTTTTTTAACTTGAGACATCCAAATTACTCGAAAAATACGCGATATCGCGAAAGATGTTTCAGACAAAAGTCACAAGGTTCTGAAGGGGACATAAGATGGTGACCACGAGTTTGACCTTGAGCCCCCATTTTCAATGTCAAATGAAGGTCACTTTTGATTTTTAATGGGAACCCTATTTTTTTTTGACAAATTCGTAATCTACGTGAAAAATTACAATTCTTTTACATGAAACACTTTTTTCAAATTATTCAAATTATTACAAATGATTATCCAAAAACTTTGTCTCGTTAGTGCGACAAGTGACTGGTCCAACATGATGATTTGATATGTGTAAATGTCGACGAGTGTTCTAGTAAAACTAGAGTTCTTGGGAAGTAAGAATGGATGTTTACATTCTTCTGGAATGTTGGCGTGCTTCAATCGATCTCCCACTTTCAATAAAAGGAGGCCATTTTTTTCCTCGATAAAAGGGTTCAACCATTTCATGGATCCCGTCAGCTTGGCTTTCTTACTTATTGCCCTGATTTCTTCAGTGAAATATTTCATTTGCGTTAGATGAATTATTCTCTACATTGTCCAAGTCTTCAGCTGTAAGATTTTCACTTCGTAGAGATGCTGGATGTCTTAACCGGCTAAGAAACCTTTCGATGTATGCTATGACTCGTATAGTTTTTGTGTATGAACTAAATCGATCGATGGTTTCCAGCAGATAGTTTTCTACTGGTTTCTGATAGACTAAAACTGTTTCCCTCGTTTCCAACACTGATTCCTCCGGTGCAATTAATGTTCCTAAAGCGGATGGCCATTTTTCCTCTTTTTGTTCAAGCAAGGTGGTCCTTTGAACCAGATTTAATTCTTTAGCCCCATTACCGTACACCCGCGGGAGACCACGTCGTATATGTTTCCATATGACGTGCTTCGTTTTCTCCTGATTTTGATAATATGGGCATTTTCGAGAGGTCTCCATTAAGTCTTCTAACGAATACATCAAGAGCTCGATTTCTGTAATTGTCTACGAGAGCTTTTGTACTTTCAGGACTATAATCTTTCGTTTTTATCTTATTGATGATCAATGAAAATTGATGATTCACCGACGCATAGAATTCATCAATATTTAAGTTGCCTTGCGATAAAATGTTAAGTTGATGCTCAAGGGTGCGGATATCCCTTTTATCCGCATAGTGCAGGGATAATTTTCTGCCTGATATTCTGTAGTATGGCTCAGTAGATGGTCTTTTCCCTAACGATTCTCCACATTGTGGATTCAAGAGATGTATTGTACTGGATTACCACCGAATGTTTTGAAGGTCTATTTAATTAATTCTCTCGATTTGAGCATTCACTGCTCCAGTAAGCTGGATAACAGCTGTTTGAATTGCTTCCGTTTTGCCAAACAGTATTTATGTTCTTAAGGTTATGAGCAGCGTTGCCACTAACATCTAGAGCAAATGTAGTACGTTAGCCAACAAAATGTAGTATTTTCAAACAAAATGTAGTACCATATGTTTTTTTTTTATTAGAATTTAAATTAACATAACAAACCAAATAAATATATAAATAACAAACCAAAAATATAAAAATATAATTTGAATTCACAAAAAAACAAAAATAATAATAAATTAATAATAATTATAAGATTATAGTATGCTCTCCTGACCGAACGTTTCTTTTTTTAAGAGAAAGTTTTTAATTTATATTTAAATAACTCTAATTCTCCATTAACACATTGAAAGGACAAACAAAATTTTACCAATTCGTCTGTTGGTTCAAATATTGCATCATCTTTTATTAGCTCTTTAGCTAATAATACATTTTGAATTGTTTCTGAGTTCAATCTGCTTCTCATTTCATTTTTTATTAAACAAAGCTGGGAAAACTTTCGCTCAGCAGAGCACTACTATGTGGAAGACAGCATAAATCCAGCATGTAGGCTGATAGTTCATCAAACATTGAGCTCCCTAAACTATTTTTTTGTTTGTTCAATTCCACCCATATTGCAATAATGTCGCTATTTTGATGTCTACATTTCAAATAAGATCGAAAGCCCCAATCAACAAGCGCCACTGATTATTTAAAATTTCCACAGGGAAACTCCTTACACAAATTTAAAATGGTTGGCTCGCTGCCTGAAGCTATCATCCAAGGATCTAAGTACTTTAGTAATTGCATTTTAGTATTATTAAGGTCAAATCTTTGATTAAGTTGGTTACATAGTTCTATATACACATTTCAAGCGTTTTTTTTAAACATTATTTATACTATTAATATTCATTTCAGAATTTTGAATGTACAATTCAAATTGAAATCCAAAATAGCATGACGAGATTGGTAAATAATAGGATTCATTTTTGAAATCCACTGAAGGAGATAAGCAATCTGCTTTGATAAAATTTGTATAAATATCTTTTAGTAAGTTACATATTTCCTTGTGGATTAAATGTATCTGTACTGTTTCACTCTGTAATTGTTTATTCAGATCATCAGACGTCAATATCATTGTCCTTGCATATCAATCCACGCAGGATTGACTGAACAATTTCTTCGGAATTGCTTTCCTTGAGCTGGTGAAATCCAATGCATCTATCTTTTACAGCACGCTCATCAAAGTATCTAGCTATTATCACTAGGCAGGTTTCGGTTGACACATCAGTAGTCTCATCAACGATAAAATAAAATTTTCGTTTTGCTAGTTGTTTTGCAATGTAATTTGGCAAAAGGACCAATACAAGTTTTGACAAGGGAAGTTGCTTTTGTCCGACCGCACTTCAGGCTTCGACCGATCTCACTGTCATTGCACACATTCTTTTGTTATGCCGGTATTGAATCCATTTGCCTAAATGGCAGATTGTATTGAATGCAGTACATTACGCAAACAATTTCAGAACGCAGTTTCGATACAATGCTGTTTTTATTTGTTATGTTTCTAAAGCAGTCGGACACACTTGCAGTTTTTTTTTCACTATTATAATTAGTAATGTGTATGGGCAAGAGTTCCTGTCTAACGAGCAAAGTCCTATTGCAAACAAATGACTTCTGACAAGCACGACAAAAAGGTTTGTCAGACTTACATTCGACCCACGTAAATTGGTCTTCCCACTCATTGCGATATCTTTGAGTGCGAATTTTCTTTTTATTTTCTGGATTCGATGTTTGTTCTTGTTGGCTGTAATAATTAGTTCATTTAGTATATATTTATCTTCTTTTCATACGCTTATAAAGGTAACCTCTCAGTATCCGATTCCGAAACCACTTTCAAAAACCGATCCATATTTGCAGTTGCTTGCAGGTGAAGCACAAGAAAACCAATGAACAATAACAAACAAAAATTGACGATCAGCTCTCTGCATTCTGATAAAAACTTCGTGTAGTACGTAAATGGAAGCATGCAGCTGAAGAATTGCACTTGCTTTAAAGTGATACTAAGTTTTTATATATATTTATTTAGTTATAAAAGCCAAAGGGGCAAAATTGAGAGCAAAAGAAAAGTTTTTCGTAAAAAAGTAAAATGGTTAGACGGAGCTTAAGAAATGTAGTACTTTAGGGTAACGTTGTAGTATGTAGTACAGCGTTCAAAATTCAAGGAAATATGTAGCACAGTACTACATATGTAGTACAAGTGGTAACGCTGGTTATGAGTTCAAGTTACAGACTTATATTACAATATTATGGCAAAAATAACAACTGAGTTGAAACAATTCTTTTCTTTATTTTTATCTATCCTATAAATTTGTGTTGGTGTACCAAAGTTGTGTACCTAAAGTTTTGCTTAATTAATAGTTACATTTACGTTTGGTAAATGTATAAAATAATATATTTTATAAAGGTCGTTTTATTTTTGAAATGTACTTCCACGTAAAAAGTTTGTTTTTGTTTAAATTTTTTTACTTATGTGTTATTTTTTTGATTTCTTATTTCCTTAAAATAAAAAAGCTTGAGATTTAAGTAATGGACTCGACTTACATAAAGATTATGATGCTTATGGAGAGCTGGTGAACGTTGTCAAAGGATGAGTTGTTCCTTGTTGGCTCCTTCGTAGAGGTCCTCTGTTGTAGTCGCCTTTGTGATGCACTCACACTTTGTACGCTTGCACTCCGTTTTAGCCACTTCGTAGAGATTTTATCTTTGTTGTAATAACCTACTGCGGTACACTTAAATATCACTAAGCGCGTTTGTTCACTTCTAAGCGATTCCTTAACTCGCGTATATTTTACGTTCGCGATGTCCCTGCTCGGAAAGTATTTCAGACGAAATACTATCCCATTCGTATGCACCTGAACAAATACCCAATTACCAAGTTTGGGTCGGCGCGTGTGCTGACCTGGCAAAAGTTGTTATGATACGTTTGGGATTTGTATCGGAGCATGTGCTGAATCAACAGAAGTCAGCGTGATAACTGCAACACTGCCTACGTGCCATGAGAGGTGCCGCAACTGATGTGCTGGGTTTCACCCGCCCACTACCAAGATACCCCTGGTTCGATGATGTATGTCGTCAGTCGCAGCAGCTAGACAAGAAATGTACAAAGTGGCGCTGTAATGAAGGACGAGAGCCGCTCGTGAGCTCTACGAGCGGAAGAGGCGGGAAGAGCTTTAGCTTTTCTAGAAGAAGAAAAAAAAGCACGAGAAGCGCGCGATTTTGCGAGTTTGCATTCCATGAATAATATACGGAAGTTTTACCAACAGGTAAATAGAATGCGTCGAGTCTAGAAAACCTGTATAGATAAAGAAGGAAACTTTGCAGTAAAGTCACATTCGGTCCTGAGAATATGAAAGAATTTTTTCTGCAGACTGTATAATGGCGATGATAGCCAAAAATTCCGCGGGGTAAGGCTAATTCGTAAAGAAAAAGGCATGTTTTTGTGACGAAACAGTTAAAATCTCTTTACTAAAACCAATAGTACATTAAAGTATGACATTCGAAGAATATTGTATAAAATTTTCGCGAAGTAATATTAAAAAATACGGCAATGGCAGCAATTATTCGGACGTGTCTCGGAAAAAAGTAGAATTGCGGTGCCCCTCATAACTTGGTGTTGGATCATCCTAAATCAAAAAATCAAACTTCATTCGTTAGATAATAGTTTTCCCCAGGTAACGCTGGGATTGTTTTTCGAAATTTCAATTTTTCACTTTTTTGGAACACTTTGAAGGGAAAAACGCGATTTTTTGCGAAAAAAGTCGGCTAATTTGTTATTGTAAATTTAAAATTATAAACAAATTTGAAAAAACTCTCCAGTGATACCTCGTTATGTACAGAAATAGTGTTCAAAATTTTAAAAGGATCGGTGCAGTAGTTTTGAAGTTATTAGGGGCACCGTCTTTGAAAACGTGATTTGTGCTTTAGCTTACTTTGGCTTACCTCACACTGAATCATCAATGCCGGGTCCATGAATATTTTGACACAATATTCTTAAGACATTATGCATTCAATTAAAAAAAAATTAAATCCCCTTAACCCTGACCTTTGATGTGAAGGAAGGTTTTAGACAAGGTGACGCGCTGTCATGTAACTTCTTTAACTTCATACTTGAAAGATTAGTGCAGAATTCACAAGTGAACACTGAAGGTACAATCTATCAAAAATCTGTGCAACTACTAGCGTACGCCGATGATATTGACATAATTGGCAAACTCAGCGGAGGATGACTGGTGCTTACGCTCGTATTGAAACGGAAGAACGCCAAAATGAGTTTAGTGGTAAATGAGTAAACCAAGTATATGCTGCCAATAAGAAGGGGCACACAACGTCGACGAATTGGACAGAATGTCACAGTCGACAGCTATAATTTCGAGGTAGTAAGGGAATTTGTCTACCTTGGTTCTGCTATAAATTCTGCCAACAACACCTCAGCACAAATAAAACGAAGAGTAAGTCTTATCAATCGCTGTTTCTTTGGGCTAAGAAAGCAATTAAGTAGTAAGGACCTATTCCGAAAAACAAAGGAGACTCTATCATTCCAGTCCTACTTTATGGCGATGAGGCATGTACTCTATCGAAAGCGAAAGAAGATATCCTCAGTCGCTCTGAGAGAAAAATCGTTTGAAAAATATTCGGGCTTTGGAAATGATGACGAACTAGATGAGCTGCAAAGCGACATCGACCTAGTCAGAAAACTGTGCATCAGTCGCCTGAAATGGTTGGATATGTAGAGCGACTGTAAGTAAGTACATATAAGTAAGATACCAAATCGGTTCGGATCTCTCGATTGCTTCAATTACCATATTTTTTTCCTATCTTTCTTAACCCTTCTCAACAATTGATTTCGATATGCTGACTAATTTGGTAATAGGTTATCGGCTCTTGATATTCAGGCGCGTTTATTTAAAATACTTAATGAACATCAATGATGTATTGTTAGTTTTGTTCGATGACCTTCTGCGTAAGATTTGGGTTATACGGTGGCAACAATTGCCAACCAAGCTCCAACAATTTTTGCCGAGTGACCAAACTTGTGTGTGGTTACCCTTACGATTGATCTTCTCGGGACGTTTCTGTGCGATGAAATCATTTAATTTCTGTAGCTGCTTACAGTATACATCAAAATTAATCGTTTTGTTCTTTTGTCCCTTCCAATTGGTGGAATATTAATCTTTTTTGCACTGACACGACGTGCAAAAGACCTGTGATTGTGTTAAGGTAAAAATGCTGGCGCTTATGAACTCACCCAATCTATTGCAGAAAAACGCAGTGATTTTCTGAACAACTCAATATGTTTAGGCTGCTCAAGTAACTCTCTAAGGTCCTAGGACCAGTTAACTTTTCTAGACATCCAGTCGTCTCCCAATGTGGTACCACAATACACCTCTAAACTGTCACGATTTCGTGGTTTCAATGCGGCGTTGATATTGGTTTTTTTGAGAAACAATGGAAATATAAATTGAATTTGTGCGTAAATACCATGTTTATATGAATATGAACACGAGTGATAAAAACTACAATAACATTATTTTAAAGGCCGAAATATGGGAAACTATTGGGAAAGATTTGAATGAATGACATTTTGACAACAAAATGCTGTACGGGATGGTCGGTCTTTGACTGACGTCTTCTAATGCGGCGGTTATAACGCGACGTAAAATAACCTCGCCGCAGCGTCAAATAATCTTACCACGGCGTTAAAAACGCATTCTGTTTGACTGAGCCTTAATTCGGTCTAACAAAGCTCATTTTTGCTTGAGTTTGAAAAATAAGGCCCTGCTCCAATGACTTGTTATCACCAAGTTATTTAAAATTCCGTTTACTATTAAATCTGCAATTTGTATATTGCATCCTGTTTGCTAGCTTTATGATAAGTTCGAAATAAAAATATTACAATTATTATTTATTATTTACTTCCGTCTTTTCTTTTATTCTTTAGTTTCGATTACGGTGACAAATTTTGGACGGTAAAACAGCGTTACTTTACATGCAAGTGCCTATCAACTTTGTGCAAATATTCCAGCAACAATAAAATCACCTCATCTCATTCTCCAAAACAGGAACAGCAGTCGCATTATCAGGACCAGCATTTGGAACAAACAAGAAAATCAGTTTCAATACAGAATGGCAATGATTTTTAAGTAACATTTTTCCACACTTAATTCTAATTAGTGTATCAATTGTACTCGTACATACATACATATATACATTACTTGGTATACAAAATACGGTAGGTATTCTAAAATGTATAAAAAAAATATTTTCAAAAGGTAGACGGATAAAATTTCTCTTTAACAAACATACGAGTACTATAGCCGTCTGTAAAAGATGCAATTTGATTACATATTAATTTAGCAATTAAATAAAGGGTCCGCCATCTAACGTTTTTTTTTTTTCAACTAGTGCTTATTTCGTGAATGGTAACACTTAGCTAATGTCTGATTTAACAAATAATTAGTTTTATCCTTCCGCTGAACGAATATGGTTGTGTATACGCTTGAACAACGCTTCGCTAAGTGGGCCTGCGATCGACTTAGAGAAGATGCCGGTTTTGCCAAAAAAATCATCTTTTCAGATGAAGCTCATTTCGATCTTGACGGGTATGTAAACAAGCAAAATTGTCGCATTTGGGGCACAGAAAACCCGCACGCATACATTGAAAAGCCGATACACCCAAAACGAGTCACTGTTTGGTGTGGATTTTGGTCCAGAGGCATAATTGGGCCATTTTTCTTCGAAAATGAGCAAGGAGTGGCCGTTACAGTCAAAGGCGATCGTTATCGGGCTATCTTGAACGAATTTTTGTGCACAAAAATTGAAGAGGAGGATATTGGCAACATTTTGTTTCAACAGAACGGCGCTACGTGCCACACAGCCGAAGCTACACTCGATGTTTTGCGCCCTGTTTTTGAAGATCGCATTATCAGCCGCAGAGCTGATGTCGTTTGGCCACCTCGGAGCTGCGATTTGACACCGTTGGACTATTATTTGTGGGGTGCCGTAAAAGATAAGTGTTACGCCGACAATCCAGAGACAATTGACGCTTTAAAGGACAATATTCGTGAAGCCATTGGTGAAATACAGTTGCACACAATCGATAATGTGCTTAAAAATTGGACCGATCGTGTAGGCTACTGCATGGCCAGCCGAGGCAGCCATTTGAATGAAATTATTTTCAATTATTAACCGGAAGGATAAAATTAATTATCTGTCAAATCAGACATGAGCTAAGTGTTACCATTCACGAAATAAGCACTAGTTGAAAAAAAAACGTTAGATGGCGGACCCTTTACTAGATGGGTTATCAGGTGGCTAGGTACGATCTCAATTATTCAATTTTGTGCAAAATTTTTATTGAAAGCCATCTATTTATTATTGTTTTCATATTTGAATATTTAAGAAAAGTTCGATTTTTCTTTTATTCTTTGATTATTTAGGACTCCATTGTTTTTAGTTTTTGAGTTGCATGTTCAATTTAACTATAACACTAGGCGAAGACAGGCGGAAGAAATCATTACGAGAAATGCATTCTCATTCTTTTGAAAGTGGCATTCGCTTTTCTTAATTGGAGCAGTAAGCACGTTAATGTGTTTTCCTTTATTTAGGGTGATTAAAACCGATCTTTATAATACGAAAAGAAATGAAAGAGTTGTCTTAACAAGTTGCGGTACGTTTAGTTTTTACTTGATTAAATATAAATAGCTCAGAATCCATTACCTCCATTATGAACCAATCTATTATTATTGTATAAATAAATTACGTCAGTTCCAGCATATTCTAGCCATACATATTTCTAACGCTTCAATTTAAAGATATCTTTGTTCTGCTTTGGCACATGTCCCTATCCTGATGCATGGAGAAATGAAAATAATTGTTTTAATAATAATATATGAGGCAATTAGGCCAAACATAATTATCAAAATAATTAAGTTTAAGCGTTATACCCCAAAAACACTTTAAATCTTTTTACTGTTATAAGGAACCATAGCTTTTGGTATAACTCCCCCGTATATGTCTGTTATTGAAAGATTAAAGAGATTCAATATTCAACTTTGTAGAAGAGCAGTTAAAATCCCTTTTTCTTTATTTTTTACTCTGAAGGATAACTGGGAGAAGTTTCCTTAAAACTTCTTCATATGATATCCGGCCCGCTCAGGATATGCGAATTGTTCATTCTTATTTAAATCTACTTATTGAAAAGTTTCCAAGCATTTTTGTATGAGGCCCATGCTTAGATTCCGTACCGCACAGGAAAGAACATACTCGTAACAAGCGTAGAAAGGCAAAAATGCTTTGCCTGGTCTTACCCTGTTTGAATTTGTATTGCATCCAAAAAATTAAGATTTCGGTAATTTATTTTCTGTTGTACCTTTTCGTAGCATACGAAATACGTAAAGATTTCCATTGTCTATTTAAAAACGAAACCATTTCCAAGACAAAGTTATGAGGAACTAATGTACTCCGCTAATTCTCTTCAAATCAGTCGATGAATGATTTCTAAGAAAGATTTTAAGGACAAGACTCATCCAGCTTTTTGTTCTTTGTCTTATTGTCAGGTCATTACTTTGGTTTTGATTTATTCTAAAAGGTAATAAAGATTGATTGAATTTACCCGGTCGTTTGGACTCTTGCCATATTTGTAGATGGTATTAGATGAAATATATGTTATATTTTCCCCCTCGGTTAGTATGAACGGTTATGCTGGTTTTCCGTCGTAGCAGCTTTTATGTTCTTCAATTCTTTAAGTGTTTTAGATTCGTAACGGGGCTCTAGTTGTCCTTACATTACGTTGACGTAAATAATAAAATATTTAAAATTTGCCAAATCCAGTATTCCCTGTGCCTGCCTAAGTGTAAATTTGAAACCAATCCATTTGTTAGCATTGATTTTGCATTGAATAATTCTAACAATTGAGTATGAGTTTACATTAGAGCCAATTATGGGTCTCTCCAACAAGAAAATGACAACAGATAACTCACAGGAAGTAGAGTAGACTGGTAAAACGAACATAAAATTGGGCTTTAGATTGGATACTCCAAAATTACCAGACAACGAGATCCTTATGTTTCTTTTGAAGTACCCCTAGCTGCAAACATTCCTATTTGCTGCAGTTCTTCTAATTCCAATGTTTGACAGGATTTATTTTACTTTAAATGATTGATATATAATTTAAGTTAGACAAATTACGGTTTGCAGACATAAAAGGATCTATTGCCATATAAATGTTTTTCCACTGTCGTGTAGGTAATAAATCTCGTTCACAAACACACACACACGCATACACACACTCGAGTATATCTACATATTAAAGCATCATTTAGTATAAACAATTTGTATCGTGTTTGCAATTTAAAAAGAAAAATATATTCGTACTAAGAAAACAAGTTCTATAGATTTATATATATATGTATATATAACCTCAATATATATATATATGTATATATATAACTAGCCCACACGTAGATACACATCACATTTATTAATTAGGATACTCGTTTCAAAATTTTTTAATGGAATGCACACACACTGCCGAAGTAAACGCGCGTCGCCCCACTTTAAATAAATTATTAAATAAATAAATAAATAAAAATCACAGATTGACTGAATGAGGCTTTTTAGAGGAGCCGATTGGTCTTGTCCGAGATTTGTTTTTTTTTTTCAAGACAAGATCAAGAAAAATCATGTAATTTGTAAACCGAAGTGCCTATCTTGTGAGGATTATAACGATGACGAAGATAATGATACTTACAAATATTAGTGTGGTGTCCACATTTGTTTTTATTTTGTTATATTTAATTTTTTATTTTATTTTTAATTAGATTTTCTCGTTAACAATAGTTTTAAAAAGTCGTAGGTAAAAAGGTTTCATTAAATTTTATGCTGATAGATTTTTTTTATTCTTTGTACATAATTGTGTACATAGAAAAGGATATGTTAACCTTAATTTAGAAACAAGATATTTTTCATAAGTATTCAAGAACAACAACAAGAATAGTTAGATTAAACATTTATTTGTTTATTAATATAAACAAATAGAAAATACAATATATAGCTAAGTCTCAACACATGTACCTAACAGGCGTTTAAAAAAAAAACTATATCATAAATGAACTGTCTTTTTGTTTTCCTTCCTCTATTCTTTTTGCAATTAACTTATTTACAAAGAAAACTTTGAAGAAAAAAAAAACATAGACTGCAAAATAATTTTTGTTTAATTTCCAGTTTGTTTATGTTTTGCAATATTTGTGGTTAATATAAGACTTTATATATGTTTTAATTTTTATTTTGTTAAATAATTTTAGCTATGTGTATGTGAGTTTGAAGAAACGAAAAAATAAAAAACAAAAGAAAACAGAATATGCATTATATACATATGAAATTCAATTTAAAGTATCAATAATAGTTTTATTTGTATTTGTATTTGTTAAGAAAATATCACATACTATATACAAAGAATATTATACCATTGAATGTATTTCATTAAACAAATTTAAATAATTATTAATACAAATAAAAGCAAGTCAAAATTTGTGCAAAGATTTTACAATTTATTGTTTTTGAACCCACAATTGTTATTTCATCTATCGTGTTCCATTCCGTCCAGGTGTAGAAATTAGTAATTAGTAATTCGGTTAGTAATTAGATTTATCGATTCACAATACATATATGGCTACCAAAGTTGTCATCCATAAAGTGTCACCCAAAAATGAAGAGAAGCAGAGTTCCTAAGCATCTGCAGTACTCGTACTGGTGTACTCGTATGATGCACTGTATTGACGAAATGGAATGTAGAACTCTGCAGATGTAAATATTGCCTAAGTAAGAATATCTGCTTAGCCGCTTGAGGCTGGTGATTGGGTGATTTCTGAATGTAAAATATTGTAGCCTTGCCTAAGGACACGCAGTAAGCGGCAAGCGGCAAGCGGCAAGCGGCTAAAAGCTGAGCTGCAAAAAAAATTCAAACATAAGAAATTGTATGGTTGCGGCCACGCCAGTCTCTGAGCGGTAAGCGCCGTTTCTGAGCGGCAGAGCGACGGAAGAGCAAGATAAATTAAAAGATTTTAAAAATAAAAATAAAACGGACAAACTGTGGAGTGAAGTGGGAGAAAAATGTAATTGTTCAGGTGAGTTTCAATTTATTTATTTTAAAATTTTTTTTATTCAATTTACATGGACACTTTAATCTTGGTTCAATGTCCAAAATCCCATAAATATTTAGTGAGTTCAGTTCTGATATTCAACGCTGTTTGTTTACTTCTATTAAAACGTGCCCTTGGTTGTTTCGAGAGTTTCGTCATTGTTCATTTGCATTGTTACCTGGATGTAATCAAGATCATTATCGCCATCTCGCTCTCGTACAAAATTGTGTAATATAGGCACATTTAATTAAATTAATTGCAGTGATTGGTTTTGTCTCGATAATTTTTTGCAGAAACCGCAATTTTTGGGATAAAATTCCAAATGCGCATTCAATGCATTTCCTTGCCATTGAAAATCGTGTATTAAAATTTTCTGTTTGTGCGTTTAAATTTCTGCATGGATATGGTCTTAACAGATAAGTTTTAAGTGGGTAAGCTTCGTCACCAATTAAACAATTTGGAAGAATTATATTTGATCCAGGCAATGATTGTGAAGGAGGCACATTCAATTTATCAGCTTCCAGCAGTCTAAATAAATTTGAACAAGCAAAAGGTCCACCATCACTTTGCTTTCCCCTACCGCCCACTTCGATGGTAATAAATTTTTTGTCAGCATCGGCCACCACTTGCAGTACGATTGAAAAATAGTGAAGGACACTTTATTTGACAGTGTTTTCCATCAATGCTGCCAAAACAGTTGGGCAATTTCCAGCGCCTATAGTAGCCATTTATAACTTTTTTAAGATATTCGTTAGTTGGTTTTGGCATATATTCCTCGACAAGTTCTTCCCATATAACGACACATGTCTCTGAGACAATGTTACTGACTGAATGTCCCGTATCGAGAAACCTACAAACATTAAAAATTATATGTTAATAACAGAACAAAACTTTAATTTTTGATTTCAGGGCCACCAGCGAAAGGAAAATGGAAGAATGTGAAGGACACCTACAGAAAAAATCTTCAAAAATTGCCACCAATGAAATCAGGTGTCTAAGCTGTTGATTTTTATATTAAATGGCTATTTTTTGAAATGATGTCATTTATAAAAGACACTATTGCTTCGGATCCCACTCAAGGCAATTTCCGCGAGCCGGTGGACGACTAATTCGCTCAAGAGGCCAATCTTTCAAATATTGTTGAGGATTTGTTGAGCGAGGAAATTTATTTTACCGATAGCCCGGCGGCCGCCACTAGCACCCCTTGCTCAACCACTAATTCGGCTAGCTTCTTCCCGAATAAAAACCGAAAACGACCAAAAAAAGCAGACGTGGGCGAACAATTACTTAGTATAGAGAGAGAACGTCTCGAAATATTAAAAGAAGACACGAGAAGAACGGAAGACAATGCAGCCATGAAATCTTTCCAAAGCTTGTTACCATTTATGGAAAAATTTAATGAAATCGAAAAACTCGAGCTCAGAAGTGAATTTCAAAAAATTATTTTAGACAAATTAAAAGCCAAGGAACAATAAAAAAAATCATAAATTAAACCCTATAAACGTGTGTTTCTTTTAATTTACCTTAATGTTAAAACAAGCCTATGTTCTGTAGAAATTGGTTTCCTTCGTTTTGTAATTTTAGAACGAACTTTGTCCAACAGCAAATCAAATGATTGTATCGACATACGTAGGTACTGCCTGAATCGGTCTTCATGTTGTCGAGGGTTATTATACAAATGTCGAAATTCGCCATAATCCGATCTTTTTCGGTTTATAGGGTGGACACCGAATCTTCTTTTTTTTAAATTTAAGATAATTCCGTGAATTTTAAAGCGACTTTGTTTACTAAACACTGCGGCGAGCAGCACTCGATAACGACATTTTCACAACTAATCGCTCAAGAATTGCCGCTCAGTAAATGACCACTTGCCGCTTAAGCTCGTCGCTCAGATTTTTGCCGCTTAGCCTTAAACCGTCTCTTAATCTTATGAAGTTTTTTTTTTAATAAACGTAACCACAAGGGTTTATTGATGGTAGGTAGGTCTACCACACAAGCTATTTAATTTTTTAAGTTATAACCGTCGAATCAATGAGCCATTGCCAAATTCCCCTTATTATTGACATTTTTAATATTGTGGGGTAACGAAGAAAAAATTCGAATGAGATTTAATCACCAAAATAATATACTAAAGATGAGCGGAGAAACTTTATAACGGACAACACCGAAATTTCCAATAGATTGAAAGAGTAGTTTAACGCTTTTCTAAACGAAGAATTTTCATGCAGTACCGTTCCCTCGGTTGTCACGCATGGAAGTCGGAGTTACCGAAGCTGTAAAAATAATTAGCTGGGGCCGTGCAGTCTGATCTACCTAGTAATATATGCTCCGAAATTTGAGTGACAATCTTGGGCTCCATTTCCTCGCGATGTGATTCAACAAAATGATGAGAGCCGGTAGAATACCAATGGACGCTTTTTGGTTCCACAGTATAAAGGCAAATGCGACACTAGAAATTTGCAACAACTGACGATCGGTGAAATTAATGTATATTATGAAAATATACGAGCGAGTGCTAGACAGTCGACATGCAATATTATTAAACTCTATGGCCGTGGGAGGCAGGTCGACATACGACGCAATTTAAAATTTAGGAGTAGCGATGGAAAAACAAAGTCCGTTTAAAGTCGTACAAGATTTTCTATTGAAGCAGATTCCACTAAAAATGTAGTCTCCCAATTAAATGTTGGATACCACCCACGGAGCGAAACAAGCCCTGAGCCGGAAAAGTTTTCTTTCTCTTTCCATCCCATTTCCCAAAAAACTTAGCATATGCTTAATCGTTAACGTGTATTTTATACCCGCTTAGGTGTTAAGTTCTTTAAAAAAAACATCAAAAAGTCTTCTTTGACATGATTTCATATGGAAAAGGCGCATTCGAGGAAATCTCAGCATTTAGAAACTTATAGTGAGAAAACTGCCGGTTGTGGCACGTTTAACAAAGGTCATCGGAAATACTGTTCCAAAAAACGATAGAGGTTCAAGTTTAAGCAGAGAGTTGAAAAAGAGGCCTCAAATCAACCAGGTGATCCAAAATAGAACGGCCTTTTAATTCATTTTAAGGTCCACAATCATAAAAGCGGCGCAGTAGCAATGTAGACACGTGGGAGAAATATGTAGAATTAGATGTAATTTTACGCTTTATATATTTCAAGGTTTAGTAAAAGAACAAGAAGATTCCAAAAGTCTTAGATTGAAGAACTGTATTATTTGCACGTAAAAACGATATTGATATACATACATAGGCATAATGAAGATCTTTTACTACGGTATTATATAAATGGGGTCTATCATCGTAACCGATCGGAACGGATTTTTACGAATTTTGTATCATGGTATCTGTTCCGATGACCTAATCGGACAAATTTTCTTGTGCGATATACATATGACTGCAAAGTGTCAAAATAACAGCAAGGCGTCTGTTATGCATATGTTATGCGACGCATAACATGATTATCTTTCCGATTGTCTCCGACGTCAAAACAAATGTGACAAAAGTTCCGCAAGCATGGGTACTCGGGAGAATCTTTGCGTAAACGAAAAATTTTTTTGAAGTTGTTAGTAAAAATAATGGAAGAATCATCTACGAGTACTTTCGCAAAATTAAATACGAGTAATTTGGCTTACGCTGCATCTGAAAGTTCGAAAATATTTGATACATTTTTAAAAAATCTTCTCTGTTCATATCTTTCTGCTTCTAAAAATATCGCTACGATATCCATGATTCTTTAACTATTTTGGAAATGTTTTATTTTCACAAATTGAATGCCAAATACATGCGCCGGTACGCGTCTATATTTCGTTTACGATTCGGATACCACGAAGCAAATAAATTCTCCGATCGGTTACGATAATAGACCAGAATATAAAACGTAATCTAGCCTGATTGTGAAAACACTGAATTGCAACAAGTCTCTTAAAAAAATAATAAAGTGTTCATTACTGTTACGGATCGCATCAAAAGGTTTGGCTTTGTGTCAGAATTTTCATTCGAATTAAGTGAAAAGAGTCCAGAAAACTCAATTTTCATATGTGCCTCAAAGAAAAAGCACCCGTTTTTGAACTGTTTTTTTTTTACATAAAGAAATCAGGGTTCAGAAGCCGTCCAAAAAATTGTCGAGTTTGTTAGGGAAATTGCATCCCCAGATCTCTACATGGGTCTCTTGCTGGAAGTGAGTATTTATATTTTGAGAATGCCCAAATAGCAGTGGAACAGCTTTTCGAACGAAGACGCTGGCAAAAACCTAGCCAATTAAGGAAATTAAATTTAAGACTAATACAATATTTAAATAAAAAAAAAGTGAAAAAAAACATGTTTTCTAAAAACCGACAGAATTTTGCATTACAATGCAAAATTATTTGATCTCTTTTGATTATGTTCTAGACCAGCGGCGATAGAAATTTCGACGCACATTCGAAAGCAAAGTGAAAGTCAAAATCTTATTTTTTTCAATTTATTTATAAATAAAAAATCATCTTGTAGTTATTTACAATTAAAAAAAAATTGAAATTAAAGTCATCTTATTCAAATAAAAAGCATTTTTTCTCGATTAAGTTAATAATGATAAAAATGTTAATTATTGCAATGCCTTCCATAGTAAATAACCAAATGTTTGAAACCTAATGCATCTCTTCTCCTTTTTTTGCGCTTTTCTATTTATTGATTTTTAAGTGTAATTTTGTTTAACAAATTGACACTAAACGGTTGTCAGTTGCGGTCTTAAACGCAACAGCGAACCTACCTTAAGATATTGTTAGAGATTAACATCAAATGTGGAGTACATAAGTACGTGACAAAGGCAACGAGCGGCCTACGCAGCGCATGTATGCACAAACATAGAGGATACAACCCGCTAACACGTCCACCAAATTCAATAACATCATCGGGCAAGATGAATTGGAGATAATTACATAGCGGTGCCATCGAGTGCAAATAGACAAATTAACTACTTGCGCATTGTCTTTACGTGCAGAACAACGGCGCCGCCGACAAACCAATCCTTCGGCCTGCAGATGTCTTCGGGTATGAGCGCAACAACAACCACATCCACTCTTATCAAAAACGGCGCCGACGATCGATTTGAAACTAAATGTATCGACATGCAAATGCAAGTTCGCAGGCCACACCCTTTTCCATAGTGCCTCGATGAGCGGTACTTCCGACCGAAAACAATTTTGGTTGTGCTGTGATGATAACGATAAAGCAGTCACAGGCCACCTGGAGCAACAGCAGAAGAGCAACGCAAGAACAACAACAAAACAACACTGGCGACCAGGCATTGTGTGAGATCACAAATTGCAATTCTTGTTATTATTGTCGTAACATTCAAGCCGAGCAGACGTGCATACAGTCCACAATAAATAATAAAGTTTTAATCTGTGCATTTGTTTTTTTTTATTTTTTTATTTTATCTTCGACCTTTTTCGTTCTGTGAGCTATCCGAACATTTGGTCCTAACCGAGCCGAATAATTTTACCAGTGCCGGTGGAATAATCAAAAAAAAAAAAACATTTTTAAATTAAAAAGCCAGAGCAGTGCCGTTGTCTAAGTGCGAATTATCTTAAAAAAAAGGAAAAAACTTCCAACTGTGGTTTAATTATGTTGCAGAGTGCAAATAGTCTGAATAGACATTAAAGTGTGCATTGATTCCACACAAAATTGTAGCGATTTCCGAAGGGTCGACCTGGATTGTTGCAGCTTTGTGCGGTCTTACGGTAAAGTGCAAATTCAGTTGTGCAGTGCAGTTTTCCTGGAGCTATGGGCGACGTGGCACGCAGGGACGTGTTTCGCTCGTCTCTTATGAGAGTTTCGGCATTCATCGATTCCGTGGACTTCACAGGGGCGAGCCTGTCGTTATTACGAGCGAAATTGACGGCAGCGAATACTGCCTATGAAAAGCTGTTAGAGGAGCACATGCGTGTGGTGAACAGTGCAGCATCGCCTGAAGCATTGGCTACTCAGGACACATACTTGGCCGCAGCTGAGGATGCTTATCACAGCGCTGTAGCTGGACTGCAGGAGCGCATCGGAGAGCTAGAAGCTAGTGCATCAACTGGCGTAGAAGGGCGAGAGGCACAGAGCGTGATCCAATTGCGCCAAGAACCGCGCACGAAGATCATCACTTTCAAGGGCGACTATACGAAGTGGAGAGAGTTTCGTGACCAGTTCATGAGCGAAGTTCACAATTGTACGTCCATGGCAAACGTTGCCAAATTGCGAGAGCTGAAGTTGGCTCTGGATGGTCCACCAGCTAAGCTGATCAGCAGGTGGCAGGTGACCGAAGCTAACTACGAAGATGCCTGGGCAAAGCTGAACGATGTCTATGACAACAAACAAAATTTGGTAGATGCACATTTGAATGCACTTCATGCGATCCCAAAGCTGGGAAGAGAAGCTTCAAGAGCGCGTGGTTTGCGCGATCTGGTGAATGAGGCAAGCGTACATCTTAGCTCATTGCGCGCCCTAGGGCTGGTCACATCGTCATGGGACCCTATAATAGTCAACATGCTGCGAAACAGACTGGATTGTGAGACGAATCATGCGTGGCAAATGACCAGGGACGATGTGCGCCAGATTGCAACCCTGAAGGAATTCTTTGAGTTTCTTGAACGTAGAGCGAGCGCTCTGGATTCGGCCTTCTTTGACATCGAGCAGAGTGCATGCGGGAAGGAGAACCCAGACAACAAGGTGCAGAAGAGCGTGCAAAGGAACGCACCTGGAACGAGTACCGCAAGAACGATATCGGGACCTAGGTGCCCACTGTGCAAGGAGCTACATCCTCTTTATCGCTGTGGGGATTTCCTGGCACTGTCGATCCAAGCCAGAAGCGAGAAGGTGCGGCATTGGAAGCTGTGTGCAAATTGTCTACGTCCGGGACATTTTGCGCAATCCTGCCCCAACGGAGTGTGCCGAAAGTGCAACAAGAAGCATAACAGCGTCCTGTGTCCAGAACAACGAGCATCAGCTGCCGGGCTAGCGGCTGTGGCGGGTTCAAGCGCGAGCCCAGGAAGCGAGAAAACAAAGCCCGTGCCACCTCAATAGCAGTCAATCGAGATGATGCCTGCAGAGCAGCAGGTTTCTGAGAATGTTCCCACATCAGCGGACATTAACAATGAGTGGCTTGAGCAAGAGCAAATTGGCGGCGATGATGTGCAATGTGCGCTGCTAGCTACAGCATGCGTCAGAGTGCAGAGCAGAGCAGGACAACCCATTGAGGCAAGGGCGCTTCTAGACAGTGGCAGTCAAATCAACTTGGTCACAGAGCAGTGCGTGCATCGTTTGGGTCTTATCAAACGCCGTTGCGCATTCGATGTGCGGGGCATTGGATCGAGCATTGCCTTGCGTCCAACAGGAATAGTCAGCATGAGCATTCGGTCTAGAATCGACACGAGCTTCAACATGGAGTGCGAGATGTTTACCGTCCAGAAGATCACGTCCTGTCTACCTGGAAGATGCTTATCGAGAGCGCAAGCAACTGAAGCGAGCGAGCTTAAGTTGGCCGATCCCAAATTCAATGAGCCAGCTAGAATAGAGATGTTATTGGGAGCGCAGGTGTGGGCGGAAATAATAACAGATGGCATCAAGAGATTCAGTTCCGGATTGACGGCGCAAGATTCGTACCTTGGTTGGATCGTTTTCGGTCAACTTCAACCAAGGCATGAGCGTGCAGGCAAAGCAATGTGCACGGTGGCGGAATCCTCCGATGTAGAGCTTAACCAACTGTTGAGAAAGTTCTGGGAAGTAGAAGAGCCGAGCTTGAGATCCACGCTGTCCGCGGATGACGAATGGGTTGAAGAAAACTTTAAGAGTACCCATTACCGAACTGCAGCTGGACGTTACGTTGTAACGATTCCAATGAATCCCAGAGCGCGAGAATTGGGCTCCACAAGAGCGATAGCTATGAGGAGATTCCTGCAAACCGAAAAGCGGCTAAGTGCAGAGCCAGAGCTGAGACAAAACTACGTAGACTTCATGCGCGAATACGAGGATCTTGGGCACATGAGGCAAGTATTTGGACCAAGTACGAGTGAGCGGGCATACCACATTCCACACCATTGCGTCACCAAGAAGTTTCGGGTTGTCTTCGACGCATCCTGCAAGAGCGTGAGTGGAGTGTCGTTTAATGATGTGCAATTTACTGGTGCTAAGCTTCAAGACGATCTGTCGGCAATCGTAATTCGTTTTCGGTGCTTCAAGATTGCAGTTTCGGCAGATGTCGAGAAAATGTTCCGTCAAGTGAAGGTGAATCCAGAGCAGTGGGATCTCCAAAGAATCTTCTGGAGGGAAAACCCAGCCGAGCGACTGAGAGAATATCGTCTGACGGTAGTCACGTACGGCATGGCGTCTAGCAGTTTCAATGCAGTGAGAGCAATGCATCAGTGCGCAATGGATCATCAGAAACCATATCCATTGGCTTACAAAGCTATTACGGACAATTTCTACATGGACGACATGCTAACCGGCGCAGACACCGAAGAGCAGGCGACGCGCAAGTGCCAACAAATAATTTCTTCATTGAAGGCTGGCGGATTCAAGTTATGTAAATTCATGTCATCAAGTCAGCGCGTGCTTTCAAGGCTTAGTAGCACCTGGTCGAGCGAAAGAGTGCTAACATTTCCGGAAGATCATAATGCTTCGATGTTGTGCCTTCTATGGGACTGTGGAAGAGATGAGATTTCTTTTAAAGTGTGAGAAACCGAGGGCAGTACTTCTACCACCAAGAGATCAGTTGTTGGTGCAATCGCAAGGTTGTATGACCCAAATGGCTACCTTGCGCCTGCCATAATCAGTGCAAAGATTATCATACAAGACCTATGGCGCTCCGGAGTTGGGTGGGACGAGCAAATACCCACATCCGTTTTGCCTGTATGGCGAAAGTGCTACGAGCAGTTGTCACATTTGGAAGCAATAAGAATTCCGAGATGGCTAGGCAGCATCAATCAGCACAAATTGGAGCTTCACGGTTTCGCAGATGCATCCACCAGAGCTTACGCCGCAGTTGTCTACATGCGTGCAACTTCACTCACCGGCAAGACAACTTGCAGAATCATCGCATCGAAAACCAGGGTAGCTCCAATCAAAACGATTTCTGTGCCTAGACTGGAGCTATGTGCTGCCGAGCTGCTGTGCAGGCTGATGGTGCAGGTGAGCAGTTTGTGTGCGTGTGCGTCACAGGATTTGGCGAGAACTTACTGGTCTGATTCCACGATTGCCTTATGTTGGATCGGTAAGATGCCATGCGAGCTGAAGACGTTCGTGGCCAACAGAGTGAGCACTATCCAAGAGCTGAGTGGAGGTCATCGTTGGAGACATGTACGGTCTGGCGATAACCCTGCTGACCTAGGATCCAGAGGCATCCCGGCAGAGCAGCTGGTTCACTCCAAACTCTGGTGGCAAGGACCGCCATGGCTTATCCAAAAAGATGAGGAGTGGCCAAGTGCAGAAGCAACATCAAGTAAGCAGCAGCCACAAGAAGCGTTGGAGGAGCTTAAAGTGCCAGTAGTTGCTACAGTCATAATACCAAAGCCAGAAGTGTTGACTATCGGTGGCATCAATCTTCTAGAGCGAAAGTCGACGCTTCAGAGCATCCTGAGAGTGACAGCCATTGTGATGAGATTCACGAGAGCATGCCGAAAGGAGCATCAAGCAAGTGGCCCGGTGACACTAGAAGAGCGAGATGGAGCGCTAGCTTACTGGGCAAAGACGGAACAGCATTGTGCATATCATATGGAGATCCAACGACTATTGCAGAAGTCTCCATTGGAAAGTTCGAGCAGCATAATCACACTTAATCCATTTTTGGACTCTGACGGAATCTTGAGAGTAGGAGGTCGGCTCCAGAATTCAAGAATGCCATATGAAACGGTGCACCCCATTATCCTTCCGGCGAAGTGCAGATTGAGTGAGCTAATAATTAGAGAAGCGCACCTGAGGACACTACATGGAGGCGTGCAGCTGTGCATGCAATACATCCGGCACAAATTTTGGATTCCATCCTTGAGACGTGCAGCCAAGACATACATTTCGCGGTGCATAACGTGTTTTCGGCAGAGCAAGACAACCACAGAGCAGCTAATGGGCAGCCTTCCTAAAGATCGCGTGCAGCCAACAAGACCATTTAAGCACAGTGGAGTTGACTATGCTGGCCCGATGCAAATAAAGGCAAGATCAGGGCGATCGAAAATCATCGAGAAGGGCTACATAGCAGTATTTGTGTGCATGGTTACTAAGGCCATACACCTGGAGCCTGTGAGCAATCAAACGAGCGGTGCATTTTTGGCAGCCTTCCAACGTTTTACTGGGCGTCGCGGTGCATGTTCAGTGCTATGGAGCGACAACGCGACAACTTTCGTCGGAGCGGACGCGGAGCTAAAGAGAAACGCTGAGCAGTGGAGGGATAGGCTACCAATTGAGCAAGTTACCTCTTTGGGCACGACATGGAAGTTCATCGTTCCAGGCGCACCACACATGGGAGGCATCTGGGAAGCCGGTGTGAAATCTACAAAGCATCATCTGAGGAGGATCATGGGCAAACAAGTCTTTACGTTTGAGACATTAGCTACGACTTTGGTGCTCATCGAGGCATGCCTCAATTCTAGGCCTCTATGCGCGCTCTCAGATGATATAGATGACCTAAGAGCGCTTACACCCGGACACTTCCTCATTGGAGAACAGATGGTGCTACCTCTCAGCGCTGACGTTAGCGACGTGCCTCAAGGACGACTGAAGCTGTGGGGTATCGTAAATCAGATGCAGCAGCATTTTTGGAAGAGATGGAGCCATGAGTACATCCACACCTTGCAGCAGCGCTTCAAATGGAATACCAAGAGCACGAACATCAAGCCAGGCGATTTGGTGCTGGTGAAACAGGAGAATGTACCACCTACGATCTGGCCATTGGGGCGTGTCACAGCCGTTCATCAGGGCAAGGACGGACTTGTGCGAAGTGCGGAAGTGAAACTAGAGCATACAACCTTGGTGCGAGCAATTCACAAACTGTGCGTCCTCCCTCTCGAAGAGCCTAGCGAAGCAATTGAAGATAACCTTCAATTGGGGGGGAGGAATGTTAGAGATTAACATCAAATGTGGAGTACATAAGTACGTGACAAAGGCAACGAGCGGCCTACGCAGCGCATGTATGCACAAACATAGAGGATACAACCCGCTAACACGTCCACCAAATTCAATAACATCATCGGGCAAGATGAATTGGAGATAATTACATAGCGGTGCCATCGAGTGCAAATAGACAAATTAACTACTTGCGCATTGTCTTTACGTGCAGAACAACGGCGCCGCCGACAAACCAATCCTTCGGCCTGCAGATGTCTTCGGGTATGAGCGCAACAACAACCACATCCACTCTTATCAAAAACGGCGCCGACGATCGATTTGAAACTAAATGTATCGACATGCAAATGCAAGTTCGCAGGCCACACCCTTTTCCATAGTGCCTCGATGAGCGGTACTTCCGACCGAAAACAATTTTGGTTGTGCTGTGATGATAACGATAAAGCAGTCACAGGCCACCTGGAGCAACAGCAGAAGAGCAACGCAAGAACAACAACAAAACAACACTGGCGACCAGGCATTGTGTGAGATCACAAATTGCAATTCTTGTTATTATTGTCGTAACATTCAAGCCGAGCAGACGTGCATACAGTCCACAATAAATAATAAAGTTTTAATCTGTGCATTTGTTTTTTTTTATTTTTTTATTTTATCTTCGACCTTTTTCGTTCTGTGAGCTATCCGAACAGATATAAATACAATTTCAAACTTTCACCAATTGCTAGTGAGTGCCTTAAATTGCATTACATTGTTAGAACTTGTTAATTTTAGTTTTCTTTTTTTTTTATAAAAATTAAATAAATAAAATAATTTTAACCAAAAATAAATAAATAAAATTCACAGTCTCTATGTAAGTTCGCATTGATCGGGTGTAATAATTGTTAAAAATGGTTTCTTCTTTCAAGTTTTCAGTGTTTTTTTTTTTAATTAGTTTAAATAAATAGTGTATACCATATGCGTGGCCATTGATAAGGAAACAAATATCGACTGCATAGAGAATTATTAAAACCATTTCCACCCTTTCATTTGGAACTTAATAGAAAGTGCGACTGTCCCTATGCTTTTATGTAGCTAAGCATTGTACAAATATGCTTTTCACCTTTTGTATAAAAAAATAAATATGATATTTTGTATACTCGTACATTCGTTGTATGCCTACATCACTTAGTTACTAAGTTATAGGAAAGGTTGTTTTTTGTTTTGTTTATATAAGTAGTATGTATATTTATATTTTTTTCTTGTTGTTAAAAATGCAAAAGTACGTTTTTGTTTGATATTCGTTTGTCCGTAGCTTTCCTTATTGACTTATATATTTGTGTAGTGGCGTGTGTCCATGTGAATAGTGTAAGTGTTCTTATGGATAAAGTTTAAAAAATCTAATTAAAATCTATGCGGGGGAGCAGCGTCTTGTTGTTGGTGTAAATCTAGGCAACAATCTTGTGAGGTTGCATCCATTTTTTCATATAGTAACAAAAGAGAGTAGAAATGTAGAGTAGAATCATCAGGGCACATGTGACGGCAAGGGCTAAAACGGATGTCTTCGTTGGGCATGGCTCGATTATTGTGACAGTCTTATCTGGAAATGAAAAAAAATAATATATACATATAAACACAAAACGTATGATTAAGTGGAAATGATTAAAACCTTTAGCGAAATCTGTACTAGGATCTGCTTTAAAGAATTCTCTCTTCTCATCACCAAAATCGAGGACAAGTATTTCTTGGGAAATGTTCATATCGTCATCGGCTTCTTTGGTCTCATTACTATAACAATTAAGATTATATCATTAGAATTATATAAATTATAGGCAGATATATCTAAATCAACTTACCTTTCAATAGCACGACGCCTCCTTCTACCCAATGATTCGAATGATTCCATATTCCATTCGCATACAGCGGGTTCACATGGTCCCAGGCAATATTTAACATTACATTGGAAAATTACGCCGTAACTTTCAGTAAAACGGAAGGCCTCATAGGTAGATAGAAGAGCGTTACCATCAGCAGTAAAGCCTGGGAAAATTGTTGGGTCAGTTGGGCACCCTTCATCGTCGATGATCTTAAAGCTTGTGCGAGCATCCTTAGCCATAGCGATACAAGAACGGGCATAAATTCCATATGGAGCTATAAAACGATTTTTTTTAATTAGTCCTATCTTAATAAATGAAAATTTGGTTATATTGTACTTACTGTCTTCCGGAATTTCAATACGGAACATGAGACGATCTCCAATACGCACAGTCTCGACTTCACGTTGTCTTGTGTCGAGAATGCGAATTCTTGGTGGAGGAGCTTCTGGTGATGAATTAATGTGAATCATTTCTGGATCACGAATTGGCATCATTCCAAAGGTGATGTTCTTAGAACTCATATCATATGTACACTTGACCTTATAGATTTTATCTGCTTTGGTCATAACAACACTGTGGTGCTGCAAAACAACAGTGTTGGAATAGACACCAATCTAAAAGGGAAACAAAACTTCCATGAAAATGTATGAACATTAAAAAGACTTTCAATTTTGCACTTACTACACTCTGCGTATTACAATCCTGTCCAGCCATTGTTAAATCAAGCCTAAAGGAATCAGAATTAATTACATCAATGTTACATGTCTCCGAACGGCCTAAAGCATAAATACGTCCATTGAATGGTTTATTAGTTCTAACTTGTACTGCAATACGGGTGTCCTTGCAATGAACCGATACTGAAATAAAAAGTGATTTCAAATGTAAACGGTTACATGCGCAAAAGTAAATTTCCTCTTAATTACCATCATAACAAGTTCCGGTCTTATCACAATTGACATCAGCCCTAGTCTGATTATTTAAGCTAGGATCTTCAGTAGCATCAATACTGACTGGTAGTGTATGGTCTTGTGGTAAACTTCCTGGAGCAGATGCTGCAGCCTTTTCACACTGGTTTTCAAAGTATTGGCCAATTGGTTCGCCGTGATCTATAAGAGGGCGTTCACCATTTAAGTAAGTCGATGGACCATCGGGAAGAGTTTTGTGATCTAAATGGTATAGCCTGCAATTGTATTGAGAACCTTGTGGTTGTCCTAGATACAAGAAAGATCGACAGAGAAATTCAGTCTCTATTTCACAAGCAAGACGGCAAGCAGACTCCGAAGTAACTTGCAACTCCTTATCAGTATAATAGTGAAGTCCCACATATTGGGCTACCTTTTCATCAGAAACACCCATTCGAGCATTGGAAAAAATCCTGCTGTTCTTACATGCTTGCTGTGGCTTTAAACATAAATTTTCAAAGTAATCAGTTCCCTGGGCGTCAACTAATTGAATATATTGTCCACTGCTGCGCCTATCCGAGTCACTTAACACACATTTCATGTTGTTGTAATCGTATTCCACAGATCGACATACAAATCGTTTTTCATTTAAACATGCGGATAGACACGCCTCCTTAGTGCTAGTATAGATTAAAGCATTGTCAAGGCCGCGAATTATTTTATTTGGAACACGTTCAAAAGACCATGGCCTTAGGCATACATTCTCGCTGCGTAGCTGTAGCTTCACCATGTAGTACATATTAGCTGATCGTTGCGGCACCGCAGATGGATTATGCGCACTTGAGTCATTTTGCAACTGACAGTGTGTTTCTTGTGACGGCGACAGGGGATTTACAACGAAACTAAACGCGGCAGCTTGGCAATCCGGTTCTTCTCGACACCAACCCTGGCACTCATAGAGAGATAAGTTTTTTACGCTGTAGTACGATGTTCCAGCGAAATCGAAGTCTGTAAGTTTTTCAAATGCCATACGTCCATACGCAGTTGGTAGCATGAATGCAAAACATGCAATTGTTGCTGCTGCTATTGCAGTCCGGTAAGCAAAGTTCAACGTCCGCATCTAAAAATAAAAAATAGCATAGGGAGTTAGAAAATGTTGGAATTTGGAAGTTTTTTACAAATAAAAATACTTCATCATACATAAACAGTTACACATACTCTTAAAATAATAAGCCATGTATTTGATTTTTTATATTGTTTATTCAGATGGGGTTTTCATAAAAACGAACTTAGCTAACGTGTGTGGCCGTGGCTCAAGTGGTAGTGAACTGGCTTCCAAATCGGAAGTGTCCGTGTTCGAATCCCAATCGCGCCCGAAAGACATTAATTTTTTCAGTCAACTAAAATCAAGTAAGATGAGTAACAATTTAGTCTCCCCATTAAATGTTGGATGCCAACCATTAAGGGAAATAACCACTGAGCCCCCAAACATCTTTATTTCTCTTTCTATCCCATTTTCCAAAGAGCTTAACACATGCTGGGGCATTATAAGTGTATTAATACCAACTTGAATGTTAAGTTCTTAAAAAAAAGAAGATAAATAAATAAAAAAAGGACTTAAAGAACAGAATATCTGGCCTAATTGTGCGCACTTCAAAACCAAGAAATACGAGACTGTCCTTTGCAAAAAGCCTAAGTGTCTTATGTTATGTCTTTTTTCGAAGATTTAGTTCCCAGCAACCAAAACAATAAATAATTTCTTCTTTGCTCGAAATGCTTTTGAGACCGATAATAGCAGTTTGTAAGAACGAATGCGTGGTTAGTATTATAATATAATAACTAATATTAAACACAAAACAAATATTTACCTATAAATATTTTACCTACGGGTGAAAGAGATTGATATCTTCCAGTTTTCCCCATAGAGTTATGTGTTTGAAGCGCGCATAGTTTGATATGAAATGACTGCAAGCCTTCAATCAATATTTTAAAAAAGGCCAGCTTGGATTGAAAGTAATTATTAGTTAAATACAATGGCGTTAATATTAATTATGGAATGGTTTCCTCTGGCGTTATATGGATGTTGGCCTACTTTCCCATTCTGGAATGGAATAAAGCGTGGCAATACAATTCTTTAAAGATTTACTAGGATTGATTTCGTTCTCATTTGTTAAAAAAGTACCTATTAATGGCAAATGCATGATGTTGATAAATAAACGTTTTTGTAACTTTTTTCTGTTTGTCCGGGGCAAGTTCCGAAAAAGCTTAAAAGATTTTGATGAAGCTCACACATATTTATGAAAAGTATATTTAGTCACAAAATAAGCATTGTTTTATCTCAATATCTGGAAGCATCCAAAATAAATGTGAACGAATTCCCAGCCATTCGCTTTCTATGCTTAATCCCTATTGCATTCAAACAACCATGCCACATGTGAAAACAAATCTTATAGGAAACAGTCGATGATAAAGCATTCTTATGTAACAATACATATAATTCCCATTGTAAAGTCTGAATTAATAATGAAAATGACGATACATAATATCTGTTTTTGGTTTTGAATTATCATAAATTCATTAGGTGTTTTTTTTTTTGTAATATCAACACCCATATAGCATTTCTTAAATTCTTGTGTATCTGTTTGTCCAGGCTAGGAACGATTTGAACTGATTTCACATTCAGGCACATTCTCGTTTCATGTAATGACAAAGCAGAAAGCTAATACCTTGGCGAAGACAATGCAAAACAACAGGGTGAACCAGTACCAACTGATGATGTTTCTGATTCTGGTGATCGTATTGCGAACTCCGTTCACGGCCGGGGAAAATGTTCACGATTCACAACATAAAATTATTAAATATATTTATACGTACATATACTTAAAACATTAATAATTATGCCGCATTACATCATGTTACAAAACGTCACAATATTGCACAGAATACCGAATATAATAAAGGGTCCGCCATCTAACGCTTTTTTTTCCAACTAGTGCTTATTTCGTGAATGGTAACACTTAGCTCATGTCTGATTTGACAGATAATTAGTTTTATCCTTCCGCTGAACGAATATGGTTGTGTATACGTTTGAACAACGCTGGGAAATATTGCGACATTACTTTGAAAATCATGGTAATGTTGCAGAATGTGTGCGAAAATTGCGTACGGATTTTGGAAGAAGAGAAGCACCGTCAGCTCCGTATGTTCGTTATCTTGTGAAAAAAGTGAAAGGAACTGGCATCCTCATCGATAAACCAAAGCGTGAAAAGCCAAAAACAGTGCGTACACCCGAGAATATTGCTGCTGTGGCAGAAAGTGTGCGTGAAGCGCCATCAACATCAATTCACCGTCGTTCTCAACAATTGAACATTTCGGAGACATCATTGAGACGAATTTTGCATAAAGACCTTGGTATGACGCCATACAAAGTCCAATTGGTTCAGGAGTTGAAGCCAACTGACCATCCAATGCGTTTTCGCTTCGCTAAGTGGGCCTGCGATCGACTTAAAGAAGATGCCGATTTTGCCAAAAAATCATCTTTTCAGATGAAGCTCATTTTCATCTTGGCGGGTATGTAAACAAGCAAAATTGTCGCATTTGGGGCACAAACATTTTCATCATGGTAAAGTACACGAACGAGCAACGTCAGCAAATTATAAAAATTTTCTACCGAAATTCGGAGTCGATGACTGCAACTTTCAGAGCGTTAACTCCAATTTTCGGTTGTAATTCTCACCCTAGTAGACAGGCAATAACAAGTTTAGTGCAAAAACTTCAGTCTACATATTCGTTGTGTGATGTTGCCGTGTCAGTGAGACAACGGGTTGGTCGAAGTGCCGAAAATATCGCTGCCGTTCAGGCGTCCGTAGCAAACGATCCAAATCAGTCAATTCCACGGCGTTCTCAAGAATTGCGCATCGCTCAGACCACATTATGGCGTATTTTGCGTAAGGATCTTGGTTTACACCCATACAAGATCAAGCTGACTCAAGAATTGAAGCCGTTCTCCGATTGGGTTCTGGAGAAGATGCGCCAAGATGATGAATTTCATCGCAAAATCATCGTCAGTGACGAAGCTCATTTTTTGCTCAATGGGTTCGTCAATAAGCAAAATATGCCTTATTGGTCGGGTAAAAATACACATGTGCTTCATGAATCACCACTTCATCCTCAAAAAATAACTATTTGGTGCGGTTTGCATGCCGGCGGCATTATTGGACCATATTTTTTCGTCGACGAGGACGATCGTCACGTTATTGTGAATGGTCAGCGTTATCGCGCCATGATCACCGATTATTTTTGGCCCGAATTGGAAGATATGGACTTGAACGACATGTGGTTTCAACAGGATGGTGCCACAAGCCACACAGCACACGCTACAATCGATTTATTGAAGAGTAAGTATGGTGAGCGTCTTATCACAAGAAATGGGCCAGTCGATTGGCCGCCTCGTTCGTGCGATTTAACGCCGCTTGACTATTTTCTGTGGGGCTAAAGTCATTGGTTTATGCCAACACGTCGACGACGTTTGAAGAGCTCAGAGCCAAGATTGAACGTGAAATAGCGGCCGTTTCGGTCGAAATGTGTGGCCGAGTCGTTGAAAATTGTGTCCAAGAAATCGACCGCGGAAAACGAAGTCGAGTTCCATTCATAAATGTTTTGATTGTACTTCAAGCCGATAATAAAGCTTTTGAAATATCTCAAATGGTTTGCGTTTTATTTAAAAAAAAATTGTCAAGTCCTTATTGGAAAACCCTATATTAAGAAGCAAACCCTATCTTCAACGAAAAAGTCTCTACACAAGACCCTCACCTTGCATGGAAATTATCCAAGGCGAATGAAGATCCTTCTGAATCCTCCGTGTGATTTGCGGTCCCGTTTGTAGCAAAGGAACTTGGAGGTGGAAGGACAATGACGAACAATAACGACTGCTACATATATTAAGATAGCTAGTTGAGCGCATTAACAGCTCAACGAATATTTAAATCAGCCTAATAGAACTACGATGAAAACGAGAAATTTGCCTAAGGTGGTCGGAGAGCCATGTTGATTGAAGTCTATAGTAAACAAAAGCACAGATAATTATTGGGTAACATGCGTAGTAGCAGACATGAGCTAAGTGTTACCATTCACGAAATAAGCATTAGTTGAAAAAAAAAAACGTTAGATGGCGGGCCCTTTATCTTGGTGAGAAAGAAGCCGAGTAAATTATGACCTACAAGGAGATTATGTAGAAAAATAAAATTAAATTTGACGAAAAAAATGCCCTGTTTCTTTGTTGGGTCGTACATTTTTCAGGCTACCCTCGTACATTCCTACGTATGGATGTATGTATCTATCAACTTGTACAAATAATGATCAAAAGTTATCGCAAGTGACTAAGCACGCATTCAATTTATGTTGCATTATTATTTGCGAGTCCATTATTTCATGTTACAATCTTAAAGATATTTATTACCATCTACGTATGCATTACAATGAACATCAATATATTGTAGTAGTGATGGAATAACACAAAAGTCGATTACGAGAGTGAGATAATGATGGCATGATGATGGAGAATTATATTGTAAATTATATAATTGAAGTGAATCTGCTGTAATCTTTGCAATCTTTACGATAAAAATGTTCAAACTGAATATACAATGGGCGATATATATACATATGTATGTAATATCAGTAAGAGTATTGCTAAGACATTTTTATAAAATGGGAATAGTTGAAAGACACGCTTTAAAAGATTTGTTCGGAGATTGATTTCATCGGCCATAATTAATTATAGTATTGACTCAACACTTTAAGTGTAAATCTGCAAATTGTTGCTTATTGATTTTAATTAATTTTCTTCAGAGACTTTTTAAAATTAAAACTATAGAAAAATTTTAATTTGAAATCGTCGGTGATGACTGGCACAATCTATACCTAGAGATTTTGCCTACAGCGGAACTGCATAAAAACTTACAGATACATCAAGGCGAGATACTCGTATAAGACATTTTTGACAGAATATTGTCGTTCTATGATAGATACGCAAGATCTATTCTCAATTAAATTTAAATATTCTGTGACTTGGAATGCATATGATAAGTTTCTTTTATTTATAGGAGCGTGTACAGGAGATTATAATTAATGTTGTGTTTTAGGACTTAGGAAACAATCGTGGTACAATATTTCGTTGAATATGGATTTAGAATAAAATGAAGAGTGTTCGTAGGGAGGCGTGTGTTGCAGTTGAGGGATGGAAGTGGGGGGAATATTACTACCAATTCTATTAAGCTTAAACGGTGAGAATAACTAAAAAACATGGTGAAATAGAGGATTCTGGGTCATGTAATGGCGCACTGTATCAATTGACTGAGCAATAATGTAACAGTGTCTACTTATATTTTTTTTTCGAACGGTTTGTATTCCTAAGTGGCAGGTGCAAATAAGTTTAACACCATCCGAGCAAATATGGACATTGTACTTCAATTTTAGGAAGATAAAAGCACTCTACATTTATTGAAGGGACTGTGTGAATGTTTCCTACATAGCTTAATGAAACCTGATTCTTTCGCATTTTCGGCGACTTCGAAAATGTTGTCACTTCACACTTCAGCGGGGCAAGTGTCATTCGTGAATAATGTATGCGTATTCAGGGTTCGATTTCACGAGGGAAGGCACCATTGTGCTAATTTATTGATGATTTACCAATTATGTACTTTTAGTTTTGCTGTTAATATCAGAATTTAATGGACTTAATATACGCGCCATTCCTATTTTATGGCCGAAGACGTGAGTCTTTGAAGGGATATGAAAATATGTAATCAGCAATAAGCAGCAGACAAGAGATTACTAATGAACATTAAAAAGAACGGCGGAGACAAAACGGAGGCCTAGAGAATACCAGCATTTATATTGTGGATATTAGATTTAAAACCGTTCAAAATAACTTGAACTTCCGAAAGTAATTTCAAATCCATTGAAGAAAAGTTCGATCATCAGTTTTCAGTTTCAGTTTTTATGCATTTTTATTTTTTAACTTAAGTTACTCTTATATGCTAAACAAAAAACGCTTAAAAATTAGCTTAAATTATTTGTAAGTAATCTTATTCTAACTTAATGGCCCCATGCGGGCACTCTTAAACTATGTCTTTCGACGAATCTTACAGTCTACTTTTATTTCTATTTTAACATTAATTAATACTAAAACTAAGAAAATAAATTTTAATCAAAAACTTAGTATATGAACATTTTTTAATTTTGTATAAAACTTAAAACTAAAGCCTACAAACTACCTAAAAAATAAATCTTAATCTACTTAACCTACTTACATCTAACTCAAACACAGACATACATAAATATATATATATACATAATATGTATATACATAATATATAAATACATGCATATATATATATATATTTTTTTTTTTTGATTTTATATATTTTTTTTTTCTTAAAACTAACTTAATCCTACCTAATGTAAGCCGGCCATGGCTAAAAAAGAAAAAAAAAATTAGGCTGGCCCACTTTGCTTCACATGAAGCTACATATCACTGAAGGAGTTTGACGACAAAGCATCCTCCCCTTCAACAAGCCACCAAAAGTTTTGGTGCTGCTGAGCAACATCCCTTATGTCGCGACTCCCTAACGCCCTACTGAACCGGAGATGCTCCGCACTGCCATGTGCTACGTCTCTGTCGTAGTTGAGTCGCCTGTCCGCAGCTGTTCGAGCAACGTGGAAGATTAGCGGCACCGCCAATCTGTCCTGGATCAGACCTTTGCTATCTAGATAGAGGAACGCTTCTGGAGGAATAAAGCCGTCAAAGCGAACTCTCTCGTGATACATATAATTGGGGTAGTAAGCCCCGGAGATCAGGTTGTTCGATGAGGTCATTGCTCTTGCAACGTGCCTTCGAGTCAACTTAATGACGAAATTGTCCACTCTTATTAGGTTCGCCCTATTGTATAAGACCTCATTAGGATAGAATTTTATGTACTGAGACTCTGGTGTTCTGTATAGGCGAAGACAAGTCCTAAGACAAGCCCTCTCAAACACCCGAATCTTTTCCAATAAACTTGCTCTCACGTTGAACCACACGGGACATCCAAATACAAGCATGGGCCTGATAAGGGCCATGTAGCAGATTACCTTCACCCTCGCATCGAGTTGACTGTTATAGAACAGTCTCTTTGTAAGGGCAAAAGCACCTCTGGCTCTGGCCAGAGCAACATCTATATGTTTGTTAAAATACAGATATTGATCTAGCCAGATTCCAAGGTATCTGACTACATTTCGACAAGCGAGTGGCTGTCCGTGTTGTCCGAGGATAGAAAACTTTCGCCAATTCTTTCTGGTATCCCTAGAGGCCCCAGACAAAGGCGTCCTAAACAGAATGGTTTCCGACTTCTGAAAGTTGATTTTCAACTTCCAGTCATCGCAATATCGCTTAATTTTGTCGAAGTCACGCTGCAAGAGTGTATTAATGACCTCAATCTTTGGACCCGATAAAGTTCGATCATCGATCTTAAATGCATGCGATTTCAACAAAATAACCAAATATTGTCGAATGCCTTTGAAATATCATTCTCATTTCCATTAATTTAATGGTAGAACAATTCATGTCATGTCATGTATCCGTATTTCTATGACATTATAAACCAACGGCTTTTTAGAGAAGATAGAGAAGATTTGTGTTTATTATTGATGGGTTAGACAAATACTATTTTCTGTCTTCTCGGACAGAGTCCTGAAAAGTAAGAATGATAGAAATGTCAGTGGTTTTACCATCGTGGAAGAACACACTTTCGGAGGAGAGGAGATAGACCCCATTGGGCAACGGACTTGTGTCCGCTTCTTGGTACTACTCAGGTGCAAAATTAGATTGATTCCGTTGAACGTTCGACGGGCTCAAGTGCAAGAAAAAACATAAATAATCCGGAAGAGTTGAGCTGGTTGCGAAGTGCAGAGAAGTGCAGAGAAGTGCATTCCTGTTGAACTATGTTTGTAATACCAATAAATCTCCTCCAGTTCTATTCAGTCTCGGGTAAACATATTGGATATTTACAAGGTGAGTTAAATTGTTTTCCGTAGCAGAGAACATGATAATCTGTCCTTCAGGTTTTCACTATTTAAGGTAAGTATGAGAACTTGCCAGGTATATAATAGCTCAGGTCCTTTACATCACAATGATGAGTAGTTTTTTCCTGTTTTGTAATACTCGTACTAATCACAATTTCCTACAAAAACCATCGTGAGGAGTCAGCTTGCACCCTGAAATTGTCCTTATGTTTCTGATTTTTCTGATTTTTTTATAAAATAATATCATTTAATTAGAAAACAATTTTCATCAAAAATTATTAGTAGCACAGATCAGATCAGTTTTAACATACGGGTCTACTGATTTTTGTATTAAGTTTAAGAAATTGGAAGTGCTGTGTACAATACCAAAACCAAGATCAAACCGATGCAAAGATATAGACTCGAATAGTACATAATAAGACAGCATTAAAAATAATAATCTACAAGTGTTTATCTTATGCCTTTATGAGCAATTATGAAAAACATCTGTAAAAAGGTTTGCACTTTAACCTAATAATTCTCGGCAAAAAAGAGTATCATACTTACTCGTAAGGAAGTCATTAGATTTAAACACCAAGTTTCCCTTACCTCAATGATTGCAAACGAAAAAAATTAAAAAATGCGTACTTCAATCAAGCACAAAATAACTATAAATTGAATCCAATTACTTGGTCAGTGTTGAGTGTGGCCAATTTGGATTCCTCTTCCGTCCTTAGGCTCATTTTCTTTTCCATAATAAGAATAGATATAGAAGATTTTCAGACGATGAAATTATTATTATTATTTTTTTTTTGCGATTATCATTGCTTTTCCCTATGGGATGCAATTTTATACACAAAGTTTCATCAAAGTTGTTAGCTAGCTGGTGTACATCTTTATAGCCGACCGCGACCCGACGACAACGGGAAGAAGATCTCTTTGGCCAGGTTTTATGCACAACGATGGTTGCAATCAAGTAAAGTTCTAGGTACGTGATGAATGTAATTTTTTTTTTCATTTTCCTATGAAAATATAGACTGTTCGATTCGGACTATGCGATATGATGGCAAAACACAAACTAGAACCAGAACTGGAGGCAAAATCGGAGCCAAAATTAATTATTCGCCAATCGCAACTATGTATATATTTTACTTTGGGGTAAGTTCATATCAGGCACATAGAATCAGCTGGGATAGAAAACGTAGTCGTACAGAGTTCATTAACTGTGCAGTTAGGTAGAAAATCAGTATCTTATGAATTCTTCGGTTGACAAGCTGTTTGCGGTTACTGTTTTGAATTATCATTACCCATCTGCTGTATCTATTCGAATACATACCTGTCTGGCTATAAAAGCTTTATTGATCACGTCTCTCCCAGAGTATGAACATATTGTTTCCACAAGTACTAACTCGAATGTGCAAAATTATCTCTGTTCGACACATTAGGTAGCACTGCTTTGTCTTTGGCACATTGAGATATATAATATTCGATGAACTTGAATAACCTGTATCCCGCCAGTTGTTGCTGGATGGTAGCTAATAACGGAACATAGTATTAGATCACGTTAGACAGTAGAAACCACAAAATAATATATAGTTATTGTAGACTGTGCTGTAGACTTTTCTTTCTTATGGTTAATTAGCCGTAAAACTATGTCAACTTGAGAAGAATTTATGATGTTCTTGAATGACGATTGTCAAATATCATTACGCGCACGTTAACTTTATGAAAAATAAAGTACCTCTGTAATGGTTGAAAGATTTTATCAGTATGATAAAGACTTTGAAGTTACTGTGGAGTGACAAAAGACAAAGACAATTACTGAAGGAACACAAAAGCTAGTGCGTATAAATATGTAGGAGTATGTTTGCACGTTAATTAATGTACCTATAAAGTTTGCTACAAAATTTTGGGTCGAAATTAAACAAACTTATTAATTAAAACAATAATATTAATTTTTTTCATTGGTAATGAGGAAATTTGTCTTTCTTATTGTAGATTGAAACTTTGATGATATGGCCTTCAATATAGACTCAAAATTGATTTTGAAAAAGAAAAACGCCTTAGACTTAGACAGACAGTCAATGTAGGATCAAGGAACACGGGCACTTGTAGTGAGCTCTGGTTTAAAGTATAAGAAAAGAATAAGCCTGGTTTAAGCGTGCCGAATACAAAACCTTCGGGTCTGGACTTGGTCATCCATTAGCTCAAAAACATACAGATTTTTCTGCCGTTTTCCCAAATTACATTTGGTGAGTATTACTCACCCCTCAAGTTATTTTTTAATTTACCCTTTTGTATGCCTATTTTTCAATATATTGGATAGATAGTTGATAAATCGACATTTGAAAAATATCTATTTTTTCAATATTTTACATACACATTGGCATTCACAAAATTCGTTATGTTCCCATTCGTTATTTTTATCAACTTATACCACTCAGCTTAATCTGCTGATCCAATAATTTTTCTGTTTGTCTCGTTTTTAAACCTGTGTTAGAAGCAAAGCTTCGATTGCTTTTAGGGCATGATTTGCCGGTGACCTTCTCTAAACACGGTTTCAGTATTTCAGTATTTTTATTACAGTATAACAACGACATTTATAATAGACCATTCAGATCTTTAAGCTATCAATGTGATGCAATTAATAAGTGATTTAAGATTCAACTAAAATTATAATTCTTTCTCAATAAGGTAAACTTAAAAATATTAACATCTGATTGAAATAAATTTGAGTACAAAGAGAGAGAAAAAAAAAATAAAAAAAAAAATAAATTTATAAGCTTTCTTGAACAATTTAAATAAAATATTTGTATGATGTGAAATTATGTTCAGTATTCCTGCTAGTTGTCTGCTATATGTCGAAAGAGAGTTTCACTAAAGCTATTTGTATTATAGAGTCGTCTTATATTAAGGGGGAGTGAATTCCAAAGGCGAATGGCGTGAACGAAAAACTGTCGTTCGGTAACTTGATAAGCAACACGAGGTACAATTAAACTTAAAGATCTACTTGAATGCGAAAACCTTAGTTTATCATATAAGTATTGGGGCTGTTGGTTGATTATGATCTTGTAAAGATATTTGATTGTGCAGTAGTCAAAATATCGGTCAAGTGTGCAACCAAGAATATTTTTGGTATAAGCCGACACATGAGCAAAACGATTTAGGCCGTATACGTATCGCACAACATTGTTAAAAGCAATGTTGAGCTTACGTCGCAGCCATATGTTATCAGAGGAATGAGCACGGCCTTGACCAACATAAGCTTCGTATTTATTGGTGTGAAACTTTGAGTTTGGGAGAGATTTCTAAGACATCCGTATATTTTTCCCACAACTGAGCAAACGTGGTCGCCCCAGATTAATTTTGTATTGAACCAAATACCAAGATTTTTGGCTTTGTTTACAAATTCGATAGGTTCATTACCAAGCTATACTGAAGGAACGTTGATAAAAGATAAGGGGTTTCTATTTATGAGAAGACACTTCGTTTTTCTTGGGTTAAGTTGCAGAAGGTTTTCATCTGCCCAGCAATGGATACGTTTTAGGTCATCATTCAATTTCAAAGCAGCATGATCAATAAGTGATTTCACCGTTGCGATTATTAACATAATTTCTGATTATCTGTTTTATATTTGTTGGCTTGACAGCTGTGCCGCATGAATGGATTAAAGACCGTTCTCAGACATTCGTCTTTAATTGAAACAAAATTTGAGTTTTATGTTGTCACCTCCTCCTTTGTGCGTGAGATGAGGCAAAAAGGTGATTTTCCATAAATCTATCTGTCAAAAAAAAAATTCATAACTTAAGTTATAGCTTCTAAAGGGTTTTCCAATAGGGACTTGACAACTTTGAATTTAATTTCTGTCACTAATCATCATACTGTCACTGTCAATTTATTCAGTAAACTCTTCATCATGGTAAAGTACACGAATGAGTAACGTCTGCAAATTATAAAAATTTTCTACCGAAATTCGGAGTCGGCAGTTACAGTCACTTTAAGAGCGTTAACTCCAGTTAACAAGTTTAGTTCAAAAATTTGAGTTTACATATTCGTTCTGTGATGTTGCCGTGTCAGTGAGACAACGGGTTGGTCGAAGTGTCGAAAATATCGCTGCGGTTCAGGCGTCCGTAGCAAATGATCCAAATCAGTCAATTCCACGGCGTTCTCAAGAATTGGGCATCGCTCAGACCACATTATGGCGTATTTTGCGTAGGGATCTTGGTTTACACCCATACAAGATCAAGCTGACTCAAGAATTGAAGCCGATGGACCATTTGAAGCGACGTACGTTCTCCGATTGGGTTCTGGAGAAGATGCGCCAAGATGATGAATTTCATCGCAAAATCATCTTCAGTGACGAAGCTCATTTTTGGCTCAAAATCATCAATAAGCAAAATATGCGTTATTGGTCGGGTGAAAATCCACATGTTCTTCATGAATCACCACTTCATCCACAAAAAATAACTGTTTGGTGCGGTTTGCATCCCGGCGGCGTTATTGGGCCATATTTTTTCGTCGACGATAACGATCGTCACGTTACTGTGAATGGTCAGCGTTATCGCGCCATGATCACCGATTATTTTTGGCCCGAATTGGAAGATATGGACTTGGACGACATGTGGTTTCAACAGGATGATGCCACAAGCCACACAGCGCACGCTACAATTGATTTATTGAAGAGTAAGTATGGTGAGCGTGTTATCTCAAGAAATGGGCTATGACTATTTTCTGTGGGACTACGTTTAGTCATTGGTTTATGCTAATACGCCGACGACGTTGGAAGAGCTCAGAGCCAACATTGAACGCAAAATAGCGGCCGTTTCGGCCGAAATGTGTAGCCGAGTCGTTGAAAAATAAATGAAGAAAAATTAATGAAGATTACACAGATTATAGTGGAATTTCGAATTTATTTCTTTCGAATGGTTTGATGGCGCATTTTTTCATATTAACTTCGTATTCGAATTATATTTAATATTTATCTCACTTACTATTAGACTTTTGTAAGACAGTTCGATATTTTGTTCCAAGTTAGCTTACGAAAGTTAAAAAAAAACCCGATTCGCCCTAAAACCGCTTAGAAGTAGCACTTTAAGTGCCTGCGTGTGAGGTCGGTGGCTGTGTAGTATAACAGTCGAAGAAATGTCAACAGTTTTTTTCTATGAGTCGTCATATCTGTTCGGTTTTATTTGACTATATGAAAGTGATAGCTTGTTGAAGAGTGTTTTCAGCGTTTCAAATAAAGTAATATATGTTTGACCTTATCCGCAATGGCAGATTTTGATTTAAAAAAATGATATTGAAATTGTACCGTAGCAAAATTGAGTAGAACAGTATGTTTAACAATGAGCCGAACAGGAGCACTGATAGAAAACAAATCAACTGAATTAAGATTTGTGTTTCCATTTTATAATATTTGATTTCAGACAGAAAAGTTCAGTGAAAGGTGGTGTTTTAATTATTTTGGAAATTTAAATTTAAATCTATTAGCATAAAATCGTTCGTGGGTTAGGGGCGCATTCATAAAAAATTGTCTAGCAGGGTGGCCTGCAGACGCGTAATGCTTCGAAGAATATCGAATCTTTTTTTATCTTTCGTCCTTCATATAACATGTAATATTTTCCTAAGATTAAGCTATTAGTATTTATTGATAATAACTGGCTTTGTTAAGATTGGTGATTTAGTCTATCCTTAGAAACTTTTAAGTCATTGGCTTTTGTTGTGGCAAATGGACAGTGTTCGAACAACAGCTGACAAATGGTGAAGTGGGATAACTGTTTTCGTTTTTTGAATAAAGTTTCATGTATACAAGATTGTATGAAGGGTATGTTAAAATTAGCATGTAGCTAACGTATTTATTCTGCATTTAACGCTTAACTTTTTTTTATAAAACGCGTTTATTTAAATGAAGTAAAACCTTTAGGTGAACCTGTCGCAAATGAATTAACATACAGCATCCTGTGCGTGCAACGACAAATAAATTCACAAGTACAAGCCACATAATTACAAAACAAACACTCAACTCAAATCTTGATCTAGAGTTTCTCATATGAATGCAGTAAATGATTTCCATTTCTCGCTTCTTTTATTGGCTTAGGACCGAGACCAACCACCTATATTAATGTCCGGCATGAAGTCATTTTCCATGATGATGCCTTCTGTAAGCGAATAATCTGTGGAGTTAATCATATCTATCGGTCTCTCCATTTCGAAGGAATTTTTACTCTCAAATCGAAGCACACCTGCTTCCATCCGCCAGATGGAGATAGAGGTAGGAAGAGGTTGCTTGTAGCTTTGTGCTGATTACAGAGTGTGCGATGCACGCGGACGCAGACAAGCACACCGCGAAATGGGCGACGCATCTTTCATCACAATGCTTTCAGCTTCAAAGTGGGGGTCTTTCACCTCATACCATGAATAGAGATTAGTACCCAACAGTAGTGATGTTGAAATTCTATTATTATTTCAACTTTGGCCGTCATCGCTCCTCTGTCGTATTTTATACAATATGAAGCTAGGTACATTTTCTTTTTGTCGATTGTTGTACCTGGCACTCATAATTAGCCCTTTTGATCGAATTACAGACTCCCTGTCTTTCGCCAAGACTGAAATGAATCTCATAAACCAGTCTACGTTTGCTGCTTACCCTACTATTTTTACCAGTGTTCTTTGAATTTCTTTATTTTTATTATTATTATTTTTTTTTTGTACTGAAATGGTAATGATTAGTTGTTAGGGACAGCTCTGTCTATGTATGTGGGAATCTCAGACTGCACAAAGCAATTGAGTATCGAATACCTTCGATAATCGGTACCTTTGTAAATTTGTAAATATGTACATATGCATACATATGAGCTTATATGCGCGTGTACAAACATACCCATATGTGCTTAAGAATATGGCTTACAGGGTAATGTGATGGACTGGTGCAGCGGAGGCCTTCAATTATTTGGTTTTGTCTGAATTGAGTGAGTAGACAGTTTGTTTTAATGAATGAATAAATTTTCGATAAGCCGATAAGCCGAACTGTCGTCGAAATCCCCAAAAATACTGTTTTGGTTAGAAAAAAAATTGTTATTTAGTTAAATATACCATCAAGATCATATCATTCCGCTGGCATATGTATTGAAATAATTTTGAGTTTATTTACATTGGAGAATGAGAGACGTCAAAATACAATTAATTATCTGGGTTATTTTTCTATTCATATAAAAGAAATCAGAACTGGAGTTTATGAAGAATAGTGTATACAGTTCTAAGCAAAATGAAGGAATATAATAATTCAAGAACTCGAGGCGAACATGACTAATATTATATACGCGAGATGTAGAAATAGACCTGTTGTTTGAATGGTAATTCAATAAAATACAGATAGATCCTCGTCCTGGATATTAACTAGTGTCCTTATTCTACTCTCACTGGAGTCCAGCCATTTACATGCGAAGTGATGTAGCTTACCAAATCCAAAACATAATGCTGCCTGCTGACGTTAAAGCGAAATTTAAACATTCAGCATTATCCGCGAGTAGCACTTGCATCGTCAAAATTGAAAAACTTGCCATTCTCGATGTGTGTGTCAATGAGAACCTACATTGGAAGGCCCATGTATGCGATGTCGCCATGTGCTGAGAAATAGCCAGGTTTTCACCCTCCGATATGGATTAAAATGCCCTGGGACTCCTGAAACGCCTCTGCACTTACTAGATAGGATTCGAAGATATTCGATAAAATTTGTAGATGATTTATTGCTGTGTGGCACCTTTCGAATTTATTCCAAAAATAGTAGATAGACATTCACCGGTAGCGATTCCCATTAGCTGCATTAGTCAAGAACTCCGATGAACTCTTCAGCATAAAAACCATACCCAGCACTCAAATTTTGTGACTATAACAGAATTTTGCGAAAAGCATCAGGTGGCTAACTTGTCTTGGAGCGACAATTTTCTCTATTAACGAAAGTGAATTTTCGTGCATGTTTAAGGTCTAATTTCTGAAATTACAGGGAAGTAGACCCAAATACTTGAGCAAAACTCACCGCAAATTGATCATAACGATACGCCATTTGTAAGATTGAAGCGGAATGGACAAATTCGGAATATGTCTTACATTTCGGCCATAGCCGTAGTAGTTTAAACATTCGCCGGCAGAAATATTTTAAAAATTGTTGACTGTTTTTTGTAAATTTGCTGTCATAATTAGAGACACCCCTTGGTGTGTTTCACTGTTATGTTATGTTTTATTGTATTGCATTTATTAAATTAAATGATCTACAAAAAAATGTACTAATAAAATAAAGTTGATAAAAGTATTACCATATCAAAAGTTTAAAAACATAATGCTACAAAATTTCCCCAGTCCACTACATTGAAAGAAATGTGACTGACGCCGGGAAATTTAAGCTTTCTGATGTGCACTGTCGAAACACTTAAACGCTTAAACCTTCGTTTATGGAATTTGCAAGGTGGAATGCATTTTCACCGTGGTTCAAGTGGTAATGGACTGGCTTCCAAATCGGAAGGTTCGGTGTTCGGATCCAAACCGCGCCCGAAAGACATTCATTTTTTCAGTCAACTACAATAAAATCAAGTAAGATGAGTAGTTGACTAGAAATCAACAACAATCCAACTTCTTACAAGATAAATCTTAAACTATACTTGGAAAAGGGATCGGAAAGTGTAAGCTAAGCAAAGAACTGACATAAGAGATCCAATATGATCTATAATATTAACAGGTGTAAATAAGGGTTCCTTTACTTTTGCAATTTTTAATTGTAATTGCTTACAACCTATTTTCATCATTGGGTTAGGAAACGTTTTGATTTTTGGAGTTAATCCAATCCGAAAAAAAACTGAACGCAAAAATCAACAGAAAACTAATAGGATGCAAAATGGATTGAGAAACTCTATCAGTTTCGACACATGGGTTTAAAACGGCTAGGGAAAGATTAAACTTAACCCAACAAATAAGGATATCTCAGGCAAAAATAAGAAGAAATCATCTTACGTATTAGTGAACACAGTGTGAAATTATGAAATAAGAACTCGAATGACAGGACATATTTATGTATATCCTGAGTTCTCTACAATATATGAAAATCATGACACCAAATTGTAATGCCCAGATGGCCACACAGAATGTTCCTTCGGATAGTGCCATATTTTAGCAGCTTAGAATAGGCGATATGGTACTGTGCGAATTATTGATCGTTCTACTTTGTTCGTTTTTTTCCGAATTTTTCGGTGATTAAAAGTCGAACAGTTGAGGAATTTAGTCAGTCGTTACATTTCTCGCAGAGTTGTTTTTGAAAGATTGCAGGAACAGACTTATCACCATTATCTTTCCGTGATATCTAACCGAAAGCCTTCATACTTATCTTGGAAATGCGAACAGTGTATTGGCGTCTTGTCAGCTATACCTCTACCCTGTTCAATAAAAATCTGCAGTACATGCCTTATGGAAGCGCTTTTTTCGAATGCCTATCGCTCAGTTTTCCGTTTAAAATACTACTGAAATTGTTGTTGTGAATCTTCTAACAATCCGATGCAACCCCAATGAGACCAGTCCACCTCGAAGTGCCCAGAAGAACAGGTACTAGAGGAGGAACACCATGCTACTGGTGGAATGAGGAAATAAAAGAGCTTAGAGAAAAGTGCTTAAACGCGCGAAGCAAAGTCCAAAGATCTAGGGGAAGAGATCGCTTTGAAGAACGCCTTATTGGCGTTAAAAAAGCAAGACGCGACCTAAAAAAGGCAATCAAGGAGATCAAGACAAGATGTTTTAAAAAACTTTGTGAAGAAGCCGACATAAACCCTTGGGGTACAACCTACAGGATCGTCATGACTAAGATAAAGGGCAGCAGGTCGCCGCAAATAACATGTCCAGCAATCCTAAGCTCCATAGTAGAATACCTTTTCCCCCGAAGTACATCTACTATGTACCATATCATTAGGCAGTCCAACACGGAGGACATCCCAATAGTCACAGCGGATGAACTCAAACGCATGCAGGAAGATAGGCGATAGTAAAGCGCCCGGACCTGACGCCATAAGGCACGAAAAGCAGCTATTCATAAGCGGCCAGACATGTTTATGGAAACAATTCAAAAATGTCTTGAAGAAGGAGTTTTCCCGGATGCTTGGAAACTACAACACCTAGTCTTGCTTCCAAAGGGAAACAAGCCACCTGGGGAACCGTCCTCGTTATGCCTTCTAGACACAATGGGAAAGATACTGGAACGGATAATATATGCTAGATTGCTCGCGGTAGCAGAAGAGAGAGGAGCACTACCATATTTGCAGTTTGGGTTTAGAAAATCGCGGTCTACTGTTCAAGCCGTAAAAACTGTGGTCGACATTGTGGCCGAAGTGATACAAGGAGAAAGATGGCGGTATGGTACAAAAAAATACTGTGTAGTGGTGACTTTAGACATCAAAAATGCCTTTAACTCGGCAAACTGGGCGTTCATCAGAAAATCACTAGCCAGTATGAATACGCCATATTACTTGCTGAGGATAGTAGAAAACTACTTTACCAACATAAAACTGAGGCATGAAACTGACGAAGGGTTGAAATACTACAGCGTTTCAGCTGGGGTTCCACAAGGATCAGTACTCGGCCCACTCCTATGGAACATTATTTATGACGGAGTGCTAAGGCTTATGTTGCCGAGAGGAGTTCAAGTAATCGGATTTACAGACGACATTGCCGTCGTTACGGTGGCAAAAGAAATAAAGGAGATAGAGTCAGCCACAAATGTAGCGATTATTCGCATCAAAGACTGGCTAGTATCCGCCGGTCTAGAATTAGCGGACCATAAAACGGAAACCGTCTTAATTACCAGTAGAAGAATTGTGGAATACGCCAATATACGGGTGGGACATCAAATAATCCGATCGAAAGAATCAATCAAATACCTGGGAGTAATACTTGATAACAGATTACAGTTCAAAGCACATATAGAGTACTCCAGTAACAAGGCTTTACTGCTGCAAGGAGCACTTTCTAGAATACTACCAAACATTGGTGGACCTGGATATGCTAGGAGGATTCTCCTATCTAGAGCAGTCAGCTCAGTACTTTTATACGCTGCTCCGGTCTGGGCGGGGGCACTCGCCATAAAAGTAAACAAGAGAAATCTGTTGTCCGCATACAGGCTCAGTGCATTAAGAGCGATCCGTGGATTTCGAAAAATCTCGGATGAAGTAGCCTTCGTGATAGCAGGAATGGTTCCGATCGACATTCTCGCGGACGAGATGTTGAGAATTTATAATAGAAGAACCCCAGGGCGACAAGATGCAAGTGAAATTGCAAGAATAAAAGGTGAAGAGCAAGCAGCTTCAGCAGCCCTCTGGCAAGCCAGGTGGGATAATAGTACAAAAGTCAGATGGGCCTACAAGTTCATCCCTAACATCGAGACCTGGACAAAACGAGCACATGGGGATAAAAACTACCACCTTACGCAGTTCCTATCTGGTCACGGCGGCTATCGCAAATACTTGCACCGATTCGGACACGATAGCTCCCCTTTGTGCCCAGAATGCTCAAACGAGGAGGAAGATACGGAGCACGCCATATTTCATTGGCGGCGTTTTTCGCAGTGGAGAATTAATCTGCCCAGTCCAATACTACTCATAGACCAAATGTTGCAGTCGGAGGAAAATTGGATGGAATTCGGCACATTTGTGACAATTGTGCAAAACGAGCTAAGAAGAATAGAAAAAATTAGAAGCGATATGAATCAAATATTTGCTAACGTTTCGTCTTAATCAGGATCACTTGTAAATATTTTTTGCTGTGATTAGAGCGAATGGATTACAAGCACTACCAAATTCTAGCAGAATGATTGCACACTGTGTGCATATATTTGCACGACACGTTTTGAACACTTTTCGACGTTAATCACTCAATACCATTAAGCACTAAGCACAAAATAGGGAGAGTCCTCAAGTAGATAGAAATGGTACAGATACTTTTTTTCTCTCGATTTAAATGAAGTATTTTTTCTTAATTTTCCTTGTTTCACCTCCTTTTCTGCTCAAATGAGGGGACACAAAATCCTACGATATTTGCCTTACCATTCGTATGGCAAGCCGAAACAAAACGTTCAAAATGAAAGCCATTAAGCTAATACTAACAGAAGCAGTTGAGAAAGTGGATAGTGAAAAATTACTTAATTATGTCAGACATGTTTAGCCTAAGATGTGGGATGTATGTTAGACGTGTTTGCCGAAACAGCAAAAGAGGAGATTGTCATGACTTTAAATGATGAAAACGACAGCAGCAGTGAATTTTCTTTCGATTAGTTTGCTTTTACTACAATATATTATTATGTAATGTTTTACTCTGTTGTATACAATAAATAAAAAGTGTTACTTATTCCATTTTGTTTCCCAAAAACATAATACAATATCATCAGAACAAGTGGATGGTACACCCTATGTGAATTATTTTCAGAAATTCCTGAAGAAAAATATGCATATCATGGTATCCCTATGAGAGCTTTACTGTACTGCAGATTTTTATTGAACAAGGTATAGTTCCGATAATGTTCATGGCGTGTTTCCCTTTCTCTACTTCTTAACGGACTCCGTGTGAGAGTAAACTAGCCGAAATGGGTGCGACCGAACTTACTGATAAAGTAAACTTGTAGTATTCTCCAATGGTTTTTGATAATATAAAAGTTCGACCAGTCAGAAGTAGGACTCCCTGTATTAACGAAATCGTAGTTAGCACTGCATTGACGGTTCTAAAATGTTTGCTATTCTTTGCATGACTCAGATAATTCTGGCCCGATTTTTCTCAAGTTTTCATCAAATGTGTCCTATGTTAATAGATTTCGATTAGTACTCCATAAATTTCGAAATAGTCCTCTATTTTCAAGAAAAAATTAAAGGTAAAAAGAACCGACCGGACAAAGGCCGAAAAAGCGGCTACAAGTGACGAAGACCAACCACAAGTGACGACAACAACACTTGTAAAAAAGGTAATCAAAAAGAAGAAACAGACCAAGAAACAATGGCAGTAAAGAACATCGACGAATCCACGACGAAGGAGATCTGCAATATCAGCTGAACGACATGGACAATGCAGACTTAAATAGTCTGCGAAACGCCTATGGACTTACCCAAATTGCGACGATTAGCTTGCCTGTAAGCAGTGCATACAAAATGCTAAAGCCAGACAGAATCAAAATTGGATGAGTAAACTATCGCGTCCGGGAATAAAAAACACTAATTACAATAAATGTTTCAGATGTATTGAGTTTGGCCAAATTGTACGCCTATGCAAAAAGATGGACAGCTTCAAGCGATGTAGAAGATGTGGGGAAGAAGGGCATATAGTCAAAGACTGCAACAAAGACCCGTTTTGTTTTCTCTGCAATAAGGACAACCCGGAGAACTCTAAGCATATACCCGGTAGCAGCAAATGACAGGTCTACAGGAGAGCTATTACCAGGAAACAATTAACAATTAACCACTGCAGGACAGCCTAGGATATCCTGGTAGAAACGGCTAGAGACGGGGAGCGGACATCATTCTGATCAGTTATCCATATAAAATTCTCGACAACAACATCTGTATCTGCGACAAATCATGGCATGCCTCAAGATGCCTTTCAAGATGCCAGCGATAGTAATTGCTTTTAAAGAGCAAAACGGCATTCCACGTCCTAAGATAGCGGAAATGGAAAGATAAAATCTTCGACAAGGACATTGTTCGATGAAATGAGCTACTCGACAGCGGAACAGTGACGCAGTAATACCCGGACGAATATCCAGTACACCGTGCTACTGAAACAAATAAAAGCACTCAGAGCAAACTGCTTCCAAGAACGGAGGAGAGTGCATCATTCTAGAAGGAGAGCCGATTTTCAAGAATGATTAGTCATATTCCGACTGGCAAGAAGGCAATATAGGAAAGTAAAGCAAGATGTTTCAAGCGCCTATGCGATGAAGCAGACGTAAATCCATGAGGTGCGGCGTACAGAATGATAACGACTAATCTGAAGAGCTATAGATCTCCACAATTATCAAGCTCAACAATGCCAAGGTTTATTGGAGAGCGTCTATTTCCACAAAGACCATTGACTCTGTGCAATATAATCAGGGAACCCAATACAAAAGTAGTTCCAATAATAACAACAGACGAACTTGCGTGAATCTCAATGCACGCAAGGAGATAGGCATCAACAAAGCGCTTGGACCCGATGGCATCCCAAATAAGGTAGTCAAAGCCGAGGTTCAAAAGTGACCAGATATGTATATAGCAACGGTGTAAAAGTGTCTGGAAGAGACGGTTTTCCAGGAGCAGTGGAAGTTGCAACATTTGGTACTCTTACTAAAGGAAAATAAACCACCTGGTGAACCTGAATTATATCGCCCTATATGTCTACTGGACACAATGGGGAAAGTACTTGAACGAAATATATACATATGATACGAGTAGATTGCTCGCCACAGTGAGAAGAAAAGAGAACATTATCAGATCAACAGTTTGGATTCAGAAAATTTCGCTCCACCGTCGTCGACGCTATAAAAGCACTGGTAGAAATAGCAGGCGGGGTAATAAAGGGAGAAAGATGGCAATGGGAACAAAGGAATGTGTTCAGTAGTGACGCTGGACATAAAAAATTCATTTAACTCAGCAAATTGGTCATTTATAAGAGGTTACTAGCCAGAATGGATACACTATATTACTTGCGAAAGGTTGTATCCGGCTACTTCAGGAACAGAAGGTTGAGATATGAAACCGACGGAGCGGAAAAGTACTATAAACTCTCCGCAGGAGTCCCACATGTATCGGTACTGGGGCCTCTACTCTCGAATATCATGTACGACGGAGTTCTGAAATTAACATTTCCATCAGGAGTAAAAATAATCTGATTCGCTGACGACTTAGCCATTGTAACTGTTGCAAAAAATATTTGTGGGAGAGAGTCAGCTACATACCAGAAGAATTATCAGATCACAAAACGGAAGCTATTCTAATAACCAGCCGGAAAAATGTAGAATACGTGGACATAGGAGTAGGAAGTCAAATCATTAGATTAAAACACTGCATAAAATACCTAAGAGTAATACTTGGCAAAAAGGCGTCAAAGCTTCAGACAGCACTTTCTAGAATACTGCCAAACATCGGAAGACCCGGATATGATAGAAAAATAGTAGTAAGCTCGATATCCTTGCAGACTAGATGCAGGGAGTCTATAATAGGAGAACTTCTAGTAACCAAGAGGCTACATTAGTCAAAAGGACTGACTTCAATGACCAAATGGCAAGTTCGGTGGAATACCACTACGAAGGGCAGATGGACCTACAGATTGATCCCATCGATAGACGTTTGGATAAACCGAAGGCATGGAAACTGTAACTACCATCTTACGCAGTTCTTATCTGTTTACGGTGGGTACCGAAAGTATCTACACATCTTCGGGCGGGATAGCTCACATTTTTTCCCAAACTGACCAAATCAGGAGGGAGACACAGAGCCTGCAATATTCCATTGCCCATGTTTTCTGGGATGGAGATCTGACATACCAAGCCCGGAGTCAATAATTGACCAAATGTTGCGTAAAGAAGAAAATTGTATGGAGACTTGCAAATCATAACAAAACGATCTGAGAAGGAACGGGAGAATAAGACGTGCTGATGCTGCAAATATAGAAGATATAGCACACATTGCTTACCAGCCCCTCAATGTAATACATAACGGCGGTCCCACGGGGAGAGTGGTTCGAAGTGTTTTGGGTGTGGTTTAGCCACATAGGCGTATTCCTGGAATCGTGCATGCTGGTAGCCGGGCTACTGGCATCTATGAAAATTACACATCTTTTGTCGCAATAAAAAAAAAACACAAAACTGTTTTGTTAAAAACTGCCTAAAAACACTATAGACACCTTAAAACGTAAAGATATCACGAAATTTCCAATTTCGATTTTCGAGGTGAATGCAAGAGCTTCTCTGTCAAATACGACTCCAGATATCTTTTTCTGTTCTGCGCAGATTACATCGGCCAAGTGCAACAGTGTATCAGCAATGATACAAAATGCAATAAAAATACCTACGCAAGTATGTGTTATAATGGTGAACACTTAGCCGATATCATTTTAGATAACTAACGTTGGAAAATACTGAATAAAGTTAATTATTATTATAGTTATTTTTTAGTTCTTGGACAGGAACTTCTTTCAAACACAGTATCTATTGACACAAGGCCTATCTTTTTATTCTAAATGTAGATCGTGTATATTCATATATATTTACTATCATTAATAATAGTTCGAAGAAATTTTAGAACTTCTAATAAGATACTATGCCAATTTCTACAGATCATATTTGCCATTACTATTGTACCAATACTTGCGCGCTCTGGTATATCCTAAATACCCTCTTCGCCTTTACGCATGGACATAGTACTTTTTTCTATAAATGTATAAAAAATCAAGTTATATGTACCTACGAACCAATAGCGATTCCTTAGATGCATTTCTATTACACCTTGCATTTTGTCATGTCAGTCATTCCCTCCGGCCATAAAGAACTCGTAACTGCATTAAAACTATACTTTGCCTTTAGTTTCCTAGTATTGAAATGGTATTTATCTTATTTCTTTTTACTCTTACTTATGTTGCTCTGGCTTGTATTAGTAGATAAACTTATCGCAGATAGAACCCCTCTGTAGTCTCTGTTCGCCCCTAGGCCAAATGAACATGCTGCCTTAACTACAGATCTTTATAGGAGTACATGTAGAATATTAATCTTCGCATGAATAGCATTTCCGGTTGGCGGCTAAAAATAAAATATTGCAAGAAGAATGAGGAACTTAGATTTCAAAGCGCATTGCATGTGCCATGGGGGTGGATACTTGTCAAGACAGAAGGATACTTTATTATTATATTATACGAATATACATTCAAACGTATACACATACAGGTAACTTGTGCATATGACATTCGCTTAAAATGAATATAAAAATTTGCATTAACGGGTGGTATCAAAAATCATGCATAAATCTTTGTAAGGCTTTTCATGCCATTTGTTACTTGTTTGTGTATACTCCTTTGCTGGGTGGTTTCAAACGTCATTTGTTAATCGATTACGACTGTAGTTGTCATGTTCGGCAGAGCCAGATCCAGCGCGGACAGTGCAACACACAAAGGGCAATAAAATATGCTTTTAATGGTATCCATTGAGGATGAAAAACAAATTCGATTGCAATCTTGACTTGCTCTTGTTATGTTGTACTAGAATTTTAAAAGTACGTAGGTTGTTATTGATTTACAGTGATTATATACTTTTAATTATTCTCTTATGGTAGGAAAAACTCAAGAGTAATTTATAGATATGTATGTTCTAAAAAATAGAAACAAATCGGCGAAACGTGTTAATTATATGCTAAGGTTTGTTAGTTTTTTCTGGTGTTGAAACCACGAAAGATATATATTCAACAATGAAACCATGGATACGTATATTTGAACCCACATACGTATGATTGTATGAACATGCCACGTACTAAAAAGTTTCTCATTAATATTCCTAGCCAATTTCCGAAAAAAATATTTAGAAAATCTTTTACTTTTCAGGTCGTTATTCTTATTTTGTAGTAACCTGTCCAGCAGAACCAATAATGCTGAAATCGTTTTAGTCCATGCTCTCTTTATGAGGACTGCTTAGTTTTGAGTATGTTGAGAGATATTCCTACTTTGAAGAGTATTTTTGTTGTTATGTTGTATGCTTTTGAACGCGATTGTATTCTTAAATATTTGATAACCTGCTTCATTTACATTTTATCATAGTAAATTAACTTGTGATAATACTAAGTGGGTATTGTAGTTTCTATGTTCAGGGATGCACTACCAACATTGCTATACTAACCAGAAATGTGTATATTCAAAAATAATATGCTCTCAGATTTAATCCAGAGAGCCTTTTAGCTCGCAAGTAATAAGCGTAAAAACGTTGATTTCAACATTAACCCTACAAGAAACTAAAACTAAAAAGTCAACACTCGGCGAATCTAGAAAGTTTTCAAGGAAGTAAAATCGCTACTGTTGTTCTGAAGACTTCCACTTGTGCAGTTCAATTATAAAGGGTTATCCAATAGGGGCTTGACAACTTTGAATTTAATTTGTGAACGCACTCTTTCACCAATTATCAAACTGTTACTGTCAATTTATTCAGTAAACTCAACATTTTCAACATGGTAAAGTACACGAACGAGCAACGTCTGCAAATTATAAAAATTTTCTACCGAAATTCGGAGTCGGTGACTGCAACTTTAAGAGCGTTAACTGTAATTTTCGGTCGTAATTGTCGCCCTAGTAGACAGGCAATAACAAGTTTAGTGCAAAAATTTGAGTCTGCATATTCGTTGTGTGATGTTGCCGTGTCAGTGAGACAACGGGTTGGTCGAAGTGTCGAAAATATCGCTGCCGTTCAGGCGTCCGTAGCAAACGATCCAAATCAGTCAATTCCACGGCGTTCTCAAGAATTGGGCACGCTCAGACCACATTATGGCGTATTTTGCGTAAAGATCTTGGTTTACACCCATAAAAGATCAAGCTGACTCAAGAATTGAAGCCGGTGGACAATTTGAAAGCGACGTACGTTCTCCGATTGGGTTCTGGAGAAGATGCGCCAAGATGATGAATTTCATCGCAAAATCATCTTCAGTGACGAAGCTCATTTTTGGCTCAATGGGTTCGTCAATAAGCAAAATATGCGATATTAGTCGGGTGAAAATCCACATGTGCTTCATGAATCACCACTTCATCCACAAAAAATAACTGTTTGGTGCGGTTTGCATGCCGGCGGCGTTATTGGGCCATATTTTTTCATCGACGATAACGATGGTCACGTTACTGTGAATGGTCAGCGTTTTCGCGCCATGATCACCGATTATTTTTGGCCCGAATTGGAAGATATGGACTTGGACGACATGTGGTTTCAACAGGATGATGCACACGCACACGCTACAATCGATTTATTGAAGAGTAAGTATGGTGAACGTGTTATCTCAAGAAATGGGCCAGTCGATTGGCCGCCTCGTTCGTACGATTTAACGCCGGTTGGCTATTTTCTGTGGGACTACGTTAAGTCATTGGTTTATGCCAACACGCCGTCGACGTTGGAAGGGCTCAGAGCCAACATTGAACGCGAAATAGCGGGCGTTTCGGCCGAAATGTGTGGCCGAGTCGTTGAAAATTGGGTCTAACGAATCGACCGCTGCAAACGCTCCCGCGGTGGCCATATGAACGAAGTCGAGTTCCATTCATGAATGGTTTGATTGCACTTCAAGACGATAATAAAGTTTTTGAAATATCTCAAATGGTTTGCGTTTTATTTAAAAAAAAATTGTCAAGTCCTTATTTGAAAACCCTATATACGAGGGAGGGTCAATAAGTCCGTGACTTTTGGAATAAAACCCAGATTTTTTGATAAAAAAATAATTTTATTTTTCAACGTAGTCTCCCTTGAGCTCTATACACTTTGTCCAACGCTTCTCCAATCTTTTTATCCCTTCCAAAAAAAATGATTTGTCGAGGTCCTCAAAATAGGCCTTTGTTTGCGAGATGACTTCATCATTGGAGTCAAATCTTTTTCCACCAAGCCATTTCTTCAGGTTTGGGAACAAGAAGTAGTCGCTCGAAGCCAAATCTGGAGAATAGGGTGGATGAGGGAGCAATTCATAGCCCAATTCATGGATTTTTGCCATGGCAACTGCACATGTGTGCACCCTTGCATTGTCTTGGTGGAAAAGAAATTTTTTCTTGGCCAAATGAGGTCGGTTTTTTTTCAAATCGTCATTGAATCGGTCCAATAAGTTGGCATAATATTCCCCATTGATTGTTCTTCCCTTTTGAAGGTAGTCAATGTGGATTATCCCGCGTGCATCCCAAAAAACAGTCGCCATAACTTTATTGGCTGACAAACCCACCTTGGCCTTCTTTGGCGCCGATTCACCCTTAGAAACCCACTGTTTTGACTATTGTTTGTTCTCTGGTGTGTTGTGATGGATCCATGTTTCGTCCACGGTTACAAAACGGCGCAAAAACTCCTCCATATTGCGATTAAACAACGCCAAACCAACCAACACCAATAAGCACACGAAATTCACTTTTTTCCATTTTCTCCTCAAATTAGTGTGTAGTCTGATAAAAATAGCTGTCAAACACAAACTAACTGACGCAGCAAGTTTAAATTTTGACAGGAGTCAACTGACAGATGCCTGTTGACAGGAGCAGTGTTGCTGTTTCAGTAAAGAGGTCAGAAATTCAAAAAGTCACGGACTTATTGACCCGCCCTCGTATGTTAAGAAAAACTTTGGTCAGATTGTAAGGCAGCGCTTGTATCGCTAACTGCTAAAGAGGGAAAAAGCCATCACGGCAATTACATTTTGAAAAGCCTTTATAGATGTAATATCCAAAGTAATGGAGGATTCGATAGCTGTAGAAATATTAAAATATGTATCAAAGGGATGAGCTATTAATAAAAGATGGATCGTTTGGTTTCAATAGTTATCGTCCAGTAATTGGTCATAATATCTGATTTGGTTATATTTGATTTTCACTTGAAGTGCAGAATTCAAGAGCTGTGATTTGTAATTGTATATCGCCTTGAAAAAGTTCTGACTTCCACAATTGTATTTTGCCCTAGAGGTAATAAAAATCAAATAAATTTGTGATAAGAAGGCAGCTAAGAGGAAACAGAGATGACACATACCGCAAGGTGACGCTGCCTCCCCCTACTTTACAACTTAGCTGTCAAAAAGCTATTTAGACTTCTGGAAGAAGACTACTGTAAAGTGTTTGTTTGCACAAACATTGGAGTGATATCATTGGACAACTCCCTGTTACCCAGATTTAATGCACAGAGCCTTGTATAGACTCTTCATTTAGACTATCAAATGCGGCTTGATTGCTATGTAAAGTAAATCCCAACTACTCTTCTTCTTGAGGAAATAATCAACCTCAACTGTAGCTCCATTTAGGTTTTCCGTAATTCAACTAGGATTTATAAACTGGAAAATTTTCTGGGAACGATTCAAGGCAGAAAATCTAAATAAAAACCATTTATCGAATAATCGAGGTTTACTCACAAAGCCCAATATGTCAGTGAGAGTAAGTAAATATACAATAGAACTCTTTTAACTGAGATATTTAAGTATAGAGAATATGATACTGGTTCGCAGGTGGAACGAATATAATAGTCAATGAAATAGCAGTCGAACATAGAAGAAACCGATCAACACTAATCATCTTTCACGCCCTCTGCTGAGAATTTCGTACGCAAATAAAAATTTCGTAAGCCATCATACCCGTATTCGAAGATTGGAACAATATGGGTTTATGAACCATAGCTAGAACCCAATGGCCGATCTTCGACAAAGATAACTCGACCTCATTAATAAAACTTAGTCGTAAAGTAAAGACGGACGTTTCGTGTCTGGCATTAAAAAAAAAGTGACATTCATAATCACAGCAACATTAGGCTCTTTTGCCAATTCTAAACCTCAAAAAATAATAATTATGATATATATTTATTAAATTATTTTTCCTGCGGCTAAGAAGAGGCGATGTGAGTTAAAAGCATAAATTGACGCTCCATTTTCCTGTTCCAGCGATGCATGGTCAAGGCTTTATAATAGGTACAGCCGTCACATTGAACTTAAAATAAAATGAAAATTTGCTTAATCAAAATAAAAGCTCTTATTGGAAATCGCTTTACCCCACAAGCTAGCTATTTTTTTACGTACGTCGATTTGCAATTTACTTCGAGGATTCAATATTTATCTAGAATCTGGATGATAAGTGACTTGGAGGATTGTTGGGCAAATAAAATAATATCTATCCATCTATGAAATACTCGTAAGTACTAAACGTATTCCAGGTTTCGCAGTTGCACTTGAGATCGGAACATCTTCTACGGACAACTGCATAAAAACTGCTGTGATTTAAGTGCGCGAACGGTTAAGCCACTCGTTTAAGTATCGACCAAATTACCAAACACGGTTGGCACTGCATACCTTCATTTAATAACGCTAAATAAACGACTAAAGGTGATTTCCGTTACGTTGGCAATGTTTCAACCGCATTGCAAACGTACCCAGTTACCACCCAAAAAGGTGAATATACTTGTACTTGAGGAGTTTATATGGTGTTGGTGTATTTGTTGCTTCTGCTAAGCGTATTATAGGCTGTCGCTGTGGTTTGTCAGCTTTTCAACCTGCTGACCCACTTTTTCGGCGCGCATTTAAAAGATAGAAAGATAGACAAGGAAAATGTTTAAACAAAAGAAAATTTGCCGTTAAAATGAAAGGTGTTACTTACAGGTATAAAAATATGTATACACGCTCAAGCAATGAGTGTTTCGGTGTGTTTTGTTTTTCCAATGGTCTGGTTGCTTGGTTAGCTTCGTTTCTGTGATGCATAAAATGTAGCACAGAGAAGCATGTGCGTGTGAAATCCTAATAGAAATGTGAAATGGGACTCAAAATATGTACATACTCGCTCGTACGTAATAAAAGATATGGAGTCATCAAAAAATATTTCATAATTTCATAATTTATGAACATATATGAAGATGGTGTTGAGTGTGAAAAGATGATGCATTCAATATTTATTTTATATTATTTGTATTTTGGCCAAATGCACGGACCCACGGCTGCCTGGTGTAAGGACATTCGGGCAAGCTACTAGGACGCTAAGGGTATTTTATCGAATAATATATTTTTACAAATATTCGGGCGTCTCTACAGTGATGACTCAGCCTATATTTTTTTGGTGCGACTCTACAAATGCACATTCTCCTCTGGAATAGCACGAACAGAATACCTATTTAAACATCTCTCTAATGAATGGCTAATTGGTAAATTAATTTCAGGCCTTCTACTGTTGTACGATTGGCGTAGGTACTGGGAACTGGTCTCGGCTTACTGAAGAGAAAAATGTAGTCACCAAAGACAGGTTCTACCAGCTTATGAATAAAACGAACGAGCGGTTCTCAAGGTATTCTCTGGGTACTTGCAGCGCAAATTAATGAAAGAAGAATGTCTTTGGTAGTACTAGCCTGCAAGAAATCACCTTCTATAATGGATTCAGGCTAATAGACTTTGCACCTGGGCGAAATTTTTTCGTAAGGAGATATGGAAGACTCCCGATCAATCAACTGTTAACCAGATTGCCACAATATGGGAAGCAAGGTATACCTACAGTATGATGGACATCCGAATGTTTCAACAGACGAACATTGACATCGACCATTACCTTGTTTTGTTGTAGCCAAGTCTCGCTTGCGGATATCCCGAAGATCTCAAATGCAAGAGAATATTATGAGAAAATTTAACGGCGGACTACAATCTCAAAGATCGCCAGAGCCTTTCCGATCGAGTGTAACTTAATACTTTAGGAGTTCCTATGCCGTCATCATAAAGTATTAGGTGCTAGGTTTCCCTCATTCACCACAGTGAAACCTCTCGTTTGGCGAAGAATGCCAGTAAGCACATGTAGCGACACAAGAGCATAGAGGGACTAGAGCTACTCGCTCATAAATGTCTGCTGTTAGAACTGACCGTGCGGTTGAGGGAATAGGTAAATGGTATTGCAGAAATGAGGCTACCAATTGTATTGTTCTAAAGGGTAAAAGAGTGGGCCATTCTTCCAATCTATCAACAGTTTGACTGATTATTCGCATACGCCGATGATATTGACATAATTGGAAAAACTGAGTCGGAAGTGAGAAATGCTTTCGTGAGTATCGCCTCGGAAACTACGACGATGAGTTTAGCATTTAGACGTCTCGGACAGTATGCCGCCACTTCAGGCAGATATAGAAGTACTTAAGGTCTACTAACTCTTACCGATCGCTGTTAGTTCATGTTAAGAAGGTAGCAAAGCCAAGAAGATGAGGAATGATTACATAGTTCTGCGCTAAGTGGCAGAAGCACGGGCTCTCCAAAAATATGGTCTACCAAACATTATGATGTCAGTTTTTAAATGTTGGCAATGTGAAAAACTAGCCGATGAAAAATTAGCTCATAAATTATGTTTTATGTAGAAAAGAACATAATTCGGTTCTTATTCACTAATAATTACTAATACATGATTTCTGGAATTATTGTAATGAACACAATTACAATATTTTAAAATTTTTGGCAGACTAAGATTTTCTTCTTATGCGATTCTTTAATATAGGCCGCATATGCATATATTTTTCAAATAGCCATTATATTAATACTAATAATTCCTACACACTTTTTATAAATATATTTAATAAATTGAATAGAAGAACAAAAATACTTTTCTATAAAAAAGAAGAGTTTTAGAAGATATATATAGAAGGAGATTCATTGGATTCAGCATGGGCATAGCTAGTATTGATGATATCTGGTTACTGTATAGTTCGTCTCCAAAAAAATTTAATAATCGTTTAGGAGAAAGTCAAACCTTTCTTTTAACATGGAATTTCTCTACTTTCCAATAAGATTAATTTGCATACTCATGACAGCAAACCGCAGTGATATTTATCTTCTATTTTACTTTCCTGTAGTATTGTAATATATGTATCTAGACTTACTAGATTGATATGATGCCTTTTTTCTGCGCCTATTTTATAGGACAATCCTGGATTTTCGGTATCACTTTTGCAGCAATGTTTCTACTTCATTTTACATTTCCTAATACGAGTACATAACAATATTTGTACGTGAAATAGTAAATAGAAGGACCAAGTTTTGTTAACCAAAATTTATTTAGTAATAAAATCACTTAACACTTACACAATAACTTTGAATTTTGAATAGGAAATAAACATTGTTAGTTACATACATACATATATACGAGTACATAGGACAAAACTCATAAAATTAACCTATATCAAATATTTAATTGAAATCGAATTAATTTAACTTCATCAACAAATCTGTGTGTATAGTTGTATCTTCTTTCATTTAGAACCCACATTTATCATGTCAGTTTTTCTTCTAGAACTCTACATACGAGTATGATCGCGTACGCATACATACTCTTATGTATATATGTATGGATCTGTTGGAATTTTCCTATCTACAGGTGTATTAAAGTTGTGTAAAACTGAACGATTCCTTGCCTCTCAGATTGTATCAACACCTATGATCCAGAGTTTCCATAATTTCAGAATTTATTTTTCACCCATCTGCATAATGAAACCCAATAACTATCTCTTCGCCATCGCCGTTGTGGTCGTTTCAATTCAATGGTACCAGAACCAGAACCAGATACGGAAATCTAAGCGCTCATCTTAATCTGCATCTCTCTTTTGTAGTGAACCTGCTTTGAAAGCTGAGGTTTCCAGTAACTTTCTAGTAAGAGGATTTCAAATTAATTCTTTGATATTACTGCGATTGAAACAACTTTGCATGTTCGCTGGCAATTACAATATCAGGAAACCAGGACGTGTTCGTCTTCTAGTATATAATTTTTACACGCAAGCGCTTAAATCAATTTCGCTTTTTCTTCAGTTAGATACTTTTGTAACCGTAATGCATTTGAGTGAGAAAAATTCCCAGAAGCGATTGAAATTCTTAAAGTGCCATCGCCCTCTTTTACTCTCGGATACGTATGTCGGAAAATAATTTCAAGGTATCCTCAGGGGACGCACCAATAGCATCGGAATTCAGACATATAATATGTTAGGATTTTGTGTTTTGTTATTGTTGTTTTTTCAGCATGGCTAAAAGCGTAAAGGTCGTTTTTGTTTTTTTTTTTTATTCGAAACTCTGCTGCTGGTTAAAGTTATCTGACCTACATAATTTTTTGTTTCCTTGATTAGCCATATTTATATCATAGGCATACTCGTTCTCGTTCAAGTAATTCATCATGGGCTCTTCAAGCGGTGTCGGAGAAATCATCGCCCGAGGATACTATTTAAAAATAATGGCTACTCAGATGATGAGAGTTTTATTACGATCGGAACATGGGTTTTAATGTGAACTTGAAATCGGCGCCAGAAAAATATTTAAGGCTAATTCGAACGTGAATATGTTAAGTGATTAACGCTGTTTGTAATGGTTAGTTTAAGCCACAACATGGGATGGTGTAGTTAATATAAATGATGATAGTCATGGTATGGAGAAAGAGATTCATTACTGACAGTTTACAATCGGTCCTAGCAAAGTTTAATGGCATAATATGTATTTTTCCGTAGTATCTAAGTCAATTTAGTGTATAATATATGACTAACTAGATTGGGTGTGCTCAAAGGATGAAAATGAAAAGCAAACATAATAGGGAATAGTTGTTTAAATATACAGTACTGACCATAGTTACTAGCTAATTTGAAATAACGTAAAATGCCTAACATTTCTGCACACATGGGGGGTCAATCGCATTTTAAATCTTCCGCAATAGGTACGCAAGTACTTTGGTTCGCAGAGGTTTGTGTTGACTGCAAACATAGAGTTTACAGAGAAGGGACTTGTTAAAACAAATTGATGTTAGAAAATACTTTAAATACTAAAATAAACTGTTCGTATACCACATCATGCCATTGTTTTTCCAGTATATTTAAATGGATATTTGTGGTATGAAAATTGGCTCGTAATCACCATTAAATTAATCAAACACATATACTCGTACATTAACTTACAGGTATTACCATAAACGAACGCAGCAAAATATCTTGGCATGACCTCAGATGTAAGGAGTATGTCAGGAAGAAAAATTAAAAATTATATAATGTGATAAATCTACTGGAAATTGGTCGCCATTCACCCATCAGCAACATGGATATGATTCAAAAGTGCCAAAATGAGGACCACCGTTGACTAACCAGGGAGTTTAAAGTCTATTTAAAAATATGCCAGTGAAATTTTGTAACGGCTTTAATAACAGCAACAGTTCTATTACTTTATTTACACGACAAAATCATTTGATATGTTTAATAAACAAATTCTTGACAATTTCTACGAAGCCGAGATCAGAGGAAAATCCGAAAAAATAAAGCTCGATGAAGTTGTGAGTTATGATATAATATACATACATATGTGTACGATATTGGTTTACCTCAAAGCTTAGGTTTGGGACCGGTTCTTTTCCTGGTTAGTATGGATTCCATTTTCAAGTGTAGCTATACGGGTGATATTATAGCGTTTGCGTACAACATAACCCTCACGTACGTCAATATCATATTACGAGAATCTGAGGTAAAATTTTAGAAAAATTTGCATCTTCCCAGGCAACGAATTACAAAACAAAAACTAAATATTAATGCTAGAATAAAGCTCATATTTTGCGATCTGAAGGAATCCGATCCGACACAAATTATGCAATTTCTTCTTTGATGCAAGCACATCTCTACAATAGTTTTGTGGAATATATATGAACTTCATGGAATCGTTCTTAATAGCACAAAATATATTAAGAATAGTTTTTTAGGTACTGGAAGTTATCTTGTACTTGTATCAGACGTGACTTAACGATAACAGATATTTATGTCTATAAATATATAAATACAACATTTAAAGTCTTCTTCATTCAAAGCAGTTATAGTTAGATACTCAGAATAATTACACTTTTAGAAACAAAGAGGAACGAATTTGAGGAAAAACCAAAATTGTTGCTGCGTTGGCCTTAAGCGTAGTACACTCGCAATGAGATTCCAAAAGTTTACTCAAAAAGTCGAAATAGCACATTATATACAACTTATGGACTGCAGCCTTAATCCGTGATATTGTTAATGAAAATTCAACATACTTATACCGAAGAGTAATGTCGTAGTAAGTATTTGGCTATCATATTTGAAATATCCAATTTGGTAAGCCATAAGTACTGAATAAAAAAAAATATATTTTGCGTAAAAATCACAAGCTCACAATAATCTAAAAGTCATTGCATATTAGGTGTGAAGAAATTTAAATCTTATGGTACAGACGGTTTGTAAACACGTTGATTAGCTCAATATGGCTATAGTAGTATATAAATATCTTTGCTGGGCAAGTTAAAAATGACGGTATCATGATTATGACAGATGGTGCAGCTTTCGACTAAAAAATGTGTCCGCAATATATTTTCCTTTTGAGGTATTTAAAATCCTTCTACGACTTTGTCAAACAATATAATACAAAATGCGTTACTAAACGAAGAATTCCGCGTAGTGCAATTGCTTCAGCAGCAATTTCCGCATGAACGGCAGATTTTACGGATATCGAAGTTAGCAAAGCAATAAAAATAGTGAATCGGGGCGTACAATTGGTCTGAATTACATACCCCTTGAAGCATGGACGACAATCAGAAATTTTGGGTTTAAACGACTCCCGATCTGGGAGTCTGGTGGGCTTTCTTGTTCCACTGTATAATGGCATAGACTATACGAGAAATTACAACAACTGCCGATCGTTTTCACTGACTTTAAAAAAATCACTCGACAGAGCTCCGAGAGATCTTATTTGGCCGATGCGTAGATCTCAAAATTTACCAGGAACGACACGCGATACGTACCATGACGTTAAAAATAAAGTTAAACACGCAGCGGGAATAACCGGGGAATTCGAATTTAAAGTTGGAGTACACCAAGGTAGTTCGCAAAATCGCTTGATTTTTAATGTCTTTCAATATTCTATAGAAGCAGCACGTTGACAAGCCCTGAACAACTTCTCTTCTCTTTGCCGATGATAGGGCTATAACAAGCAACATTGTATCAAAGCCCTTCAAGCAACCCTTAATAATTGGATAAAGGCGCTACAAGGTAATGGATAACGAATTATTCGTATTAAGACTGCATTGACGTTTTCCAAACGCCCAAATCCAATTCTTGACACCTATTTAAAAGAACTGAACGTGCCAAAGGGCGAAATGTAAATACTTAGCCTCTGTCATCAACCATAAAAGTGTAAAATGGGTTAAATGGCACAAAAACCAAAATATAAATGTTACGTTTTTCAATACAACATATTGTACAATAAATCAAACGTTATTTAACAAAAAATTAGTTTCTAGGCAGGCATGACAACAAAAACAAAATCCTTCATCGGGAGAGCTTAGTTATTTAAGTACATGTTTCAGCAAAGCAGATACAGAGTTAAAGTCAGATAGAGTCAGGCAAATACTTGCAAATGACCACATACGAGTATTTCCGCATTTGTAAAAGTGCAGAGCTCCATTTAAAAAAAAAAAAAATAGGTTCTGATATCCAGTGCACAATTCCGCATGTAACGCAAGCCGGAAATGAGTGCGTTTAATGCTTGATCACAAATATGGACGCATATGTGAACACATACATAAATATATCTGAATATTTGCAATAAATTGAATTAAATCAGTTAATCCGTTGGAAATTTATCATATGTATATGAAATGAGGTTTACATATGTATGTACATATTTATTAATATACATATGTTCCAGAAATGTCGACGCAACCTGTTCCACCTTAATAACGCATTAGGCGGAGAACAAGAAAAAACAAACAAACTATAATCAATAAGATACATTAACTGTATTTTTCTGGTCAGCAGGTCTGGCAGTTGTTGGCCTTTCTAGGTCATTTAGCGGTTTTTTTGTGGTCTTCTCTAGTTGGGCATTTTCTCATTTTCTTTTCTCTTATTTGCTTTACTATCACCTGCACTCGTGGTGAACTCCAAAATTACCTGCCAGACGAGATTATCTATATCGGGCGTGCGATGGTTTATTTTTCTTTAGAGATTATAGTAGAAGTGATTGAGTTTATACTCTTTGTAAAGGTGTGTTTGAAACCTTTCGAGTATTAATTTCAATTAACCTGTTGATTCTGTGTTTGTTAACTTGTATCCATCGAAGTAATGGTCTACATTGTTTTGTTGAATTAGAGATTAGTTCTTGGGCGATTATCTGCCTAATTGCATTCAAGTTTAGTTCATTTAATTTTGAGTTGTTTTACTAAATTTCGGGAATACATTTTTTTACAATACATTCGTGAAGTCAATCTATAGATGTAAATACATCTATATGTGAGTAGTATTGTAAAACTATGTCGTATTGAGAATTATAGGAGTGAATAACTAATTGTGCGATTTTGATTGTCATACAATTTGTCCTCTTGGAGCTGGAAATGCTTATCTAGACAATAGAAAAATAAGTTATGTTTATTTTAGTATCTTTGATGGGAATAGGTCGAGAACAAACCGGATGGTTTAGAGATTATGTACCGTATTGAAGACCTTAACTTTTGCAAATCTTTAAGAGCCTTTAGATATATAGGCACCTCAATTTGAATTTTAATTGCCACTAAAGTAGCCACACTATCGTCTGGGTATAGTGTTTACTTAAATAGTGTTTACTTAATTGTACAATTGTACAAGGCGGTGAAAATCCCTGACTCTAGTAGTAGGCTCATTTGTAAATAAGAGGAATTAATTCTTACTGTTGATCGAATAAGATAAAATCTATTGTTGGCAAACCATGCTCCCATACACCAAGTGGAGACATTGGAAGCTCATACCTCCCATTCAAGAATTACAATGGGAAGAATCAGACATATATAAAACAATATAAAACAATCGACTCTACAATGTATGTACATATACAGCGATTCTATACTCAAATAAAGGGTTTTCCAATAGGGACTTGACAACTTTGAATTTAATTTGTGAACGGAATCTTTCACTAATTATCAAACTGTCACTATCAGATTATTCCGTAAACTCAACATTTTCATCATGGTAAAGTACACGAATGAGCAACGTCAGCAAATTATAAAAATTTTCTACCGAAATTCGGAGTCGGTGACTGCAACTTTCAGAGCGTTAACTCAAATTTTCGGTCGTAATTCTCGCCCTAGTAGACAGGCAATAACAAGTTTAGTGCAAGAATTTCAGTCTACATATTCGTTGTGTGATGTTGCCGTGTCAGTGAGACAACGGGTTGGTCGAAGTGTCGAAAATATCGCTGCCGTTCAGGCGTCCGTAGCAAACGATCCAAATCAGTTCCACGACGTTCTCAACAATTGGGCATCGCTCAGACCACATTATGGCGTATTTTGCGTAAGGATCTTGGTTCACACCCATACGAGATTAAGCTGACTCAAGAATTGAAGCCGATGGACTATTTGAAGCGGCGTACGTTCTCCGATTGGGTTCGCAAAATCATCGTCAGTGACGAAGCTCATTTTTGGCTCAATGGGTTCGTCAATAAGCAAAATATGCCTTATTGGTCGGGTAAAAATCCACATGTGCTTCATGAATCAACACTTTATCTACAAAAAATAACTGTTTGGTGCGGTTTGCATGCCGGCGGCGTTATTGGGCCATATTTTTTCGTCGACGATAACGATCGTCACGTTACTATGAATGGTCAGCGTTATCGCGCCATGATCACCGATTATTTTTGCCCGAATTGGAAGATATGGACTTGGACGACATGTGGTTTCAACAGGATGATGCCACAAGTCACAGAGCGCACGCTACAATCAATTTATTGAAGAGTAAGTATGGTGAGCGTGTTATCTCAAGACATGGGCCAGTCGATTGGCCGCCTCGTTCTTTCGATTTAACGCTTGACTATTTTCTGTGGGGCTAAAGTCACTGGTTTATGCCAACATGCCGACGACGTTGGAAGGGCTCAGAGCCAACATTGAACGCGAAATAGCGGCCGTTTCGGCCGAAATGTGTGGCCGAGTCATTGAAAATTGGGTCCAACGAATCGACCGCGGAAAACGCGCCCGCGGTGGCCATATGAACGAAGTCGAGTTCCATTCATGAATGTTTTTTTTCTACTTCAAGCCGATAATAAAGCTTTTGAAATATCTCAAATGGTTTGCGTTTTATTTAAAAAAAAAAAGTTGTCAAGTCCTTATTGGAAAACCCTATATTAAGAAGCAAACCCTATCTTCCACGAAAAAGTCTCTACACAAGACCCTCGCCTTGCATGGAGATTATCCAAGGCAAATGAGGACGCTTCTGAATCCTCCGTGTGATTTGCGGTCCCGTTTGTAGCAAAGGAACTTGGAGGTGGAAGGACAATGACGAACAATAACGACTGCTACATATATTAAGATAGCTAGTTGAGCGCATTAACAGCTCAAAGAATATTTAAATCATCCTAGTAGAACTACGATGAAAACGAGAACCTTGCCTAAGGTGGTCGGAGAGCCATGTTGATTGAAGTCTATAGTAAACAAAAGCACAGATAAGTATTGTGTAACATGCTTAGTGGCAAACTGCATTACTAGTATAATATGAAGCCCGATACTTACAGATTTTACTCTTGGATTTTCCTGAAATAAGCTTACAAATGTTTATATATGTAGGTACTTGTTAGTGTATATACTTGAGCTACAACTAAATGTATCCGTTAGTATCATATAGTAGGAAATGCTGAGTGTTCATGCACATCAAACATATATAAGTTGTTTGGGTAAGTTGTTTATTCCAATTATAATTTCTCGAACTTTTACTGATAAATGTAAACATTTTTGATGTGGAAAAATAAGCATGTTTATGAATTTGTATACTACTTCAACAAAGAAAATAACTAGGTTTCTATGTTGGATCTATGTTGGATTAGTATAAATTCAATTTTTTTCTTGCAACCTAACAAAATATTGACACAAAGACATAAATTTAAACAATGTCAAAAAAAAAACTGAAATAAGCTTACAAATATTTTAGAGTATTACTTTCAATAGCTTTCTTTAAGCCACATTTGGCAATTTATAGTCAGAGCCACAAATAAGAAAGAAAATAATTTTCAAATACCACACAAATGCATAAATCACATAAATAAAGAATAAACGGATTAAAATAAGAAAACGATGCAGAAAAAGAAAGTACGTGTGTGCTCTACTAAAAAGAACGTATTGTGCGTCTCTACGACCGTGTATATTTAGATTTTAAATTTAATTAAATAACATCTATAGTATTTTATTTTACATTAAAGAAAATACCTTCTCCCCTCCCAAAAAAAATATATTTAATCCTTGTTTTTATGCGCATATTCCTTCATAGTTACATAAACGATTCATTCAAATTGTTGATAGATTTGTACCAAAAAAAAAAATTAGCGGAATTTAGATGTTTCAAAATAAGGCCTTTTGTAAGTTTGTTCCACATAAATTTGTATCATTCGAGTTTAGAATCATTAAAGCATGATTCAAATTTATAGTGGCCTCAAGTGCATACATTTTTGTTAAAGTTGCCAATATACGAGTATATTTCCATATAAAGTTAAAAAAGGAAAGAATGACGAGCCAAAGAAATAAATAATAAGTTCTACTGACACATATCTTGATGGAAAAAAATGTCACCAATATTTTCGCATTAATTGGAATTCTCTCACCGCATCAATTTGCTCTGTCCATCTACACACAACCGACTGTATATCTGTATTTATTTCGTTTGGCCTATATTTTTAGCTCTGCTTTGTTGCTTTCGAAGCAACAAAAAAATGAACACGAAAATAAACGTGATTAGAGTTGGGATTGTGTTCACCTGTTGTTAAAGAACTTTCATTTGCCATTCACAATAAACCTAATTCCCATTATGGAATGTTAAATGTTGTTGAAGTTGCTTTTACCTTGTATTTTATCGAGATGAGTTTTTGCCCTGAAAGTAAAAAATTAATAATTTTATAAATTAGACATATTATGATTTATGATTGAGATAAAATGTAAATTGAAAGCGATTTCTTTAATAAAAATTCCAAAATACTCGTATGTCATAAAAAGCACAAAACACAGTTCGCACATCAACTCTTTTGTGTTTAATAGTCATTCCGGTCTGACATTCGTAAGTGCCGATTAGAATGTTACTAAAGTTTGATAAATTTCACTTTTATACTTGCAGAAATACCCATTCTAATGCTGGTAATAAAAATATACAACAAGCAGTAAAGGCAAGAACGTTGACGATGGCATTTTTACGGCTTTGTAGACAGAGAGTGTACGAGTACACATTTCTGTATGTGGATACGTACTCATGTATGCAAAATAATTACACACATGATGGGTTTATTGTGCAAACTTATGTGGTTCTCAGTTTTTTGGGGTTGTCGACCGTGAGTCGCTAAAATGCTGGTATGTATAATATAGGTGTATTATTTCCGCGTATATTTTTGAGCCGATGGATGCAGGTGTAAGAGCTTACCTTCTAGTTTATAAATTAATAAATGTATTCAAATAGGATAAAACAGTCGAAGGTATGACGGTTTGGGAGTTGTAACTTCTAAATCCGCTAAAGCAGACCCGATTTTGATAAATTTTTTGTTAAACATTTGTTATATTCAAAAATCGGAACAGTGGGAGATTTTCTAACGAACTGACGATTTCGCTTTTAGAGGTTTGCCAGTTGCGAAAGTGTGGTTGCATTGGAAATATTTTTTTTCCATTGCTCTGCGTTTTTAAACTCTTGATTAGCAGTTGGCGAACTCGGTTATTATAACCGGAGGTAGAGATGCCGATATACAGGTCTCCTTCTAAGTATACTCCAACCAGAATCCATAGAGTCCTTTTTCTCTATAGGTTTAAGTAATCATAGTCTTCTAAAAATTGTTCTTGCTAGTGTAGAATCCTATTCTAGATGCCCGTTGTGTCATATAAATATGCATTGGGAAATTTTACGGGGTCATTTGATGACAGCTGTCTACCAAAGAGGATAGAATGAACATAAAGCTCGTTAAGGGAAATATGAAAAGCATAGTAAGCCGAAATGAAAGTCATTGAAACATACTATAAGGAGAATAAACCAAAAATCAAAAAAGCATAACATACTCGTACATTGTGCATTATTTCAAAGATCACAGATCTGCGCTAAATATTCACTTCTACCTATGGAAAACTTCTTCTAATTCCTATTTCTATCGCTTGAGGTGGATATTAAGACCCTTATCCTGTTTATTCATATTTTATGGACTGTTTCAGCAGATTCAAGAAAGAAATTGTTCATGATATTTTAGTTCATATCTACTCTTGGCCTTAGAAGCTCTGCAGATGGTGTTAGTATCGCTTTTAACAATGTCTTTTTTTTATTGCATCAGCGTCACCGAATAGCTCTTTCATAGGTAATTGGCATGGGAATGTGCTAAGTATATTTACAGAACCGAAATGCAAGTTTCTCTAAGCGTAATTGGAGACTTTCACCAAATTTTGAGTAGAAAGGACGTGGCTGCAGCAATTATTCACTAATCTCAAGTCACAAATTCAAATATTAATAAAAGGTAATTTGGCTTTTGTTACGATATAAGTACTCAAGGAGCATACATTTCAGATTCTATGCCCATTAATAAATAGAAGGCCGTTAGTGTCAAATGGGAGTACTTTCCAAGTAATTCTATTGCAAGAGTGGAAGCACAGATAATAAAAAAGCTCTTTTTTTAGTTCGATTTCATTTTCATAGGACAAAATTTCCCATATGTATGAGACATCTGTATAGATTTATTATCTGTGGTGGAAGGTATTTTATAAGTGTGTTTGAAACTCCCAAATAACACTTCTGATAGATACTCGTAATAATTATCAAGAACTATACGAGTACATATAATCTCTGGATAGGTCGATAAAGTTTTGGAAGAGTTTAATAAAAAATGTTTTTATTTGATAATGTATTCGTAATTAACCCCACAAACTCCTAAGCCCTTTTTTCTCGAATGCAAATATACGTGTATATAAAATATAAAACAATGTAAAATGTTAGAAATTTAAACAACAATAATCGCGGTTTCTCTGACAGCAAATGAGAAATAAGCCTCTTTCATGAGAGCAATGGAAATTCCATGTCCATCAAGATGGAATTAACACAACAGTTCTTTGGATGATTTTCGGTACCACTTGCTTAAATGAAATTTGAAGAATAAGTTATAACAACGAACTGTGTGGACTATACAGCAACGTTGACCTTGTAAAAAGAATTCATCACGTTAGTTGACGATATAGCTATTAGTTGAGACCCAGGTTCACCTCGATCTGTAGCGTAACCTTAAAAAAAATAAGATGTAAAAACCCCAAACTTCACGAAATTTTTAAAAAATTTGCTAAATTCAGGGCTTATGAAAATTACGAGCCTTCAAAGTGAACCAAGGAGTCATCCAGAAGCTGAGATTGATGATAACAAATTAAAAGCTTTCGTGGAATTAAATCTTCGGCCTTTCATTCGAGACAATGCAAATAAACTTGGTGTCCACTATGAAGCAGTCTCACGACACTTGCAAGGTATTGGCATTGTGACAAAAATGGAAGAGTGGGTACCTCATTATTTTAAGGAAACACACATTACTCGCCCATATAAAGGGTGTTCTTCTCACTGGTTTGCAACAAAAAAAACCGATGAAAAGTATATCCAGTATCCACTATACGATAATTGACATTGATCTGCACAGTCGGTAGGTAGCCAAACTCATAACCCCATTAAAGAAAAATAATGTTGACTGTTTGGTAGTCTTCAAAGTATAATTCATTATTTGTTCCTAGGGGCGGGAAGGAGCACATATGAATCACTGCAGAGCTATACTGTTCAGAGGTGTAACAAATGCACAGTAAGCTGCTGCATTAGTAATCAGAAAAGATGTTATCCACTTATTGTAACGAGTACTATGCAAATATTACACCAATGGAAGTATGAAGTTCTGCTTCATCCACCCAACTATTCTTCAGATCTCTCACTAACAGATTTCCACCTCTTTAAGCATTTGGATTATTTTTTCGCTGGAAAAATGCCAAAATTGGGTTTGAGGAGTTTATTGCCATCGAAAATACCGAGTTATATCAAAGGGGGATTGTAGCACGTTGGCAAGAAATTATAGATTCTAACGAACGCTACACATTTTGATTAAAAATAAAGTTTTTAAACAAAAATTCGCAAAATTAAAACTAAAAAGATTTTATTTGCAACATCCTAATAAAATCTGCAGTAGTATTTTTTGATGAGACTACAAACTAGCATAATCGATTTTGCGAATAATACTGCAAGAATACCACTGGTTTTCTTAGGTTCTTGTTAATATTTTTCTGTATTTCACTTTTACGCCTCAGGCACTTAGCAGGGCCGCTATAAAAGTTGTTACCTATATAATATAAAACATGGAAAAACTATGTAAATACAAATATACATATAGGTACATATCTGTATATACATATTAAAGGTGTCCCTATTAATTAAATGGTTATTACTGATTAACTGGATATATAACCATCCGTCTGAACCCTTTATTTCTTCATTTTGAAATAAACTATCGATTTTTGAACTCCGGAATTATTGTCAATTTTACAAATAGCATCGATGATAAATTCACTAATATCATTATGATTGGCTCTTAAGTTCACACGGGGACAAAGGCAATGCTAACAAAGAATATTTCTATGGGGTTCTCGACAAAATATAGAAGAAATTTTATAAGTACTACGCTGAATAAGAAACGGGGGCATATTTTGTAGTCTGGTCAGATAGCATAAAAGCCTAGTTATTAGATGTCCCGACTTTACTAACAAAGGAATATTGCATTCACCTACTCATAAAATTGTAAATCAAATTGATCATAATGGGATCGAGACAAGGTGTTATAGAGTCCAATATAATACTCGAATCACTTCTTAGATGCAACCAAAATACCTTCAAATAATATTTATCTACCTCCAACTATAAGTAGACTTAGTGTCTGTGACCGCAATCGCAACAAACCGATAGGACCTATGATGGTCGTGTACATCTGAACCATTCGATAAATCATATGTATGTATCCAGTGGTATTGTATAAATGCTGATATGGTGGGTTTTATCTCGAAACCTCAGGTTTAATGAAGACACGAGTTTTGCAGTGCTAAACTTAGTTTCGGCATCCCTTGCACACTCATCAGTGCCAGAATGACGATAGAGAGCACTATCCTCTAACCAAAAGTGAAAGAGGTAATGTTGATACGCTCCCATTGACTTCTTCAACATTAAACTTATGGCAGTTGCGCGAAACTCGTTAATAAACAGAAAAATTTTCCAAAAGTTGGTAAAACAACTTCTTTACGTTGAAGAGATCCATAAAAACCAATAAGTAATATGTAATATATATAACTATTAATACCAAATAAGAATCTTTTAAAATTTTTTTTAAAAATCCAAGTAAATTTTTAGTTATAGAGGGAAGGGTGGACATATCTAGAATTTAAGACGGGTTGCGAACTTATGGGTCTATCTACACAAAACTATTGGCGCAAAATCGCCATTAAGCTGCTGGCTACCGACAGCAGTGGTTGCTTGCAGGCTAAGCTACGACTAGCTTAATATATTTATGATCATACCACTACTCATTTTTCTATCTTTCTCATCTCACCTTTTTAGTAGGAAGTTACAATAAATAACTATGATTTAAGAAGGCAATTGGGCAATAAAGCATTGCGAAGAAACACGAAGAGGAATCTATATACGAGTAAGTCAATACTTCTACGAGTTGTACAGCGACATCCAACACGTATTGCACAAATGTGCTTCAGTCGCGTGAGATGGCTACGACTTGTAGAGCGAATGGATACCCGAATGGATCGGGCCCACAATGACCTTACTGGGACCTCGCATACCCTGGATTTTTGTAACTAGAAAAATTTGTTCAAAAGCTTAAACAACTATTGTAAGTTGCGGCTGAGGTCCACACCGAATTGTAACACTGTATCAAATCCCGCTTATTTTTAATTTGCTTTTGACACTACGAGTATGTTATTACGATCTTCTTAATTATGCATCCATAGCACCATTAGCATTATGTGTAGTATTTTGTGTCGTCTTTACTCATATACAGGATTTTCCATTACGAACTATGCGCTTGTTTTTAAATGTTTTGTGGTGAACTGTCGATACTATTTTGCTTATCAATGTCAACTATACAGTACTCCCATGAATAACGTTTACAAATTATTAAAATTTATTACCAAAATAAAAATGTATAGCCCTTAATGGATAACGAGTTTTCTGGTTTGTAGAAATCTCAAAGTAAGTTGTTAACTTCCATTCTGGAATGAAGTTTTTATTGGAATCGGAACTACTCTGATAATATGTATAATAGAATAATTATATATAATACATGTTTCTTTCTTCCATTTGACCGGGATCTTCGTAACGTACTTTGAGAGCACTGCTTAACACAAAGACCATCAGTGGTTTCTTATTCTAGTCGCCACATAGCATGATGATTTGAATATACCTAATAGATTACATTTTTATCTTTTTTGGGCATATCAACGTATTAGAAAAGAAAGATAGTCGGGGTAAGATCAAATAATTTTAAACTATTTCAAACATAAATTTTTTTGTTACATGAATTTCATGAACATTTATCTGCTGAACATAGAAAAGATTTGAATTCCCTATTTCCCACAAATATTCGGACTCCTGTTAAAAATATTTCAATATATTGTACTTAAAAACAATTTATTTAAAAAGCCTCCTCGTGCAGGTATGCGTGCCTTTATATCTGCACCGAATGAGCTACAAATATTCGCTCAGTTTATCCAGAGGTAGAACAATTGTTTTCTATGTTCAACACATGAGTGTATAAGGAATTCATGTAACATCACAATTTGCTTTGTTTTTGTTTAACCTCACATAAAAGAAGCCATCGAACATTGTGTTATGACTCTTTCACCCTTACGCTGTAACATGGTCCTTATGTGGCCATTACGTCCTTTTTAATAATTTCATTGTTCTATTTCTATTCGTATGCAAGCCCTTTTAGCTTGGCTAAAAATACATCAATATGTACATTTAGTGCATGCAATTTCAGTAAGCCCCTTCAAGTTCGATGAACCACTACTTTAATATGCCATCTTACACTGGCTGTATCGTTGTTAGTGAAGCATTTCTAACTTGTTACAGAAAAAGAACTGCAAGAAACTAAAAACTGGCAGCAAGAACATTGGCAATGGCTTGCAGAAGCGGCAGCTACATGCAACTATCAGCTAAACCAGGTTCTTGTCGATCTGAAGATTGCAACTCTGCAATGTTTTTTGGTTGGTTCGCAAATGGTTATGTTGCTGCTGCTCCTCTATGTGGCGTATCTATTGTATTCCATTTTCCCATTTTCTTCTTATTTTTCCCATTTTTTGCCTTTTGATCTTTTATTTTTGTTTAACCATCTTTTTTTTTTTTTTTTTTTTTGTTGTGTTCTTTGGTTGACTAGGTGGTTATTGTCCCGCAGCCGCTTACTTCGTTATTTCACTTTTTCTGCTTGAACATGAAGATAGGACACAGGTGAAGGGAAACCAAAGGTAATATGTCCACTGAGGAAAATTGCTACAAATGCATATCTAAAATGTTTTAAAGTAACAGCTAAGATATTACAAAATGAAGTAAGGGGGGATAGAGGTAAAGCGAAAAGTAAAACGAATATTCCAAGATCAAGGAAGCGGCACATTAAATTGTACATTGCATGTTCATGAGAAAAAGAAAAACCCAAGAGGTGGATATATTTTCACGTTCACGAGGAATGATGGTCCATGCTTGAGAACTCAGTCCGAGTTTAATAGAAGAAAAGGCGAGAATAAACAAAATGTGGTGCTAGATAAAATTTAATGTAGATAATACAAAATGTATAGAGTTTTAAAATTTGTATGATATTTAAAATAGAGAAAAAAGACTTCACTAGGCGAGCAGGTTTGTTTAGTTTAGTTTATTGAACTTTTTCGCTCGAGGATCAAAATTCGAAGTAAAAAAATTGTTTTAAAAGTTGTAAATATAGTAGCTTTTAACAAAGGAGTTCTCTTACTCATATCATTGGGAAAAGTGAAACTGACATTCTCATTTCCTTTATTTTTAACCAGGTCTATCATTTTTAAAAGAATATCAACGTAAATGATTAAAAAATAAAGTTTTACAATTTTATTAAAAACAGAGAGACGAAGATAAAATATCAAAAATCACTGGCAGTTCTTTAACTTTCATTTCTTTCATCAACCTATAATATAGGTATACGTTCTCAAAAGAGGTATGCCACAAAAAGCTCTCAGTTTCCTACCAATTGAATACTTTTTAAGTAAGCTACGTAAATTTTGACGTGAATTAGGGTTTTGAATTTTCTCAACTGAACTAATATATTTAAACTTTATCCTCTCTTATCAGGCCAGTGTACGAGCATTTCAGTCAGTAATACTATATTCTAACGAAGCTTGTAAGCTAATCGTCTCAATCTTTCAACTTACTTCAATATACTATGGAATCTTTGTAGACAGTTAGCCCAATTTCAACTTTTTTAACCCAATAGCTACTTCATTAAATCTAGTAGAGTAATATAAGGAAGAGCTCACCCGGGTTGGAATCCGGTTCAATATTACTCTCCTCTATGTTTGCTATGTTTGTGGAACTAGCAGCGTGGAGTGAAAAGAAAGGATTTGCGAGCTGACAATGCACTGCGACACTATCCAACCTACTGGTGGAGGAAGTTGTTTCAATGAATCGTATCGTAAAGGGTAGTACTTACTTTCTATTGTATATGTAACCACAGGCGGAAAACACAAGTAAAGTGTATCCTTCACAGCTGAGAGGATTGGCCCACATACATAACATGAAACGTAAGTAAACACGTATGTGCGTACGTGATCGCGTCCCTGCAGCTGATCCATTCGAAGAAGTAGTTGCTGACTTTTCAACAGAAGAAATAAGTATAGCTATCGGAAACATGAAACGCGGGAAAGCGGCGGGACCAGACAACATCCCATCAGAGTTTTGGTCGAAGATGGAATGTATCGGCAGTGAGTGGCTGTCGAAACTCGTGAATAAAATAAAATGCGGACAAACTATGCCGAATCAATGGAGAAGTAGCTTTTTGGTTCCGTTATACAAAGGCAAAGGCGACACGCGAGAATGCAACAATTACCGCTCAATCAAGCTGATTTCACACACGATGAAAATCGTTGAAAGAGTTTTAAACGAACGTCTTCGCAAAATCATAAAGATCGACGATAGCCAGTGTGGATTCGTGGAAGGAAGATCGACGGTGGACGCAATCCAAAGCTTGCGAATATTATTGGAAAAACATCGGGATTCGTCAAAAGATCTGCACATGGTATTTATTGATCTAGAAAAAGCATTCGATCGTGTGCCTAGAGATCTCATATGGACCGCGTTGAGATTTCAAAAGGTACCGCAAACGTATATACGAATGATACAAGACATGTATGGAAACGTCAAAACTGCTGTTAAATGTACCGCCGGACTTACGAGAGAATTTCCGGTAAATGTCGGAGTGCATCAAGGAAGCGTTCTTAGCCCTTTCCTCTTTAACGTGGTACTAGACTATCTTTTGAAAGATTGCATGCACGAAGAAAATGTAACATCGATTCTCTTCGCCGACGACGCAGTTATTCTAAGCGATAATGTCGTAGATTTACAAAACGTCCTAAGTAAATGGAAAGACGCGCTAGAGAAAAACGGGTTCAAAATAAGTCGCTCAAAGACGGAACATTTGACCTGCCCATTTTCGGATCCACTGCGACCTATTCCAGATATAATGTTGGACGGAATAGTTCTTCCGAAAACCACTAGGTTCAAGTATTTAGGATCAATCGTTAACGTAGAAGCGAAATGTGACGACGACGTAAGGCACAGAGTAAGTATGGGGTGATGAAATGGCGAGAAAATTCGGGAATCTTCTGTGACCGAAAATTTCCACTTAAATTGAAGGGAAAACTTTACACCACGATGGTTCGGCCAGCTCTTACATATGGTTCGCAATGCTGGAGAATATACGAAGCGTTTAAAAATAAAATGTCGGCAGCAGAGATGAAAATGTTAAGGATGTCGACTGGAGTTACGAAACGCGACTGCATTAGATCTACGCACATTAGAGGAAGTCTACACATAAAGAATTCGGTAATCGAACAACTTGAGTCGGATAGAATAAGCTGGTATTGCCACGTTCAAAGAAGATCTCCGGAAAATCCCGTTAAGAAGGCAATATCAACTACGGTCGCTACTACTAAAAGAAAACTAGGTAGGAAAAAGAATTCCCGGATTGCTCGGATGGCAAATGCACAACAACGCCTTGGGCTAACCGCCGAAGCGATACAGGGCCGAGCAGTATGCAGACGCGTTCTGCGATCTGCGACATTATCCAACCCCATAAGCGGAGCAGTAGCGATGCAGTAAAAATGGGAAACTCGTTATGCATAAGTTCGTGTAGCGAGGAAAGGGCTAGTAAAAGGAAAAGAAGAAGAAGTTTAGAATATGGAGAATAAATCGAATTTCTACTGACTGCGAAATTTGCAGGCAAACTGAAATTATTAGGATGAAGAACAGCTTTCAGGGTCCGTTCAACCCAACGTTTATGTTAAATAAAATGGTGGTTTTTGTAGCCATACTTCGATTAGATTAAGTAAAGCTAATATAGCTGTTCGTAAAAAACCTGACATTTAGACGAATATAAGATCCATTTTCGATGCCACGTATTGAGAAGAAGTTTTTTTTTTTGCTCGTTGAACCAGTTGGAGTATATTAGACTTCTAAAGTATGTGCTAGTCAAATCATTAATATCGTTGTGATAGACAGCGTGCAGAAGAAGTTTTATTTTTCGGAAGAGGATAGGAAATGTGCGGATATGGGGAAGTTGAAGGATATTCTCCATCTCCATGGCAACTAATGAAATATTTATTTGCAATCTGTGGAGAAAAAGCGTAACCATAGAGTTTCATATCATATATTGAGTAATTTGTCCGCATAAAGTTTGCTCTTTTGATGGATTCTAGTTTTACATGTAACGATTGGTTTGACTGAAGTACCTATTTCTAGTAGCTACGTGTTTGGCGACTTCATTAGCCTTCCAATCTCACTGGGATTTATAGACTGACAAGTATTTTTATTAGACAATACAAGTACTCGTATATGACTTCAATCATTAATCTTCATCATTTCTGCTTGAAATACAATACAGCGCTCAAGGAAAAGAAGACTACAGTTGTAAAAAAAAAAATCCTAATTATCATCAATGCGTTAGCGGCGATTTACTCTTTCAAAACTGTAGAAGAGTTTCAGTTATAAATGCTCAGCAAACACACACTAATATATATATCCAAGCAAGTTTACCAGGCAACCACTCCGTACGCAAGTACCGACCTTACGATAAAAACGTATAGCAGAGTTGTAGATCTTAGTAAGTTCTACTGGCTTTCTAGCAAAGGAAGAGCAAGAGCTACTGTAAGCTGAAGAGTTCCTTTAAGGCATAAGGGTTCTTTCTTGAGACGGTAATAGCAATTTCTCTGTTTTCTGATATGTTAACCACAAAGTTCTAGAGAAGGACGCAACCTTGGGTGTTCTTCTTCTAACAGATTTTCTGCTAGTAAGCATGAGAATAATCAACTCACCGAGTAAGTTATCATTCTTCAAAAGTGAAGTGCAATTGAAATGTGTTGACCTTGTTATAGCACCTTTTATGGCTATAAATGATTCTAATGTATTCTCTGTATGCAATGCTGAAGTACAAATGATTAGCTCTACACTCTGAAATTGCAAGCGCAGTTTAAATACGAGTAATTATCGGTCAGGAATAAATTGAACAATAACAGCCTATAAGGATTAGAAATTAGTCCTACTGTATTCATGAAGGAACAACAATTAACAACGAACATTTAATACAAATTTAACAAGTTCAAACAAGTTATCACTAAGTTTAAAAATGTCAACTCTAATGTAATCTCTCTTTAGCATTGGAGCTTAAATAAACAGCTTTACCTTTTTGTTTTTTTTGTTTTTTTAGAAAATATGAGGCTCGATCAAAGCCTGTGGGGGGATTTAATTTGGTATCAAGAAACAAAACCTAAATTACGCATAACAGCAATACCAAAGAGTAAAGTCATTAACGGTCGAATCAGGCATTTCTAAATAATGCCCCGAAGGAGGTTTTTTCTACAGCTAAATTATTGGTAATAATCTTTCTGAATGCCAAGGTCGTGAGAAAGCGAACGTTTGGCATCAGAATTCACGGAAAGCTCTTGTAATTATTCTTAATTCCTCTGGGATAAGGTTATCTGAAGTTACGAATTAATGTTTGATAGTTGTGGGCTTCACGTAAGCACATACGTATGTAATGTTTGATAAAGATAAAGAGCTAAACAACTTCTTGTTGGTTAGGTGCTCTTTAAGTTAGTAGAATTAATTTTAGAGAAGACAGATAGGATATAAAATTGTCGAATCAAATGTACCTACATCTGTACATTTGTCTGTTCTCTCAGCCTTAGAAAGTGGAAAAGAAATTGGCGTTGTAACAACTGATTTCAGGAAGGCTTTTGACAAGGTATCTCATATCTTGTCTTATATATATCACGTTCTGGGGTTTGAACCCATTTTGCTTAGCATTTTAGCAATGGATATCTTCTTACCTGGATAATCGTTTTTATAGTGTTCGTTTCAGGTCTGCCCTATCGGCCCCTTGACCACTTCAGAGGTTCCTAACCATTAACGATCTTGAAAGGGTCATTCAAAACTCAGCACTTTCTCTGCATGCTGACGATACCAGATTTTTTAAACCCATTTCCTCACAAAATTACTCAAGCCTCCTTCAAATAGATCTAAATAGTTTTTCCACCTGGTGCATGAAGAACTGCTTAGAACTTAATGTCACCAAATGTCAATCGACTACCTTCTCACCTAAGTGCAACAAGTCTGTTCCCCGAATTTACATCCTCCACGGCCAACCTATATCCCTTGTTCAGTCTATCCGTGACCTTGGCATTAATGCGACAGGGAGCTTAATTTCCGCTCGCATATAAATGAAATAATTACTAAAGCAAATTCACTTGGCTTCGTTAAAAGATGGTTCAAATAATTCTGCAACCCTTACGTGACCAGATCACTATACATCACTTACGTTCGTCCCCTATTCGAGTACGCTAGCCAAGCGTCTTGTCCCTTTCAACGAGTTCATTATTCCGAATTGAAAGCATCCAGGGTCGTTCTCTTCGATTTGCTCTTCGGGATCTACCTTGGAACGATCCTCTAATCTTACTTCCCTATCGAGAAGGTCTCAAACTTATTAACCTGAACAGTATTTCAGACTCCTCTCAGGCTCCGTCGATTGCTTATATCTTTACAACTCCATTTTCTTTTACACTAAACCTCAAAATCTCGTCTCTTTTATCTACCAATCCACCGCATCATATATGGCTCTAACGAACCGATCTCCAGTTTACTACGTAAGGTAAACTTCAACCCTTCCGTTTTCGATTTTAATAGCAGCACTCCTTCCATCAAATTCGATCTCCTTCACCATCCCTAGCTTTAAAACCTTAATTATTATTAGTTTTTAAGTCCTAGTTTTCAAGCTTGTATTGAGCCAAATAAATGGGGGCGTTAGCCCCCACCAAAATTAAAAATTAAAATTAAAATTACATCGGCAATTTGTTTTCTAAAGTTGTGAAGTGGATGAACTATGAAGGCACTAATATGGCCCTGAATTGTTCAACCAAATAAACTAACTGACCTGAAGATCAAACAAACAAATCTTCTGTGATATTGAGCAAGTACATATTTGGTTACTGCAATAATACGATTCGGAGGTCCTCAGCCATGGGACCATTCCGTTTATAGTTGGTGTACATTTTCGCTAATCAAGAAAAGTCAAAGTCTTAGTTTGCAAAGCCTGGAAGTCAGATAAATCACTTGGTAGCGAAACTGAATCTCGACACGACACGATCTTTACCTTCTTGTATGAATATATTTGTCTGTATCTATTTTGCTCTATGCACAACAAAAATTCAAGTTCTTAAGATGGGATTTTATATACATATACCTATATGCAAGTTTGGATACCTAACATATACATAAATAGTAATCTTTTCGGATCAACAATTGGTATTAGATGAAAATATGCATGCCGGCACTGGATATATATGTAGCTTACTGGCTTAGTTCCCTTTTGGAATGTATTGTAATTAGTGAAACTTATGAGGCACATATGGAATTTCAGCTTAAGCAGGAGGCGAAAAGTATTCGTCACGAACATTGGTAAATGTTTAGTATAAGAGAAACGTGACCAGAATGCTTAAATACAATAATGATGATCGGAGACGATCATGACATGCTGAGTTTTTAGTTGATGCCGATGTTAATGGTACAGCGTTGGAATATGTAAGTATTGGTTAAGTGGCCTAAGAGCACATAATCGACGAACCAAACTCTTATTTATGGTTATCACTTTTAAGGTCTGAAGATTATTCTGGTAGGTAGGGCAAGGGCATGACGTGTTAAAATCGCCTTCGCCCGTAGTACTATTTCTTGTTGTTTTGTTAGCAGAATGTCGTTTTTTGAGAATCATATAATATTGTAGTTTGTATGCAGATCTATAAAGGATTGTTCATTTCTTAAATTTGAGTGCCCTCTGCAAATAATTATTAAAAGAAGATCATACAGATGATGATTTTTCGAATTCATTGATTTCCATATTGATAAGTGAAATGTCATCTGTTTCACGAGAGTTGTACGATAGAATACATTAGTTCTGCATCCTCTTGAATAAAGTTTTTTTTTTTCTGGCATATGTATTATATATTTAAAAATGGTGTCCAGCAGAAAGTTTTAATTTAAAATTAAATGAAGAAATACAATACATACAATTTATGAAATAGAGTTTACCAATACGGATTTTATTTTTTAAAGGCAATTTTATCTAAATGACGACAGTTTTATTCAAAGCAAAGTCTGAATTGTCGAGAAGTGTCAATTGTAAGCCATCGACGAGCTAGGGAATATCTCCATGCTTGCTAATTAATTTACTCGGAAAAATTGCAAGTTCCTCAATATCGAGGCTGTTGTGGTGTGGAAGGGTGGCACTCTGTCTTGTACATTCAGTGCATTCAGTTGTGGTACCGGGGAGACAGGAGCAGTTGCGGTAACAGAAACTCGTAAATCACTTGGGTATGCACTTTATCAGTCATTATTTCTCCCCGGTTAGACATTTAGACATTGCAAACATTTTTTGTAGTGTTCTCAAGGGTTATACAGAGTAACGTTTTGTTTATTCACGAGTACCTAACTGATATAAAATTGTGCTTCGTCTCTGAACAGTATTTCTAAGTGATTATTGTGTAAGCTTCTCACAAAAGATATGTATACCCTAACCTGTTCAACAAAAATCTGCAGTACAGCAAAGATAGAAATATTTGCCTCTCACTCTGGGTACAATGAAAGGCATAAGAACTTGTCAAAGCTCTCATAGAGATACTATGATATGCATATTTGCCGACAAGAATTTCTGAAGATAATTACCATAGGGTTGCCATGTACCTGTTTTGATGATACTATGTTTTTGAGAAAAGAATAAATAATTGCATAAGCTACATTATTTATTTTTATTTATTGTACCAAACAGTGTGAAACTTTACATAATAATATTATATAATAAAAGCAAATTAGTCCACAAAATATTCACTACTGCTGTCATTCTCATCATTTAAAGTTATAACAATTTCCTCTGTTGCTGTTTCGGCGAAAACATCTATCTACATCTTATGCTCATCTTTTAGTTCAACATGTTTAAGGCAATTCAGCCATTTTTCACTGGCCTTACATTAAGTTAAGTACTTCTGTTAATAGTAGCTTAACGTCTTTTATTTTCAAAGTTTTGTTTTTTGGCACTGTACGAATCCGTTCATATCAACTCTCTGGGATTATGATCGCAGTGGTAAGGCTTCAATCGTAATACTTTTCGCTCTGACATTTGAGCCAGTTCATCTACCACATGCAACTCAAGTTTGTCTTGGTGGCATTTGACAACATCCAACAACTCAACACACACCATGTTTTCTTCGAAAGCTATGCTATTTTCAATTAAAAACTCCTACGCCAGACGATGACTTTACTCAGAATTAATCTAGTTTATGTTTTTTAAATGAAAACGAAAGCGCTTTCTTTCATTAGATGACCATGTCATAAAACTTTTATTATAACTACCTACATATATAACATTATAAAAGTCTTCTCATTTATCGGAATTTATTACTCTAAGACTACCTGTAAAATATGTAAAATCGACCATTTTAGGCGTCAGAGAACCGTCAGAGAAACTACTTTTATCTACAACTACTTTTAACCTTAGGTCAAGGAGCTAGTAATAGAATTTGGTTTTGAACCTAGTTACAAAACTCCCAACATATATACACATGTTTGTTTAGTTTTAGCATCTACTTTCTCTTGTATCTTAAACGTATCGTATTCCAATCATATTTACCTGTTCTAAAAATATTAATCTGAATAGCAAGGTCATCATCTGCATAAAAAGAACTTTCTAACATTATACTCGTACATATACTATATGAAAATCGATTCTGTCGAATAGCCGTATAATCAATTACAAGATTGGTGTTGGCTTATTAATATTTAATGGTTTTTGTACCACGAAATTTGACATCCATATAAAAATTAACCAAATAAACGTATGGTACACTCACATATGGTAAAACCTACCGCTCATTTCGATTAAAAATAGCTTCTAAAAGCATCAACAACGAAAAGAGCTTGTGAAAATGCAAACGAAAAGAAAAATAGGGCTCTGTTAAAATTAATACTAGTAACTCCGGTCTTTTTAGATATTCTTTGATATCAATGGCGGATACACATGCAAATACGCAAGTGATCATTCTGTCTCCGACTCCCGGACAGACTGGTCGCATTGGGATCTAGTGGCACTTCGGTTGCAGTATTTTGAACCAAAAACTGAGCGATAGGAACCCGTGTTCGAAAAAAGCTCTCCCATAAAGTTTATACTGCAGATTTTCGTTGAACTGAGTGTAGTTACTCTCAATAAGATCTCCCACACAATTTGCATCTTCTACAGATGGAACTTTAAGCTCTTTTTCAAGGTAACGTGCACTATTGTCTTTTGAATAGCAGAAGAGTTCGCAGTCTTACTAATCGATTTATGTGGATTGCGCATAATTTTGTCCCGAATATGAGGCCATGCTTGTGGCGTGCTTGCTGCTCTGATCATCCTTATTTGTTATATAATTAATTCGAGTTCTTCAAGGAATTCGATTTTTCAGGAATTCAAAGAAAATTGATTTATTGTAGATATTACATAGTAAGTGAATCTTTTAATCTATAATACAATATAATACAAGTACGAGTACTTCGCCGAAGAGTCATAAGAGGTTAACCAGAAACCGACAGGAGGAGACGTTTAGAACAACAATACTACACGCTTCTATATTGTACAATATACTCGTATATGAGCTCTTATCACACAATATTAATACATAATCTTAATACTAAAATATAAATCTATTTCTCAGATGGCAAAGTGCAATAATATTGAGGTCCTAAGCAGATCGTTGGTTTGACCATTAGGAGTCAATTAATATTCGCTGTATCTGTAAATGACGTGCCCTAAAATGGGATGATACTTTTAATATATGTCAGATGTACTTATCCACTGTGGCAGTCTTGTAATTAAACTTTTTTTTAAGTTCATAAAAGCTAATGAATTTTTCAAAAGATGATTAAAATTTAGTCCACAATCTATTTGTCTTTATGTTAATATTTATTTTGCTTTGGGCATGGTCTGCTGTAAGAATTAGAAAATCAAATTTGCTACAATCAGACGAAGAAGCTCAAGTGATTGCTCGTTGTTAAAATTGTGAAGTGTGTGAAAATGGATCAAGAACACCCATATTGCAGCTACCGTGCAAACGGGGGAAATGTGTTATTCAGTAGTGACGTGAGACTCGGGATAAAAAAATGGAGCAAAATGAGTTTTCCCAAGATCGGAAGAACATCTATCATTATCGATAATTACCGTCATTACTGCTTTTTTTTCAGTCTGCTTTTATTTAGCATTCCGGACTATACATTGTATTTTTTCTTATTCCTATATTATTAACACTGGATCAGTAATCTAGATCAGTGTAAGCCGATGAAAAAATAAAAAAAAAACATTTTTGTCATAATCTTCTTATGTGCATTCTGTATTACAAACCGGTAAAACTAACCTACATCGAATGTAATTCTAAAGCGAGAGCATTTTTAAAAGCAGAAAATGCGGCACAAAAACTTTCCTTCGTTCGACATTTTACTGCCGACCTCAACCATTGTATCTGTCTCTACTGTTTCTTCTGGCTTTGTGTAAGTTTGTGTGTGGTATAAACAAAGGTAAAAGTTGCAATAACCCAAATAATATGTTCCTCTTTCACGAAGATGCAAATTTTCTTCTTTTCTTATGTTTAATTTTTTATCAAGTTATATGTAAGACTGACCACCGATGAGGAAAACGCTGTAGTATCCTGTTTGGCGGAGAAAGATATTATTCGTGTTTTTACACGCAAAATTAATTGCAAGCGGTGTTCGTACAATCATATGTCCCCACTAATATCGTTTGCCAAGGAAAAGGTGTGCAAGTGAATTTTTATTCACGAAAACAGGTTGGTGTTCAATACGTATACTCATATATGAGTATGTATATGCAGAAGTTGAACTGTATGTGCACTTTTTAAGAGTTTTTTAAGTATTGACCAATAACCCAATAAGAATGTTGCACGTAGATGCTTACAATTCCCATCTGTGTACTATTTAAATCTGGAGCCGGGTGTTAATATGCGGTACTTTGGCGGATTTTAGAATAGCAATTCGGTTATGGCTCTCTATACAACCGTTTACAAATATTTTAAAGAAAAAAGTAAAGAAACTTGTGGCTTAAAACTATTGTACTTTGGTAAGATGTATAGATGGTTGAAAGTTGGCTGGGTTAATAAATGACGAAAATGCTATTTACCCAATGAATGTGCTGCAATAAATTGAGGTGGTTGATGAGATGGATTTGTTTAAATAAGATACATTTAAAAAATACATTTCGACAGAATCTAAATCATCTTCAAATTTTGTCGACTTCGAACAAAATGAAATGTGTAACATTTTGAGATAGTCGTAAATACATAAATAAATAACTTAATGTTCCAACAGTCCGGTGAACACCAGGTCCTAACCTCTACACATGTCCATTCATTCATTTTGTGTCTTTTTGTATACAGACAGAGCGAAAGATGTACGGTTTCGAAAAGGGTGGTGACATCGAAAATTATGTTTTCTATTATTTGATTCACGGCCTGGAACTCGAATTCATCTCACTGAGCTGCGTTAGACTAGGTCGTTTACTAATCTACTGCATTTGTTTGTCATTTTAAATTAATCTTTATTACATTTAATTCATTCACTCTTACAAACTATATACAAAAACGCTTAAAAGCTGGTTTACCTAACATATACTCGTATGTATGATACTTTCTTATTTTCACTTACTGACATATGCGGGCACTGTAAGCTAAGCCTAATACTTAACCTACTTCGTTCGAGAACTTAATTCATGGAATAAAAGTATTATTAGGTGTGTTTTTTTGGTAATCTATATAGACTTAACAAATATTTTTCATTTAAATTACACTAACAACTTAGCCCATATAGAATATTGAAAACTGGATAACTATCCAGCCTTATTTCCTTAGCCTCGATAAAAACTGTGCTACCATTTTTCCCCGATTGTTATAGAAAAATGTATCGAATATGTCAAAAGTGACACAACTGAGTGACGTCAATCATAAGAAATATTTTCAATTGAAGAAAGATGTCTTCTGAAGAGAAAACGTAAGTAAAAGGTAAAATACAAGTTTATTGAGCTATAAATTAATTCATTTTATTAACAAGCGTAAAACATGGACCAAGGAGGAGGTTTTGGGATTGCTGAAGTGCTATAATGCTCGGAATAATGAGTTCCAACATACCAGGAGAAAGAAATTTGCATACATAAATGTTCTCGAAGACATGGTGTTTCAAAGTTTTACGGTAAAATAATGTACTTGTATTTTAAAAATTCATTCTTAATCTATATTATTTTGTATTTTAGGACTCTAGCACCACAGTCCATGCAATAGACGGGAAGGTGAAAACCCTTCTTGTTGCTTTCAAAGCAGCAAAGGACAATGCCAAACAAACGGGTGCCACTCCAAGTGTGATACCTTACATGGAGGAAATGGAGGAAATTTTTGATGATAAACCAATCATCTCAAATCACCTCCACCTACCCCTCTATTATTGCAAATTCCATCGTCTGCCGTATAAGATAGCATTTCGGCAGGCTCCACCTCCTCGTCACTGGACTCTCGTGGATTAATATCTCCAATGTCGCCACCAAATAACTTTGATCTTTCGACTGAAGCTAGGACATCGACCTCAAGAACAGCTACAACTAGAGGAAGATGAGAAAAGACAGTTATTTGCTGATCAAATTAAAGATGAGGAAGGAGCAGTCTGAGGTAAACAGGGAACACAAAGCTAAATTGTTCCAACAAATGAAGGAAAGCCTGGAGGAAAATTTTAAAGCCCAACAAGAGATCCTCAGAGCAAGCGAAAAGAAGAAAATCGAATTGTTGAAGAATTTTTAGAAATAATGAAAAAAGAAACAAAATAAAATTTAAATAAAATCAAAATTGGTTTATTTTTACATACATGTGTACATACAAATGTGTGTGAAAATAACAATTAAATTAAATATACGAGTAGTTCCTGCAAATGATTGAACAATAATTCCCGTTGATTAATGACTGCACCTGGTACTGCCTCTGCTCTGGAATTTTGATTGGAGGTAGCGGGGGAATTTGTGCTAGTATTTGTACTATCTGGTAAGTCAACGAAATACAAATCGTCGTTGGAAAGGCAAATGTTGTGTAAAACACAAGCACTCACCATGAGATTTGCAACTTCGCGTAGATTTGTCTGTTCTGTAAATTTATGTATCCTCCGAAATCGTCCTTTGAGCAGACCAAAAGTGTTTTCAACAACTATTCTTTTTGCAGAATGAATTTTATTAAAATTATATTGAGATTCCGTCAGGTTCCCATAGTCCTTGAAAGGTGGTACTAACCAACTTGTTGATGAATAAGCGGAATCACCAATTATATAACTTTCATTCGGAAATAAGTCTTGAAAGCTGGTCTGCGCTCCTGCGTAGAGGTTTGATTTCCGAAGCAATCTCCTGTCATGAAGAAACTCCGGCTCTACGCAGCTTATTTCAGTAAACTGCTTGTTTGCATCAACGACAGCTTGTAAAACTGGGCTGAAGGATTGCTTTCTGTTGAAATAGCATTCTTTGCCAAGTTTGGGGTCTTTAAATGTGATGAGTGTAATCTATTGCCCCAATAACCCCAGGAATTTCTTTTTTCTGTTGAAATTTAGCTTGAGTCTCTTGTGCAGCAGCTCCTTGTGGCCATTTAACAAACTCATGACCAGTTTTTATGAGGCAAGAAGTAACCTGTCGGACAGCAATCCAGACTGATTATCAGCAAACCCCGAACAAGTTGCCAAGCTGCCTAAAAGTGACGGTGTTACTTATGTACCAAACATACATGTACACTGTTGTCCTGTGCTGCCAAATTAATGTGTTGAAATTGCTTTTCCTGGATACACGTTTTATTGGCAAGTATTTTTTTAAGTTATATACGAGTAGAATACCAACAAAACACACCTATTATTAAAACTAAGAAAATCAAATTTTTAAAGAAAAAAAGTTAGTGTCCGGACATTTATTAATGTTTTTGGTAAAACTTAGTGCTACCTGGAATAAATATTAAAATAACTTCACCTACCTTGCGTAACTAAATACGTACATTTTTTTCATTGATTTTCAATTTAATTTTTTATTTATTTTCTAATTTTTTTATTTTTATTTTTTATTTTCTTTTTTGAATCGAGAAGCACTAGAAGCTGCACAAATCCAACAAATCTCAAACACTCGAATCTTTTTCATTAAACTTGCTGTCACATGAAAGCACACGGCAGTGGGCTGCTAGAAAACAGTCTCTTTGTAAGGGCAAAGCCACCTTTGGCTCTGGCCAAATATATTTAGATATATATAATAGATATTGATTTAGGTAGATCCAAAAGTATTTAATTATATTTCGACAAGTAAATGGCTCCCCATATCGTCCCAATGTCGAAAACTTTCGAATTTTTTTTCTGTTATCCGAAGAGGCCCCAGAAAAAGGCGTCCTAAAAAGAATAGTTTCGATCTTCCGAAAATTGGTCATTAACTACCAGTCATCGCAATATCGTTTAATCATATCGAAGTCACTTTGCAAGAGCATATTAATGCCCTCGATTTTTGGACATGATCTGTATGCGATTAAGCCGTCTGCACGGTGAAGTGATCCCACAAGATCGCTTGTGTAGATGTTGAATAGGATTGGCGAATTAACAGCACCTTGTTGCAGACCATTTTTAATATCTGCTAATATTAAATAGAATGTGCATCAGTGGTTTACTTATGACCAGCTTGTTTAGCTTGAAAAAGAGTGCTTAAAAACATATGTGCATCTGTGCATTGTTTCTTGCTTTTGTTCCCCTGGGTATCAGATACCAGTTTAGAGGCGGTATGTCAGATATTATGACCCGCCTTGAAACTGAATTGATTATCCAGAAATATATAGTTGTTCTAAACCCACTTAGTCAGTATTCTATTGATAACCTTTTAAAATACCTTGCTGCTATTCAGAAGGAGACTTACCGACCGAACATTTGGCGGTTTGGACTTGTCTTTACTCATCTTGGTGATTGGATGCACCACCGTTGTTTTGCAATACGTTCGATAATGAACATTATTAATCAACTGCTCTTAACATATTACTTTGCAGGGCACTAGAGTATTTGATTTTCATAAAGGCATCGGACTTTTCGAGGATATAAGGCAAGTATAAGGAAAAACCACGCATAAGAATTATGTACAATAATAGCAGTCAGACAAAGATGTTTATCTAATAACACAACTTCGAATATTTCAGTACGTCGTCGTCGATAAAAAACCCATCAATTTGACAAATCAGAAAAGCGCTTAGAGTTTGAAGATTTCACTAAAAATGTTCAAAACGGATTTGTTTTGGCACGATAGAGTGTTGGAAATATGAAGAAAGCTTGCCAAAAGTCTTCAACCATCAACTTATTAAATTTAAGTCTTTTGAATAAAGCACAGCAGATGAACTTTAATACAAGTACTTAATATAATAATACTGTAATACAAATAAAGTCCGAATTTTCGTTCAAGAAGTTACTTAATAATGCATTTATTAGTTCGTATACCAATATTTTTAAATATGCCATTAAAACTGATTACTTACGAAAGGGTACAATATCTTCATATCCACCTGCATCTTTGAATTTAAATGAAGTGACTCCTGAATATCTTCGGAATTTGAGCCACCTTGCTTATTGAAATTTGAATAACCAATTGTTTCACCAAGACTCTTTTTACAGGTAACAGATTTTAGGTAATGAACTACAAGTAAATACTAGATCTTCTTCTATGTGGTATATCTAAATACTTTGCACATTTTCGGTTTCTTATATAAAACATAGTATTCAAAAAAATTAAAAATAATTAAATGTATCTTTATAATTTAAAAAGGTCATACATGTCAATATTTTTGCTTCATTATGTGCTTTCTTCTAGCATGAATCCTTTAGATACATGTATATTAATACATACATTTACTCGTACATCCCTAATATCTCCTTTCTTACGTCTGGTAAAAAGAAGAATTTATTTCGCCTGGTAATTTGGAGTATTCAAGAAATGCCATTGCATCATCTATTCGATATTTTGCTTTGCGCATCCTCTTCAAGAAACAAGTTCGGCTGACCACAAATAGTGGATAGAAAGGAACTTGTTTAAAGTAGATGCTTAATGGATCGATGGGATAGAATACAATAATAGCGTGCAGTATATTTTTAGTCTCATTTACCATTTCTGCTCATTAGAAACCCACAATTTGAGAATCAAGGAACTAGGCTTGGTGGTTGTGCCGTGTGCTGCTTGATTGCATTTTCTTGTTACGATTAGTCTTTTTTTTGTTTTTGTAAAAAAATTGCAGTTTATTTTTTCAGCTCTATGTAGAGGCTGGGTAAAAACTAGAAGTTGGAGCTCCTTCACGAACCAAATTGAGAAAAGTAACTATGAATGACCAAATGAAATTGGCTTTAGCAACACGGAACCGGAGGAGCAACTTGGACTTGTTTTCCTTTTAATCGGCTAACTGTTCAACACTGAGAATTTCTTCTTAGAAACACAGACAAATGTGCGATGTACGGAACGTCTGATATATAATTCTGAATGCGGTAGGGAAAACGTGGTCTTTTATTTACTCCAAGGTATAGAAGAAGAAAATTCTTTTTCAAGATCATAACAGTGCTGCATGGTATTTCCACGTCTCTGTTAGTGCCAGATAAGATTAATAATACTTTTACGTGGATGGCTTTGGATAGCGTTAGAGAACTTTGAAGGTGACGGCCAGCCGTTGAGTTCGCACAAAATGTGTCAGCGGACAAAGGCACAGAACTAACAGAGAGTGTCATCACATGCGATTCCAGCAAAGGAAAGTACACTCGGAACCGTTTGGCGCATTCAGTAGACAATAAACTGTCGCAACATTATGGTGCGCATCATGACGTGGCTAAAGAAGTAGGATCTCGCCATCTTTGGTTGCAGAAGGTGAAACAGGTTTTAACTAGTATGCATGCATGCGTTTGAATGTTGATGAAACTGGACACCGACGGTTCGGGGGAATAATAAAACAAACACTTCCATAAACTTCAGTAATATAGAACAATAAAAAAAATCAGCTAAGATGTTAGTCGGAAATTGTTGGCTAGTGTGGCAAACTGGAATAACTTAACTTCATTGAGGTACTTATCCAAGTTGACTTTGCTCTATAAAATTTCCCAATATGAGAAGACGTGCAGAATGAAGAAACTTATCGAGCAATACCATATTTAATTAAAAATGACATGTGACAGATTTAGATGCTTTGATGATTCTGGCATATTACACATATTTTTAGTTGGTCATACAATGTACGAAACAACTTTACGTGCCAAAGAATTTCCATTTATGTTCTATGTCTGAAATTAAGATACACATGAAATTGATAGTAAGGGCTAAAGAAGGATGCTAAGAGCTACTACATTTTTAATCCCATGTGAGTTAGCTCAGAATCTAACTTGAATTTGGGATAGAGGTAACAGTAAGAAATCGACCTCAAGGTGCTCTTGAAAGTTGTAAAGTTAGCAATATGTCATATTAAGATAATTTTTTTTTAAATTTTAGAAAATCAGAAACACCAGCATATGATAGCGGTTATCATTTCGGGTTGATTAAGAACGCTTTTAAAAGTAAAATTTGCTAAATAAAAAATTAATGAAACATAAAGATCTACTGCAATCGCTACTAAGAAAAAATAAATTGTAAGTGCGACAGTCTGACGTAAACCAAGACTTAGTCTTTGCCTTGTCATTTTTTGGACTAGTTGTTTGTGGTGGACTTTTTGCACTAGATTGAATGCTTTATAATTATTCGTATCAGGAATGGAAATACCACAATCAGCCAGATATACCTTCACGCACCTACGGTGGAAAAATAAAATGCTACAAAGAATGTATCTACGAGATCTTCAATAAAACGAGCAATGCTCTTATAAGAGGTAACAATCTTTTGGGTGAATCTATAGCCAAAATAGGAAGTAAAGTCGGAAAGCATACCTTGCAGATTATGACGTTTTGAAATGGCCTTAGGCTAGTTGCTTTTGCTGCCGGGCGTATTATTGTTATAGTTAACACACGTTTTTCTAACGTGGTCACTTGATCATCGACCTTCTAAAAAAATCTCCATTTTTTGTGATCCATGCTATTGCTATTTAGGTTAGATTAGGTTTGAGTGGCTGTTGGAAATACCAACCCACTTAGGCCTATTGGCCCATTGTGATCCATCCTTGGCCAGATCTGTTTCGTCGCTAGACATGTTTGTCCAGCAGTCCACCTAAGGTCTGTTCTTTTATTGGCATCTAGTTTTAGTGTTAGTTTGCACGTAGCGATTGGTATACCTATACTACCTTTGTCCGATAGGATAGGTAGAGTGGTTCCAATTTTGGCGAGTTCATCGGCTCTGCAGTTCCCTGGAATGTCTCTGTGGCCCGGCATCCAACAAAGGTGAATGTTGAACTGCTCTGCCATTTCCATGAGAGATGATCGGCATTCAAGGGCGGTTTTAGAATATAATGAGACCGAGTCCAGGGACTTGATGGCGGCCTGACTATCCGAAAATATGCGGATATCCTTTGCAGATATCACGTTTTTCTTCAACCGGGACAGAGCTTCTTTAATCGCCAAAATTTGCGCCTGGAACACGCTACAGTGATTTGGAAGGCGGAAAGAGAGGCTTAGATTTAGCTTATCTGAGAAAATACCACCACCACCTCCGCTATCGGTTTTAGATCCATCTGTGTAGAGATGGATTGACTTGTCCTCCATGAAAGCATTTTCCTCCCAGAATGATCTAGAGGGGAAGCTTACATGGAAGTTTTTGTCAAACCAAAGTTCAGGTATGGTGTAATCGATGTTCTCTGTGAGGATTCCTAATGTATTAAGAATATTGACGTGACCAAATGAATTATTTGTCCACTGTTTAATCGCTTTCAGGCGAATAGCTGCAGTCGCAGCTACTTGCCTGCTAAAAATGTCGAGGAATGTCAAGTGAAGCAGAATATCTAATGCCGCAGAGGGGGTAGACCGCAAGGCTCCGCTTGTGCATAGACTTTGCTATTTAAAAGAATTATAAGAATTATGTAGACTTAGATGCTACAATAAGGGAGAAATACTAAGATGAGATACATCGTTATACCTATCCCTTGCCGCTCGACAAGCCCTATGCAACCTGTATCAAGTGCTGAAGGCAAGTAGCATCGTTACCATGACAATCATCGTGCGATGAAGGAAGCAGTCAGGCATACATATATAGCATATTGGTTGCGAAGTAGCACCTGATTGATGGGCGAGATAGGCTCGAACGCTGTTAGAACGTGTAAACGCAACAAAACTCGATCAGAGACATGTAGGGATGTATGAACAAACTTACTCGCAGAGTTACAGTTGGTGGTCCAAATAGTTTAACGATGCGGACACTGTCAAGCAGAAGAAATCTTTCAGCTCAATCAAAACTGAGTTACGATAGCAATACGTATCTAAGGTTTAATACAATAAGCCTAGACGCATCCTACCGAGCAGCGGGAGATGGCTTTGTGGAGAGTGTATATCATACATAATAATTTATTTCCAAAACTTGGTCGGAGAAAAGTATGTCTAATTTTTTTCATCTGTTTTTTTGCCCGATCCATAAGAAAGGAGGCCATCTAAACTTCGTCAAAAATAGATGCAGAATTATCTTACACATTGTATATAAGGTGATATCTGCCGTATTGTCTGGACGCTTCAAAGCTAGTTTCTAAGAGATGTGAAGGGCATGTTTGCAAGTACTCAATAGAATTTGCACAAAATGATTAAGTTGTGGGACGGCCCATAATATGTATGTACATATATGAGCATGCTGTTAGCTAGACGTGACACAAAATCGGCGAATCGGACGAAACTTCGCAGTTGATAGCTATAACATTGAAATAGATGACGGCAATATTCCACAGTCAATTGACACGCTTGGACACCGACGTAATGTCTCTTGTCTCACATTATTTTATCACTATTTTCACCAACAGTGCTCTACCGAAATTGCCAGAAGCATTCTGCCCCTTCAAACTTTTAACCGTAACATGCTATGAATAGTCATCAGTACACCATAATATCGGAAATCTTTCCTAAGCCGTACAATTCGCTTATGGAATGTCTTACCGAGCTCTTTATTACCTAGTCATAATAACTTGCAAACATTTAAGACCACCGTACATCGGTTCCTCTCTGTTTTTCCTCCCTAACTGTCCCTCACCCGTGCTGTGTGCAACAATTTTGAGGGTACTATAATTATAACAAAAAATAATAGAGATTCAGTCTATCTGTGCTCTGACGCCTCAACAAAATAAAATAAATATAAAAAAATTAAATAATACCTCAATATGAATCTAATTCAGTATATATACATGTAGTGTATAGTATGTGCCTACAATGTTGTTTATAAGGAATGATTTAACTTTGTGCTCATGGAAATTTTATTAATTACTGTGATTTTCGTTGCAAAGCTAACGTATATATACTATTAACGCATCCGTACTACCTTTCTACTCAGTTCACTTCAGTAATCTTCAAAAAATTTGAAATGTTAATCTTTAATTCTTAAGCGTCTTAACATCTTTAAATCCAACTTCCTTTCATTATTTGATCCGAACCTCAATTAGTTTTATTCCAGCGTTTAATTCAGACGAAACTGCTAAGAAGACTCCCAGGCTCCATTGACAAAGACGTATGCCCTTGTTCAACCTGTCTGAACTAATAAATGATTTGACCACTCTCCCAACACAAATACCTTCAGCCAATGTAGTCACGGTAGACGACATGATTAGCTGCTTTGAGACCATGAACATAGGCGCATGCATCCGCCAGATAAAGATTAGCTGGCAGATAACTTAAGCTAATCTTTCTTTGTGGTTACTGCCTACAGTTTTTCTTTATCCTTTGGGTAAGGCATCAATGCTTAAGGGAGTTCAACTGAAATTCATCGACCTTAGTGTCAGAGGAATGTCTTCTTGATGGTACTGTTGTCCTCCTTCTTGTTGTTGGTTAGTTACGTTCTACCAACAAAGTTATTTGTTGTCGAGTTTTCCTTGTCTGCTTTTGGTGTCGTTTTGTAGAAAATGTTTTTATTTTTTTTAGCTTATTTATTCTCGTTCTTTTGGACACTGTTCTATCAGTGAACTCACATCATTTGAACGTAATATGCTGTGGAAGTTGATATAAAAAGCCAAAGCCAAATAATAAGAGGTGAAGGAGAAAATTTTAGATCGGTGTTTGAGTGTGGAATGGGTGGAGTGGATGAACATATGCAAATATGTAAATATTCACAATAATACGGAAATATGTATATTTTGCTGGAGCGCAGAAGAAGAGGGAAAATATATTCAAAGATTTTTCTGAAACTAACAGTTGGATGAATACCTTAATTAATTGATTTTGCTAAATTCCTATAATTATTCTTCTAAACTGGGTTCATAATACCCCATACTTTGTACAAAGTTAAGAACTAATTTTGAATCCTATTATATACGAGTATGTATACGTTCTTTGTTGCTTCTTGTAGAGAAGTACACTCGTTCACACATTTTTACCCTTCGTCTTTCTTATTAATTTGCTTACGAAGCTTTGGGGTTAGTGATAGGGCTCCAAAAAAAAGGTGCACTATTACACGATCTTGGGACGAAGTAACATTACCGTTTCCCAAAAATTTTCATCTGGATACCTTTTTCACAATACATTACATAAAGAAACTAACATACATATAAAAACACAATTTTTTTTAGCAAAATCCGACTTCATTTGTTGAAATAGTCTCCTTCTAGAGTGATACAATCGTTCCAGCGCAGCTCTAATATTTTTATGCCTTTCCTATAGAAAGATTTGTCCAACCCTTAAAAATACGCTTCATTGGAGCTATATCTTTTTGACATTTGCGAACAGGTAATATGTAGGATCCATGTTTCATCGCATACACAAACACTCGTGCAAAATATGATGTATATGATGTATACGATTGGTCAAAACGATTTTGTGGACTTTTTTTTATGTTTTCGAGCATTACACCCTCATTTGGGCACCCAGAGTGTTCAGTATCAGTTGTGTGTGGGCGTCTGCGTTTGAATTCAGCAAACCAGCGACAAATGGTTGCTTTTGACGGAGTAGATTTCTTATAATACTTTTCAAGTGATCCTTGAGTTTTAACGGTATTATATGACATCAAGTATTTTATCAACGTACGAAACTCGATTTTTTTCATGATTTCGAAAATATCTTCGGCTAATGGTAGCGAATCAGAAAAGTTGAAGCCCGGACACCATGGAATTTACTTCGAGGAATCAGTTAACTTTCTCTTTATAAAAAAGAAACAAACATTACTTTCGATTAGAAGATGATGGAGATCAAATTTGACAAAAAACTATAAGTGGGAATCAAAGAGCACGGATTCGTATGATACAGTAAAACAACACAGCCTTTAAGTCATTTATTTAGTATTTGAAACGAAGTTATTTAAAATTAGTAATGATGGTATGGCATATTAGCAATGTATAAAGGGTGTTTTTTTAGAAATACAGAACTTTGAAATGAAATGAAATATATACATAGAAATCGTAGATTTACTCGAAAGATAATTGTATGTCATTAATGATTAAATAATACATCGGGCATATAGAGGCAGCGGCTGATTCGAATAAAACTAAATCAAGAATGTACATCCCATATATATCCATAAACCAAGTAATAATTTTCCGGAAATATATACTCATGCTTAATTTTCAAAGAGTAATAATATAACCAACTATGCACCTATACATATGTACGTCCATTTGTATGCATCTTTTTCTCTGGATGTTCTCTCACAAAAGCCATGGGTAGACAATTGCTATTTGGAATTTTTACAGAGCTGTCTGGTCATACTGGAGTAATAAACTTGAAATGCTTTCCGTTGCTACTGCATTGGATTGCTTGAGCAATATATTCCAAGTCAAAGATGACAGTGAGTAATGTAATATAATTGTGGTTCGCTAGTTATCCGTAGATGCCGTTTTTCTTTGTTGGATGACATAAAAATTCTTTTGCTTCTAAAGAAGCTAGATTGTTGGGTATAAAGTTACAACAAAACCATGTATTCGCCGTGATATTGCAACATTTTATCATTGAAGTGCAGAAAAGGTACAACTAGCTAGCATATTTCGAAATTTATTGTTTTTACGAGGAAACACATTTTAAAAAGATCAGTGGTCCACCCTTTCGAAAGCTATTAGCTTGCCAATTTGTAAAGTATACTAAAACTGGATGTGCAATTTTATAAACCGTGCGATACCAGCCACATAAATCTTTGTACCTTGTATAAAATAAATACAATGATTACTCGCTAGTATTGAAATTTAATAATTAAAAATAAAGCAAAATCGTTATATTTAAGACATTTCAGATAAAAATGTCATATCGATGTTAAGTGGGTTCATCCTAAACCTTCTTTTCTGATTTCTTTGTTAATTTCTTCAGCTGCGCGATGCTTGTTCATTGTAAAAAAATAAAATAAAAAATGATAGACAAATGTTTTGAGTAGAATACATTTCGAACAACAAATTTAATTTTAGTTTATCTCCAGTTGTTGAAAGCTAATTCTAAATTTTTGAAATGGTCAGTACATGGTACGAGGAAAGAAAAGGCCCTTCATTAGGAATGCTAAGACAACGATCACCCTTTTCTCTGTGACAGTGTTAGACTACCCTCTTTTTGGGATTCTTTATTTATTATGTTAGTTTGACGTTTTTGAATCTCCTATTCTTTTACGCATGCAATAATTAATTTCTGCGACTAGCTTCTGCACATGCACAAAGTAAACGAAAGTTCCTTTAGCTTAACTTCTTCAGCCTTAATCCGAATAGCTACCTGGCCCTCTTAATAATTTTTCTTCTCATCTTCCATCTCATTACCTCTCTAAATGTTCTATAACCAGTATTACAATGTTTTTTTAGAAAGACCACACTAACACACTTTAATGAAAGTTGTGAAGCAGTTGGATCATCTTCTATTCGTCTGCCAATCTCAAAGTTGATCTACAACAGTCGGCCTAAATCTAAGCAGCAATTCGGGATATATTGTATGTGCATTATATATACATTAAATGTGCATGTTATACTTAAACTAAATCGTAGAACACATTACGAACACATAGCTATGAGTTGTTTAACAGTCTTGCTATTTAAATAATAGCATTTATCCATGACGCTGCCAAAATAAATGAAAACTACGATTTACCCGGAACACGGGAGATTTAGTTGCACTCCATAAAGTTTTTATATTATTTCTGCTCCGCGCTTATTTATTAAACTAATAGATATCCAGAAATGTGTTAGATAGAAACCAATTACCTTATCTAAAATTGAACAATGCTCTCATTTTAGAGTAGATAATCTTCGTTCTGTCCTGATATGTGTTTGAACTAAAAGTTTTCGTGTGCTTTTTAGGGGTATAGAACTTAGCAATTAAATAAAATTCATAAAAATAGCGGCCATGGCCATGGCTTTAGTAGAAAGATTGTGTCATTAATTATTAAATGCCGGAAAATCATGAGCTCATCGAATGTTCTTTTCAATAAACGTTGCGTCGTTTGGCTGAAAGCACAGCTGTTCTACATTAATGCCATCGAATTGGGGAACAAAAAAGTCAGGAATCATGGATGTTTAACTCTATTGAGTGGATTCCACTAGCCCACACCAAAAGTGACTTCTTGCGGATCTTACACGATCTCAATAATGGGTTGTGGATTTTCTTCACTCCAAATGTTTGATGACGTAGTCATTCAACGAAAAATGAGGCTAATCGTGTACATAATTTTATGGTGAAAAGAAGATCAAGAGCTGCATTTTGATATGTCGTAAGCCAAGATCTTTTTACAAAATCTGGAGTGGAATCAGCTCCCTGTGATCCTTCTTAATACTTTGCTCCACAGAAGCAATAGCTTCTTCGTAGCGCACAGTACGACTCTTTTTCGGATGTGTATTCTCACTTAGAGTACGGTGGAGTGAGAATGGTTCATAGTTATTGGAATTATTTGCTAAATAGATGATTATAACGACCGTTAAATGGACGTAGCGCACTGTAAGTTGAAATTTTCAACATTTTGCAAGCCTTTTTTCTAACGTGAGGCTATTCTTTGTGTAATGTTAAACAAGTTCATGTGAACAAATCATCTGTCAGCTTTTACTGAAAAAAGCGCTGTCAATTCAAAAAATCTACCTTTAAAAACAAACAGTATAAAAATTGCGATTTATTAATATTTATGCACTTTTCCTTCATCAACTGTTCTTAAATAAATTAAATACAATAAATCAGAGTATATTGAAGCAGATTTACGAGTATATCTATTTTATTTTATTTAAACTTTTTTACTTCGTGCGACATTTAGTTTATTCTTTCATTAAATAAAGACAAACATATTTAAATATTGTACATATATTTTTAAGAATGACAGAATCACTTGATACTAAATATGTATGTAGGTATAAAAGTTATTTTCGCATAAATATTTACATCAAAGACAATTGTTATTGCGGTTTTCATGTATTCATGATTTAGAGGAGCTCTTACCACATATGACAGAATTATCGTTTAGGTAATTGATGCTTCGAAATTTTCAATTCGTTCGGAATTTTGGTGCCAGGCCCAAAAAATTTCACTGCCAAAAGCAATTGTGATATAGAGACAAATATCGAAAATTACATCTCTCGGTTGCACATATGTAACAAAAAGATTAACAAATAAAAATTCCAACAAGTTAAAAGGATTCCGTTGCAAACTGTTGCATTGGAAATTTACTGCCTATTAACCTTATCGTTAGCAAGTATATGAATTTTTATGCTCAAAATCGTGATCATGTTCTCTATTAAGAATTTTGTCTTTAGTAAAACAATGCAAGAGTCTTAGTTGTAATCCACGTAATTCAGGTGCTCAGAACATTGTTTCCGTGGTAACAAATGCATTCATGTATACAGATGTATATTTTCAGAAGTACATGCGCGGACTATGCTATTCGAATTCATTTATTCAATCTATGCAATTAGGAGGGCTATGCGGAGCAGCCACAGTCTTTCGTTGCGATGTCGTGTTTCAAAAACTAAAGGCAAATGAATCTTTTTGAGAGGGTGATGGTTAGCATAGTTACTCATGAATTAAAAAAGAATATATATATATAGCTCATACGGTGATCTTTAGTTTTATCAGACTCTAGTGGGCGCTTTTCATTGACTCACAAATACGAGTATCAGCTATTCATGGCTTTCTACGGATTGAAACATTATTTTCGTAAAAAAAATTACATCTGTTATGATACTAAGAAGGGTTTGGATAGGATAATAGTCCATAGCCCAACAAACTTTCTAGTATTACTGTTGAGCACCACCAGAAACAGGATCCTATTAAAAAACTCGTCTTTCTTCTTTAAATGAAGAGTCGAAATGAAATGAAATAATACTTGCTTTGAATAGAAAACTTATATTATTTGTAGAACTTTATATTTGTAGAACTTTATTATACTCACTGAATGGTTATGAATTATGTAAGTAAGACGCATTAGGCTTAAGATTTAAAGGCTGAGCCATCAGCTTAGTTATTGGGTGCCCTCAATGAATAGTAAATTAGAACTTCAAAATACAAAAAAACATCAAAGACAAAGTGCAGTTATTAAAATACATAAATCTTGTTTGTGGCTATGTATGATCATAAGTATTTGCATTTTTAATTATTAACATATAGATCAACGTTAATATTCTATATAACTGCTACTATGCACTGACCACGATGACACTAAAGTGATGAAGATAGGTTTATTAGTCAATTAAGATAACACAAAGTATATGTAGTCGACAAAAAATGAAAAAAAAGACATCAATAACTGCAAATTATGACTTTGTAGTGATCTTGGACTCCGTTGTAAATTCAAGCAACGACGGCATCACCGTCACTCTTGTCAATCACTGTTTCTATAGACTAAGAAAGCTACTGAGAAATAACTCCTCCTCGTGAACAACGAAGCACTGTAAAGGGTTGTTCAATAGGACATAACAATTTTGTAATTTAGTACAAACACACCTTTAAACTTTTTTTATTATCTGTCAGTGTCAAAACGTCAGTCAAGGCTTTGGAAATTATTAAAAATTACCACCCAAATTCTGAGTCGGTGATCACAACTTTAAAAGTGCTTACTACAATTTTCGGCAGTAATAGACGTCCCAGCAGACAGGCTGCGCATGCTATAGTGGATAAATTCGAGTCAACATATTTACTATTAAATGTTTCTGTGCCAGTGATTCAACGCACCGGTCTAAGTACCGAAAATATCGCAGCCGTAAGTGCTTCACTTCAAGATAAGCCAAATCAGTCGATTCCAGGACGTTTATAGGAATTCGAAATCTCTCAATTCACATTGTGATGAATTTTGCGTGCAAGTCTTCCCTACGCCCTTACAAGATCAAATTAGCTCAGGCATCTTGAACTGGAGCCTCTTGATCATTTAAACTGCCGAATCTTTACAAAGCAAAAGTGACCGCGTGGTGTTGATTTCATATCGGAGGTGTGATTGGACCGTATTTTTTCGATGGTGCCATATGCCACACAGATGATCAAACAATTGGTCTATTGAAGGGGAAGTTCGGTAATTGTGTAATTTCGAGAAATGATCCGGTCGAATGGTCAAACTCAAGCGATGTTAAGTCGATGGTTTACGCCCACAAGCCAACAACGTCATAGAAGTTCAGAAACAATATCGAACGCGAAATTGCCAACGGTTCAGCCAATATGTGTGGAAGAGTAGGGGAAAATTGGTTTCAAAGAATCGATCGCTATAAACGTGCTCGCGGTAGTCATATGAACGAGATCGAATCCTATACTTAAATTTAATATGTGTACTACACCTGAAATTAATTTAAGCCCAATATCTCAATTATTCAGTGTTTTATTTAAATACAAAATTGTTATGTCCTTGTTGAGAAAACAGATTTAATAACCTTATCGTCTTAGTCTAACTGTATGTCGCAGAAATATGGACTTTACTAAAACGGAAGAAAATGGCCTTGGTTGCTGTTTCGCGGGAAAAGTTCTTCGAGTGATTTACGGTTCCGTCTGCGTACATGGAGTTTGGAGAAAATATGACAGCGAATTATTTGGCCTAAACAGCGACATTGATCTGTTCAGAAGGGCTAGAGTTAATCGGCTCCGATGGTAAATCAACACCACCAATGGGCCTCAGCCAACTTGGTGTTCGCAACTGGTGACAATTAACGCCAAACCGCCTTATACGAGTACAGAGAGAATTTTGGGTTCACTGCGAACTCTGGGGTTTTCTTTTGTAAGTAAGTAACGTTAATAAACATTTACACATATCTATATAAATGGTTATATATTTCATTTATTCGTTTGAATATGCGTGTGTATATAAATTCAGGAAGCATATCTACCTATATACTGTAAACTGTACGAATGGAACAAGAAGTGAATCTTGGAATTGACTTAAAAAATAATCTTTCGTCTGAAGTTAGTAGAAGAATCCTTCTCTGTAATGGTTATTCATAATAACATATCTGCTTAAAAGGTTAATTAAACTCATGTTTAAGTGAAACTTCAAAGAAAAGTAATTTCATTTTTAGCTAAAATTTATAATGATACTCCCTGCCATTATCCTAAATACTACTCATTCTCAATTTTCTCGCTCGTTAAATTAATTCACTTAAAGTCGAGATTTAATGTAATGGTTTTACACCGTATAGGAAGATTTTCGTTCCCACCATTGCAATAACCGATTAAAAACTATAATTAAATGCAGTGTATTAAGGGAGACTCACCTTTCCTGTGTATTTCTTGCAAGAATTATCTCTTGAATTTAACTTCTCCGAAACGCGGCCTTCCAACCCGATTAAGGTTTCTATAAAAGAAAAAAACAAACAAATAACAATTATAAAAATATGAGTTTGTCATAAGGATATAAATTTTAATTCAAGAAAGTGCTATAGTTTGTAGAATGATTGAATTTCATGCTAAATCTAATAGCTACAATACGATCGCTCAAACTAGCACATTTTACAATGTACGAGTACATTCTACATCCTAGTTCAGTATATACATTTACGTATATGTATTTAACAAACAATGCTGCTGTGATATCACATTTCAAGATCAATGTGCTTAAATTAGGTGAGTGCATTCCTCAGACCGCAAGATGAGAATGAAGACGAATGTCGATACTATCACCCATTAAAATAATGATAATGTAGTTGCGGTCGTTATGGTATGGTATTTCTTATAACGGTACCATTTTATGTTAGCATCTTCTTTTTTCTCCTATTTTCCTTATGTCATTTGATATCTGAGGGAAGCTCTCTAAGAAAGCAAAATAGTACCATGATGGGAATAACTACTACTCGTTCTTGCTATAAATGAATTAAATGCATCAGAATTGCCATCATCATCAACGTCATGATATTCACAGGTGAATGGACATAGTGTACATAATATGCTACATTACGGCTGTGAGACTAAACGCACAGATGATTAGCCACTTGGTTTATGGTTTTGTCTATGAGAATACATGCAGTAGTTTAGCGAAACATCCAAGGCAGTTTTAAAATCGAGTGGAAATGGGTGGAAGTGGTTTCTTAAGATACGAGTATTGATTGGTTATATTCTTTCTGATTTCGTTTAAACCCAAAGTGATGGAGTTTATTTCATAGTCTAGTCTAGATAGATGTTGGACAAAGATGAAAATAGCACAGAAGCGTTACGGCTGCGGTTGGCTTGGTCCACACCAAACTATTTGTTTTGATCTGGCTTATTGGGAATTTCCTTTATATGAAATGAAAATAGAAATCAAAGCTATGAGATGTCATATATGGGACAACCCTTACGGTTGTCTTTTCGAATTAATCTTTTTGAAATATCTTAAAACAGTATCTTAATTTAAAAGCTGCACTGACAGTTCAAAAACTCAAATGAGCTAGGATCGGATTTGTGTTTTCGGTTCCCACTATAAATTAATTAAAACGGATGGAAAACTGTTATGTAAAGTACTCATATACAGCAAGCAACAATCACGTTAGCACTTCATGAATGACTTTGACGTTGGACATTCACAAATTTACACGTATTCCTAGGTGTATTCAGGTATTGGAGGGTGGATGACATATATTTGTTCAAGTACAGAGTTTCTTAACATTGAACTTATACTTCCAAGCAGAGGTTTATGGTAACAAGTTCTGTGCTAGAGAATACATCAGAAAAAGCTGACGAATATCAGATATCAATATATTGTCGGATAGGCAAGCCGCCTTACAAACCCTCAAGTCTTTTAACTTTGAGTCCAAGCTAAATAAATTAATATCAACATACCGGACCGTTTGGCATTCAGATATTTTGGGATCTGGTAATATCCCATATATATTGGAAAAATCTTTAGTGATGGGGGAGGTATTATCAATACCCAATGAGTTACAGAATTTTTAAAAAAGTTCCTTCAGAGAAGTAGGTACCAACAATTATTGATTTATTATTGTGTATTAAACCTAGAGCAACTAAGCAGTGCTCGTTTGATAGCCATTTGATTAGTGGTTAATTTATACTTAAACACTATTACCATCCATGTTTTAATTTTCAAAATATTTTTTTTTTTTTTTTTTTAATAAATTTCTGGGAAACCGCATTTATCTCGGAAAAGTCTGCTTGCACTTTTTTTCTTTTTTATAATTTTGATGCGCCATAATATTACCTACAAATTCAGCATACAAAGCTTTTACCTGGGGCATCCAGGAGGTATAAGGTTAAATAAACTAATCGCCACCAATATGACTATTTTTTATTACTACTAAAAAATTACTCGAAAATAAGTGCACTTACGTTAATCGTTATAATGGATTATTATAAATAAACATACGAGTATAAATCGTAATTTACGTAATCTTAAATCGACAACAGTTGTTCAAAGTGTACTCCATCAGACTGAATGCAAGCCAATACTCGTTTTTGAATGTTTCTTGTAATATTAATAGTTGGTAATGTAAAATTCATCGGCGGGACACATCGTGAGTACATACTAATTGATAGTTCTGTTTCTACCATATTCAGGATTCGTGCCTATATTTTGCGTTTCTCACTGCTACCGCATGTAGTTCCGCTCGATTGTATGTAGCTGTTCCTGTTTCTCGTAAAACTCTGTGAGTAATTGTAAACACTCTATGATTAGGGACACGTCGTTTAGGAAATCTTCATTGATACTCTGCTCGCGCCGCTTCATCACAGCCATTACAAAATTCATAGGCAAACTGGATGTCTGCATGTTCTTCACTTAATTACTCTGCCATTTAAAAAAATACTTAAAACACTTCAATTTCAATGTGATGCTATCGAAGTGCAATAAACAACTGACCACGGTAAACGAAAGTGCACTTATTTTAGGTAGTTTTTTAGTAATTATAAAAATGAGCCATAGTGGGGATTAATTTATTTAACTTTATATCTGGAAAACTTTATAAAGCCCCAGGTAAAAACTTTGTATGGTAACATTATGGCGCACTAAAATAATTAAAAAGAAAAAAAAATTATGAGCACACTATTCCGAGATAAATGCGATTTATCTAGAAATTTATTAAAAACATTAAAAAATTTTGTGTTTGAAGTGAATTGACCATTAATCAATTGGCTATCAAACGAGTTTGGTTCAGTTCGATTAGGTTTAATACAGTAGAAGTTATAATTAAATAATTGTTGGTAACTTTTTTAAACACCCTAGTTGCTGACGAGCTTGACAGATCGGCCTAGTCAAGTTTCTGGTACAAAGATGACAAAAGTTAATTTACGTTTCAAATAACAACTTATAATACATACATAAAGCTTCATCAAAACTACCTCAAGAAAATGATTAGATTGTGTTAAAGATACCGATATATGGTATGTTCTATGCATGCCCTACTAGTGCTTGACTTAGTGTTAAGCTTTCCCATAAAGGCTTCACATTATTATCTATTGTCACCTCTTCTCAGCACAGACCATTTTAGGATTCATCCATGAATCTGATTTCATCTGGAAGGCAGCATAATCCAATAAACACCTAAGGGATGACATAAATCATCTTATTATGGCATATTGGTTTTTGAAGTATTTCCATAATTTCAAAAAAAAGTAATCAACATCAACGGTCTTGTCACGGTGGAAGCACCTCTATTAGTCTTTCAAATGGGATGTCAGGATGAGTTGTTTTGATTGACATTGCTAATTTTAAGTATTATTGAAAAGTATTAAAACAAATTTAATAAAACAAAACAAATGCATCGGTTCCCAATCGTTCTCCGAAATTCGTGAGCATTGCGACACCCGAGCGGGTAGCTTTTATTTTTAGAAAAATATTGTGAGTTTATTCTGAAAACTTTTATTTAAATATTATTCTGAATGCGGTACTCAGACGAATAACTGGCCTATTCTGGCCATGTGCTCCGAATGACAGGATGACTCGGGGTGGTATATGAGCACATAAGTGTATGAGAATCGCGTCGTGATAACTTTAAGAACGTACATATGTATGATAGTAGAGTATGATGGACTAAGTGTGTGGGAAAACCCTGTTCCGAAATATTGTCGTAAGAAGTTGTTCTCACAACATTTAAAGCAAAGGTTTACGTATAAAACTTTTAATTTCCATTTTGTATAAAAATTCTTGGAATTCGAAGCTTTAAACAAGACAGGGTATCACAGGGTATCGGTTCTTAATGATGTGCAAACTTTTATGTATTTATATTAAAATACTATATTGACTACACTAGAAAGACTATTCTTCTTTTCGAAAATGATCATAAACAATGATAGCCCTTTAAACAACTCTAAGAAGATTATGGCTTATGAATTAGTCGTGCACGAACCTCAGACATTTGCCGAAGTGCGAATACTTGTACGCATTTCAAAATTATGGCGATGTCGCAGAAATATTCACCACGGGTTGACAATAATAAGCGAGAAACTCGTCTTTTGGGAGAAGAGAATAATGCCGCTTAAATTTAAAAAATACAATAATACACACGATAGCTAGTCTTGCGTGCGGCTTTCGCATAAATATACTTGTAGTAGTGTTAGATAAAATAGATTAAAGGAAATAGCTATTTCATTATTAAAAATCTGACCAGTTCAGTCATATGAATGCTCCTGGCAAAGGTATTTTCCAATTTGCACTTCCATACAGGAGGAATATTCCCTCCTGGTTGAAACTGAACCCGGAATATGTTAAAGTGCAAAATAAGAAATTGGGCAGAAAGGGTATGACCCCATCCAAGATCGCTATCATCCCCCGAGATTCATATGGAGTTGCACACGTGCGTTTCCTGGAGAATTTCTACTATTTGTTTAATCACGCTGTTGACATTCGCAAGCATTTGGAACGTAACCGCAAGGATAAAGATGGTAAGTCTTGTCTTATTTTTGTCGAGTCGAAAATCCACAGGTTGGCTAGGTAGTACTAGACCAAGGGCGTACTCTGGCTAAAGTGAAGTTACGAATCAAAGACAGCATCTGCTTTGGTTGCTTAAGTGATATAAGTGTTGGTTGGGAGACATTATTTTTTTTTATTAAATAAAATGAGATAAGATACAGATTGTGGTCTAATATTGTACAAGTAAGCGTATTTACGTACCTGAACCTGATTGTGGAAAAATTCGAGGGTGAACAAATGAGTTCGTATTATTGGCGTGTTCAACGAAAGTCGAAATATCTACCCAAACGAAAAATATTTGGATCACTGCAGTGAGTCTCTGACGAAGTGATCCAAAAAACAGCGGCCCACAGAATATAGGAGATATATGTACATATGTGATACTGGATGTATTTATTTGTATTTGTCACATAATACAATATTATAATAAGACAATACAAGGTATGTGTTAAGTTTTTTTGAAAATGGGACAGAGAGAGAAATATCTTTTGGGCTCAGTTTTTACTTCGCTCCATGGTTGTCATCCAACATTTAATGGAGAGGCTAAATACTTAGTGGAAGTTGACTTGTTGTTGATTTCTAGTCAACTACTCATCTTACTTGATTTTCGTTAGCTGAATGAATGTCTTTGGGGCGAATCTTCCAATTTGGAAGCCAGTCCACTACCACTAAACCCATGGCCCTCTCCAGAAGTCGAACATAATCAGCAAAACACTATTTACTCTGGTACAAATCCGGGAAAAGACAATTATTTCGAGTAACGTTCACTGAAAGACCACGAATATGTGTCTTTATTTATTTGTCGTTAGACGGTGACCACATTTTGCACTCCAACAAAACTTATTCAGATGTGCCATTATTATGGAAATCTACAGTCGGTTCGTTGAATTATACGCATTTTTTTCTATTTCTATTCGAGAGCATATTATGTTTTTGGTATGTGAGGTGAGTTTAAAATACTTGATTCGGAAAAGAAGAAACAATAGATTTGTAGATTCAATTTGGTATATCAAGATGGTAGCGAAATTTAGTATTTCAGGGATTGATCATTCGGAATATTTGAACAACACTGATTATGCTTAGGAGCACTATGAATACCAGAACTGCTGCAGACCACCAAAATCAACTGAAATTTGTATTTCTAACACCAAGTGCACGTAAAGCCGATTAAAATATAAACTGCACAAAAATAAATCTCATAACATATCATGTACTTATTGCGTTCCTTTTCTTGTATTATAAAGGAATTTTAAACCAAATATTTGATGTGACAAGCCACAAAAAATCAGAAGTAAAAACGAAAGTGGACCAAAGTGCGATGTGATATGGAGGCGGACCAAACTTTCATTTTCATTAAGACGAATTTCAGTCCACGTCACTTGTTCTAGAAAATTATCTTATATCGATTACAGCTTATATTTTAAGTATCTTTTGAAACTTCATTAACTCTTGTTAGGTGCTTAAGATCTTCTCGAAATTAATTAACAAAATAGGGCATTCCGTGCATCAACAAAATCCATCGCTATTAGGTATAATACAAAGCTACAGAAAATCAGTTGTTTACAGCCGATTATATACCTCATCGTATTACAAAGACCTTCTATGGATCTCTTTTGATTTAACCCACTTTGCCTAAAGACCACACTTCACACCACAGCCTCTGAGTGTCTTTTTCTCCATTTGAACAGTAAATTATTTTTTCGTTGAAATATTCTCAAAGAATCTTGAAAATCGTTCAACTCGTTTTCATTTTTCCCACTCAGAGAGGCAAGTATCATACATACTTGTAATCATAAGTAAGTTTTTTTGAGTTTCTTTTATTTCGATAATTGTAAATGGTTTCCGTGGCTTTTCCCACAAAAAAAAAGCGATGGTACGTGTTACCGGTGATTATTCACACTTATTAGGTTCAGAATTAAAAAAAAAAAACAAGACTAATTGGTTTACTTGGATGTTCTTTTCTTGAGCTCTATCGAAATAGTGGGCATCGCGTGAATCGCTCTGATTTCTAAAATCTAAAATTATGATTTTTTTTGTTGTTGTGTAGAACTTTAAAAGAAGATGCGATGCACGGTGACGTTTTGGTGACCCCTTATTTAGTTGTCTTCCTGTTTTACTTTTTACTTCAGTTTAGATGCCAGTACACAGAATAAAAAGAACACCATGGGAATGAAAAGTGATGATGGTAATAATTAACTGAATTTAGGTCAACCTTAACCGAACGAGGAAACAAAACACAAAGAGAGAGTTTTCACCGCACGATTTTTCACAGTTTTTCATTTATTTGTACATTTGTGTGTGTTTAGATACATGTGTGGTGCATTACATATGTCAGATGATTATTATCTGCACCACAGGTAATAAAGATTTCTGGTAAATTGATGGTGGGCATCCGACCTCAGATTAATTCAATCAGTTCGACATGTGTACTTTTTAATTAATTGGATTAAGATATTAGAATAAATATTATTGTATATATGTGAAAGTAATCTTATTTTTTACAGTCTATTTTTTTATGTTAATCGCTTAAAGTACATTTCCGCATGAGTTGTCATATTTAGATTTGTTTTGTTTAACATTTAAAAAAAAATTTTAATTTAAAATTTTTTGATTTTAATTTGGCTTGTGTATAGCTAAGTATTCTTTTTTTCAGTTCAGAATTTGAACAATGGTAACGCCAGTGCTGAGCTTTTTATTACGTAATTATATGCTTTTCTTTAGGGATCATTTGCTAACTATTCAGTTTTGAGCTGTAATTGGTCTCAACTACCCCTTTGCATTTTTTAGTAATTATTTTTATGTTACCTTATACTCTTCAATCCTAAAGGGCTGTTTATTTTAATTAAAGTTTTTAACAGCCTGGGAGATTTTTATTTTTCCTCGACATAAATAGATTTGTGGGAAAATAAATCTGAGGGACTATTCGTACATTGATTTTTTTTTAGTACAAAATGCTAGGCCACATCACAATCATAATCTATTCTATTTTGGTTTTCGAAACTGAATAAATGAAAAGCCAGATATTCCTTAAATAATTAAACTGATATCACATTATTCGTTCAATAAAAGACAGTAGGAGACATGGGTGCTGAAAGAATTTTTATTCGTCTAGTCTCCTTTTCATACATTGAAAATGAAAGGCTTATTTAAATTATTTTCCGGTTTTCTTTGATATCTTTTTGAAATCAAAGAGCACAAAAAATTAGAGAAGACAAAAAATTAAAATTTAGAAATCACGTTGATGAACATTGTATATGTATTTGGAATGCATATTAATTTGACTTCATCTGTGAGTTACTTTTCGTATGGGCCAAATAGAAAACATATTATTCCAATTAAGGCAATACTTAAGCGATCGAATGGGAAAAGAAATTCAAAACAGAAAAGATACGCCTTGTAATGGAAATATTTTCTGGAAGTATAACTAGAAAAAAAAACCACTCTGATGCCGTTGTGTGGTTTGATGATGCCGTTAGCTTGTTCCAAATTTTGTAAAAAAAATTTTCAAATCGAAAACATTAATTATCAAAAGTGGCTCTCGTTTTTATGAGAGCTGAATAATTTATCTTTTGCAAAAGTAGAACAATAACAGTGATTAATGATACTAAGTTGGTTCCCAAAACTATCTCTCAATATTTATAAATTGTAAATTCTAAAAAGGTCAAATGATAAAGAGAAGCTACATAATTTATATGCTTTTTGTTTTTACATCACACAAAATAAATAGTTTGGCGGACGGCGTTTTGTATGTAAAAACAAAAGAGTTGGTTAGCGAACTTGACTACACAAAGTAGCATGTGAGGGCTAATTATTTTTTGTTAAACTACGTTCAAAGACAAATTAGAAAATTGTATATGACTTGTTAGTTCTCAAATAGAAAGAAAAATGTATTTAGTTCTTTTCAAATTCTATTCAGAATATTTCTAAAAATAATATTTAAAGAGGATTTCGCCCTCAATTCCGATGACCGGTAGATGTTCGATATTCTTTCTAAAGTTCAACGTGGGGTTTATTTTTTGGTTTGTTATTAGGATTAGAAGTTGGTACTGTTCTTTCAAAACGTATTTTTATAATTTGAATTACCCCTTCGACCTTAAATATAAACAGCCTACTAGAAATTCAAAACCATTTTAAGTTAAATGCGGATTTCATTGCTGTTGCCAGAGTTTTAGGTGCGAAGACTACCTTTGGAATTCTTTTTATAAATTTTCAAGTAAAGGCAATTTATTAAATATTTCGTATCAGTCTCGTATCCTAGTGTAGCTCAGAAATCAAATATCTTACTATTTTTTCTCCAAAACTTACGTAATTATTGTATAAGTTGTAGTTATAAGTTAAAATCTTGAGGTAGAACTACTGCATTAAGAATAATAGCATAATCATTAGGACTTCATTCAAGATGGATTTATGTGTGAAGGTATACGTTTGAGCCTAGCTTTTTCGAATTCTCCATTTATGCATACGAGTACTTTTATTTGAAATATCTCGAGATAGGAAAAACATTTTTGTTTTAGAAGGCCAACAATGGGGGTTTTGGGGGAAATAATAATAATACAAGATTGTATTTAAATATCTCATCTCATAATTGCCACAAACTTATTTCTCACGAGCTTTGACAACTTGTTCCGGATAATAAATTTTTATGTGTTTCTTAGATTTCACAGAAAATCTCACAACCTTTTTTTACATATTTGTTAAGAGTTTGTTGTTAACTGAAAAGTCTTCTATCATACTTACCAATTTTATTTAAAGGGTGACCAAGAGGATTATCCAAATTTATTCCACAGAATTTTATGCTGCGACTGTTACTTGCTATTATATCCGTTCAAGGTGGATTTAAGTGATACTCCAAAAATAACACTTAGCACGATTAGCACTATTCAACTTGTTTGTACACTAGTCTAATGGGAAATGCACCTCAGCACTTGTTCACTTTTGATTTATGTTTTAATGATATCTTCATTAAAAAATATTTTTTTTGCCACACAATTTGTATTATTTCTATTTTTTTGTTTGAAAATAAATAATCCTTTTAATCCTTTTTCCTGAATATTAGCCTCTGATGCTCCAGTTGGTTACACTGTTACGCGGAAACTGAGATCAATGTATTATTTTGTCAATCGTCGAGATTGTTGCAAGTTGAGTTGAAAATATAATCCAATTGTAACCAAACGGGCACACAAAACAAGAAGAAGAGCAAAAGAGGAAGAAGGTATCTCTCCGACTTGATGGTGGTTAGCTGTTTGGCAAAGATGTTACTACATCAGTTGCATCATGGGCAATGACTTTGAACCTGTAAACGTTCCTCTTTTTATGCTTTTCCCAACGACTCTCCAAACTATATGCTCGTATATGTGTAAAGGAAAACCAGCTAAATTTGAAAAGGGGAGAAACACAAAATTACGTCTTGCAGAAGTAAAGAACGATAGATGACAAGAATGATGATGATCTTCTTCCTTCTTCCAGTTCTTTCTTTCTTTCTTTTTGTCATGTACGAGTACGGGTATAGTGGAGAAATTTACAAGTCAACCATTCCAATGAGCATGAAGCTAGTTACGAATACTAACAGATACAATGGCAATACGAGCGATCGATCGGTTAGATTTAACTGCTTGCTCCAGGTTCCAGTGATCTTCTGAAAAGAAGGGGGGAAAGAAAATTCTTTTTATAAGTAAATTAATATTTCCCCTTTGAAATCTTAAAAAAATATTTTCTGCTACTGGTTGCGTATGAGAAGTTATTACAGCTGGATGGACAGTCCAAAGTCAGAGCCAATAGAGAGTTTTTCCAATTCCAATTCCCGTGATCATGTTCGTGAAGAGAGTATGACAATGAACTTGAGTGCAGAGCACGAGTGGAAGAGTAAGAATACATACATGAATTCTCTCACAATGCCAATGGAAAAAGCAAACGTCAAAGACCTTAGCATTAAGAAAGATCAAGGTTAATGTTGCAGTGTTTTAAAAGCTTTTTTCCTCAAATTGGGGTAAAAGCTTAAACATTTTGGATTACATAGAAATCTAGTATATTTGACATAGCCAAAAAATCATTCTCTGAAAAAAGTATTAGATACATATTTATTAATTTAGAGTAATCACAATTTAAAAGCTTAAGCTTCTACATTTATAAAAGCGTTTATAATTGTTCATACTTAAATATAGCAAAAACTAAAAGCTTGATACATATGAAGTGCATGCAAATTGCGAAAAGTGTTTCCTTAATGGCCTAAAGATTACGAAGTGTTTTTTTGGAAGAGGACGTTCAGTGAATAAATTCTCTCGAAGGAATCAGCAGTGACGCAGTGACATGTTTGAAGTTCATAGTTTTGGAATAGCGATTGTAACCTATTCAACACTCAATTCGTATCCGTAGCTCTCCCATCAGCACACAATTCGAATAAGGTTTTTTTATCATAGTTATGTATCTACGTCAACGAACAGGCGAAGAAGTGTCACTGAACCACTTTTTAATTTTATTCGCCTTACTGATGAAGACGTAGTTGAAGCTGCCTTCAACAGCCTTTTAAGTCCTGTTCAGTCTGTATTTACAAAACTGCACGTTTACTCATTGTAGACGACATACGAACGGCCATACACACAAAATGTGTTTCCTTTTTAGGGTTGCTGGACTTTTCAAAAGCAGTCGGCAGGGTTGATCATTTAATTTTATATAAAACAACTTGGGAATGATTTCAGTTTTTCTCTTCTAGCAGTCAAATTCTTCCAATCTTACTTAATGGGTCGCCAACAATGTGTGATCATAGGTATGCAACCATATGTCGTTTTTCTGTGGGGTTTCTTGTGGGGTACCACAGGAATCCATCCTAGGACCGTAATTGTTTTCGTTATATGTGAACGAACATCTTCGACTTTCCAATTACTGCCAGGTTTATATGTTTGCAGACGATGTTCAGCTATACATATTTGTCCTGTGTTGATCTGACCAATAAATATCTTCAAACAACTCAGCAATGGGTGTTAAATCATAACTTGTCCCCCAACCAAGGAAAATCAAAAACCGTATGCATTTACAGAAATAGATTAGATACAACACGTGCATTCTTCCAAGAACTTGGGGATAAATTTCAATGAGACCTTAAACTAGATTGACCGTGCAGCTGTTACTATCGTCAAGATTTATGCCTGTTCAAACTAAGATGTTGCTGATTAAGACACTTACCTTACCTGCCCATTTGTATGGAAGCGATAGTCGCACGGCGAACGAAAATTTAATCCGTGTGGATTGCTGAAAGACAAAACTCCATCAAACAGGATGTATGAATTCGAACGTGCCAATGTTGACTGCTATCCCTACTGGTCTCCGTCCACGCTATGCAATAATTATCAAGAGGTACGTAAAAGCATTCGGCATTAAAAAAAGCAGACACTAAAACATTGACAGTTAGCTTTAAGTCCGAAACTAAGGCTCGTAATCATTTAAATGGACTATCACCGAATCATATACTTTTAAAAGCATTTTAAACAGTAGAACCACATTCAGTAAATGACGAGGTAGTCCCTGACTCTGACTCTCTAATTCGGAAAAGAGGATCTTCAAATCGTGTCCTCCTTGTTCGAGGCCGATTCTTCGGTTCAAGGATCAAGAGGTTGCGGATGCCAGACAAATTGGTATGAAAAGTGTAATCTACTCGAGGTGGGAATACTAGAAGGGCAACGTGTCTTGGACAGAGATGCTCAACGGATCGGGAACCTACATATTAATTAAGTAAGTTTTCTTAAAAGTCCATCTGAACAAAACTCAATTACTGATTCGTAACGTTTTGTTAGGCTCGATACGCCTGTTAGCTCATCACTATTTTTTAGAGAGGGAAAAACCATCCCAAACGCTGCCCACACATAGCCTCGTTTAACTTTAGTCAAACAGTAGTCAAACTATGAGGGACCCGATTGGCCGAATTTTTCTTTTCTGAAGATAATTTTTTAGAATGAGGAAAATAGATGTTGTTGAAACTTTGGTAACAAAAGATATTTTCTCACAATTTGCTTCGCTTCGCTTATCGACTTCGCTTATCAGTTGATGTTCTCGGACTTTCAGGGCATTGGTGATCCTCTATGCTACAGACGAGCTCATCAGAAACTTTACTTAAAGCTCGATGAATTTCTGTAGAGTCTTTGCCAGCAATCGTTTCAATTTTAATGAAAGATTTTTGATTTTCAACTGTCACGGTACCAGAGACATCTGCAAACTTCATTTCTAAAACTGCTACTAGGACTATACAATCAAGAAAAATTCTTCAAGTATTACACTGCAAATGATGCAATTTGTATTATTGTATTTATTTATATATTGTTGGCAGTGTTAACATAATTTTTAAAATGACCCTCGTAAACATTTTTTGTTTTTTGGCAAGGCAACTTATTTTTTTTACAAAAAAAATTTACTGCAGAATGTCATAATAATAACACAGGCGCAGCTGTGTATTGTCAACGAATTCTCAGAGTCTTGAAGTGATGTACGAGTAAATTGTAGCAGATAGCAACCACCATTGAAAAGCGGTCGATAAGAACTCAAGGAACTTAAATTAAGAAAGCTTCATATTGTACATAAATATATGATTTTACACACTAACATGGAATTATTTATCTTCGTTCTTTTAGAGCAGTACTAGCTTCCAAATTTAACGCCTAGATACAAAATTATTCGATGTAACAGTCTATGATGACTCGTAAAATAAAAACAAATGTTCATGACAGATCATTGGCTTAACGATTTTAAGAATGTTATAGTGCTGACAAGTTCATTGAGTCCAGTGTTATTACAAGAAAGACCGAAATTAATGTCATTTAATTGTTCGGTGCAGGGAAGAGTTTTCACCTTTTAGTACTATTTGGTCGAAAAAGTCCATTAAACCGCGTGGCTACCTAGCATACCACCCATCGTCAACAAAACGAAGAAATATTCTAGTTCGAGTTCCAGTGCGTTAACTCATTGACAGAACACTCGTGAGTCGTGCGTGACTGACTGACAGAGTCAGACGACTACATATAATTGCAAAAATATTCAGGCCAGCGTCAAAGTAATACTCGTAAATGTATCTTTGTATTTTTTGGCGTGACCAGTGAGCGGTGAGTATCTTTTTGCTACCAAGCCCAACTGACTGCTATCGTTCTTTTAGCGAGCTCGATGGTTGTGAGATTTTTATGTCTCTCTCTTCTGGTGGCCTCGCAAGCGCAACGATAATGACTTTCTCCATTAGGCTGATATGATGGAGCTAGGGCTCTCTGCTTTCCAGTATCGTTTTCTGTCTTTCGTTTGTATCGCACTACGTTCTTTTGTGCTCACTTTCTCCTTGTCGTGTGAGTAGATTCTAACACATCTCTGGATGAACTTAGGAATTCGTTGCTTCTATTTATAATGAGAAAATGTGTGTGATTTTTAAAGACACAATGCTGAGTGAATAATGTGAAGAGAAAGAAGACAACTTAATATGAAAGAAGCCATCGAAATGAGTATCATTTAGCATAAAGCACAAAATCTTTCCGGCAAACATTTTTTTATGCACAAAATTCAGAGTTCTAGTTCCATTTTGGCATAAGTGTGTTGAATTTAATAAAATTTTAAAAATATCACTAATAGCCCTTAAAATTAAAGTTCGAAATCGAGAGAAATCAGACGATTTCATGGAGATTTTACATTTTAATCTAGAGCGCAACATGCAGTTTGCAGAATAATAAGTTTCCACACATTTCGGAAAATCATGTACTCCCAACTCCATTAGATGTACACAAGAAGAGCTTTAGCAGAGTTACTTTGAGTTTGGTTATCAGTTGAAATAGTGCAAAATTAAGTTTCCAGTAATTTTTCATACCAGCGTTTTGTGGTTGCTTTTTTCTGTATTTTGAAATCTCTAGGAGCTCACCGATTTTTTTTAATCACCATCACTTTGCGACAAGAATATTTTATAATTTTTATCTTCTGTTGCCTAAACGTGTAAGAATTCTTTGTTCTCTAAATTCTAGCTCTGAATGATATAAGCGTATCAGAAATGGTAGAATAACATATAAGCAGTTTGCATTCTTTTAAGGAAAATCGGTTATGAATATGGGAAACCAAGGCCATACAAAGATAAAGTTCTTAAAAAATCTATGGAACAATCAATAATTTATGCATAAAGGGACTTGGATATAGCTACCTTTAAAAATATGGCCGACCATTTCCGAAATAAAAGGCTGGGACGAACATGAATTGTGAGTACTATCTACATATGTAAAAGCTAGAAAAAGTTCCTGCAAAAAGGAATATAAGGCAGAATAAACAACGAAGCAACGAATCAACCAAAGACCGTTGGCGGACAGGATTCATAGGACTCTATGTACGAGTACATAACAAGTAAACATGAGGACTTAGGTTCCATCAACAACGTGTCTAATAAATTGAAGATTTTTGGGATAAAATCCTTTGGGGCAGAGTTTACGTCTAGAATATGCACCCACCCCTTTGCAAGTATGCCAAACTTGCTCTAAATTCTGTGCCAGAGTCGCCAGCAGCTAGTCTATACTGTTTTATTGCATAACTGGATATATGTCATCGGTGTAAGGCGACTTTAAGTCATTACTGAAAGTAAAAGCGTCAGCCAAAACATCGGTCACCAAAACCAATGACAGATACCAGCTACGGCGTATTCAACTGACTTATAGATTTGGTAAAAGGAGCTGTTTGTGATCTATAATAGTTCTAATCAGGTTATCTGGGAAGTGAGTCTTAATTATGAGATAAAATCTCTGCTTTCGCTACAGTGTAGGTGTCATCAGATTTTCTGAGTGTTTCTAAGATACACTCTTCGAAATCCGAATTAACTTCTTGTATTCTTTTACTTCGAATTCTTAAATCTTCCAGTGATGTTAATAAGTTTTTTCTGCGTTCCACCATAGAACGGGCGACCTGAAAGGATTTTTCCTAGCTGGAGACCACAATTTAAAACATTTGGTTAGGCCACCCTTCAGGTTCTGAGCAGTTACCTCTACCATTTATTTAATTCTGAGTTTTCCGCAGATTTCTTGTCTCCAACAAATCCGAGATCCCGCATCCGATTCTGAATTCAATGTACGTATGGTCTGACGTGAAAGCCTCCGATAGTACTTTTCAGCCTGTGATCTTTTTAACGTACTTGGTGGATGACTTTAAATAAATTAAATGCTGTAACTACTTTCGTAACATGTGAGCCAACATTGTTGGCAACCAAGTTAAGCGATAGTATGAAGTACAGAGATTTGCCTCTCAGTATCACATTGCATTTGTTACTGCCCAAAAGCAATAAGTATCGCATGATAGATAAATTACATCTCCTGGAATCACAGTTTCCAACCAAATGCAGTAGGGTGGCGTTGATGTCAAATCAAAGGGGAAATAAGCTCACGCAACCACGAATTAATGCCTTTCTCATTTCGTTTCGTAGCTTATGTCTATAGCAACTAAATCTTGATTGTTAAATTGCTTAAGTTTAGATGGTGAGAGTTAATAAACACCAAACTTAGTTTACTTAATCATTCTTCGCATTATTTGCATTGTCCTGTGAGCAGCTGAAAAGATCATGGTTGAATTATCTTTATTGCGAATAACACTTTACATTAATTAAGTACAAAACATGGGTTGGATCACCTCCGAACTAGGTTCTTTTGGAACCTAGGTATCTTTGACTATAACAACTTCCCGGGTAATGCAGTCTAAAAAAAATTAATCACTTTTGGGCCAGAAGGGTTTTTTTTTTAGGGTTTTCCAATAAGGACTTGACAATTTTTTTTAAATAATACGCAAACCATTTGAGATAATTCAAAAACTTTATTATCGGCTTGAAGTACAATCAAAACATTTATGAATGGAACTCGACTTCGTACATATGGCCATTGCGGGCACGTTTGCAGCGGTCGATTCGTTGGACCCAATTTTCAACGACTCGGCCACACATTTCGGCCGAAACGGCCGCTATTTCGCGTTCAATGTTGCCTCTGAGCTCTTCCAACGTCGTTGGCGTGTTGGCATAAATCAATAACTTAACGTAGCCCCACAGAAAATAATCAAGCGGCGTTAAATCGCACGAACGAGGCGGCCAATCGACTGGCCCATTTCTTGAGATAACACGCTCACTATACTTACTCTTCAATAAATCGATTGTAGCGTGTGCTGTGTGGCTCAAACCACATGTCGTCCAAGTCCATATCTTCCAATTCGTTCCAAAAATCATCGCTGATCATGGCGTGATAACGCTGACCATTCACAGTAATGTGACGATTGTTATCGTCGACGAAAAAATATGGCCCAATAACGCCGCCGGCATGCAAACCGCACCAAACTGTTATGTTTTGTGGATGAAGTGGTGATTCATGAAGCACCTGTGGATTTTCACCCGAACAATAACGCATATTTTGCTTATTGACGAACCCATTGAGCCAAAAATGAGCTTCGTGACTGATGATGATTTTGCGATGAAATTCATCATCTTGGCGCATCTTTTCCAGAACCTAATCGGAGAACGTACGTCGCTTCAAATGGTCCATCGGCTTCAATTCTTGAGTCAGCTTGATCTTGTATGGGTGTAAACCTAGATCCTTACGCAAAACACGCCATAATGTGGTCTGAGCGATGCCCAATTCTTGAGAACGCCGTGGAATTGACTGATTTGGATCGTTTGCTACGGACGCCTGAACGGCAGCGATATTTTCGACACTTCGACCAACCCGTTGTCTCACTGACACGGCAACATCACACAACGAATATGTATGACTCAAATTTTTGCACTAAACTTGTTATTGCCTGTCTACTAGGGTGAGAATTGCGACCGAAAATTGGAGTTAACGCTCTTAAAGTTGCAGTCACCGACTCCGAATTTCGGTAGAAAATTTTTATAATTTGCAGACGTTCGTTTGTGTACTTTACCATGACGAAAATGTTGAGTTTACTGAATAAATTGACAGTGATTGTTTGATAATTAGTGAAGGAGTGCGTTCACAAATTAAATTCAAAGGTGTCAAGTCCCTATTGGAAAACCCTTTACTTATTAATTTGCCCTCCGTTGAAATTATAAACGTATTTATATGAAGTGTTTCCTTATTCATTTTTGTTTTAATTTAGTCCGTAAAACTTTCGAATGAATTCCATATACATACCATATATTTAAATTCCAAACCTGTTGAAATATGTATTTATAATTATTCTTTTTTTAAGCTTGGTCTTTCTTTGATAGCCCTCATTTATTTTTGGCTATTGAATAAAGAAAAGCAAATTGCTGACAGACCGGAGTGAACCAAGACCAATGGTGGCTTGCCATTGCCTTTTTTCTTAACTTTTTCTGCTTTTTGATGTTAGCTTAGTTTGAATATACACCTTGTTAAGTACAATAGTAATCCACGAACTTACCCACCACGCATAAGTACGTCTTAAATAATCAACTTTGAAGTCGGAGAAAATGTTGGTTTTGTTCTACAATATTGTAAATTGTAGAAAGGCAATTAGTTTCGACAGCTTTAGGCCCAAATACATGCCATAGAGAATCATTGTATATTGGCCATAATATCTGTCTGGGTAAACTGATTTATTCCAAGCCGACACAACGTTAAATTAAGGTCAGAGCACAGCCAAAGATGCGTAGCCGTTCTTACTCATATATCCGTTCGCAATCAATCATCTAAGATCTTTCTCCAGATGAACGTCCAACATCTCTATTTAAAGATCCAATAACTTGGACAAAGTATTACCATATGCAAGTCACCTATCTAAGTTTGCCTGAAGCCAACGATTTCCGTATACATACATACATATGAGCTTTATTTCTTCTGTATCTTACAAACCAAACGGTGCAATTTGTCAAGTTTGAGGCATTTTCAATCTCATTTTGTGAGACGTTTCAGTGGAAATCTTTATAAGGAATATTCCTGAAAACTAAATCGAATGCTATTCTAATATTGACGGCTGACAAGCACATTGCTTTGGTAAACGGTTAATTAAGTGGCATCCGCTTTCTACCACTCGAATATTTGTTGTGTGCGGCTACCGCAAAGATTTTTGTTGTTGCTTTAGTTCTGGGGCATGCAAACATTTTCTTCCATGCATACGGTGTGGATGCATAAATAATGATTTATTATTTCACAGATTGTTCTCGGCATCTTCGAAGACGTGTGATAATAAATTTTTTTTTAAGTCGCCAACACGGGCCACAGAATACAGGTCGGTACGAGCAAAACTCGTTGCAAATCAGGATGGCAGGCTGACAAGCATGTTTACAAGTAAGCTGATGAAGATACAGCCACAGGCGTTACAATAGACTTCACGTTTTCGTCAAACTTCAGAAGTGAGGTTTAAATGAAGTACTTAATTAAGGTCACAGATAAAAAGTTATGGAAATATGAATTTAATGAATTTAACTTAAATATTTGACACTCTTCTTGTGCAAATGATTTTATTTGCCACGGAACTATCATACTATGTACTCGCATAAGAACATTTTCCATTGAGGGGGTTTTACTTTTACTTTAGATGTTGCTTGCTGAAACCAACAATTTGCTTCCAGGTAAAAAACCGTTTGATTACAGTGCAAGGGTATGAATGAATTACAACTTCGAAACCCAATTCGAAACTATGATAGTTATGCCAAACTAAATTGTACAGTATGAGATTTTTATTTCTGTTTATAAACAATGAACTGAAAAGGAGGAAGGTTGCTTGCTTCCGTGGAATTCTTAGACAGCTCTTTCGATATTCATTTATTAAATCTGGATGCTTTAAATCATGTCAAAGCACTTCAGGCCCTAAATGAATATTTGTTGAAAATATCTTATAGAAAGACGAGCTCCCGAAAACGTGCAGGGCATTGTACACATGTTGTTGAGCTATGAATTGGGAATTCTAAAGTATTCTGGCAAAAATCCTTCACTATGAGACAATCATACCCAAAAATGCGAAAAAAATGGATAAAATCATAAATTATTGCTTAAGGCCTTGATGCAATATATGTGATGAACCAATGTAATATTCTCCGACGATAACACATCCAAATTGAAGTATTTCCTTTAAAACTGAGCATCTTCTCATAACATGATTAGTATTTTTTCTTTCCTTCAGGTTACATAAGTTACACAAGAGTAGAATATCATCTCTACGTGGAATGTAATTAAGCTCTAAAAGCTCTCACCTCAACTTACGAGTAAATATTGTTCCGATGTCGTTGGAAGTAATTCCTTTCACATAAGTTGTGATTTAGGCTGCTGTAGATCATTCCATATACAGATCCCGAAGCTTGCTCAACATAGGTTTCATGAACCATCATGTCCACTTTAGATTTTAGATGACAGGGTTGCGGTTTCTATTCTTCACCATCGCAGGGCTCGATATTCAGCTCACACTTTCTTGACAGCTGTAGCCATTGCTTGAACCATCCTGATCTGGTCTGTATTGGATAAAGCGCTATTATTTTTAGCAATCGGTGAGCTCCAATTTTTCGCACTTTAGGTATATATTCGACCTAGAGTTTGAGAGTTTTGGTAAAGATTGTCATTATCATGTAATTCGGTGTATTCAGTGGACGACGAAATGCTCTTTTGACGAAATAACGTAACAACTTCACGACGCGATGGTATGATACTGGCTGCCTCCCCACACTTGTGCTGGGTAACACATTACTGCCTCAGCTACAGATAGGAATACTTTATATTTGCTGCTGTGAGCAACGAATATGTCATTAAGGTATTTATTCCAGACGCCCGTTTGGCCTTACTTCCATTTCAAAAGCGAAATAAAGCCAAATTTGGAATGGAAATAAGAAAAATGACTTAAATACATCATATGAAATAGTAAACCAATTTATATCATGTCTGACGATAAGCACCTACCAGTCGTCCACTTTTTATTAAGGAATTCCCACTAGAAGTAAGAATCTCGAAAAGCGTATAAAAAGATGCGCCACTAGATGAGGCTATTGAAAATATTTCGTTGCAGGAGTTCACATCAGCGATTTTTTTCAAAGTTTTGTTAAGAATATTTAAAAAAGCATTGAAAAAGAACTGTTTTTATTTAGTTTGAAAAAATGGGTTCCCGAAAGACTTTGACAGCGACAGAAAGAGGAAAAATAGATGCTTTCAATGCGGTAGGACTCTCAGGCCGAGAAATTGCAAGAAGTCTTAATAGAAGTAAGACTTTTGTAAACAGTTATCTTGCGGTTCTACAACACTATGGGAAAAATTAAAAAGGACACGGCAGAAGCAACAACATTGCCAGAAAAGCGGTTAATTCTACGGAGTGCCTCAAATTCTACTCTACCAGCGACTAAAATAAGGTCCAACAGCGGAGTATCAGCCAGCATAGCAACGGTCCGAAGGATAATCCGAAAAAGTGGTACTATACAGAGGAGAAAACTTAAAAAGAAACCTGTTTTGAGGCAAGTACAATACACAAGGAGCATCGAATGAATTTTGCAGGAGTACATGTCGCTTGGAGCAGTGAATGGAAACGCGTGGTCTTTTCGGATGAAAAAAAGTTTAACCTTGACGGTCCCGATGGTTACAACTTTTATTTCCATGATCTAAGAAAGGAGGAGCTTATTTTGGAAGACATCACAACCTTACATCAGCTGTAATGGTGTGGAGAGCTATTACCTACTATGGCACAATCGAATTGAAGTTTTTGTCCACAACAACGAACGGAAACAACTACAAATGTTTTCTGGAACGGTCATTTCCAAAAGTGAAAAACATTTTCGGACCCTGCCTTGGATATTCCAAGAAGACAATGCCCCCATCCACACTTCCAGGGTTGTTAGAAGTTGGATTCAATTAGACGACGTGGAACTTTTGCCATGGCCGCCCTATTCTCCACTTAAACGTAATCGAAAATGTTTGGGCATGCTTATATCGTAAAGTGTATGAAGGCGGCAGACAATTTGAAGACAAGGACGCTTTAATCGAAGCTATTCGTGATGCCTGGGCCAAAATTTCCCTTGATTATTTAAAAAAATGTATGATTCTGTTCCAAGCCGTCTTATAGAGGTAACTTCATATTGAGAAAATATGTACCTGTTCGCAGGTAGTAAAAGTTTCTGGGTACTCGTATAAAATTTCCAACAGGTATAAAGAGTGAGAATCGATTGCAAAATGTATGGCCTCATCCTAGCGATCGCCAGTGTATATGTTCGTATATTGGGCCAAATTAATAATTTTACTTCAGATCTTGTAATCATTTGCGGCAGAAAGAAAAAGCCACATTTGGTCTGGTGATACAAACAAGTTTGTAACAAAATTTTGGAATTGTACCTATTGTCACTGCACCTTTTTTAAATTTCCGCCAAAACATTTTTACTTCTCAAGCGGATCTAGTAAAATAAGGTCATATTGGCCTTATTTCGCTGTAGAAAGTAAAATAAAGCCAAATCAAAATTCAAAAATCCAAATTAAGCCATAATTTTTCTATATTGGCCTTAATTCGTTGGGCCTTATTTTACGTCACCATTTTGGACTTCATCAGCTTCTCCTTGAGGTACCGTGAATTAAGGCCAAATTTTAATCAAAATTCGCTAATCCAAAGTGAAACAAAGCCAAATGATCAAAGTGTTTTTTTATCAAAAAAAAAAATGTATCAAAGTTAGAATTTTTTACCATATCTTATTTCTTCACTTAACTTCTTTTCAAGGCATTCCCAACGGTATCAAACATGCTATATATTGTGCAACATATTATTTAATTCAAACGGTTTATTTCCGTAGTAGTGCCATTCATCCTCGATGGGAGCGAGCACTGAGAGTCACACTTGTAAAAAAAAGAAGTTTTGCAGGTATAGTTGTTGACATACTCTTAGCGGAACGATGTTTTCGTTTTTTCGTTTTCGCATGCAACGAGTTAGATGCTAGGGTACGCAAGGAAGGAGATTTTGGCCCAAAAAGGTTAGAAAATCATGTTTCTATGATGATTCATCAGATGACTTAAAGAGGGTGATTATTTTCGCCGCCAGTCATCAATTAATGCAGCTAAGATTTGTACTTACCTGTATGCACCTAAAAGTTTACGTGAAGCCACACTGAAAAAGGTCAAAATAAAAAACTTGTTGTCACAAAGAATAGCCACTTTACCTCACTTCACAGCTTGGAGATATAAGTGCACAGTGAAAGCACACCCTTCGCTCTGTGCGTACTGATGCCATACAGAGAATAGATTAGTGGGATCAAGAGTGACGCATCTACCGATAAGAACGCATTATATGTACAATAATAGAAAAGCGTTTTTTCCGACGCAAAAGAGTGAGGTGAAAAAACGTGAGTGCGAAGACTTTCAGATGCTGGGCTATAAGAACATGAGCCGAATTTGTTTTCAAAAAGTGCCTCAATACTTTTTTTTCCAGACCGGCTAGGATAAAAAGGAAATCTAGTGAAAATTGCCTAGCTTGGGCATGAGTGTGTATTTGAGGAACCATTTCCATTCCTGGATCGGCCTGATTAACATTGTGTACAAAATTCTAGCGATTATACTGAGTGAAAGGCTAAGTCCTGTTCTCCACGAGTTCATTTTAAAAAGACTCCCTCACCACCATGGATAGGAATTGCCTATGTGTCGGTGGATACGGCTATGACGGCAAAATGACGCTCAGTACCGCTACAGGCTGCGTCAAATTTGTGAAGGATATTTCCGAGCCATTTGATACTATTACAAAATAGGTATCGGAAAAGTGGACTTCTTCAATCTGTAACTAAATAAAATATGTTTGTATTGTGCTGTTGAGCTAAGCCACGCTGGCATTATTCTTTACTAAAGGCACCATGCTGTTGTCGTGTGCCGATGAGTTTAAAGAAGAAATTCAAGCGATTGATACATACAGTGAACGAGAACAAAACAAAGTACGAGTACCTGTTTTCATTATAATAAAATTTGTGAGCATCTTGGGCAACATGTCGATTGAGAGCTACAATTTTGAAGTAGTTCAGAACTTTGGTAAATGTTGGTATGTACTAGTTCTTTTATTAACAACAATAATATTGTCGAACTGAAGATCAAACGAAAGATAGGCGTTGTTAATACTTTGGACCAGGTAGATAATAGAAATGTATAGCCCGGTTTCGATAAACGAAGCTGCTACTGTGTAATGATATAGTCTTCGACATTTTTTCTTACTTTTTACATTATTGGCTGATGTTGAAACTGTAAGATTTGGTTCATAAAAGTCATTTATCTACCATAGGTCGGTAGATAGAAGAGCTAAATGCATTGTAAACTACGAGGTTTAGTTTTGAAGAAAATATAGTAGAGTTGTGAAAAGTTGCGCAGACGACGGAATTTGAGAAGAGTCGCTGAATGAAAAAAAATGTCTGCTTGTATCTGCTTTTTCAAGGGTAGTCAAATTAATAGAGCTAATGTGGTTTTGATAGCAAGCACAACGACACCTGACTTGTGTATACAAGTATTTCATATCCTATTAGAATTCATGATACCTATTACCCATAAAAGTTCGACCGGTCATATGTAGGACGTCTTGTATTAACGAAATCGTAGTTAGTACTGTATAGACGGTTCTAAAATGTATAATATTCCTTGAATGACTCAGATAATTCTGCTCCAATCATCTGACGAAAACTCAAATCGATAGCACTACTCGTTCGCGGGATATTGTGGGTCAAAAAAATAAATTGACACACATGCACCGTGCAGTACCAAGTTTTAGCATAGTGCAGCAGAGTTTCCCTGCTTGTCGTACGAGGCGACTAAATGAGGAGCGCTGAGGAGGAGGGTGAGATTTAAAAGGTTTCAAGAACCCAATGAACTCTTTGTGACATGAAGAGTAAGCACAGCCTTTTGTATAAGTGCTCCCCATCCCCTCAGGGTGGCTACGTGGGATATAGTAAGAAAAATGGAGAAATCCAGATGTACCCCCCCACGCATACGAATTTAGGCGTTAAGACCGAGCCCTCATAAGGGCTTGTGTCAACCCTTGCATGGCCTCACTGCTTGCAAAGATAACCATGAGATCCCGTGGTGACTATCGTCCACCGCCAAGTGCACATGCTAAGCAGTGAACTCGTGCACCACCCACCCCTCCCGCTCCCGCAGTCACTGCCGTTGGTGTATTTGTCATATGACATGGGCAGAGGCTGAGTGTAGCCAATAACTGATAGATAGCGGGTTGTGAGTGAGAATCTTGTTAGTGCACTGTTTTCTATTGTTGTAAGGGCATAACACCTGTAATAATTTAATTCCGTAAACCCATTCTGAGTTTTTACTTCACAGCTGCGCTTAGTATTGTCGGTGTTTGTGTTTGACATTTTTTATAATGAGGCGGGAATTTAGAGTGGATATAGCCAATATTCGCGGGCTTAAAAGCAACCGCTTTTCTGCGTACATCTACGTCTGTAAGTACAGACCAGCTGTTTTTACAGTTAGTGAAACACAGGTAGATCAGCGCCCACACCTGTCAGATCATTCTGATCTGAAGCTAGCCAGGTTCCATTATTCTTCCCCATTCACGTGCGTAGTGATGTAGCTTACCAAACTGCACCACAATGTAGTCCCTGTTCCAATCCGGAATTCAATTTCAAGTCCACTTTAGGAATGCTTTAGGAATTTTAACTGGTCGTTATGTTTCCTCGATAACGACGTGGATGCCGCTGCTGATATGATCACAAACACTCTTTTAAATGAGATCCTTTATCCCTCATCGGATGAAGAGTATCAAACCGAATAAAAAGACATGGTACGACTCAAGCTGTAGAGAGCTGCTGATTAGAGAAATGTTTTTTCGTCCTTGAAGACCAACCCGACCGAGGAAAACCGAAAAAAGTTTAAACGATCCAGTTTAAAAGAGTGTGAAATACGATCAATAGTTGAGGCAAAAAACACTACAATATTCCAAAAGTAGTAAAGGCTTTTAGTTTGTCAAAAATATCAGAAATTTTGCCTCACCCTCTTGAATCTTCAATGGGACCAATCTATTTTCGCACTCATGTAGTAGCAAGAGTACATAAAGATCTAAACACACATAAATCCGCTGGTGCAGATGATACATCGCCCCTTCTTCTGAAGAGGTGATCTTCCACACTGGCAAAACCACTGCGTAATCTTTTTCATCAATCCTACTCTTTAGGACTCTTCCCGAGCAGATGGAAGACAGCATTTGTCCAGCCCAGAATTGGAGTACAACGCCCACATCTGGTCAGGTGCTCCTAAAGCATCTCTGCACCTGCTAGATAGGATTCAAAACCGTGCGATAAAACTTATTGACGATACTAATATCAGTCAATCAATGGACACCCTCGAACACCGACGAAATGTCTCGTGTCTCACTTTGTTTTATCGCTATTTCCACCACCAGTGCTCCACTGAAATCGCCAGTAGCATTCCGCCCATTCAAACTTTCAACCGTAACACCCGTCTCGCTATGAATGCTCAACAGTATACCCTCAAGCCCATTTTCGGACGTACTCTAAAATATCGTGGTTCGGTCCTAAGCCGTAAATCTCGCCTATGGAATGCCCTACCGATCTCTGTATTTCCTGGTCGTTATAACTTGCAAACATTTAAAAACAAAGTACATCGGTACCTCTCTTTTCTTCCTCAATAAATTTGTTGTGCCCGCGCTGCGTACAATCACCTTAAGGGTACACAAACCCTTGAGCGCGCACTGATTAAAAAAAAAAAACACATCTATTGACACACTGCACCGACATAAAAGTAGACTGCTGTCAAGACTAAAAACATTGTACAGACAGTTTACTGACAGACATAACCCGGAGATCATGACACTGAAGTCGTCGATTAAAAACCTCCGAACATTAATAAAAGAAAATTACAGAGCATTTGTAGGTTTGTATTGGAACAATAAAATTCGAGCTGTAAGCACCAGCAACCCGAATATGTTCCCGCAAATAAATAAAATATTTCGGAGAAATAATCAGAACGACCTTCCAAGTCTTAAAATCGCCCGAACGACGAACAACGAACAAATACTTGTAGCAGCAGGCATAGATCCAAGTGAGGCTGCTGATGATGACAACTTCTTTGTGATCGAGGATCCGCAGGAGCAGGTAGAGACTATAGGAGCGAGGTTCCAGGAAGTGTGCAAGGCGAATGTTTATCATTGGCCCGAACCACGATCTGGAGAATCGAGTCCTTGTGTACAATTTCTACCTTCGAAATGAAATTCTGAATTGGCGATTCGAGAGCTCGGGTTTCACCCAGTTCAGTGACGAGAATATGGCAAATAATGTCATCACGAATGATAGGGAACTATCCCCGTTCATTTCGAAGGAAGAGCTCCAAACGATCTTCGATTCACTTAGAAGTAAGAAGAAATCAGTGGGAACCGATGAAATACCGAGCATTGTGCTTCGACATCTCCTTCTAGAAGCGGTGAACATTTATACCACCTTGTTTAATAATGCAATGAATAATGCACATTATCCAGCGCATTGGAAAACTGCGGTGGTACATCCCATCCCCAAAAGAGATAAAGATACTTCCAATCCGGTGAATCTCCGCTCGATCAGTCTTCTTCCAAACATCAGTAAAGTTTTCGAGAAGGTGATCAATAGAGTCCTGACTAAGTGGGTTAAGGACAAACATATAGTTCCGGATAATCAGTTCGGTTTCAAGGCGGGACATGATATTATTCATGCTGCGTCCAAACTGGTTTCTGATATCCAATGGAACAAAGGCAAGAAACAGTGCAATGGTGCCTGCCTGATTGACTTGGAAAGGGCCTTCGAAACCGTATGGTTAGAGGGACTCTTTTTCAAGCTGGACAGGTTGGGCATTAGTAAACCACTGCTGTATATTCTTTTTGATATGCTCTCCAGTAGACAGTTCATCGTGAAAAATGGCGATGTGACTTCTGCTGGAACATTTGACATTAAAAACGGTCTGCAACAAGGTGCGGCAAATTCGCCGATACTATTCAACATTTATACAAGCGACTTAATAGGTTCACTTCCCCATACTATTGCGTACGCAGACGATTTGGTAGCGTACAGAACAGGTCCAAAAATCGAGGTCATTAATACTCTCTTGCAGCGTGACTTCGATACGATAAGACGATTTTGCGATGACTGGAAGTTGAAAATCAACTTTCAGAAGTCGGAAATCATTTTCTTTAGGACGCCGTTGTCTGGAGCCTCTAGGGATACCAGAAAAAAATTTCGAAAGTTCTCTATCATTGGATAGCACGGACAGCCTCTTGCCTGTCGAAATGTAGTCAGATACCTTGGGATCTTATCAGGCCCATGCTGGTATTTGGTTGTCCCGTGTGGTTCAATGTACGAGCAAGCTTAATGGAAAAGATTCAGGTGTTTGAGAGGGCTTGCCTTCGCTTATACAGAACACCAGAGTCGGAGTACAAGAACTTTTATCCTAACGAGGTCCTTTACAACAGGGCGAACCTGATACGAGTGGACAACTTCGTAATTAAGCTGACTCGAAGGCACATTGCAAGAGCAATTACCTCGACGAATAACCTGATATCTCGGGCTAACTACTCCAATTACCTTTACCACGAGAGTGTGCGCTCTGTTGGCTTTGTTCCGCCGGAAGCATTCCTCTACCTACTCGTAGATCAGATAGGGTTGATCCAGGATAGATCAGCGGTCCCGTTAATCTTACATGTCGCTCGGACAGCTGGGGACAGGCGACTCAACTACAACAGAGACGTCGCACACGGCTGTGTGGATCGTCTCAGAATTTCTGGTGGTTGAATGATGGAGAAGATGTTTCGTCGTCGTTTCCGTCAATTACGGACCAGCCTCACTAATGAAGCTGAGCTGACCAATCTATTTGCTCAGTAAATAGCGATGGCCAGCTTACATAGGTTTAGGTTAGCATTTAAGAAATATATACATATACTAGTATATATAAAGGTATATATATAAAGGCATATATAGGTATGTATATTATTGTGCATAATGTCTTTGTGTCTGTATGTGTGTATTGTGTATATAGGTTATTTTAAGTTAGATATTAAGTTTTTATAAAAAATAAAAAAATTACGTTCATAGGCTAAGTTTTTTGTTAACAATTTTTTCTTAGCCCTATGTATATAAAATAAACATTTCCAAATAAAATGTAAATGAAGTCGAAAAACATAGATATAAGAATTTAGAGTAGCTTAGAGTGCCTGTGTGGGGCCAGTAAGTTAGTCAAAGATAATTTTAAGTTATTTAAGCTAATTTTTAAGCATTTTTTTGTCTAGCGTGTAAGAGTAGATTAAGTAACATAAATAAAAAAAATGCATATAAAAAAAAATCGGAAAATTGTGCTTGAAAACTATAATTTTTTAAAAACTTTCGGATTGGATCTTGGAAAATGCCCTGCAAATTATGCAGATTTTTTAAGAAATAACCTGCTAGATTTAATCTAAGACTGGTCCTTTAGGCAACACAGGACTATTTGGTGCATGCACGATGGTGCCCCGCTGTCGTTGCCCGCAACATTCACAATGAGAACTACTTTGGGCAGTGGATCGGCCGAGGAGGTTCTATCAGTTGGCCACCGAGGCCATCATTTCATTTTAATTTTGTATGTATTTTATTATGATTTCGACTTTTGCAAATAAGAAATTAACGCCAATGAAAACTAAAAAAAATTACTCAATATAGCTATTAGTACTATACATGTGAATGTACTGGTATTACACCAAAAATAATATTTAAATGACCTATGTATTATGATAATTAATTATTATCTTAAAAAGTCTGTAATTTTAGTTTGTTTTTGATTAGTTTTTAATTGGTAGTAAGAACTAAGTGTCTATTTCCCGCAGTGTTGGTCATCTTCCTCTGAAATTGAAAAGTCCTTAGTCTCGCTTCTGTTACATACGGGATGGGTAAATTACTCCAATGTGGTATAAAAATGAAATGGACCAATTCCTCTCGTAGCTTCACATCATTGAGATTTGATGCTTTTATATTCCTTTTCTAAGATAATCGGCTTTTTTTGCATTTCGCTTATTAAAACATTGACGTACATTATAACAAACCAAAGAATAATGTTCGCGCTTGAACGCTTGAATATCAAATGTACTAGGGCCGCCTACAAGCATACAAGCGAACATGATTAGACATACTTTTAATTTACAAGGGATTACGCGATAGCAAGTTCGTATTATTGAAAGTCTGAGACCGCATCCTAAGGCCCTAATCATGACTGCTCTAATGTTGGCGCAGAATCCTGGACGATTTGAAACGTTTATGTGGTCACTAAGATCGTTCAAGAGAAGAAAAACTGAAAGCTTTGCTTATGGGACGAATATCTACAATATCTTGATGCAACAACAAACTGTATGAATTGTATGGCGACATTCATATGGCAAGCGCATCAAAATTTGGTGGCTGCACTGGTCGTGAAATGCCGCCCGGCACGACAGGTTTTTAAGACTATGTCCATGGACGTCGAGGAAGAGGACGCGGACATTTTCGTTGGAAGTTCAGGAAGGCTGGGAAATTTAGGGAGTTTTACTAGACACCCAGTTGTAGTGTCAATAAACTAACAAAAGTATTACTGGTAATGTGATATATCCTAGCTCCGCGTTTGATTACCTATGACGCTTATTGCCGAATTCTGTACGTCTGCGTTGATTTAATTTAAGGCTTTGTACGGTAAGTAGAATTTCATATCATGTGACCAAAAGTAGCTCTTACGATCTCTTGTGTAGTTTTTAATGGTTTTACAATAGTTTTTTGTCTGGGATATTTCTTTGTTTTTTTTTTTTAATTTTTGTCTTTTGTCTTATTCGTATCTCGTGTGAAAGGCTGAAGTTGATGTTAGTCTACTACATTCATGCAAATCTAATACCAAGACGCTCCCTAATTACTGGGGAAAGAACCACGTTACGTTAATTTAACCATGCAATAATTATCCAAACCGTTCTTGCTGTTGTTGTTACTAAGCATGGTATGGCTGCTACACGATGGGTGATGTCTTGTACAAATACCGTTGAATCAACGTTAGCACCTGATATACATACATATACATACATTTACTTGTACTTGCACTTATAGTCTATCTACATATATATAAACATATAACTTTTTCACAAAGGGAATTATACTTTTATGACAAAAAAGATATGCTTACGGGGTGATAAAAGAGAATAGTGTTTCAAAACAAAATTAAATTGGGTTCTTCTGCACTAGGTACTTTCCTATAGATACGTACTCGCAAATACAATCATACATATATGTATTAGGTACAATAACAAAAGAGTAAAAGCAAAGGGCGATAAAGAGGAAGAAATGTAAAAAATAGTTTTAATTGGACGGGGAGATGCAGACGCTAGAGGTAGGTCATTAAGAAGTCTTCAGAAGCATAAAGATGACAACTGTGTTGATGAGTTTTGAGGGTTTTATTTTAACTGTTTCCATCCAACAGCGATTCCCTGATGGCTGCGAAACAGGCGAAAGACAGCATGCGAATGCCGGCTTTCATTGTTAAGATTCATGCTCAGGTAAGAAAACTTGTTTTGCCTAAGCTTAGTTTTCCGTGGTTTTCTTTCTTTGGAACATGAATGTACACCTGTTATGAGGAGGATAAGCCGTTGTTTCCTTTTCATTTATGAAGTTTCCATCAGTGCTTTAAGACATTTTTGAGTGTCGATTTGATTGATGCATGATGGCTCCACCAGTGCATGATAAAAATGTACGAGTATGCACAGCTGCATGCTCTATAAGCAGTAGGTGATATGTTCACAGAAGTGCAACGCAATTAATTATCATTTTGTCTGCATTACTTAAGTTATCTATTAGGGTATGGTGGATTCATTTGTGGTTAAATATCAGCAGATTTTTGGTCCTGATTATTTTATTTTATTTTACCATTCACTACAGGAAAGATGGTTAAGTTCCTAGTAAGCTACTTCAAGCTCTTATGCTAGTACCATCACTAAATCTGAAGTTCGTACTTTTTATACGCTTTAGATCTCCGCAACTTTGGAAAATTTGAATCAAAAACAACCATCATCAACAAAAGAGCACAAAGTAACAATGACAATTTTGCTGAAGAAATGCTCGGACTATTTTATGTTTAACAGGCGAACGTAGATCAATAAGTTCCTGGCTCTTTGAATTTCCTGCATTGTAACTTGTAAAGTAATACTGCTCTCATCAAATATCATCATTCAATATGTAAAATTTTTAGCTTGCTTCGTTATTTATTGTAGCTTATGTGTGACAACCATTGAAAAACAGACGCGTGAATTTTAGCGAAAATAAAAAAAAAGTGAATTTCGTGTTTCAACTTCGAAAAAGTATTTGGCGTTGTTCAATCACAATCCGGGCGAGTTTTTACGCCGTTTCGTAACTCTGAACGAAACCTGGATCCCCCATAACACACAGACACCAAATAGCAGTCGATGTTGGCGAATTGACACTCAAAAAAGCCAAGGTAGGTTTACCGGCCAACAAGGTTAAGGTGACAATTTTTTTGGATGCACGCTGCATAACGCACATCGATAATTTTCAAAAGCGAAAAACAATCAACGTCGAATACGCGTATTATACGAGGGCGGGTCAATAAGTCCGTGACTTTTGGAATAAAACACAGATTTTTTGATAAAAAACTAATTTTATTTTTCAACGTAGTCTCCCTTGAGCTCTATACACTTTGTCCAACGCTTCTCCAATTTTTTTATCCCTTCCAAAAAAAATGATTTGTCGAGGTCCTCAAAATAGGCCTTTGTTTGCGAGATGACTTCATTATTGGAGTCAAATCTTTTTCCACCAAGCCATTTCTTCAGGTTTGGGAACAAGAAGTAGTCGCTCGGAGCCAAATCTGGAGAATAGGGTGGATGAGGGAGCAATTCATAGCCCAATTCATGGATTTTTGCCATGGCAACTGCACATGTGTGCACCCTTGCATTGTCTTGGTGGAAAAGAACTTTTTTCTTGGCCAAATGAGGTCGGTTTTTTTTCAAATCGTCATTGAATCGGTCCAATAAGTTGGCATAATATTCCCCATTGATTCTTCTTCCCTTTTGAAGGTAGTCAATGTGGATTATCCCGCGTGCATCCCAAAAAACAGTCGCCATAACTTTATTGGCTGACAAACCCACTTTGGCCTCCTTTGGCGCCGATTCACCGTTAGAAACCCACTGTTTTGACTGTTGTTTGTTCTCTGGTGTGTTGTGATGGATCCATGTTTCGTCCACGGTTACAAAACGGCGCAAAAACTCCTCCATATTGCGATTAAACAACGCCAAACCTTCCTGTGAAGTGAAGCACACGAGATTCACTTTTTTCCATTTTCTCCTCAAATTAGTGAGTAGTCTGATAAAAATAGCTGTCAAACACAAACTAACTGACGCAGCAAGTTTAAATTTTGACAGAAGTCAACTGACAGATGCCTGTTGACAGGAGCAGTGTTGCTGTTTCAGTAAAGAGGTCAGAAATTCAAAAAGTCACGGACTTATTGACCCGCCCTCGTACCAACATACTATAATAGTTCAATGACGATTTGAAGGAGAAATGACAGCATTTGACAATGAAAAAAGTACTCTTCCATCATGGCGTCGTCATGGCGTTACGAGTATCTCATGAATTGGGCTGCGAATTACTCCCTCCTCCATCATATTCAACGGCTTTGGTCCCGGTGATTGTTTCCTGTTTCAAAAAAATTGGAGGAACGTTAAACGAAGTGTATTGAAGTCAAAGGAGACTATGTTGGGATATAAAATGTTTATTCAAAATGTCGTGGACTTATTGTTAGCTCATGTAGATTTTCCTTATGGGGTGAACGAATTTTGCATTTTTGAGAATCTCAACACACGTCCTTATTAAAAGCTTTTTCTCAATTATTTGGTCTATTTACTCGCATAAATGGCCGCGTTCAGAATTCTAGGCACTAAAATGTTAGTCAAAGCCTAACATTCTGAACGGCAAAGTGACTGCATTTTCAATTGACATTTCCGTATTACACATATGTCATAATTGCAGTTTTACTTTTTATTTCCACTTCAGATTTGTTTGTGCAGAATAACATAAAAAAGTGTAAAATGGACGACATAGAAGATGAAATTATATGTAAGTAAAATTGTGTACCCATATTTACATGTCTTACGAAAATCAACTATTTATTTATGTTATAGATCAAAATGATAGAGTCTTCAGAAACAGTTTGCTGCACCAAAAGATAGGTGAGCTCATACCATCCGAGTCCCTTCTCTTGGGTGATGCGGCCTACCCACTATTAACAAATTTGATTACTCCGTTTAGGGATAATGGGTATCTTAGTGAACAGCAAAGCCATTTCAACACAAGCCTCAGCAATGCACGAGTAACAATAGAAAGAGCGCTTGGGTTTCTAAAAGTAAGATTTCGTCGCCTTAAGTATGTAGATGCAGCCAATCCTATCATGGCGAACAAAATAGTGGTCTCTAGTGTTGTAATTTAATTTAATGTAACGCCCCCATTTATTCGGCTTAATATAAGCTATAACTTACAAATTAAACTTAAACTAAAACTTAACACTAAGGTTGGTTGGAGTGGTGAAGGAGAACGGATTTGAGGTAGGAAGTGGTGCGGTGGAAGTCAAAGACGGTAGGGTTTGAGTTGATTTGACGTAGCATACGGGAGATTGGTTCGTTCGCGCCATAGAAGGTGTGGTGGGTTGGTAGATAGAAGAGTCGAGGGGTACGTAGATTACGAGGGTTAGTGTTGAGGAAAATGGAGTTGTGAAGGGACGCGCATTCAACGAGACCTGAAAGGAGTCGATGAATGAAGAGAAAGTCTGCTGCATCTCTGCGATCTTCAAGGGTGTTTAAGTTGATAAGGTTGAGACGGTTTTGATAGGGGGGCAGATTAAAAGGATCGTCCCAGGGCAAATCGAAGAAAACGGTGCTGAATGCCTTCAATTCTCGAGATATGAATACGATGATATGGGGACCATACTTGACTGGCGTACTCTAGGAGGGGGCGAACAAAGGTAATATAGAGGGACCTGGTCACGTATGGGTTGGTGAATTCTTTGGACCACCGTTTTACAAAACCTAGTACAGAGTTGGCTTTGAGGATTATCTCATCCATATGTAAACGGAAGTTGAGCTCGCTATCACACAAAATGCCGAGGTCGCGAAGAGATTGTACGGAGGAGATAGGTTGGTTATGGAGAAGATAGAGTCTGGGAGGAGATTGGTTCCGCTTATGTGAGAAGGTGATGGATTGGCATTTGGCGATGTTAAGTTCCAAAGAATTTTTGAGGCACCAGATGGAAAAACTATCAAGATCTTGTTGAAGGAGGAAAGAGTCATGGGGAGAGGAAATGGTTTTGAAAAATTTAGTATCGTCGGCGTAAAGGGAGACAGACGAGTGTTTGATGATCATATCGAGATCATTTATGGTTAATATAAAAAGAAGGGGACCGAGATGGCTGCCTCGTGGAACTCCAGAGGTGGCCAAAAATGGAGCGGAGTGGGCTGACCTAAAACGAACACTGTAAAAACGGTTTTTGAGGTAAGAGGATATCCATTTCAACAGTATGGGTTCAAAGCCGAAGGCAGACAATTTAAAGCTGATTAACCGATGAGAGATTTTATCGAAGGCTTTGCTAAAATCGGTTGCAACTACATTGACTTCATTGCCATTCTCTAGGGCAGACAGGGCAAAGGATACGAATTCAACGAGATTTGTGATGGTTTACCTACCCTTTAGGAAGCCATGTTGTCTAGGGGAAATAAGTGATTTGCATTGGAAGCTTAGAGCTTCATACAAAATTCTTTCGAAAAGTTTGAGTATATGGGAGAGTTTAGCGATGGGACGGTAGTTGGTTATTTCATTCTTTGATCCTTTCTTGTGGATCGGGGCTATGAAGGAGGATTTAAAAGCTTGAGGAAATTCTCCTTGTGAAGGGGATAGACGGAAGAGATTAGAAAGGGCAAGGGAAAGAGAGTGTTAAATGTCAATTCACCTTTAATAAAGAAAGAGACAACCCTCGACAGTGACAATCATGTTTTCCTTTTTTTTCTTAATCTCATACCACCTGTCAAACAAATAAATTAAAGAAGAAGAAGAATATAACTTTAGAAGGCGAACGTGTTTCTTTTATTTGAATCATTTTTTTCTATCAATCTTTTTATCGAATCAGCGTTTCAACCAAGCAAATTCAAGTCAGAATTTGCAATCATCTAAAACATTGGTCCTTCAAACCGCGATTATTATCCAATTTCAAGTTTTACGAATTTTCTGCACCGGTACCAATCAATTCTGTTGCATCCTAACCTAACATCGTGCAAATCCGCATGGTATCCACTTGCATTTACTCATTACAACGTTGTTGCATTCAACCCTACACGAGCACACCGCTCAAAGGAATCATCGTGTGAGCAGCAGATTCTCAGGACTGGAAAAATTCCCAATCTCAGAGGTAAGTGACTTTAAACTTTTTTGTTTGGCAAAACTAAAATCAATATGCCCGATGACGAGAAAGAAAAGTCAGTCATCCCCACCGAAGAACAGCAATTGGTGGCCGAACAACTCGACTTGCTCCAACAACTGCAAAAAGAACGCCCAAATTTCGACAAAGATGGTCCTAATCGAAGATCTAAGGTGCAATTTATTACACGTCTCAATCGAATTGCTCAAAATCTTCAAATCTTTAATGAAAATCATCGAAAATTAGTTCGTTTAAATCTATCTCGCGACGATATGTATTTCAAAAATGATATTTTCGGGTCCTTCCAATCCGAACATGCGGATGCCATAGATTATATTGAAACCGCATTCGACAAAGTTCATCCCGATCGCCACGCCACACCGTTTCCACCTTCTTCCACGCCATCCACTCCAGCTGCAAACGATTCAACTAATACGATTATACGTGAGGTCCACACCGATAGCTCCTTCAGACCACCTGAATTTAAAATTGAAAAATTTGATGGTGAGCCCACTGAATGGCCAACATTCTATGCATCGTTTCAAACAATTCACAACAATTCAAAACTTTCAAAACACCAAAAGTTCGTATATCTCAAATCATTTCTAACTCAAAATGTGACCTCATCCATCGCTCATTTGGATGTTACGAATGATACATATGATGAAGCTCTGGAAAATTTGAAAGATCGTTATAGCAATGAACAAGTTTTGTTCAACGGCTTTATGAAAAAATTTATGAATTTGCCAACCTATACTCAACGCGAGTCAGCTGCAGAGCTGAAATCGTTGCATGATTCTGTGCGTGCATGCATTTTCCAGCTAAAAAACCTCAAATTCCATACTGAGGAAAATTCTGAGTTTTTCGCATTTCATCTACTCGAAAAGCTATCTCCAGCTACGCGTCTCGAATTCGAAAAACACCGCAAAGATCCAAAGAAAGTTGCAAGACTCAATCAATTGCTCGATTTCCTTAAATCGACGTTTCTCATTGCTGATGCCGCCGCACACGTCACGAACAACACCGATTTTAAGTCGCCGTCGTCGCACCAAAAGTCAAATCACTCTCACAATAAATCTTCCGGTCGAAAAGAAATACGAAATTTTCATGTATCAAAAAAATCAATTATTTGTCCAATTGAAAAATGCAAAGGCCCTCATTTTTTACACAAGTGTCATCAATTCTTGCAATGGTCACCATTTGAACGTAAAGATTTTGCTATTCAAAAGAAATTGTGTTTCAATTGCCTCAGTCATTCAACATCAGCGCAATGCACTAGCAAACACACCTGTTTCACTTGCGGTGGTCGACATCACACTCTTTTGCATTTTAATAAATCAAACTTGTCATCGAATGCCGCTTCATTTCAAAATCCAAATATGACCTCGACTTCATCCCAACTGAATCATGCACCGACAGTTAATCCGCAAATCGTTTCAAATAATTTAGTGAACACTCATTCAACGGTTCTTCTTGCTACAGCAATTGTAAATGTACTTGACGCCTGCGGTCAATTTATTCGACTTCGGGCTTTAGTCGATAATGGAGCACAACAATCAGTTATAACAGAGCGCGCTGCTCAGCGATTAAAATTAGCATTCATCCCATTCTGCATTGGTTATCGTTCCATGGGCGAATCTCAATACAAAGTCGCCGACAAGGGATTGAGTCTCAATGTTCATTCGATAATCAATCCAAAATTTAATTTTACTTCGAATTTTGCTGTTCTTCCATCGATTACGTCAGAATTACCCTTGCACTCAGTTATAACAAAACCGTGGCCCCATCTCCAAAACCTGCCACTCGCTGACCCTCATTATGCGACTCCCGGTCAAATTGATCTATTGTTAGCCGGCGATGTTTATGGAAAAATCATTGAGGAAGGTCTAAGCAAGGGTGAATTCGGTGAGCCTGTCGCTCAATGCACGACTTTGGGATGGATTTTATTTGGAGAATTGTGTCAACAAAATCATGTTCTTACCTTTTCATTGGTTGAATGTCATAACCTCTCGACAATCGAAATTGGTGGATATTTAACCAGATTCCATGAACTAGAGGAAATACCAAAAGAAAAGACATTGTCGAAAGAGGATGAATGGACAGAAAGGTTTTATGAGCAAACGACCACACGCCAATCAAATGGAAAGTTCATGGTGCGGCTCCCATTTAAATCGTATTTTGATTCATCAATTCAGTTGGGGTCGTCATATGATATGGCACTCAGACGTTTCCAATCGCTTCAACGTCATTTCGCTCGAGACGCAAAATTTAAGGAAGCATACTTCAAGGTGTTCAACGAATACAAAAAGCTCAATCAAGTTAAACTCGTTCGTGAAATTAACGAAAAACATTTTTATCTGCCCCACCATGCCGTAATGAAAGAAACAAGTATCACGACAAAACTTCGTCAAGTGTTTGATGGTTCTGCGAAATCGACAAATGGAAAATCATTAAATGATATTTTGACTACCGGTCCCGTTTTACAAGCCGACTTGGTCTCAATCATTCTGAATTGGCGTACCTACAAATATGTTTTCATTGCGGACATGGAAAAAATGTACCGTTGTATTGATATCCACCCGGACGACACTCACTATCAGTACATTTTGTGGCAAGATGACAAAAATTCAAACATTCAGACATATGCTCTACAAACTGTTACGTTTGGCCTTGCACCATCACCGTATCAAGCAATCAAAACCATTCATATAGTAGCTGAACAAATCAAGTCTATTTCACCAGCCGTGTACACAGCACTTAAACTTGAAACTTATGTAGATGACGTAACAACCGGTAGCGAGACCATCGAGAACTCCATAAAAATGATTCAACTTCTAATTCAAGTTCTCAGAAATGCCGGTTTTGAACTCCGTAAATGGACTAGCAATTCGCCTGAAATTCTTCGACAAATTCCCACCGAATATCACGACCAAAACACGACATGCTTATTTAATGCTGAAGATGCCATCAAAGCGCTCGGCTTGGGATGGTCAAGTAACAAAGACTTATTTACATTTTCCGTCAACTTTCCCACTCCCAAACATCTCACAAAACGAAATGTCTCATCAACAGTAGCTCGCTTGTTCGACCCACTTGGATGGCTCAATCCATTTGTCACAAAAGAAAAAATATTTTTGAATAAATTGTGGGAGAGCAAATTTGATTGGGATGACATCGTAACGTCTCCCGAACTTCAGTCAGAATGGACTAAAACTATCGATCAACTTCAATTTATCAAAGAAATTGAAATTCCTCGTTGGGTCATCACATCATCAAGCAACATAAATAATCAGCTTCATGTGTTCTGCGATAGCTCAAGCAAAGCATACGCAACATCAATCTATCTTCGAACCGTCGACTCAAACAACCAAATCCATGTGAGTCTGATCATCGCTAAAAGCAAACTGACACCAATGCGTAAGCCATTAACAACACCTCGCGCTGAATTGTGTAGTGCTGTCTTAGCTGTCAGGTTGCTTGAACTGATCAAAAAATCATTGAGACTTTCATTCAATGAAGTTTTTATGTGGACCGATTCCAGCGTGGTTTTGTCATGGATTCGAGGAGACCCAAATCGATGGGCAGTTTTTGTTTGTAATCGAATTCATAAAATTCTTTCGTCAACTGAAATTGTACAATGGCACCATGTCCGGACGCATGAAAACCCCGCTGATCTTAATAGTCGTGGTCTAAGCCTTTCTGAGCTGCGCGATTCACAACTGTGGTGGTATGGACCAACATTTCTTTCATTGCCTCAATCTGATTGGCCAAACTCACCATTCGAACTTCATGAAGATGATCGAAATGAACTTCGTTCAAAGCTAAGGTCAATCAACCTCAACATCAAAGAAGTATCAAGTGTCAACAGACTCATCCAACGTTTTTCAAATTTCAATCGTCTTCGTCGTGCCGTTGCATACGCCCTTCGTTTTGTTCAAATTGTTCGCTCTTCAATCAAGCTCAAATTGAAACGACCACCAGTTTCAATGCTATCAATTCCAACAAGACAACTCATTCAACAAGTCGCTCCGCTCACAGTCATTGAAATTCAACATAGTGAGTATGCACTTACTCGCTGGATTCAATCCAGTGAATTCTCCACTGAGCTCAAAACGATTCAAGATCAAAAACCAATCAGGAAAACCAGCAAATTGCACCGACTTAACCCATTCATCGACAACAACAACATTCTTCGTGTCAACGGTCGTTTACAAAATGCATTCATGTCATTCGAAGAAAAATTTCCAATAATTTTGCCTTCGAAAAGTCATATTGCAACGTTAATTACCGATTATTATCACCGTCTTACGTTACACGGTGGACCACAAGTAACGGTCAATCAAATTCGGCAAATTTATTGGATTCTTGATGTGCGCAATTTCGTCCGCCACTTCATTCACAAATGTGTCATTTGTTTCAAAGCGCGTCCAGTTATGTCACAACAACAAATGGCCACACTACCCACTGCTCGTGTCAATACAACCTCAAGACCATTTGCATCGACTATCGTTGATTATGCGGGCCCATATGACATCCGTGCTTCAAAGGGTCGTGGCCAAACATCATACAAGGGCTATGTGGCTGTTTTCACTTGCATGACCACGAAAGCGGTTCATTTGGAAGCAGCTGGTGATCTAACAACGCAAACATTTCTGCATGCGTTCGATCGCTTTGTCTCCCGTCGTGGATTTTGTCATGATGTGTTCAGCGATTGTGGAACCAATTTTGTTGGTGCCAACAACGATAATCAACGACTTTACAACGACGCTCTTCAATCAATCAAAAGTGAAATCATCCCAGCATTAACCAATCGACACATTCAATGGCATTTTAGCCCACCAGGAGCACCTCATTTCAATGGATTGGTCGAAGCAGCTGTAAAAAGAATGAAATTTCATCTAAACCGAGTCATTGGAAATGCGAAACTCACCTTCGAAGAATTTTCAACTGTCTTGGCTCGCATTGAAGCTGTGCTAAACTCACGCCCGATCTCGTCAATCAGTGACAATGCAAACGATTTCACAGCATTAACACCAGGGCATTTTCTTACGGGCAATGCTCTTTTATCACGACCTCAACCACCATCAGAATTAAATCCAACCAAACGACATCAACTAATGGAACAAATGGTTCAGCATTTTTGGAAACGATTCAAGGAAGATGTCTTGTCCAGCATGCAAATTCGAACAAAATGGCAAAACAAGCAACCTAACATCAAGGAAAACGATTTAGTAATCATCAAAGACGACCGTTTTCCAGTTGGTCATTGGCCCATGGGTCGTGTCACATCATTACATAAAGGCAGCGACGATCTCGTTCGAGTTGTGACAGTCAAAACACCTACTGGTCCCTTGAAGAGACCGATCGTGAAACTTGCCTTGATACCAAACGCTGCCCAGCCACAAGAGCCTTAAAGTTTGCCATTCAGGATTGTTTTTAGTCACTTACGCTCCTCTTCGAGCAGCGATAAGCAGAGATCATATAAATCCTCATAGAATTTCTTTCATTAAACATACAATTCTTATAAATATTATGTACATGATAATATTCTTTTTATTATTATAGTTTTTCATAACAACCATGTTGTCATTGCCGGGGGAATGTTAAATGTCAATTCACCTTTAATAAAGAAAGAGACAACCCTCGACAGTGACAATCATGTTTTCCTTTTTTTTCTTAATCTCATACCACCTGTCAAACAAATAAATTAAAGAAGAAGAAGAATATAACTTTAGAAGGCGAACGTGTTTCTTTTATTTGAATCATTTTTTTCTATCAATCTTTTTATCGAATCAGCGTTTCAACCAAGCAAATTCAAGTCAGAATTTGCAATCATCTAAAACAGAGAGGAAGAACATTTTTTAAGAAATATGGCAGGGAGGCCATCTGGGCCGGGTGTGAATTCGTCATTGAGTTGGTGTAATTTATATTCGATATAAGACGGGTCCAAAATATGAGAGAGAAGTGCGCCATTGGAGAAGTTCATTAGGTAACTAAAATAGGATGGATCTGGTACAAAGAAGTCGTTGGTGAAGGATTGTTTAAAAAAGGTGGCAAATAGGTTGGCAATGGTGAGTGGATCGGTTGATGACCTGTTGTTGAAAGAAAGGGAAGGAGGGTAACCATCGGACATTCTTTTGTAGTTAACAAATTGGAAAAAGGACTTATAAGGTTGACTTGCGCATTGTTAAGGTAGCGCTGGTAAAGGGAATCGTAAAGTTCGGTGAAATGAAGATAAGCACCAAGATAGCTGGAATAGTCGGTAAAGGATCTGGTACGCAGGAAAACAGCCCATAATAAAAAAAATTACATTCATTGGAAAAACAATAATAATACCAAAACAAAAATAAACAACATTAATTCTTCTCATTATATTTCATCTCTTCCAATGCCAATCTCCTTTCTTCCAGCTCTATTTGTCTTTGCTTAATGCGCTTTATCTGCCGAACTTCTTCTAAAAGATCTTCCGCCACCTTCAATTTTCAGTGGTCGCTCTTCAGAACGAATCGGCACTGTCGAAACAAATTCGACGTTCCCAATCAAAGTATAAACGAAACATATCCTTAAATTCAATCTGTTGTCTGATCTTAGTGCAAGATTTTCGAGGCTTCAAACCGTCCACTTCTGTATTGTGTTCAGCAAAGTCAGAATATCTGGATGCGGAGAATAGTATGATGTTTGGTTGTAGCAGAGGTCTAAAGCTGTTGCCATATTTTTAAAGAGCTTGAAATTGCATGGTTCAGTCTGTTTAATAATACTCAAAGTTGTCTATAGTTAATAGACTGAGTAGCCAATTTTCAGATATGATAAGATATCCTAGGAAGCTTAGTAGTAAAAAATACTACTGAAAATTTAGGTTCCGTAGAGTAGGATAAAAGTTTAGACAGCTTCATCTGAAAAACAAAAACGGTACAGAAATCTTAAATAACGATTTGAATACATATTGTCATAAAAAATTGAAGATGAGAAAGGATGTTCACTAACGACAATTACAGTAGGGGAAAAGAGTATTTTAACACATTGCTTAAAGAAGAACTCCTGTGCAGTAACTTTTATCTGGCTGTTGAGAATGAGAAGGAAACATCGAACTTTTTGTAAATCGAAGTAAGCAAAGTCATAAAAAGAAAGAACCGAGCATGTGCAGTCGATACAGATAACATACTTTTGGAGGGATGGATGCAAATAGGAAATCCTAAGTCGTAATTGGCTCTAGATTTCGTTAAGTGATATTGTGGGAGGCGAATGGTCTTCTAACAATAAAAGGTTAGTTTCCTTTTACTGCTGTATGAAAGCTGGTCCGTTGTGGCATATAATTCAAAAAAGAAGCTCACATTTAACCTTAAAAATAGTAGAAAAGTTGGTTTCTTTTAAGTTGTGTTAAATAGTAAGACACACGCTTCTCGTTTGACTTTGTTGTGCCTATTCTGCAAACATGTTGAACGTGCTTTCCAAATTAACTGAAAGCTATTTCTCCATGTTGATGTATCTTCCTCTGCGAACTGAACATTGTGCACTTTATTTAGTCTCGATCATTCACTGAAGCACTGTGCCTTTCGGCGTAAAATATGCGTTGCTGCAATCTTGAGGTGCCTATAATTTGGAAGTGCCATAACCTTCAACATGTAGCTGAAATGGATCTTAAGTGTAAACATATGCAGCAGCAGTACTCCCGCTTTTACATGCAGCTTATAATTTGGTGTATTTTCCTGTAGCCTGAATATTTTCTTTAAGAAATATCTTAAAAGGTTTTCAGCCTCTTCATGCTGGAAAATAACCCATACCTGAGATGCATTGCACATGATGGATCTTACCACCGCTTGGAAAAGTTTGTGCTTTATATTTGAGGTGATGTTCTTCCTCCCTAAGATACCTTTCCAATGGCAGTTGATGGCTGTTTTGGCTTTTTTTAATTTCCACTGCAGAAATTCAGTTAGGGAGATTTAATGATCCCCAGATACTTATACTGCCGCACTATCTATTAAATGTTTCCGAAAAACAATTCTTCTGTTCTAAGGCCCTGCTCCATTCTGGAAGATCATTACTTTTACTTTCTGGTGTTAACTTTTAGATTCCATGTGGAGTAGTTCGTTGACCATTTTTTGCATCATGTCTCGAGTTTAAGCCACCAAGACAATGTCGTCCGCATACATCAGTACTTTAAAGTTGTTCAAGCATACATACCAAATATGAAGATGCTGACGCAGCAGTATATGCTGCTACCTCAACAACACACAGGTCAAGCCCACAAACTCAACGTACTGATGGTGCAGTTCTGTGCAGTAATTAATGCCGTCAGCGAGCCAACTGTGGACGGTGCATAATTATTATTATTGTTTGTTTGAATATTAATTTGTAGAATAAGCTAAATTTAAGTATCTAAGAACGAATAAATCGATTTTGAGAGTAGTATTCAATTGGTCATCACACATTTGATTTACAATTTTACATTTCCGACTCCAAAAGTGAAAAAGTTACAGTGCCTTTTCACAAATTAAAGAAATATCAATTTAGACAAACGAGTCTAAAAATATATTCAATCGGACCCCTTTCAGCGGGGTATTATAAGTTATGACAGTTTACGCAAAGAAAGTGAGAAAAGAAGTGGGCTTAATAAAAACTGCTAATACATTTCAGTTTGACATGTTTTCACCATTCCCCACTGTTGTCCAGTTGGATTACTTTGAATACTTTTGTGGAATTCAGATTGCTGACTTTTTAGAAGAGGGCGTTCCTGTAGACTGAATCGAATGCAGCTTTAAAATTGAGAAGGAACGTATATGTATATATTTTTTCTCGTTATTTACTTTTTAAAGCAAATATGTTGTCGATAGTTGAATATTCTTTTGGAAATAGATACATAATTAGTTAGTTAGTTAATTAATTAGTTTTTGTGTCCCCATTCTTAAATAAGAGAAAGTCTAGCTTTCATCTGAAACTTTCCGGCACTACTCTAATATCGTAAATGTATAAAATGCACGTACATACGAGGGGCGTTCAACATATTCTCGGTATCGGGGTGAAGCTGTGGATGTATATATAAACTGACTTATTTATCAAGTAATACTATTATTTTAGTGCATTCATGTAAAATTTCATATAAATGTGATTATTAATTCGCGTTTTATCTCTAGTTAAACAGAATCATAATGGCAACTGAGACGATGATGGTGAAAATTGAGCATCGCGCTGTAATTAAATTTCTCACTAAGCAAGGAAAAAGTCAAAAAACTATTCATGAAGAGATGGTGGCTGTTTACCAGGGTTCCGCACCTTCATTATCAACTGTGCAAAAGTGGTCAAGTGAGTTCAAGAGAGGCAGAGAGAGCATTGAAGACGACCCCCGCTCCGGCGCCCCGGCTACTGCTTGTACGGGAGAAAGCATCAAAGAAGTCGAAAAACTTGTTCCTGAGGATGCCCGAATAAAGGTGAAAATGATGGCAGAGATCACCAAGCTTTCAATTGGTACCATTCACACCATTCTTCATGACCATCTTAACCTTTCAAAGGTCAGTGCAAGGTGGGTGCCACGAATGCTCACAGCGCCTCAGAAAAAAGTGAGAATCGCATGCTGTAGAGAGCTTTTGGAGATGTGTAGTGAGAACGCGGACGGTGTTATGGATCGAATTGTTACTGGGGACGAAACATGGGTCCACCACTATGACCCTGAAAGCAAACAAGAGTCCATGCAGTGGCATAAAAAAGGAACAGATACCCCGAAGAAGTTCAAAGTCACTCCGTCTGCCGGGAAGCTCATGGCCACAGTTTTTTGGGACTCAAAGGGAATCTTGCTCATTGAGTACAAAAAAAAAGGTGAAACCATCAACGCCACATCCTACGCTTCCACTTTGCATAATTTGCGGGAGGAAATTAAAAAGAAAAGACGGGGTAAACTCGCAGCGGGTGTGTTGCTTCTTCATGACAACGCTCCTGTTCACACGGCGCGAGTTTCCAAGGCTGCTGCGCGAGATTGTGGTTTCGAAGAAATCCAACACCCACCTTATAGTCCAGACCTTGCCCCTAGTGATTATTTCCTGTATCCGGATTTGAAAAAATGTCCTCGTGGAAAAAGATTTTCGGATGATGAAGAACTCAAGTCGGCAATAAATGGGTATTTTGCAGAGAAAGAGGAAATTTATTTTTTTGAGGGTTTGAAAAAGCTTATCTCAAGATGTAACAAATGATGCATTGATGTTAGGGGAGATTATATTGAAAAATAAAAACAATTTAAATTGAATTCGCATTTTCCTTCATATCGATACCGAGAATATATTGAACGCCTCGTATGTGCGAGGTTTTGAGTGAATTCCCGCGTGGCGTGCTTGAACAATTCATATGGTACACGATCTTTCTTGGAGCTTTATTTAAGCTGCAAGGGTTTATTATGCTTTTAATCTTCTGGACTCAGATCGACCTATTACGAGTAAGATTAGTGTTCTCCACATTTATTATTTTTTGACTACTTTTTCGAGAAGCTTGAGACTTGTATCTAAACTTCTAAACTTCAATTGCTGAAAACGAGCGATTTGTACCATAATCACCTACTCCCCTAGAAAATAATTGAACGGAGTTAGATCGAAGGATTTTGGTCACTTCTGAAATCACTCTCTCACCAAACTTTGATTTCTATATATCGATGGAACCAAATATCGTCCACATCGATGTCATGAAAATTTGGAAACAAATATTCTTTTGTCATCTATCTAAAAAAATTAAAAAAAAATTAATTTAGCATGTTGGCAAATCCTATTTGCCATAAAGTTCGTTATCATCTTGCAATTCGTTTAATTTAGCGAAGGTCCGAAACATGCAATTATCTAACGGATTAAATTCTTGCACCAATTTAATCTTGTAAAGGATTAGGCTAAATGTTCTAAGTTTTAAACGCTAAGCTTCTGTGCTCCCCTGCAAACTGACAAATTCGGGTCTTCCATAACACTCGTTTCAATTGCGGCGATATTGACTGGCCTCCTTCTCATAGTTGGCTCAATGTGATGTAGAGTTAAAATAATGCGATATCTCTCTACAATACGACGTATAATATGTTCAGATGGGCGATTGTTCGGTCGATAGAATTGACAAAGTGATGATGAGTTTGTGTAACTGAAATAATATTCCTCAATTTAAAATGTTATAGCCATGTAAATCTATCAATGATGAATTGTTAGATTTTACTGAAAACAAAATACATTGACTCGTCAGTTATTGCTGTCGAAAATACGGCGCCACGTAAGCAAAGATATGAGAAAGTTATGCGGCATCTTCGGCAACCTCAAAGCGAGAGTAAAATGCACAGATATAAGCTTAGAAAATGCAAAGTTAAAGTGGTAGTACAGCAAGCAAGTGCTTAAATTTCGAGTCTGAACAATTTGGGAACCCGCATTCCCAACCCTATCTATTTGGAAGGAGTATCCACGTTCAGAACCCGATAACTGAAAAACTCCAGACAGATTATAATAGCTGATATTGTCTGTTACGATATTACACATGCATTCATGCATAATTTATTATACTATCGTATCAATATATTACTCTCTATAATACTTATTTATCAACTGTACTTATACTACTGTACTCTACTGTACTACTGAATCATCTGTCCCTTCCTCTTCTTATCTCCTCCCAACTCGAAATGCTTGCAACGCTTAAGGGGGTTCTGTTTACGTTACTTGCATTCGATACACTCCATACGAAGGACAATCGTTTTGGTTGTCTTGGCCTTCTTCCTGAAGATGGGCTTAGTCTGACCACCGAAACCTTGTTGTTGCCTGTTGTAACGTCTTCTGCTCTGAGCTCCTTTACGCTCCTTGGACTTCTTGTATTGTGTCACCTTGTGCAACCTTATGGACCTTGCACTTATACATTATCATATACCCGTTTGTCGATGGAAAGCCAATAACGAGGCTGCGCCCAAAACCCTAATCACCAAAACAAATATCTCCAAATTCAAATGGGATTTTATTTTCTGCAAAAGGGTATAAATTAAATCACAAATTATAAAAAAAAGAGAAATGATTAATCTTACAAAGGTGTGCTTCTGGGGTCACTGGACACAACCGACTTCTTCTATCAACGAACCTTTTTAACTTATCGTCGCAACCGAATGTCAGATTTTGAAGTTCATACAAAGGAAATTATATCACGAGATTTTACCGAATGGGGAATTTACTGTTCGCCCAAATCAGATCATAAGAAAACGGTTGTGTCTCAGGAGAAAAAAGGAAAACAAACCAAAAGGTAAAAACACTACAAATGCAGATTGGTATGTATGTATACTAATGATAGAAAATAAATTCAGTTTAAATAAACATCGGTAATGTAACATCTCAAAATTATTTAAAACAAAAAATAAAATAAAAGAGTAAAATTATAACAAAAAAAAAGAAGGCTTGATGACACCGTTTTATACACCCTACTGGGACATTAAGTATTTCTAGTTCTTAAGCCAGTCTTGAGACGACAATTGTGAAATAAAGACCTAAAGACAATAAAGAGTCTTACTCGTATTAACAGAACATTGTCATGGCCAACAAATGTCATTGGTATTCCGATTTATCATAGAAATGAATATAAGCTCAAGGTTGAAGAAGAGGCTAAAAGAAAAATAATTATATCACTTAAATGCAAAAATATCCTTAATGCTTGCTGCATTGCAAAATGAAAGCGGAGGTATACGTAACATATATATGGACAGAGAAATTTTGAGGTCTAGATTGGGTTAAAGCATTTGCTGGGTATGTCTACAGTTTTGCAACTTCTAAAAATTGCTGTTGTTATTGGCGTATGAATTAGAATACTCCTTCTTCGCAGATGGAAATAATTTTGTGATGAAGTATTTTTCTTTCTAAGATCCTCCAATTCACCTCAAATATTCTACTAATCCAGCATTATGGCTTCATTCAGCAATTTTTATAAGATAAGTGTGTTATACTCGTAGAACAAGATATTTGTTCTTCGAGCTTGGGCGATGTAAAGCATTGTATACGGTGGCGCATAGCTATCGTTATGGTTTAATTAATGAAAAACTTTTTTCTTTCTAATTTTATTAAACTTTTGCATTTATTAATGGAAATAATTATACATTATGTGTTGAATATAACGTCTCTCATCCTGAAGTGCTCTTTCCAGATCATTTTTGATAACTCTTGTTAGAATTTCAGGTTCCAATGCTCTCTCTTCTTCTAGAATATTGGACTTAAGTGTTTGTATAGTTGTATAGTCCTTTGGCTATTTGCATACACCTTACCATATAGATAACCCCAAAAAAAATCTGGTGCCGTTAAGTCGGGCGGTCCGGCGGCCAGTTGAAATTTTAAAATCACGATTATTATCTGGAGCTTCTTCATCGTTTTCGAAAAAGTATGGTCCAATAACCCTTTATGAGGTTACTACACACAATACTTTGCACCTAACATTCACGTAACCATTTACGTGAAAATAAGCCTCATCCCTTATTATGAGGTTGTGAATAAACTCGTTGTTCACTAGGAACAATTTTTGAAAACGACGAGCATATTGAATGCGTATTTGTGGATCGTTTTCTTTTAACTCGTGGACCAATTGCATCTTATAGGGAAAAAGGTGTAGCCGCCGTAACATCACAAAGTTGTGAGAACATCGCCTGGTGGAAGTTTCGGTGTTTTCCTCAATACTGGCTAGTACCCGAGCAATGTTTACATCATGTCGAGCTGCGCTAGGTCTTCTGGCACGAGGAAGATTACAGACAGTCGTTTGTTACAGAAAATGCCAAACCAATCGAAAAATTGTTGGAGCACTAATTTCGAACATTAAATAAATTACGGTATGATCTTTATGCCAGAATAATTGAATACGCCTCTCAAAATATAATTGAACAACTTTTGTTCTTTGCTCTGTTCTGAGTCTCTCCATCATAAATTTCCCAAGTTTTTCAAAGCCAATTCTGAAAAAAAAAAAATACTTAAATAAAAATATTATTCAATAGTTAAACCATAATGCTAATTATGCGCTACCCCTCGTTCATTCACCGTTATCGTTGCAGAAACCGCAGACATAAACCATGTCTGCGTATTCTTGTGTTGAAAAGGTCATCGTCGAGGATATTATATTATGGTTATGCAAATAATTTGGCGGTCTTTTTATATTACTTCGTGAGAGATCTGCATAAATTTTTAAATTGCGAAATAATACATTTATTTTATGGGAAAACAAATCCAAAGTAGCTGTTGACTAGTTAATTTTATATGGCTGTTGTAAAAGAGTACCTGTTTTTTTTGGTTTTATAGTTTGAAATGATTGGGTCGTATATTGGATGAAATGACTTGATATTTTTTGTTTGCAGATATTAGGTACACGTTTCAAAGTTGCAAAAGGTCGGAATTATAACATATTTTTCCGAAAAAAGTGATCAACAAATCCAAATTTTAAGTTAAAAAAAAAAATCACTTTTGATCTTCAAGAACTTTTGCTACATTAGTTTTAGAGCAAAATTAACTTTGAGGCAATGAAAGTACTCATAATTATGAGTTCAACAATAACCCATTTGCTTCCATACGTTTGTTTCCATGGAGTGTAAAAATGGGCAGCGTACGGCTTTGCTTAAAATTGTATATCGGTGGGGATGCATTTCCCACCGCCTGCCCCCTTATACGAATTTTTTCTTAAAATATATCGAGGAATCTCCCTTTAAAGTTTTTGACCCATTATCCGGTACACACTGTATACGCAAAGAGAACTTTAGAAGTCTAGATTGGGTTAAAGCACTTTCTGAGCATATCTACATTTTTGTAATTTCTTCTATTATTATTAGCGTATGAATTAGAGTACAGGGTCTTCGCAGATGGGAATAATTTTGTGATGAAGTATTCAGCAATTCTTGTAAGATATGTGCTTTGTGGAAAAAGATATTCGTTGGTCGGCTTGGTCGATACAAAGTATAAGCGGTTGTCCTTGGTTAGTGTCGGAGATAGTTAAGGGGCACACCTAGTGTGACAGCCTAAAAAAAAGGCGATTTTTGGGAATTTAAAAAAAAAAACTACTATATCAATTGTTTTAAAATTTTAAGAGTATATTTATACATATTTTAAGAATACACAGTAAAATTTTTGAAGAAAAAAATTAAATATTTTTCCAGATACACGCGATCTCCGACGGCGTTAAAAAAAAGGTCCTCCACTGCTGCAGTGATTCCGGCCTTCTCCGTGGATGAAATATAAAAAAAAAACAATTCCCGTTAAACTAGAAGATATTGTCCGCACAATGACCTACGATCGAAAAAAAAAATCAAAAATTGACGAAATGGCGGCGTTTTTAAAAAAAAGTTGAATTTTACCCAACATTTTGGTCGTTTTTGGCCTGCCAAAATTCGATTTTTGATCAGATCAAAAAACTGTATGTAGAACTATATGCAGAACATGCAGAAAAAATTTGATAGTGATCGGATCATTTGTCTCCGAGTTATCACTGCAGCAAATTTGAAAAATGCTGTTTCGAGAAAAACGCGTTTAAAGATAAAATGATCGTTTTCACTGTTATAAAAGGATTAAAATCATACTTCCAGGCCCATATACGAGTATATACATATATATGTCTGTATACCTGAAAGCCTACAATAGAAACTGGAATCGTATTATAACGGTTGCAACCATTAGGAAGAGACGGTAGACTCCGAACAATACCTCAGGTACGTCCCGTATGCTAATAAAGGGTCCGCCATCTAACGTTTTTTTTTTTCAACTAGTGCTTATTTCGTGAATGGTAACACTTAGCTCATGCCTGATTTGACAGATAATTAGTTATATCCTTCCGCTGAACGAATATGGTTGTCTATACGCTTGAACAACGCTGGGAAATATTGCCTGCGATCGACTTAGAGAAGATGCCGATTTTGCCACAAAAATCATCTTTTCAGATGAAGCTCATTTTGATCTTGGCGGGTATGCAAACAAGCAAAATTGTCGCATTTGGGGCACAGAAAACCCGCATGCATACATTGAAAAGCCGATACACCCAAAACGAGTCACTGTTTGGTGCGGATTTTGGTCCATTTTTATTCGAAAATGAGCAAGGAGTGGCCGTTACAGTCAATGGCGATCGTTATCGGGCCATGTTGAACGAATTTTTGTTCACAAAAATTGAAGAGGAGGATATTGGCAACATTTGGTTTCAACAGGACGGCGCTACGTGCCACACAGTCGAAGCTACACTCGATGTTTTGCGCCCTGTTTTTGAAGATCGCATTATCAGCCGCAGAGCTGATGTCGTTTGGCCACCTCGGAGCTGCGATTTGACACCGTTGGACTATTATTTGTGGGGTGCCGTAAAAGATAAGTGTTACGCCGACAAGCCAGAGACAATTGACGCTTTAAAGGACAATATTCGTGAAGCCATTGGTGAAATACAGCTGCACACAATCGATAATGTGCTTAAAAATTGGACCGATCGTGTAGGCTACTGCATGGCCAGCCGATTCAGCCATTCGAATGAAATTATTTTCCATTATTAACCGGAAGGATAAAACTAATTATCTGTCGAATCAGACATGAGCTAAGTATTCACGAAATAAGCACTAGTTGAAAAAAAAAATGTTAGATGGCGGACCCTTTACATCTATTAACTGTTGAGCAGTTACTCAAATGGCTGTAACTCAAAAACTATTTGAGATATCGATTTAAAATTTTAGTATGTTATTAAAGGTATAACTTATCGAAATATGAAAAAAAAAAATCAAATCGATTTTTTTTAAATTTCACACTAGGTGTGCCCCTTAAACTTTTGAGAATGATCATTGAAATCTACCTCTATACGAGTATGTGCATATTCAGATCGATTTGGAGAAAATAGCACCTTCCGCTGTTTATCAGAATGGCTGTTAGTCATATTATCTGTTCCAGAAAAAGGCTCAAGAAGTCACATCACGTATGTTATGTCATAGTTCGGAGGATACGATTTCAATTGTATTCCTCGATCATCTTGAGCTGGGAGACTCCCAAAGCTCTTTTCTGTTTACGAACTCCTAGTTTGGTTGCAACTAGAGGGTGATTAGAGCCGAAATTGGACCCTTAGTGGTTCTACTAATCCCGGTTTAACTCGCTGCTAAAAGTAAACGAATTGAAAGCCATTCTGTTATCTTTACAGTAAGGTACTGTTTGGAATTAATGTTGCTCAGTATGTCTTTAGAACTCTCTTGGCAGTGGATCACTTATAGGCTTGAAATTACATTTATTAATGTCATTGAAGGAACTGCATTATTTATCTCTGTGGTCAGAGATTGAAATCTAAATCAATTTACTTAGTGATGCAAAAGTTCCAACGTCTGTAGTGACTTTTCAAACGTGTTCTGAAATGTTTGAATTCTGTTTTTTAGATGCTCAAAAGATTTACTTGCGATTTCATGTTGATAAGAAAGAAGGAAACCACATCAATTTTAGCATAAATTTTGTTGGTTTTAGTGTGGTTAAATGTTTGCTCGATAATGCCTACAACTTTAAGCTATTTAAAGGCTTTGAAGTTATGTACATTATTAAGACCGAGTTAGTACATGGAGGACTCGAGATCCTAGTCATATCAGCAGTAACTAAAATCCTGTAGAAGAACATTGACTTAATTGCTAAATGTGGTCTACTGTGAAATAAAACAATGGACTTTACATATACTCGCTTACAACTTTGATGATAATTAACAAAATAAATTAAAAAAAAAAAATATTAAAGCAATAAATTCCAGTATCAGTGCGTGAGAAAATATTCTTTTCAAAGAAAAATGTCGTGTTTACTATCTACATAAATATCTTTAGGGTATTATTTATCTTAAAGGAAATATAGATAAACGTGTATATCTAATTTATGTGCATACAAATGTCAACCTACAGAAAAGATTTCGCCATTGAAGTTATTGACCTTTTACCCAGTTCGACTAAACTATGAGGAGACCGCTTAACGACAACTTAATGAAGATCGTGTCTATTTGGCGTTTGAAATTATGAACAAAATGTATCCGAAACAGGAAATTCTATGAGATATAGAGCTAATCAAACAAAACGAGAATCATACAATATTGTAGTAACTTGAGTGTGAGAGACTTTCAATTGCTTAAGTCAAATATTTTCAAACGTCAACTGCCATTCCGCTAATGATTACAAATTTGGTAAATATCATTTGGGGCTTTATTTTCCATTAAAACAGTTAAACGAATAACGCCAAAAATAGCCCGAAGCCAGGGGAGCAACAAGACCAACGAACGGTTTTCAGCTATATGTGAGCATGATCTATTATTTATCGGAGTGGATGCTAAATTTTAGTAGGTCAGTCGGGTGATGAAGGCTAAAAGAATTACGGAATTGTTATTGTGTGTTTTAGCTGTAGTTGGAGCTTTTAGTTACTTTTTAATCTTCTTGCCGGTTTCTAACTTTTTTCCGCTTTAATGATGGTGAAAGAAAGCATCGTTTTTTTTCCCTTTCGTGTCGTGGTAAATAGTCTAAAGTGGATTAAGCAAACGGGCAAATACAGAGAAAGGGTTGCGAATTGGTTATTGGACGATTCAAGAAACAGTTACTCGTATTTGGATTTGTATTTGGTCTTATTTGCATGACTTAAATTGAGTGGTGAGAAAAAATATTTGTTTTGGATTTGGCTGAATGTACCATATATATCCAATCCATATACTCGTACGTATTTTAATTTCTTATTTTTATGATTGAAAGTACTAATGAAAGTATTGGTAAGTACAATAACTTTACTTTGATCGATTGTCAACTTGTTTGGTGCACTATTTATAATAGGTTCCCTTAATACATAATAATTCTGCCATATCATTAGTTGAAAGTAAGACCGCGAAACCGGTGAGTTTACATTTCTTTACATATCTTCATAAATTAGTTCTGAAAGTCAACACTTATTGTCCCCCTCTAAAGAAGTTTAGATCCCATTCATTCGATATCATTGAAAGATTGCGTTCACAATAGCAATTTCAAATTGTTTGAATTTATTTCCAAAAGCGAAATTTAGAGTAGACATCATTGTCGATCCACTATCTGAAAATTTTCGTAAAAATCTTGGCTTATAAGGTCCAATTGTGAACATTTACTGTGTCCGGTTTAAGTCAACTTGCAGTTGACCCAATTTATACCGTGAAGAGGCTACGTAAAATAGCAAAACGTACGATTTGACGCCGTTGGATCAATTTTTGTGAGGCTACATAGAGTCACTAGTTTATGGCAGTAAGCCACCATTGATTGACCCTTTGAAGGAAAATATTGTTCGATTAATACGCACTAATTGCTCGAAAATGTGGTTGAAAATTGGAGCTCCAGACTGCGAAGAATATATTGTATAAGGCAGCCGTGGTGAACTTATGACCAAAACTATTTTTAAATATTGAATGGAGTGAAATAATCTTTCGAATGAATTTAATAAATCGTCACCAAGTTAATTTCTTTGTGTTTCATTTAAACAAAAAATCTGACACATAAAGACCTTTTCTTCAAAGTCAATAGTTACAGCAGCTTTGTGTTCTATGCGTTACAAATACACTGATACTTAGTGCCCTTTTATTTTTAAATCTTTAACTAGTTTCGTTTTTGGTCGCAATGTTAGATATGACCAAACCGAAGTAACCTTTGGATCTTCACGGAAACGTTCACATAGTAAATTCATGAATGTTCTAGCGGTACGCGGAATCTTGTTGCAACCACATTTGTGACGAATAAGATAAACATGTCCGCAAGTTCGTTAAGAAATAAACTGTGACCATGGGCTCATAATTTTTGCTGTCCACATTTAATGCATGTTCTCTGGAATTAAAAAAAAGGGCCCGATGGTTATGTTCGTCGAAAAGGCGCACCAAATACTAACTATTAGGCAATGTAAAGGTCGCTGCTCCCGGGTGTACCAAACTTAATCACCCCATTTCTTTTTATTATATTTGTTTGAATTTCTATTATTTTTTCAAATTTATTTCAGATTATTGCTCAATTTTTTTTTAAATGTGTAGGTAACACTTTAGCAATGCGGTGCAATAGCTTCAATGTACACCCGGAACAATAATTCAATTATTGCTACGCAACGAGAATTCCGAACAAATTGTGTGATTACTCGTAATTTTGGTACACGCGGCATTTCAAAAAAGTTTTTACGTAAATGAAGTCATCGTTATTAAGTTCTTCAACCAATTAAATCTTAAAAGGGTGACATTTTTGTAGAAGTTCATAAAGAATAGTTCTTGGGAGTCACAAATCAGCCGCTCTTTTCCGCACTGAGATACTTGGATTTTCACACTAGCTTCGTTCCACCTCATGAATGTTCTCGGTGGTAACTGATATTCAACGCTGAATAAGTTTTGCGGAACTTTGTACCTACTCACTACTCATTTGCCGAATATTGTAAACAATTGCAAACTTGTCGGCACGCATTCACGTAAGAAGCGCCACTTTTAAAAAATGCTTCAATAGCGAACGTACGATGCTCTCTCGATCGCTGAAACATTGTTGCTCATAAATTCGCATTGCGGACGATTTAAATGGCGCCAAGTTCCCCTTCACGGTTTACAACTTTTTGAGAAATTCACATTTTAAAATATAAATCTGTCACCGTACACCCAGTACAAATTTCTCTCACGTATCTGCATTACTGCTGCTCCCGTTGTGGGGTTGGCTAATCTAGCGGATCTAAACATCATTCTATAGGCTGATAAATTTTTGATCCACCCGTTTGTGAGGCCAAGGATTTGCTGTTATTTTTGCATTTGAATGCTTCAATTATTATTTTTTCGGTTCTTTCCTCCAAGCCCCTTTTGCTTTTCGGACCGCATTTTCCGAAGACCTTTTTTGAATATGGCAAAACCAGCTGGTTTACAAAGCCCAAAGTTTTTTCATTATCAGTTTCTTAATGTAGAGATTTCAACATATTTCTTTTAAGGTTTTGTCACACCCACTGACATTCGTGTCATTTTCATTTCCGTTGCTTTTATTTTTCCTCTATAGTTCCGGAACATCGTCGAACATTGCGATGCATACGTTAAAGACGCTCATACGATCATAAATTTACGCAACATGTTTCTGCCATTAAGTCATCTGTCGAACACTTTTTTCAAGTCGATGAAAACGGTATGCATCGACACCGAAAATTAAAACTCACCCTCTGCTGGTTACGCATCCGATGGCCTCATATCATTTTATTTAAAAAAAATCGCGAAACATTTAGATCCAAGTTTTCCAAATATTGGTCATAGTTTAGACCATGCACGGCTACCGAAGATATAGTACTGCGTGCGAATTTTTTGTTAAGTAACGCATTAAAGTACTTTTCCAACTATTGGAAATTACATTATTCTCCGCAATATACGTAGGTGTCACTGCTCTGCTTCAATATAATTCAGTGATGGGAGCTCTTGTGAGTTTTTGCCTGTCAATAGGTTGTGAGGTAATATCTTCTTATTAAAGATACAATACCTCTAATGCTCTTAGTTCTTCCCCGGTTTCTACACTAAATATTCTTTTTTCGAGCTTTAGCATTGCGATAGCAAGGATTCCAAGGATTGGAACAATACTATAGTATACAGGGGATCAAAGAAATAAATATATATAGACTTTAGTATGTAGGAATTCTGAAAATCCTTGGAGTTACGAAATAAATAACCCAGTTTGCAGTTTGTTCTGTTTACTGTATAATCTAAGTATATAGAGTCATCCTTTCTTTGGATACCTTGTCGTGGCAGGAAGACATAAAACTGTTCAAAGTATGGGGGTGACCCTAAAAGATTATCTTCAACGTGGTACTCGCAGTAGCAACAATCCATTCGTAAGGTTTTCGACAGCGACCGGAGTACGCATTCTGGAGGCCTATTTCGGCGCTGCCCAGGAGGTGTTGTATCACCTGATTCCGATGACTCCTGGGGCTCTGAGCACCGGATACGCTCTGCCAGTTACGTTTAAAATCCATCAGAATAGACCAGTGGTTGGTCTGGAGACGGCATAGGTCAAATGCACCGCGCAAAGAGACGGCAAGTGCTGTCGAAGGCGCGAGTTATAAAAGTCTCACTCCCACATCAGGGACGGAGAAATGACACCAACTGAAACCGACCTACATCTGGGAGCTGAAACTTCTGCCACTTCTTCAACAATGTTTCTGGCATTCCCCCCGTCGATGGGTCTCTCCGCGCACGATGCCCGGATGAAACCGGTGCTGCAACCAACAAAGGCTGCAGTTCGGATGGACGGAACTTGGATGTTGCCGGAAAACCCAGATCCAAGAAAACCCCGAAACTCCAAAGGGGACGAGACCGGCGACCGGCGTATGGATATGGAAGCCGCCATCAGCTCTCTAGCGCTCCTAATTTCGAAGGCTGACAAATTTTATGATCGATTAAATGTGGGAGCTAGCCAAAGCAGAGAATGTTTGCACTGAAGTAGAGGCTACGATATGGAAAACGAAACTCTTAAAATGAAGCGCTCCACCCAGTAAACTATTGAATGGTTGAACAAATCTGTGCCAAAAATCTCACCTCTGGAAACTAAGACCGAGGTTTTCAGACAAGCTAAGCTGACGCTCGGCATCTTCTGGGTTCCGCGGCAACTAAGGGAAACGGGGGATGTGCTGTTGCATCTTCATATCCAAAACTCTGGATTCTACACTGAAAAGTGTTTTCACTACTCTCACAATTAGAGAAACGATATACGATGTATACCCTATACATGGACGGCTCTTCTCTTGTTGTGGGCTTCGACAAAACTTCTATCGAGACCATTAAATCCATATATGATTAATTGTTGTTAATTCCATATTGTTTCCAAATAAGCGCAGATAAGAGACGACCACCCAAGTACTTATCTATATTATGAACTCAGATCAACCTTCAATACTCCAAGTCTGCTACCGCATGCCTACGTAGGAGACTTTTCGTGTTGAATACAATACCTCACATAATATCCATACACGCACCATGGGTGTGGAATAAACGTATCTGAGGTTACGGATGTTTAAGCGGTTTCACACCACTATATGACGAGCGATCAGAAAGGTCGGTAACTTGTTTTTATAAACCTGGGCAATTTGGCAATCAAGATTTAGTTGCTGTAGACATACGAGTAAGCTACGAAACAAACGCAGAATGGCAAAAATTCGTCGTTGCCACCAAAGGCGGTAGCCGAACTCATTGAATACTGTGATTCCAGGAAGATAGGACTTATCATATGCTACGATGCTAGTACTCAGAATACTTTTTGGGACAGTAGCAAATGCAACGTGAGAGGCAATGATCTCCTGGACTCCATACTATTGTCTCAACTGGTTGTCGACAATGACGGCTCTCAGCCAACTTTTGTTACGAGGGAAAGATAACAAGTAATGGACTTAGCGATATTCAACATATATGCTAAGGAGATTACCTGCTGGAAGGTATGTACTATCAGAGGTTTCCATGTCAGACCATAGGTACATCGAGGTCTCGACCTTGTTGAAAAGCGGCAATCCGCGGAAAACCAACTCGGCACAATTTAAAGAGGAGCTCGGCGAGTCTAATAGTGCTCCACTAAGCTCAGCATAGAACAAAACCTGGAGGAATCTGTTCAGAACCGGAACTGTACGCCCACCAAATGTTTTGAACTAGCATATCGAGATAGAAAGCAATTTTACAGGTCGCTCGTTCCTTGGTGGAACGCAGATCTGCAGCGACTTCGTGAAAAAATCTGAAAAATAGTCTTTACAGATCGAAGAAAAAGGATATTAAAAGCTTATTCGGATTTGGAAGAGTACCTCTTATAAAGGCTTTTGTGAAAAGATCGAAACTTAAAGGGGCAAAATCAACCAGGATGGAAAACGTTTTGTTTTTTGCAAATTATGGTCAAGTGGAATCGAATAAGGAGGTTGGGAGAAATAGCATTGGTGCTAGCATTAAGATGAACAGATGCGGCTATAGAAGAGGCTTCGGCGGTGTTGATTGTGGATACCGAAGATTAAGAAATCATTTGCCCAGCTAGAGAAGCATCCCGTGTACTATGTAAAAATGAACTACTTTTGGGCTTAGTTTTGGTTGGACCAGCATCAGAAACACATCGAGCTAAGTTAACCTCGCTATCCTTGCGAAGTATCATGTTGTACTTGAAGTTTGGAACGCGCCGGTGCATTGACCTTAGTTGCAACTTGAGAGCGAGTGACAATTTACAATTTAGCACTGGTGTTAGGAAAGTGCCGTAAAACAATGTCTTTTAATTCACTAACTCAATTTTAAAAGTTATATAGTCATTGTTGACTAAGGTTAGGCATATTAAGCATATTTTTGGTCGCCAAGTTTTTCGCTCTTAAACTCCATGCCAGGTTTTGCGCAAAGATTTTTGCTTGTCCCATTGTCTATTGCTTACTTGAGCCAATAATATTCCAATATTCGTGTTCTTCAATTTAAGTCATATTATATCGATTTTACTTTGCTGTAATACGTTTTCTAGTTCGAAACTTGTATTCCTGAACAGCATCAAGCAAGAAATCCCCAGCAGGATATTGTATTCATATACATATGGTATGTTCATTTCCATTATGTTGTACTTCATGTAGTTCTATTCTCTTTTCATCTGTGTGCCGTATTCGTAATTGCATGAATGCATATTCGACTTTTATTTTGTCCCGCTGCGCCGGTATGTTCCAGACTTTGGGCAGCTGAAATAAACATTTCTATCCAGAAATGATGTTTTTTACTAAATTTTCAAAAATATACAAATCGTTATAAAAACTTCAACTTAAACTTCTAATTGTGAATAATTGATTATTAAATAGTTTCTAAAAAAAATGTATCTACCGATACATACAACTCATAACCCCGACCTAAGTAAACAACAGTTAAAAGACTCGCATTTAAGCTTAATTTTAAAACTTGTATAATATATATTTAAACCGTAGTTCTTGGGATAGAGTGTGTCTATAGCAACTCTGACTGCCGCGTGCAAGTTTTATGCCTTGCGCAATAGTTTATAATTGACTGATAATTTTCATATCTTAAAATATATTCAATCATAAAATATGTCCGTACTGAAAAACACTTTGAAAAACATTTTCTTCAATATTCATGTTGTCGTGCTATCGACAACTACAAATTCAGATTTTGTAACGAGGATTAAATAAAAGAGGAACACAATAAGTTCGTTATACACCGTTACAAAATTCCTATTTTTATTAAGATACTAATTCAATTTATACATTTTAAATACACTCATACATAATACTAAATACTTTTAGTTTTTCTTTGTTTTGCATACCTTTTTATGGTTTTATTTTTCTTCGCTTTTACTGCTCTATCTTCGATTTTCTGCTCGCCCTGTTCTTGGTCCTTGTTCTTGGTTCTTTTTTGTTGTTGTCATGATGACAGTACTTCTGAGCCAACTGCCATATCTTCTACATCTTACGCTCCAGGCTCGAAAGATGTAGAGAGTTTTTGACCTCGATGTCAAGGTTGTTAACACTCCCCCTTGGTAGGTCCATCACCTGTGTTCCTAACTCCTTTTTAGGTCTGACGTCGAGAACTTCCAACTTCACGCCAGGTCTTTCATAAATGTTTGTCTGGGTTTTAACAAACGCACTGCGCACCTGACCGTCCTTCGATAACTTGATTTTTATGATTTTACACTTTTGCCAGGTTCGGATCCACAATAAGGACTATATCTCTTATATCAAGTGGTTTAACGTTGGAAAACCATTTAGTCCGGCGTGTAATTGTAGGCAGGTACTCCTTTATCCTTAATCCAACGCTTGCAAAAGCTCTGCGCATACTGCTGTGATGTCATCCAATTCCTTCTGAGCACAACCCCATCATCTTCGAAACTTGCCGGAGGATTCATATCACTTTAGGATCCCTGAAGGAAATGGTTCGGTGTCAGGGCCTCTTCAGTTTCACTTTCTATAGGAATATATGTCAGCGGTCGAGAATTGACAATATTCTCTACTTCCATAAGCATACTGCTTAGGAACTCATCAGTCGGATTTCTGGTTGGCATTATCTGATACAGCACGGACTTAACGGACCGAACTAGTCGCTCCCAATTTCCACCCATGTGCTAGAAGTGAATTCTTCCGCCATTGCATCCAGATTTAGGTTTTTATATGCGTCCCTTAATTCACGTTCGGCTCCTTGAAAATTCGTGCCATTATCGCTGAAGATCTCTAAGGGGTTTCCGCGTCTAGCAATAAAATTTCGTAGAGCTAATATGCAAGAATCTGTAGAAAACGTGTAGGCAATCTCTATATGTAGTTAGGCATGTTAGCAATAATATGAAAATGGGCGACAAAAGGTGGTTCGGGTACTGCGTAATTATTTCTGCACACTTGACAGGATCTTCGTACACCTTTTAAAGCGGTTCCTATGGAGGGAATATGAAATTTCTGTCTAAGCTCATTTACAACGGTCTCGTGATTTTGGTGCTTGTGTCGAGTGTGGTAGTCCATAATTATTAGCTTTGTGAGGGGATGACTCTTAGAAAGGATGATAGTATCTTTAAAATTTCCCATAGCTGTAGTCGGTGAGCGTATTCTACTTTTTGACTTCAGAATCCCATTTGCCCATGTATGGGCATAGCTTATATATTTTGCTAGTTTATCAACTCAGTAGATCTGCAATCTCATCTTTAAAGGCGCTAGACTGTGCTTCTTTTAAAAGCGCTCTTTCGGTAGATTGAAGCTCAATTTGTAAGGGATACTTGCACGTTGTTTTCTGGCTATGTTTTAATGATGATAGCAGGTTGTTTATGTACCGAAAAAGGAAAGCAGTACTTCGAAGCAGTCGATTTCATGATTAAGACTTTCAAAATTAAAGAGGTTTGCTTTGGTTTGCATATGAACACTGACAAACTGCGTTTTATTTCCTCGTTTGTGGTCTCTTTTCTAATGTTTTCATGTATCCAGTTTTTGTAGGACTAATATAAAAATGCTGGTCCTTCGTACCATCTACTTGACTCTTTAAAGTTCGGGTTTCCTTTCTATTTGGTACCCTCGTCTGCCACGTTCGATTTTGTGGGTACCCAACGCCACTCAGCAAGATATGTATGGTCAAGAATCTCGCTTACGTCAAATGCTACGAATTGCCTAAACTTTCCATGATCAGAGCGATTCCAACATACAATTTTTTTTGAATCAGACCAAAAAAACCTCTTTCCAAACCTGATATTATGTGACTGTGCTATAGTGCGGGCTAGTCGGGTTCCGAGAACGGCTGCTTGTAGTTTTTTATTACAACCCACTTTAGGGTTGCCATTTTTAATAATAATAATAGGAATTTTTATTTTTGTTTCTAATCGTAAACATTTATTATCTATATTATTAAGTTTAGAATATATTGTTTTATCATTATTTTATATATTATTTATATATTTAAATATATTAAATAATGATAAAATAAAATAAAATAAATAAATAAAAGTATCTGTGTTGGTACACCACCACATTCCAAGAACCTTTTCTGTTCCTAATTCCGATTCAACATTCTGGCTAATCTCATCAACTGGGTTGGATTGTAACGCTTTTCTAATTGCTTTGCTGTTTGATAAACAATTTCTTATTAGAAATCCACGCTTTTGGTGTATAAATCGGATTTCATTTGCGAGCTTTAAAGCTTCTTCCTCTGTTTCAACGCTGTCCATTAAGTCATCAACTTAGTGGTTTTGATGGATGGCTTTTACTGCTCTAGGGAACTCACTTTTAAATTCATCAGCATTTTTATTTTTAATAAACTGTGCAGTGCAGGGAGAACATGTCGCTCCAAATGTCACCACGGTCATCATGTACACATCAGGCTTTCTTCCCCACAAGAATCTTTGAAAATGCTGGTCTTCCTTTCTTATCTGGATCTAGTGAAACATTTCCATAATATCAGCACATATAGCAACTCTGTTCTCTCGAAACTTAAAAAGTACTCTTAAGGCTTGGCCCCTTAAGAAGCACATAATTCAGTGAAACCCCTTGAACCGCTGCAGCAGCGTCCCAAACAATACGAAGCTTTTCTGGCTTATTTAGATTTTTCACCGGAAATATAGGTAGATACCAACAATTTTTTCTTTCGCTTAGTTCGTTTTGTGAAAGTTTTCTGGCTTAACCCTTTGCTAGGTACTCCGATATTTTAATATCGAGAGCATCTGCAAGCTCTTGATCTGAGCTCAATCTGAGCTTTTCGTTGCTCTTTTTTTATTCTGCTCTACAACTTCTCCATGTATTGTCCACCGCAAACGTGTTTTAGCGGCAATTGGCTACCCAATCGAACCTTCCTTACATTTTAATGGCAAACCAAGCTTAGCGTTGTTAAGCCCAATTAGAAGACGCGGCCTTGCCCGCGTATACGACTCGATCGGAAGATCTTGTGAATGCTGGAATTTATGTTGTAGCTCTGATACATTAATTGTTTGCGATGGAAGTTGAAGGCTGTCCACAGTATGAACGTTGATTAGTAGATGTTTGTAGGCGCCGTGTCCTGTGCTTGAAATTCGAAAATTTATAATTTGGGAATCATGTTCATACCCCGGTCCATTTCAAGTGAAGTGGGTGTGGAGTGCCTCTTATATTCAAATTTTCCGCAACATCTTTGTCTATAGGACTGACAGAGGATCCCTCGTCCAGAAAGGCAAAAGTATGGATTTCGCCCTTGTTGCCATAGAGTATCACAGGTAAAATCCGGAACAGGATAGACTCACCCCCATCATCATGAGTATTACAGTGCTGCCGTAACGTTGTTGAGACCGCTCGCTGTGGATCTGCACCTGTGGCTAATGCACCATCTTTGTCATAGTTGTGTAGGAGGCTGTGGTGATTAAATATACAGCCATTTTTGCTGCATACTGAAGAAGATGCACATCTGTTGTTTCCGTGCCTAGTGAGATATATTCGGCGAAGTTTACTCGTATATTCTCTTATGGCAGCCCTTTTCTCAAGTCTAGACGCTTCTATAAATTTAGAACAATTTGCTACTGATGAGCATTTGCCGCCGCAAATAATGCAACCCGACTTTGCTATTTTCTCCGCATCTTTATCTTCACCATTTAAGTGTGCGTTTAAAAGGCCTTTTCCTCTTAGACCTCTGCTCTGATTCTTACTTTCATACGCCTTACTATCGTGGCTCAGTGTGGAAAAACTTGGAAGGTCCACTCGATTCGCTGCTTCTGCAATTTTGTAAAGCCATTCACTGAATTGAGCTATTGTGCACTGTGGAGTATTGGCAGTATAAATGCCCCAGTTGAGTCTAATGCTTGGTGGTAACTTATTTACAAGCTCTTGGAGCAGCGTCGGATTGAAAAAGTGGAAATTTAATCCAGTGGCCTCTAATGTAGCGCAAAAATATTGAACCTCAACCGCAAAGTATACAATGCTGTCAAGTTTGTCAGCTTTTAGAGATGGAGTTATATGTATGCGATGAATAAGAGAGTTTATTATTCGCTCTGGTTTGCCAAACATTAACTGCAACGTGCTGATAATTTTGCTCACACAGTTCGATTGTATTAACAAACTTCGAACTGCCTGTAGAGCTTTGCCCTTTAACGCTCTTTGCAGACGGAGAACATTTTCTTCGTCCGAAAACCCACATAGGTTTGTCGTTCTATGGAAAGTGGCTATAAACAGAGGCCATTACAGCTGAGGTGGTTTGAGCACAATCATTTGTAAGTGGCAATTGTTGGAACAGTCTTTCCTGTCTTTGCGGTGCGGTTTTGACGTTTGCTTCGGAGGTATATGTTTGAAAGCCATGTGACGTTCCGGGCATAATATCTAGTGGTGCTGGTTTTTGGAAACAACTTTGTGCACCGAGCCATGTGTCTTTTACATGCCCATCGTTATTGTTTCGGGGTTGATTTACAAAATCTGGGGCACTTGTTACCTTCGTCGAATGCAGGCAGCTATATGCGTTGTTTCGCGGATCGTCTAGCCAGTGATTAAGACTCCGCCTCATCCTCAGTTGTGGACAAATCTTCTTCCAGTTGACTAAGGAGTTTATATTTTTTGTCGACGTACTCCTGGTCAGCTTTTCTTTTTCGCTCAAGTTCTTCTCGATTGCGTTTTTCTGCTAATTTACTTTCCTCTTCCAACTTTTCCAGCTCAATTTGGAGCCGTTTACGTGAAGAAGCCTTTGAGGATTTGGAACTCTTAGATTTAGAAGCTGTGGAAACGCGCCTAGCTGGTACGGCAGAGCAAGATGATGCTGCGAAGACACTTCAGTGGCAGTATGTTTGACACATGGTGGACAAAGCCAATATTTATCAGCGATTTGGCTGTCAACGCCTGCGCAAGAAAAGTGATACCACATATTACAACTGTCGCACTGGAACATTGCAAGACTAGCAGTTGTACTCCTCAGTAGCATAAGATTCATTTCGTATTGGGTTCTCGTTGGCGTTGGCAATTGGGGATCGAAGCATTTTTCTAGTCTTGTAGAAAGGGTCTGAACTTGCCATTTTGATGTTCAACTCAAACTAAAAGAATTTTGTAATTTGTTGTCGTGCTATCGACAACTACAAATTCAGATTTTGTAACGAGGATTAAATAAAACAGGAACACAATAAGTTCGTTATCCACCGTTACAAAATTCCTATTTTTATTAAGATATTAATTCAATTTATACATTTTAAATACACTCATACATAATACTACATACATTTAGTTTTTCTTTGTTTTGCATAACTTTTTATGGTTTTATTTTTCTTCGCTTTTACTGCTCTATCTTCGATTTTCTGCTCGCCCTGTTCTTGGTCCTTGTTCTTGTTTTTTTTTTATTGTTGTCATGATGACAGTACTTCTGAGCCAACTGCCATATCTTCTCCATCTTACGCTCCAGACTCGAAAGATGTAGATAGTTTTTGACCTCGATGTCAGGGTTGTTAACAATTCAACTCATCAATAACATTTTTTAGTGTTTGTGTAAACTAAACAAACTTTTCACAAATTCTTTTATTCTTTTATTGCATTTATGTTAAGGTGATCGACTCCAAAGAAGATACTATTAACGTGGTATTTTTTTAATGTGTAATATGGATTGTCATCTTATAGTTATGGAGTTATTTTCTAAAAGTTATACCGAGTGCCTCGATGTATAACAAAAGAGGGCTAAGTAATGTGGTTTTGGCTGCAGTTCCATATGGAAAAACAGTATACTTTGGGCTTCTGTTATAATAGAGGTTTCTTGGAGCGCATTTTCAATCCTTCGTAATAGTGAAATATTGCAATTAAAATACAATATGTAGAAGGCATTGTTAAACGTAGGGGTAAAATAAATAAAATATCGTTTCTCATCACTTTGCTGGAGAATTTCCTTAGTTTTCCAGATCCTCGTTGACATTTTGTTTTGAAATCGTTCCAGTAGAAAACTCCTACTTCACGTGCAAAATAATTTTCCATTACAAAAATTCGAAAAGAAGATTTGAAATATTTCAGAAAATAATTAACGTACCGTAAAATGTTTCTGGAAATAAAATGAACTCTTTTTAAATATTTTTAAACATTTGGTTAGTATGGATATGGTTTGAAAACATAAACTATTTTTGTGGAATATACTTTTACGTAGGAAATATAGGGCATCTTGGTGCTTAAGAAAACACAAATTACTTCTTTTCGGATACAATATATTTTGTAAGCGCATATATATAGGAGATTAAAATTACGTTGTTTCAGTCGTATCAGATATAGAATATAGGAAAATTGGTCTGAGTGTTGAATTAATTTTGTCCATGAAAGTAACCTTCTAATAAAATTACTAAGGAAGTGACTTATTTATTAACACATGAGTATATATCCGATTTATATCCTGAATCATATAAGTTCATCTTAATCACAGTCTTAAAATCACCTTATTTTGCCTTCAGGCCAAGTAATAAATAACCGACTGTTGGAAGCTAATAAATCTGTCTAAGAAATTTATTTTGTTATAACATCATTATAGCATCATCATCGAAGATTTAAAGACCAGAACAGCAAAGGGCGACAACACCTATTGAATAGATATTTTTTAGGAGTACGATTATGAGGTCATATCAGTGACCCAAATCGCACGGATATGGGTGTATTTCATATTCATTGTTAGTATCATAGCTTATAACCTTTTATTAACGCGTTAATTTTCATTTATTAATCCATAGTTGTGTCTATATATATATTTATGTATGCGAAACCAACAATACTTTTATTTCTATTAACATGTCAATAATTGCCTTCCACATAGAGGTTATGTGATATTTCAGGCGTAAAATCGCGTGATTTTACTTTGATTATTTTCAGAGTCTGGCAAACTCAATTTTGAAACGAAGTATTCTTTCGAAGTTAAAAAATTTTTCTAGAATTAAATTTGTGCGACTGCGGAGGGTTAAAAGAGTATACAAAGCGAAATGAATTATTATTAATTGTTTCTACCCAGATGATGTGGGTGCAATATTAAATGTCTTGCCAACAAAATATAGATTTGAAAAAAGTAGCTGACATTTCAATAGTTTACTAACTTCCAGCAGAACAACAGTCACGTTCGTAGCGTAGTGCTGCTCCGAGGTGGTCCCTAGTAACTCCATGAGTAAACCCTTATACAGGCTAAAATGACAAGGGCATGCTGGGCCAGTAGCATAATACTGGCCTCCGCCGTGACAGGGCTCAAAAAACCATATCGAAAAATATGAAAAAGATGTGACTAATGGTCTCGGATAAAAACGGATTCACTGTTAATAAAATTGTTGTTTTTGCAAAATTTAAAGAACACCGACTTTCGGATCTGTACGTGGAATGTTCGGATCCTTAATAGGCCAAGTGCATCCGAGCAATTAGCAGAGTTCCCATCACACTCTGGGGAGACAAAAAGAGGATAAAAAACAATGATAAATACTATTGTGATTTCTATAAGGAAAAGAAACAGTTCTTATTCGGATGCGAACATTGGAGGCACAATATTTCAAAAGTTTTTGCAACTACTAGCGTACGGTGATTATACGAGGGGCGTTCAACATATTCTCGGTATCGGGGTGAAGCTGTGGTTGTATATATAAATTATTGATCAAGTAATACTATTATTTTAGTACATTCGTGTAAAATTTCATATAAATGTGATTATTAATTCGCGTTTTATCTCTAGTTAAACAGAATCATAATGGCAACTGAGACGATGATGGTGAAAATTGAGCATCGCGCTGTAATTAAATTTCTCACTAACCAAGGAAAAAGTCAAAAAACTATTCATGAAGAGATGGTGGCTGTTTACCAGGGTTCCGCACCTTCATTATCAACTGTGCAAAAATGGTCAAGTGAGTTCAAGAGAGGCAGAGAGAGCATTGAAGACGACCCCCGCTCCGGCGCCCCGGCTACTGCTTGTACGGGAGAAAGCATCAAAGAAGTCGAGAAACTTGTTCTTGAGGATGCCCGAATAAAGGTGAAAATGATGGCAGAGATCACCAAGCTTTCAATTGGTACCATTCACACCATTCTTCATGACCATCTTAACCTTTCAAAGGTCAGTGCAAGGTGGGTGCCACGAATGCTCACAGCGCCTCAGAAAAAAGTGAGAATCGCATGCTGTAGAGAGCTTTTGGAGATGTGTAGTGAGAACGCGGACGGTGTTATGAATCGAATTGTTACTAGGGACGAAACATGGGTCCACCGCTATGACCCTGAAAGCAAACAAGAGTCCATGCAGTGGCATAAAAAAGGAACAGACCCCCCGAAGAAGTTCAAAGTCACTCCGTCTGCCGGGAAGCTCATGGCCACAGTTTTTTGGGACTCAAAGGGAATCTTGCTCATTGAGTACAAAAAAAAAAGGTGAAACCATCAACGCCACATCCTACGCTTCCACTTTGCATAATTTGCGGGAGGAAATTAAAAAGAAAAGACGGGGTAAACTCGCAGCGGGTGTGTTGCTTCTTCATGACAACGCTCCTGTTTACACGGCGCGAGTTTCCAAGGCTGATGCGCGAGATTGTGGTTTCGAAGAAATCCAACACCCACCCTATAGTCCAGACCTTGCCCCTAGTGATTATTTCCTGTTTCCGGATTTGAAAAAATGTCTTCGTGGAAAAAGATTTTCGGATGATGAAGAACTCAAGTCGACAATAAATGGGTATTTTGCAGAAAAAGAGGAAATTTATTTTTTTGAGGGTTTAAAAAAGCTTATCTCAAGATGTAACAAATGCATTGATGTTAGGGGAGATTATATTGAAAAATAAAAACAATTTAAATTGAATTCGCATTTTCCCTTCATATCGATACCGAGAATATATTGAACGCCCCTCGTATCGACATTATTGGGAGGACACTGCGGGGTTTCACTGATGCGTTCGCTTGTGTTGAAACGGAAGTTGAAAAAGTGGGTCTATCGATAAATGAGGGCTAAGCTAAGTATATGTTGTCAATAAGAAGGGAGACACAACACAGACGAATTTAAATCTCGGCGCTGCTATAAATTCTGCCAACAACACCTCAACAAAAGCAAAACGAAGAATCACTCTTACCAATCGTGGTTTCTTTGGGCTATGAAGGCAATTGAGTAGTAAAAATGTCCTACTTTATGGCTCTGAAGCATGGACACTATCGAAAGTGGATGAAGATATCCTCGGTTATTTTGAGAGAAAATTCTTTCGAAAAATGTTCGGTCCCGTTCGCATTGATCGGCATTGGAGGAAAAGATTGAACAACGAATTATAAGATCTGCACAGCGGCATTGACTAAGTCAGAAAACTGCGTATCAATCGCCTGGAGAGGCTTGTTAGTTGAGGGCGGGGTTCGATCCGAACTGTGGGTCTACCTAAGTAAGTAAGTAGGTAATAATTTAGAAATTAGTTCCCTCTTCTTATTTCTGAATGTACACTTACATATTTCCCATAAGGAAATAGACTGATCTCAAACTTTACGAAAGTGGGCTTATTTACCACTAAGTCCACTGGGGGATTTAGTTCCCAGGGACTTATTTTCCTACATCATTAAAAGTATTACTTTGCGGACTAGAAAGAATGGCCTAGAAACTCTAACTCATTTTAAAAATTAGCAAAAAGATGTTCAGTCACCCACTCGGTGTATGTTTTCTTAGAGTATTTAGCTTTCAAGATAAAAATTGCCACATTAAAGACATTGTAGTGGTTTAAAGTTCAGCACAAATTAATTTGTCATTACTCTACGAAGATTTTAATATTTGCAAGCGACAGGCATTGGCTTTCGGAAGTAGAATGCTTATATTAGATTATTATTCTCAGATTACTTAAGAAACACCATAGGAATACAGGAGTATGTACATATGTATGTAGCTTGGTCTCCATCTCCACTAATTATTTTTGGTTCTGCTTTCGTTGGATTTCTTGATGTTTGTGGCGCAGTCATTTCTTCTTCCCCAGTGACCTAAATCTGATGAATATTTGAATACCATGAGCAATTTTCGTCTGTGGTGATGGCGCTTACTTTAAGGAAACACGAAGACTTGTAGTCTTTCCTCACTTCTTTTTGTTTATGAACTGTATACGCAGTGAACCTGAACGAAGTTGGCCGCTTTAAATGAGAAGTACATAGTTGAAACAGAATTCAGAAACTATACTGTGCTGTAAATACTTTGTACGAACCAATGGATGGAAACAATCTTAACCACTGATATTAATCTAAATTACCAATTTAATGAATGTCTTTAGAATGCTAAATGACATTTTTCATAAGGACTCTCTTGTAATAACACGAAAAAGAAAATGTGGCATACTAATTAAAAAAAGTATGTCAACACATACACATATAACCCAATACGGTAGATAGCCAGAAGTAGGAGCTACTCAAAGCCGGAAGTCGTAAATTAAATAAAACAGATAAAATGACTAATATGGATTAAACGAAGGTTAAAACATTTTATAGGTAGACTTAATTACAGGTGTTGTTTGACAGCATACTACCACTATGACGACTCAGTCTTCGAAATAGGTAGAATATATATTTAAAACTATAAGAGAGAATTGGATATGCATTTAACTACTCAAAGACTGAGTTCAATTGGATGCCTTATGAACTACTGCATATCTGCAGCAAAATTGTATAAAGTTCTTTAAAATTTTTATGTTTGAGATCTTATGTTAAATTATTTAATTGATTTTCAGTTACATTAAAGGTATACTTACATACACCAAAGTGTTTTAAGAAGAATCGATTTCCGAAAATATTTTTACAATTCCACTATACTCTCTAAAACTGTGCAATCAGCATTTATGAGCATCCGAAAATTGGGAACATTGTTTTCTACGGAGTGTTTTCCTAAATGGTAGACCCTAATATTCAATTCAATTCAATTTATTTAATTATAAAGGTTTGTATTATACATTAAGATTTACATCTTTTATAGTACTTATAAACTTAGGTAGATAACAGGTACGAGTAAATTACAATTCTTTAACCTAACATAATTGTGTTTCTTAATCTAAAAATGAAGGGGAAAAAACGGGAATGGGATGAGAAAAATAGGTAAATAACATATTTGTGGAAAATAAAAATATCATACATATATATATTAAGAAAGTGATAAAAGAAAGTGAAGAAAGTTAATTTTGAAGCGGAGAAGTGAACAAGAATTGCAATTTTAAAGTTTTTAATGCTGAAAATTGCCTTATTCCATAATTTGATGCCATGAATGAAAACTAACCGAGAGCAGTTATTATATTTGTGATTAGTTACATGCGGAATGGGAAAAGTTAAGTCTGTTCAAAAGATAGGAGCTTTACTTTTTATTATTTTATGTAAAATACAGTTTCTAGCAATGATGAAGTTTTTTAGAGTGCAAAACAGAATGTTTCTGGAGTGTTCAGATATATCTTCATACCTATGAATGCCATAAATATACCTCACAGTATCATTAAAAGTCACTTGTACTCGTAACTTGTGCTGGGAAAATGAATCAAGAGTGGAATCAACAACATTAGCATAGGTAATTAGTGGTAGTACCAAAGTTATTATTAATTTTCGTCGAGTTTCAAAAGGTGTAAATCTTGCAGTCAACCTAGGGATCCATAAATACGCCCAATTACAGCGTTGGTATGAGCATAGACTGACAGTTTGCGATTTATTATACTCGTATAACCGAGACTAGTTACAGATTCAACAGGTCCTAACTTGCTTTTACAGAGCCAAACATCAGGAACAAGGTTCAAATCGAGTGTTTTGTTTGAAATCGGTATGAATTGCGACATATTTGGATTAAGCAGAAGACTATTTAACACCGACCACCTATTTATAAGTTCCAGATCCGCATTAAGTCATAAACCGAGTTCTTTTAGGTCTTTCATTGTACGCGCTAAGTGAACATCATTCGCATAGAAGTGTACTGATGAGTTTTTGTACACAGTTGGGAGGTCATTTATAAAAACACAGAATAAGATCGGTTACCCTTTGTGAAACAAGTTTTAGAGCTAAAAGTTTTTCGCCGGATATGATTCGTTGCAGTGTTCCAGAGAGGAAACTGCAAACAAGTCTTACATTGAAGCCTGTCATTGAAACCGAAAAAGTTCCTCGGTTTCCAACAGAGTATTTCATGGTTGACCACATTGTTAACCACCTGATAATGTTAACCACGACCATGGAGCAGTTGCGGTTAGCTCGCAAGTTGTGGACTTACGAGTTGGCTGTTTTTTGCAATCCTACGGTAAATAGTATATGTAAATAGAATATGTTATTACTCTTATGCTGGAAAATGAGAATTTTACATTTCCATTTCCATTTCATTTAATTCTGGACTAGAAAAGAATTTTTGCGTGTTCAGCTCCATGCATATCGCTGCCAGTTTTTCAGGCCAGACATCCCAAAATTTGCAATATTTTAATTTTTGAACGGAGTCTAGAACTTCTGAGAGTCTGGGAGTAGCGATTTGAAGACAATTTGAAATGTGGTGTATTGCTCATCAGTTCGACTGTTCCAAACTAATTGAATAGCTGAGCCTTAGCTTTTACTTTTTTTTATACTCGTATAGTGTATTTACTATATATATACAGTACTCCCCGGATATAAGCAACCCCCTTAATAGCAAAACCCTTTTAATAGCAACAAATTATTCAGAGTTGAGATTTATTTAAAATCTAAACAAAAATTGTGCTTTACCAGGTTTTTACCCTTTTATAAGCACATTGAATTTTTTTTGCAGAGCAAAATTTCACAAACGTATATGATTTGTGTGTATCCAATTGCAACGGTAACAGCTATATTGGCCGGCAAAACAATTGTGTTAGTTTAGTTTAGTTTTCAATGCATTTTATTTTCTTACTAATTAACTCTTACATACTAACAAAAAATGCTTAAATGCTAGCTTACAATTACTTAACAGTCTTATACTAACTTACTGGCCCCACACAGGCACTCTAAGCTACTCTAAATACTTATATCTATGTCTTTCGACTTTACTTACATTTTATTTAGAATTATGTGTCCGAACAAGTCTATGAATACATTTGCAAAATGATACAATACCGCATTCGTTCCGTAATTGTATCTCCTGCGACGATAGGATAGTTTTTTCGCTCAAATTTTGTAAACCAAGCAATGGCTGGCTTTGGAGGTGGCAAAAAAAGTAAAACATTAGTTTCAAGAAAGTTCACGGCGAAAGAAATGATGCTGATGTTCCAGCTGCATCGCAATGGATCGAAAATATTTTACCAACATTATTAAACGGATTTGTAAAAAACATTTTTAATGGGGACGAAAGTGGGTTTTATTACAAAATGCTACCTTCTGGAACTTTGACGCGAAAAGGGGAAGATCCCGCAGGACACAAATTGAGCAAAGATCGTATAACTTTATTGTTTATTTGTAATATGGATAGATTAGAAAAATTTGTCTATGCCAAAGGCAAGGGAAAAAATCCTCATTACTTTCGAGGTACGAGTAAAGAGATTCCCATTCCGTACTTTCACCAAAGGAAATCATGGATGGAAATTATGGGCGCAAATAATAACAGACCTCGAAAAGAAGATGAAAAAGTAAAATGCAGGTTGCCATAAATTGCTTAATGGCTTGGAACTTAAAAATGTGAAAATTCGTATGCTGCCGCCAAATAAAGGGTTTTCCAATAGGGACTTGACAAATTTGAATTTATTTTGTGAACGCACTCTTTCACTAATCATCAAACTGTCACTATCAATTTATTCAGTAAACTCAGCATTTTTATCATGGTAAAGTACATGAACGAGCAACGTTCCACGGCGTTCTCAAGAATTGGGCATCGCTTAGACCACATTATGGTGTATTTTGCGTAAGGATCTTGGTTTACACCCATACAAGATCAAGCTGACTTAAGAATTGAAGCCAATGGACCATTTGAAGCGATGTAAGTTCTCCATTGGGTTCTGGAGAAGATGCGCCAAGCTCATGAATTTCATCGCAAAATCATCTTCAGTGATGAAGCTCATTTTTGGCTCAATGGGTTCGTCAATAAGCAAAATATGCGTTATTGGTCGGGTGAAAATCCATATGTGCTTCATGAATCACCACTTCATCTGCAAAAAATAACTGTTTGGTGCGGTTTGCATGCCGGCGGCGTTATTGGGCCATATTTTTTCGTCGACGATAACGATCGTCACGTTACTGTGAATGGTCAGCGTTATCGCGCCATGATCACCGATTATTTTTGGCCCGAATTGGAAGATATGGACTTGGATGACATGTGCTTTCAACAGGATGGTGCCACAAGCCACACGGCACACGCAACAATGGATTTATTGAAGAGTAAGTATGGCGAGCGTGTTATCTCAAGAAATGGGCCAGTCGATTGACCGCCTCGTTCGTGCGATTTAACCCCGCTTGACTATTTTCTGTGGGGCTAGGTTAAGTCATTGGTTTATGACAACACGCCGACGACGTTGGAAGAGCTCAGAGCCAATATTGAACGCGAAATAGCGGCCGTTTCGGCCGAAATGTGTGGCCGAGTCGTTGAAAATTGGGTCCAACGAATCGACCGCTGCAAACGTGCCCGTGGTGGTCATATGACCGAAGTCAAGTTCCATTCATAAATGTTTTGATTGTACTTCAAGCTGATAATAAAGTTTTTGAATTAGCTCAAATGGTTTGCGTTTTATTTAAAAAAAAAGGTGTCAAGTCCTTATTGGAAAACCCTATACTACCAGCATTATACAGCCACTGTATCAGGGCATAATCAGATGTTTTAAAGCATATTATAAGAGGAATCTTATATGAAAACAATTATTGACACTCGAAAATGAGCAAACTTTGCCAGATTTCGTAAAATCAATTAATGTTTTAGAAGGATGAAAAATTGCCAAGCGTTCCTGGTGGCTTGTTACTCCGCAGACTATAAAAAATTGTTTTAAGAAAGCTGGGTTTGTAAAAGATGGAGTCGTTGTGGATGAAGAAGTATTGGAAGAGATTGATGTGTTTTCAATAGAAGAAGAGTTTGACGAGCTACTGAATTGCGATGATGAATTAAAATGTTTCAGATGTTTAACCGATCAAGAAATTTGTGATGATGTGGCTTCAGTTGAAGGCTGTTCAGTAACGGTTTGTGAAGATTTGGAGATGGAAATTCCAGTAGTCGAGAATGTGGTTGAAATTCCTTCATGCAACTTTAGTAATGTACCTGGATGGAAACAACCTTACTATCAAAATTCTAGATGAAATAGAGGATCATTTTTTGGTTTGATTCAAAGGAAACTTTCAGATTTTTTTCATTAAATGTATTAACAATTTAATTTACTTGAATTTAATAACATTTTTGTTTTTTAAGACTAAGGAAAGTACATATTTGCCAATACAATATTTTTGTGTTTTGTTATTTTGTTTTTTTTTTGTGAATTCTTATATTTTACTTTATTTTTGATTTCTTTGCATTAATATATAAAACAAACTTGTAACTAAATCTAATTATTTATAAATTTCAGAAAATACCTTCTTAAAAACACATTTATATGCTATTACAAGGGTCCCCGCATAATAGGAATTTAGTTGAAAACCCGCTTATAAGTACTACCATTTTAAACCCATGTGCATGTGCTATTATCCGGGAAGTACTGTATATGCAGCAATAAGAAATGTGACAATTAGACGGTGGTTTCGCCAAATAAGTATCACAGTAAGTGGTTACTTAGACTAGACGGAAACGAATTTGGAAAGCCTCCAGATAAGACTCCCTTTGCATATTTATGTATAGATTTATCCTTAGATAGATATTTACATATGTCGGTTTGCTTAATATTTCGATTTTGTTTTCTTCTAACGGAATATAGCTTCCAAACGAAGGACTAGTACTTTGCACTCCTATTACCAACTATGAACTCAAATGCATTACATTGTAACTATGCAGTAAATTGCAGCGTAAGTCAAACATTCATGCTCTGCGGTGTCATTATCACGCTTACGCGAACGCCTCTAAAAGTGGTTCACTTTATGCCTAACCTACTTAAGTATTCAGCAAAAACATGGTGCCCCATTAAAGTAAGTAAAAAAGTAAGTGAGAGCAGAAAAGTCGCTGGCTTTTAAAAGATGTCTGAAAGTATTCGTTTGGTCTGCCTACAACCTGAAGAGTCATGCCACTTTCAATTGAGGTTATAAGAGACCAAACTTGCAATAGAAGGAAAAACTGAGGATGCAGTCTAGGCATTTCAGTTCGAGCACGGATTCAGAAAAACCCTATCTAAGTCTTGGCTAGAAAATTAATGTGTTTTCGAGTTGTCCGATTTTGAAAAATTAGTCTCAAAGTAACCATACATTCTGAAACCAGCTTGAAGGATGTGGGAGGATCCAATAAACCTTTAAGCGCTCCTCAATCTATTCCATACAATATATGTATGTAGTTCATTGCCATCAGAATTGTGTATGTCTCCTCTTGGAAGACAGACGGTATACCTAACGAGTACATAAATCTAAGGATGTCGTCCATACAGAAGCCAGTGGCACAACCCTGAATGGAAGAGACTTGGGCATATCTGTAGTGCCAACAAGGCTATGTGATTTGGACCAGCACCAACATCAGACTCCATTTTTGACCGATCAGTATGTCATATCAGTATTTTGCAGTAAACTGGCGATTCTCAATTCCAACAGGATTCGGGATCTTAATCTCAAATCTGCTGAAGAAAAGCGTGTGAGTCCATAAGACGAGTGTTGTGCTAATCGAAATGATTAATATAATCTTACGCAGATGTGTTCTCAGCGAATGACTCTTACCGTTATACCGTTGCACTAAGAACTATGTTGTTTGCAAAACAGTGCAACTAAGTGAGTCCGATGTAAGCCTCTAGTGTCAGCAGTGGTCAAGTTCGCATACATCCTGTGACACCAAATATATATATTGTCGCTGCTTTTTTTTATTACTTATATTCATAATATTGCAAAAGTATATATCAAGTAAGGCCTGGGTATCATGATATACGAGTATATATAATCAAAACATACTTCTAAACTATTAATGCCGTTTCCAACTATATAAACCTTATTTTCGCATCTGGCGCCAATAACTCCCCAATATCGTGTTGTCCTCTATCATTTTCAAATATTGATGAATGGTAATTTTCATCCTCTCTTTCTTCTTTCCTTTATCCACAACTCTCCCCTCCAGTCACCTCACCACGAAATTCTCTGCTCTTACAATTTTTGCAAAGCTAATTTTCATAAAACCAATACCTATCAAATTAGGGCTTCCTTTGAGTTTACCAATGCATGGCGATGTCCTCTTCATTTTTTACACAGCAATATTCAAATCTGTTCCCTTCAAGTGCCCTATTCTCGCCATAAAGCATCTTCTACATACTCTTCTTAGTATAATAATAGACCCTGTTTTTGACGAAACAAAATAAGTTATAAGCGGTTTGCCTTTACACCAAATCTTTTTCCGACTCCATTTCACGGAACTCTACAACTCTTTCTAAACGCTAGCTAAATAGTCTTAGAAATAAACCCAAATCCTTTTTTCAAATCGCCATACGCAAAAGTACATAAGTCCGAAATCTACAAGTCTTCTAGTGATCTTCCTACTAATAATAATAATAACTCCTTCGTACCAGGCTTCTCTTACTTCAATGCTTACTTAAGGTGACTCTACAGTCCGGGGTGGATCTGGGCGTCAACCATCAAGGGTCTCCAGCCAGCTCGATTTTTAGCTAGCTGTCTCCAGTTCCGCATGTTAAGTTAGTTTAGGCTCTCTTCCACTTGCACGCGCCACCTGAGTAGTCGCGGTCTTCCTCTACTGCGGTGTCAATCGGGGGTGGATTCGAAGATTTTTTGGACCGGAGCATTGGTCTCCATCCACTCTACATGATCCGGGCCATCTCAGTCTTTGGACCTTCACTCTTCTGACTAAGTCGATGTAGCTCGTATAGTTCGTCTTTGTACTCGTATCTCCTCTTGCACTCACTGTCTATGCAGAAAGGAACGAACATCACCCGAAGAATTTTCCTCTCAAAGTAGGCAAGAGCACCCCATCCATTTTTTATAGAGTCCATGTCTCTGCGCCAAAGGCAGGACTGGGTTAATTAGAGTCCTATATAGGGTCACTTTTGTTATTCGAAAGAGCGAAGTGCTAGTCAATTGTCTTCTTAGCCCAAAGAAGCAGCGATTGGCAAGAGTTATTCTTCGTTTGGTCTCAGCGCCGGTGTCGTTTTCTGAATTGATTGCGGAGCCTAGATAGACAAAGTCCTTAACTACTAAAGTTATGTCTGTTGAGAGTGACATTCTGTATTTGGTTTTGCCCTCATTGACCCTTAAACCCGTTTTCTCCGCAATACTCGCGAAAGCAACACTGACATCACACTGTTTTCTTCTGATTATGCCAATATCATCGGCGTATGCGAGTAATTGGACGGACTTTTAAAAGATTGTACCTCCTGCGTTGGCGCGTGACTTTTACACCATTATTTCTAGAATAATTTTAAAGAAATCGCATGACAGCGCATCGCTGACATCAAAGACCTCGGTGAGTTCTTTACCGACCTTGATGGGGCAGCGTGCATCTTCTTTTTTTTTTATAAACAACTTAACACTCAAGTGAGTACGAATACACTTATAATGCCTCAGCATGTGTTAATTTTTTTTTGGAAAATGGGATAGGGAGAAAAAGAAAGATATATGGACTCAGTGGTTATTTCGCTCCATGGGTGGCATCCAACATTTAATGGGGAGACTAAATTCTTAGTGAAAGTTGACTTGTTGTTGATTTCTAATAATTAATGTCTTACGGACGAGATTGGGATTCGAACACCAAAACTACCGACTTTTAATCCAGTCCACTATCACTTGAGCCATGGACTTGAGAAACGGACGAGTTTGTCAGGGATGCCACAACTTGCCATTGCTCTCTATAGCTCGTGTCTATAGATGGTATCATATCCGAACTGAAAATCGATGAATAGCTGGTGTGTATCGATTTGGAGCTCATTAATTTTTTCCAAGATCTACCGTAGTGTGAATATTTGGTAAATGGTGGACTTTCCTGGCCTAAAGTCACACTGATATGTAGAGGATCTCCTTTCGCCATAATTTCGTCCAACCATATTTTGTAGATGAGTTTCTGCATGCTCCTTACCAAGTCATCGCCTGTTGCTTTAAAAAGCTCGGCAGTCAGGCCATCCGCTCCAGTAGCTTTCTTGAGCTTAAGTTTAGATATCCCTATTTTCACTTCTTCCAGGTCAGGTGGACGGAATTGCTGATCTACATCGTCCAGGTTGGAAGGTTCATACTGCCTGACAGCATTGACTGCGACTCTGCTACTATGTTTCCTTGTTATTCTTTACGTAAGTTCAGGGTTTGTATCCGTAGCATGTTTTCGTTACGTTCTGGTAGAATTCCGAATCTCATTCCTGAAGTAGCATCTCTCAATTTCCACGACCGCGTGCTTCTAATGCTCTATCTTTTTCCTCCTGCAAAGCCGGTATTCACATATCCTCGTATAGCTTATGAGCTGCTCTAGTCCTTTTATTCAGGCAGCTGTTATGCTTCTTGATTAGCTGCATGTGCTTGTTTGCACTCGTTGACAAACCAGGGGTTTCGTTGTGGTGGGCGAGTGAAAATCAGCGCATCAGTGGTGGCATCTCTGATGGCAATGTTGCCATTGGTCTCCGATACTTGCTGCTGGCAGCAAGAGAGATTAACGGAGGCTCGATCGGAAAAGGTTTTGGTGATCTGGCGTCAAACTTTCTCATAGTATTATAATGTCGTGGCGATGTTCGGGATATCCGCAACCGTACGTTTATACAACAAGGTAATGGTCCAATCCATAATACTGGATGCGATACTTTGCAACGTGGTCAATCCGGTTGACGGTTTATTGGTTATGAGATCTACAACTCCCCTTATAAATGTCGAGATACGGGAACGGCGTGCTAGCTACTACAATGTTTCATCCCGCAGCAAAGCATGATTCCGTTATCGTGCAGGCTATACTTTCCGACAGTACTACCAAAGATGCCCTCTCTTCCTAGCTTTGCATTAAAATAGCAGTGGACAATTTTAATGTCATGGTCGTAGATCTTGTCCAAGAGATTGTAGAGGCTATCTTTGGTGTCGTCATCTTTCTCCTTTGTGGACATACCTTATCCTCATCCAAATAGGCGCTGCTTTTACCCTCGATAACAATAGTTGTAGTAAGTGTCTCAGTTTTAGTAGTTTGTAGCAGCTTTTCACCTTCTTTTTGTCCGGCCCGTCCCATCGCATTTCTTGGATAGCGGTAATATCTGCTTTGCAGTAGTAAGGGACCTAACGTTCGACGTACAGATCCGAAGTTCGTTGTACTTATTTCGTTTGCATAGGTGGTCAACAGTAGATCCGTCCGCATCCAAGGCTTATTGTTGCTTCGCAACTATTATTTTTCCATGACCGGGTAGTTACCCTGGTGGCACAATTTTCAACCTGGAGGGCCAGTTCCACTATAGATACGCATCGGTCGAGGTATCGAGACAGTAACCCGTTCGGTGATGTTAGCGCTGCTGTTGATCCATTAAGTGCTCATCTGTCGCCATTTCTTTTCCAAAACACTGACCTAGTCTCGGAAATTCTTATCGGCCTGAGACATTTTTGGAAAAAAGTTAGAAAAACTTAAAGATGCATTTCTACCCGGCCCAGATGGTCTTACCGCCATTCTCACACTCTTTCCTACCTATTTCGTCTATCTCTTACACCCGAAGAATTTCCCCAGATTTGGAAATTTTTTTTTAATCCTGACACACAAAAAGGGATCAAAGGAATGGCTAACCGATTATCTCTCATATACTCCAACTCTTTGAAAGCATTCTATACGAAGTCTTAAGCCTTAAGTGCAAGTCTCTTGTTTCGCTTAGGCAATATGGTTTTCTGAAAGAGAGACCAACTGCCACAAAACTGTAATATATATTTGAATTCTTGTCGTTTGCTCTCTCAGCTTTAGAAAATGGCAAAGAAATCGATGCTATCGCAATCAATATCACTAAAGCTTTTGATAAGATATCGCATCAATTGATTCAACATTTTTTAAACCTATTTTTGTCCCCAAAACTCTAAATTTCTTCAAGAAGACCTCGGTAGGATTTCAATCTGGTGCCTCAAAAACTGCTTAGAACTTAATATAGCCAAACGCCAGTTCAATTACCTTGTCACATATGTACTCGTAAATGTAAACCGTCTCCTCTCCGACTTTGTTTTCTCTAGGTCAACCTATTTCCCTGGTTAATTCTTTTCAAGACCTTGGAATATTATTCGACAGGGAGCTTAATTTCCGCCCGTTTATAAATAAGATGATCCTTTAAGCCAACTCATCACTTGGCGTTATTAAACGGAGGTCCAAGTAATTTTTCAACCCAGATCGTAACCAGATCTCACTATGTTACCTTTGTTAACCCCCTGCTTGGGTATGCCATTCGAGCTTGATCCCGCTTTTACAGAGTTCATGTTTACCGAATAGAGGCCATTCAATGTCGATTCCTCCGATTTGCCCTCCGTGGTCTGACCTAGAACGACACTTTAATCTCATCTTCCTATCAGCGCCGCCTCAAACTTATCAATTTGAAGAAGAACGACTGGTCTAAGGTTCTATCGAATCTCTTTACAACTCTCGTCACACGTTGTCCTCGTCACTTCCCTGCTGCCTTAAACCCGATCTCCTTCACCATTTTCCATAGTCTCAAGTCTAGTGTAAGCTTGCAATAACCCGAATAAATGGGGGCTTCCGCCCCATCAAAATTAAGTTTACCTTGTAAGCAAGGACTTACCCATAATGCATTGGTTGCTGTTTACTCGTATTTTAGTTTTCCTATGGATGTTTCGGAACGAACGAAAGTAGCAGCGTCACAGCCTTTCAAGTAATTCTAAATAGTTGAATAAACGCGGGGTTTAAAAAAGTGCTTGACTACTAAGCCAACTTCATGAGAGTAAGTGCAACTTTCTTCCACTAATAAACGGTACTGAGATGTCTAATTTGGGTTTACATATTATTATCATTAACGCACATCTCAGAGACGTACTGTATAAATATAAAAAAAATATAAATACCCAATAAGGCATTGCTTATTGATTAATAACCCGCGTCGTCCGCAATATCGAGGAAAGCACCGACATAACATAGTTGAAGGGACTTGGTATTGATTAGAATGCAGTGCCATGTTTTTTCCAACATTCATAACAAGGTTTAATTGATTTGAAGGCATACTGTTGTTATTTTTATTATTATTACTATTTTTTAAATTAGCGCCTGCCCAAGGGGTTAAGAAGGTACCCTTAAAATGTATGCACATAGCGCGCGGATGCGAAATAAGCGAAATGTAGGGCTTAGGAAAAAATCACGATATTTCACTGTACGTCCGAAAGTGGGCTTGAGAGTAAACTGATGAGCATTCATAGCGAGATGGGTGCTAGGGTTAAAAGTTTGAAGCGTCGCAATACTACTGGCAATTTCAATGTAGTACTGGTGATGAAAATAGCGATAGAGCAAGGTGAGACAAAAGACATTTCGTCAGTGTTCCAGGTTATCAATTGACTGGGTGATATTGTTATCACAAATGAGTCTTATCGCAAGGATTTGAATCCTATCTAGCAGGTGCAGTGAGGTTTTAGGAGCTCCTGACCTTATATATTGAGGCCAGATCAGATGGGGAGAGGTATTTCTTACACCGTTTGCGGAAACCTAGACATTTTGCAGCATTTTTGGAGATATCAAATATGTGGTCATTCCAACGTAGGTTGTCATTGACACACATACCGAGAATGGAAAGTTTTTCAGTTTCAACGATGAAAGTGACATTCATGGATATTTGAGATTGCTCCGAGGCAGATAAAACTCTTCACCACATCAAAATTATAGTCGTCAATTGTTAAATTCTGCCCTAGACGGTGTTCGACGATTCAGTTTTTGGTTAACATGCGATTTTGTCTTCTACTCACTCGTCACAAGACTCGTTGAGCTCCAACTTCGCCTACTTCGTAGACGATAGTTGCGGTGTTCTCTATCTAATGCCGAATCTCCTTTTGTTGGTTGGCCCAGCTACCTATTATTGGATTGTTAAGTTCAGAATTGGACTAGACCCAAATAGTGTACAGAGACATAAGGTATGTCTTTTTAAAGGTATCCATATTGATGTTGTTTGACGAGTGTCGTGCTCAATCAGCATAGACCAATTTAGATAGTTAGCAGTTCAATTGATTCGATTTTATTGTATCTTTTGCCGGTTGTTGTGTGTTTTCGGCTTTCTGACTAACAAACCAGAGACGTTTTCCTTATCTATCAACTCTGTAGGTTGTGTCTAAGAAATCGTAAAAATTTTCTTTGAGTTTTGGGGTTCTTCAACTATCTTTACAGCAGTGTGCCCACATACCTTAGGACTTATTTTGTAGACTTATTCCTTGCATTTTTATCACAGCCACGGGATCGGTGATTCAGAAGTTGAATGAGTCTCTAAGTATCAGGGAAAAAATCGTTGTACTCGTCTTACTCAGCAGCAATGGACACTATAAGCAAATATCTAAGTGTAATGCTTTACACACAGAGAGAAGATTCGTCAATCGTTATTAACAAGAACGGGTTCGCCAATATGTCTCTGTTTACCTACTATCATAAAATAATATTAAATAAAACAAAGACAATTGCTAAAAACTCTGATCGACTCAGAGTGTATGAAATTTCTGAATTCCAGAAAATGGAACGAAAAAAAAATCAAATAAATTAATTCAGTAGTTATGAGGAAACATCTTCCTATTTAGAACACGGTATATACATTTAAATTATAAAGTATATCGTTATAATTAAGATGGGTTGTGTCGACGAATGCCTTGTCAATTTTTTTATAAATGATACTCAACCAGTCAGCAAAAACTATTCCAAGTAACATTTTCCCAATTATCTACAATCTGCCGTTTGCAAACGCAAGTATTTACAATCTGGTCTACTTTCATGACTGATTACTGATGTTCCAGATTCTTTAATCACCAAACATCAAGACATTCTCTCAAAGCATTTTTCTTCTCGTTTTAAATGTATTCTACTAATTACAAGATCACTGATCCGTTGGGAGGTTTTGTTTAAAATACTGACGATGAACAAAACCTTGATGAAAACTCGCTACCACCGAACAAGAACTCGCGTTCTAGCAGTCTTAAACTCCTTCCTCCATTCAATGGTAATTTAATTAAACTGTAATTTGCAACACTGTGATTGCATCCATGACCTTATCACTTCACTTATTTTCTTAGCGAAGTAGAATTTCCGAGGGAGGTAGGTCAATCTCAAGAATGGTTCTGGGATTTTCTAATCAAGTTGTCTACGGGGAGGTATGTATGAGTACATACGAGTACGAGTACGATTACATTTGTAGAGAACCAGAACATGAACATGAAATAGTTCTCATTATTGTCATTTGTTGTTTTAGAGTGCTACATCTTTATGGTATAATATGTATATACATGATCGTTTGTCCATATGGTAGTATACACTCGCTCGTACATATGTCCATATATGGTAACTTTAATTACTTTTTATGGCTTAGAAACTGCTATTACCGTATAATCAAAAGGCTTCAAAGACGAACGATTCTAACGGCTCGGGCTGTGGGCCTGAAATTTGGTCTACCCGAGTGATAGAAAAACATGAACAAAGCATGGTTTACCCATGACGAACGTTGTCGGTTATAATTTAATTTCTTCTTTATTATATTTATGCTGGAGTCTGAAATTAAACAGACTAACATAACTTCGCTGTATTTTGTTGCTGGTGTGACATTTTGTTCGCGAGAGTGTACCTTTTAATTTTCTTAGGAAAACTGAGACTTGTCTTGTATGTGTTATTAGAAATGTAATAAAAACAAAAACTGTAAGACGCGTATTAAGAGTAAAGGCGTATTAAGAGGTGACAACACAATTAAGAAAGATGACAGACGAGCACATAAAAATTTTAGGTTAAAGCAAATGCAAATGCATATGAATATGAATATAATTTTTATTAAATATTAATTTTCTCTGCTATATATTGTAGTAGAATTTCACACTGATTAATTGTACTATGCATTTAAAATATATAATAAAGTATCTAGGTCTTTTTAAACAACGAAAAAATGTTTTTTACATTCAAGGGCGGTGACAAAAATCTATAACGCAACACATTTTTCTTTCTTTTTTTAAATTATAATTTTTTCTAAATATAAATGTATTTATAAATCGGCGCGCGGTCAAGGGATTTTTAGTACCATTAAAATATTTGCACACAACGCGGCCGGCAGAAAATTAGGCAGGAAAGAAAGAGAGGTACCGATGTATAGTACGTTGGTTTTAAATGTCTGAATGTTATAATGACTATGACATAAACACCTCGGCAAGGCATTCTATAAGCAGTACGTCTTACGAACGAATCACGATATTTTAGAGTACGTCGAAAGTGGGCTTAAGGGTGTGCTGCTGAGCATTAAAAGCGAGACGGGTGTTACAGTTAAAAGTTTGAAGGGGCTACTGGCAATTCCCAAGGAGCACTGATGGTGGAAATAGCGATAAAATAAGGTGAAGCAGGACACATTACGTCGATGTTCAAGTAATATTGGCGTTACGGTTTTGGATCCTATTTATCTAGCAAGTGCAAGGTGCTTTCAAGGGCACCTGACCAGATGTGGGCATTGCATTGCAATTTTGAGCGGATGAATGCCTTATGTATTGAGGCCAGATCAGAGGAGTGAAATATTTCTTAAGCCGTTTCAGGAAACCTAGACATTTCGCAGCATTTTTGGCGACATCGAATATGTAGCCATTCCAACGTAGGTTGTTGTGGACACACATACCGAGAATGGAAAGTTTTTTGGTTTCGACGATGCAAGTGCCATTCATGGATAATGGCTGGGTATTTAAATTTCACTTTAACAAGGGCAGAGAGCATTGTGTTTTGGAAGCATTAAACTCCACTCTGTTGATACTTCTCCAATTAGTTATGGAGTTAATATAGGAATTTAATGAGCTTAATATTTATATGCTGCCGTTCCCGTCCTACAGCCGAAGAGCAGGAACGTGAGTTCGGAAACGAATATGAAAAGCAAAGAGTACCTACTGTCTTCATTGAGAAGTTTTCGTGTTTCGAGATATTTCATGAGCTGACGGTTTATCAGCGTTTCCATGACCTTGGAAGGAAGGGATGTAAGTGTAATGGGTCTGTAGGAGAACAGAGAAGATTCGCCTTTTTTAGGACTGGACAAATGATGTTTTCCATCTGCTCTGAAAGAGTCCTAAACCGTAGGGTTGATGAAAAAGCTTACGAAATGGTTTTGCCAGCGAGCAAAAACACGTCTTCAGAAGAAGGGGAGATATACCAACTCGACCACCGGACTTGTGTATATTAAGATCTTTAAGTATTTTGTGGTAGCACACATGCGCGAAAGTGGATTCGTCCCATTGAAGAGTTGACGTACCCAAGTGCAGGCGAGGACAAAGCGCTACCTGGAAAGGTTGAGCTGGCTGCAAAGTGTGCAGCACATCAACGGTCTACTTATCGGTTTGAGAAGTTAAAAACAAGTTCAGGTGTAGGCGGTATGACTATCAATGTCTGATATTCGCGTGGGTTCATTTACAAGCTGGGTCAAGTTGTTTTCCGCAGCGTAGTTCTCAACACACCATCCTTCGGGGGCTGTCTGTCCAGAATGTCGAAGGCACCCAGAATTATGTATATTGTATATATAAATCGCCCGCAGTAGCAATTTCAGTATGATCATACAGGGATGCAATTGTTTGAACGGAGTCAGACAGAGCATCAAACTTGTTAAAAGTCGAATTGCTGTCCAGTGAATAATTTGTTTACGGAGATGGGATTTCAACCACATGAAATTGAATTCCTACATCTACATCACTACGGACGTAAATGGCGAGACCGCGGTGAGAAAAGAATAGTGGCACTAGTTCATAGCCAGGTATGTAGCCCTTACGTGGTTTCTCCAACATCAACCATGGGGAAATTTTGTGAAACTCAAAAGACAACATAAAAACAACAATTTCAACTAGTTGCATACGTTAATGATATTGCCATCATTCGCAAGTATTGGAACAGAAACGGCAAAACAACTTGCGTTTTGAAGAAAAGCAAAACCAAGTTTATACTGCCAATAATATGGCATAAAAAACTCCGACAGATCGAAATGATCGAACTATATTATATTGCTTTTGGTTTGAAGTTTTTAGAGACTTTACCTGGTTCAGCTTTACGTTCAAGGTGACCTATTCTTCTGGACCGAAAATTACCCGAAAAACTTTTCTTTCGAAGCATTAGAATCCGCTTTAGTCAGTGTCTAACGCCAAAAGAAGCAGCTATTAGCTTTTGCTTTAGGTGGTGCTAAAAATTGGGGTGATCCAGGGTCTAACTAATAAGCCTTTCTAGTTAAATCGATCCTTAGCTAACTTACTCTAGTTGCCCATGTTCAGGCCGAACATATCGCAAAACATGTTCCCCTGTCGGTAGAGGCCTGATAAAGCATTGTTGTAATCAAAACATTCGGTTATCGTCGTTAGATATGCTGACTGACAGCATATCTAGTCTGGGTAAACAATGCAAACTCACATTTTATGGTCTCCTTAAGAGATTAAACATTATAAGGAGATAACCATGTTTACCTTTTTTGAATCACCACGTTGGGATGCTTTTGTTTGTTTCTCGAATATTGATAAGAACAATCACTGTAAATACATTGTATTTTTTTTTGACTCATTAGCATGTATATAGTTCGCAGTGGAATTAGTATTTCCATGTATTTGTAAATTAAGTAGGGATAAAAATTTGTATAAAAGAACCACAGATTTTAGAATAAACTCAGTTAAGTTTTGAACACCGAAGTAGTAAGTGTTTTCATTTAACATCGTGAACTAGATGATTTTCCTAGTCTCACCACCCTTTCGTCGGAACTTTAATAACTAGAAGAGTTACCTAGTTATCTCCCGGAACTCCGGACTATTTGGAGGAAGTCATCAGTGATCTAGACGACGTTCCTAGATCACCAACGCCCAAGTAGTAATACTTGGTTCTTCAAGGAATCCAGAATTGTTCCAAGTTCCACGATAATCGACTGCGAAGAATCTGAGTAAAGTTGTACTGGCTTAGAGATTCTACCTAAGCCACTCTGCAATCTTTCCAGACTCCAAGTAGTCATCGTGTTTGGAACCCACCTCCTAAGACTGGAGGTATTTCAGCGCGAGGAGCCCACGCTAAACAGGTATAAGTCCCCTTCTACTTGTGCAGGGATTAGCAAAAGTGATTAGCCACCGGTATTATACATACGTTTGATAATGGTGGTATCAGACTTGCTTTTGAAAGGCACACTTAACTATTGATGGCCATGAGGATGGAGAAGAGGCACTGTACTGTACATAGTACTGCTGTGTCGTAACACTGGACGTAAAGAACGCTTTCAACACCACGAGTTGTGTACATGCTCTAGAAGCGCTTCAAAACCTGAAAGTATCAATTTACATCCGAAACATTGTGAAAAACTATTTCCGACAGAGAGTGTTACTATACCATACAAACTGTGGTTTGATGGAGTACATGGTCACAGAAGAAGTACCACAAGGATCGGTCTTGGTGCCGGTACTATAGAATGTAATGTACGATGGCATTCTTCGTCTTGATCAGGTGAACAGGTGAAACTAACATCGTGGGGTTTGCGGACGACATCGCTCTTACCGAAACCGCAAAACTTTTAGGAGAAGCAACGAAATAATTTCAATTGTACGATGGCAACTGGCATCAAATGGTCTGACGCTAGCTGAACACAAAACTGAAGCGGTTTAATTACAAGCAGAAAACAAAAAGAATTGTGATCACAATATATGAACATGAAATAATATCGAATTATAATAGGACCCAGCCATAGCAGGAGTCTTCTCCTAGATAAAGTAGTTACGTCAGTACTGCTTTATGGATCACCAATCTGGGCCGAAGTTATGAAAGTGAAATCTTACAAAAGGAAAATCAAAGCAAATTTCGAACGAGCAGGTATGCGTTATCGCAGGAACGCTTCCAATTGATATACTTGCAGAAGAGCTGCAGAGAAGGTTTATAAAGAACAAACAAGAGGGGCAGCTCCCGGATAGTGACACCGACGCAACAGAAAGAAACACAGGTTTCAGAAAGCGGCTTCAACGCTGGAGACTCTCGTCAAAAGGCCGATGGAGTTTTCGCCTTGTTCCGACTATCGAAACTTGGATAAACCGCAAGCACGGTGAAGTTAATTTCTACATAATAAAATATCTAACGGTACATGAGAGTTTTCGGTCATACCATATCTATACCGTTTTAAAAGCGACGAGTCCCACCTTTGCCCATTTTGTAATTATGCTCCTCCACTGCCCACGATTCCAGATACAAAGAGAAACTCTTCGGGGAATACCGGAAGAAGAACCAATTCCCGATCATCAGTCGTTCATAGACCTCCGTGAGGAATAAACGTGTGTTTCGACTTTTGCCAGAGTGAAAAATATAGTGATTTCATACTAAAAACAATTGGTTGCAGTTTTGCTAATTCAGGCTGTAGTCAAGCGGTTAGCGGCGTCGACTGGCAAATTGTGAGACCGCGGGTTCGAGCCCAGTCTAAGTTTTGGGACTTTTCTTTTTTTTGTTTTTGTATTTCTTAAATTCTGAGAATAGTACATAGTGTTATCAGAAAAAAACAGTCACGTGATGGATGGTGGAGAGCGCTCCGCTCTTCCCATAACGGGAGTGGAAAAAGGCAAACACAGTGTTGCCGGTGCCGTGGCGAAAGCCATTAAAAGGAGGAGGAGTTTGAAAACCCCTCCTAGCCTAACAAAAAAGAAAATAAATTCCGTTTTAACGGCTGATGAGGTTCATTATGAGGGGGTCAATAACAACTTTGCCTCTCTAGCGGCATCCGAATCGGACGATGAGGATGAAATGATAAAAGATATCAGCTGCAGCATTGAAAAGCTAAAAGAAAAAATGCTTGCTGTTAAGCAGAAACAAACTGCACGCAGGCAGAGGGAGCAATTAGAGGTAGAAAACAGCAGCAGCAGAAACAGCAACAGCTGCAAAAACAACAACACCAACAGCTGAAACCACAGCAGCTGAAAAAATAGCAGCAGCAACAACAACAACAACAACAGCAGCAGCAGCAACAACAACAACAGCAACAGCAGAAGAAGAAGGACAAGGTGTCTCCTATCAACACCTATAAATTGGAGGTAAATGAAACCAAGGACCTGTGTAAGTTGGTCATTGGTAATAATTTTAATATTAAGCGATTAGGGAAAGACCGCCATGCCATTCACTGTAATACAGTGGAGGACTACGCGAAAGTGAAAGAGCTCCTAAAAGAAACGACGACGGAGCACTACTCATTCACACCGAAGTGTGAAAAGCGGCAATCGATGCTGCTGAAGGGGTTGGAACCGTCTTCTGATCATGAGGAGATCCTGGCACTGCTCAAAGAGAAGGAGTGCGAAGGACTCAAGTTTGTAGGGGTAAAGCCATTTACCACAGCTAGAGCCAGGCGGGAGAAACGGAGTCTGCCGTTCTTCCTGGTGCAGCTCAGTCCCGAAAGCCGTCTGGATAGTCTAAGGAGTATCAATGTCCTAGACTACCAGGTGGTTCACTGGGAAAAACTAAAAAGGAGCGAAGGCGTTATACAATGCGTTCGCTGCCAGAGGTTCGGGCACGCCGCGTCGAACTGCCAAATGCAGCCTCGATGCGTGAAGTGCGATAAGAACCACAGTTCCGAAGAGTGTGCTCTGGGTGATGACGGAGCACCCGATAGGTCGCAGCTCTCGTGCGTGTTATGTGGAAACGTGGGACACACCGCAAACTATCGGGGTTGTCCTAAGTTCGCTGACATTAAGAAAGCAAAACTGGCTCGGCAGCAGAAGGTGGAGGTCAAACGTTCACCTGTGAGGTTTCAAACACCAGCCGTCACGCCCCAAATTTCCTACGCCCAAATGGCGTCAGGTAGGGGGGCTACGGTATAGCAAGCTACTGTTGCTTCTCCGGCGCCAACGCCGAGAACAACGGAAGCTGCACCTAACATGCTAGCCATCTTACTCGCAATCCAAGGGCAGATGGCTCAGCTGCAAAAGCAGGTTCAAGAACAGGCCAAGCGTGTGGATCAGATCTACTCGCTGCTGCTGGGCCTAACGCAATACATGCCGTAATGGGTACGCACATGGTGGAGTAAACTTTGAAGGTCCTTCCGGTGAATGTTAATTCACTGATTAGGATTGAACGGAGAGCCGCGATGTTTAAATTGCTACAAGACTAAACTCCTGATGTGCTTTTCGCTATCGAAACCAAGCTAACCGATAAGCACAAACTGGAGTACAATAATTATATGGTTAGAAGAAGAAACCGGCCCAGATCCAAACGTGGAGGCGGTGTCGCGATCTTCATTAAAGAAGGTATAAAATTTCACAGAGTGTACAAGGGCGTGTTGCGCAGGTTCTGGGTGTTGGAGGCAGTCGTCATTTACATACCGCTCCGCAGTAGAAAGCGGCTGTACTTGGCCTCTGTTTATGCACCTGGGGCTTCACAATCCACCCTATTCATTACAGAGCTCGACACGCTTTTTCGACTTCTGAGGCTGGAATCGGGGGAGAATTATTTTATAATCGGCGGGGATTTCAACGCTAGACACAGGGATTGGGGAAATAATTTGCCAAATACTAGAGGGAACCTACTACTCGATTGGTGGGGTCAGCACGATGTCATGTACAGACTCGGTCTTAAAGCGACGGATAAGCCGTCGTTTCCCAGAGGCGGGTCTTATTTGGATCTACTGCTGTACGACGAACGTATACGACTGACAGGTACGAATTGTATTATACGAGTATATGACAACGACCATTGCAATTATTAAAAATTACAGTTCCCAACGAAATTGCGGAAGTGGAGGAGTTTGTCCAAAGATATACTTACAACTACAGTAAGACTCGATGGACACGCTTCTCCGCAACCTTGACTAGAGCGCTCTCCTCGAACACGCTCCACCCACCGTCCAATAGGAATTTGTCAAACGAGGAGATCGACAATTACCTAAAACAAATGGACGAGACAATTAAACAAACTATGGACACTACAATACCGCGGTATCGACGTACGACTAATGAAGACCTGTTCCGCAATCCCACTATTGACGCACTGCACCGACAGAAGAGTAGACTTCTGACAAGACTCAAAAACTTGTACAGACAGTTAACTGACCGACAAGACCAGGAGATTAGGACACTGAAGTCGTCGATTAAAAATATCCAAACGCTAATAAAAGAAAATTACAGAATTTCTGTAAGTTTGTATTGGAATAACAAGGTTCGGGCTGTAAACACCAGCAACCCGAATATGTTTCCGCAAATAAATAAACTATTTCGGAGAAAAAATCAAAACGACCTTCAGTGTCTTAAAATAGCCCGGACAACAGACAACGAACGGTTACTGACAATAGCAGGTATTGATCCAAATGAGGCCGCTGATGATGACGACTTCTTTGTGATCGAGGATCCACAGGAGAAGGTTGAGACCATAGGGGCGACTTTCCAGGAAGTATACAAGGCCAGTGATACCATTGGCCCTAATTATGACCTGGACAATCGCGTCTTGGTGCACGACTTCTGCATTCGAAATGAAATAGGGAACTGGCCATCCGAGGGCTCTGGTTTCACCCGGTTTAGCGACAAAAATATGGCAAATAACGTCATTGCCAGAGAGAGTGGCCCGTTCATTTCGAAGGAAGAACTCCGTGAGATCTTCGACACAATCAGGTCTAAGAAATCAGTGGGGACCGATGGTATTCCGAACATCGTGCTTCGACATCTTCCTCTAGAAGCGGTGGACATTTACACCACCCTGTTTAATAATGCAATGAATAATGCACATTATCCAGCGCATTGGAAAGGATATATCCAATCCAGCGAATCTCCGGTCGATAAGTCTCCTTCCGAATATCAGTAAGGTTTTTGAAAAGGTAATCAATAGAGCTCTGTCTAGGTGGGTTGAGGACAGACATACGAGTATAGTTCCGGATAATCAATTCGGTTTTAAGGCGGGACATGATATCTCAGATGCCGCGTCTAAACTGGTGTCCGATATCCAATGGAATAAAGGCAAAAAACAGTGTACTGGTGCCTGCCTTGTTGACTTGGAGAAGGCCTTCGACACCGTATGGTTAGAGGGTCTTTTCTATAAGGTGACTAGGCTGGGGATCAGCAAACCACTCTTGTACATTCTTTATAATATGCTAACCAACAGATAGTTCATCGTGAAAAATGGTGATGTGACTTCTGTTGGAATATTTCAAATTAAAAATGGTTTCAGCGAGGCGCGGTCAATTCGCCGATCCTTTTCAACATTTTTACAAGCGACTTGATAGTTTCACTTCCCCATACTATTGCGTACGCAGACGATTTGGTAGCGTACAGAACAGGTCCAAAAATCGAGGTCATTAATACTCTCTTGCAGCGTGACTTCGATAAGATAAGACGATTTTGCGTTGACTGGAAGTTGAAAATCAACTTTCAGAAGTCGGAAACCATTCTCTTTAGGATGCCGTTGTCTGGAGCCTCTAGGGATACCAGAAAAAATTGGCGAAAGTTCTCTATCGTTTGACAATACGGACAGCCTCTTGCCTGTCGAAATGTAGTCAGATACCTTGGAATCTGGCTAGATCAGTTTCTGTATTTTGGCAAAAATGTAGATGCTGCTCTGGCCAGAGCTAAAGGTGCTTAAGATTCGGGTGTTTGAGAGGGCTTGTCTTAAGGCTTGTCTTCGCTTGTATAGAACACCAGAGTCGGAGTACAAGAAATTTTATCCAAACGAGGTCCTTTACAATAGGGCGAACCTAATACGAGTGGACAACTTCGTAATTAAGTTGACTCGAAGGCACATCTGGGGCTTACTACCCCAATTACCTTTACCACGAGAGTGTACGCTCTGACGGCTTCGTTCCACCGGAAGCATTCCTCTACCTAGATCAGATAGGGTTGATCCAGGATAGATCAGCGGTGCCATTAATCTTCCATGTCGCTCGGACAGCTGGGGACAGGCGACTCAACTACAACAGAGACGTCGCACACGGCAGTTTGGATCGCCTCAGGTTCAGTACGGCGGTGGGGAATCGCGATAAGAGGGATGTCGTTCGGCAGCACCAGCATTTCTGGTGGTTGAATGATGGGGAAGATGTTTCGTCGTCGTTTCCGTCAATTACGGACCAGCCTCACTAATGAGACAGAGCTGACCAATTTATTTGCTCTGCAAATAGCGGTGACCAGCTTACATAGGTTTAGGTTAGCATTTAAGAAACATATACATATATCAGTGTATACAAAGGTGTATACTGATATATGTGTATGATTGTGTATAATGTCTATTTGTATTTATGTGTGTATTGTACATTTAGGTTAGGTAGGCTAAGGTTTATTTTAAGTTAGATATTAAGTTTTTATAAAAATTAAAAAATTATGTCCATATGCTAAGTTTTTGTTAGCAATTTTTCTTTTTCTTAGCTTAATAGTAAATAAATATTAGTAAAGAAAATGTAAATAAAGTCGAAAGACATAGACATAAGAATTTAGAGTAGCTTAGAGCGCCTGTGTGGGGCCAGTAAGTTAGTATAAGATTGTTAAGTAATTGTAAGCTAGCATTTAAGCATTCCCGAGAACATAGTACGTCACATGTTAGAATCGGAAGTGGAACACTGTGAGCCTCTTTGCGTGAAATGTATGCAAACAGCTAAGGAGCATAGAGTGAGAAAGGAGAGAAAGCGAGGAAAACGCATGAAACAATGCAGCAATATACGCATACCACAGCACGAAAATGGGTAGAAGAAGCCAAGAATCAAGAAGAGCAAACGCCGCACAGTGGCCCATTTAGGCAAAAGTATTGTATAATACTTGCATAATTGAATTTTCGGGTGGGTCTATAGTGCAAAATGTTTAAATTCACTGGATTGCCAAATGTTTGAAGCTCTGGTAATCGAAAAAAACAATAGTTCTGCTTGACTCTACAAGCAAACTTGAGTAACTTTTAGGGTCACATACAAATTTATTTTTTGTATTTATTTTCTTTGAACAATTTTTTTTTCGTTTTGTGTGATATTTGTAAAATTGAAAATGATGGAATTTTTTTTAAATTTTTTTTATAACTATTTAATTTAATGTTTTTTGAAACACTATTTCTGTCACACTTTTTGGACTTTAGGTTGAGTTTTGAAAAAACTTCCGAAAGGATCCGATCGAAGCTCAACAGAAAATTAATTCCAATATATTTGTAAATATGTACCTGAAAACTCAAGTGTGGGAACTTGCATCCCCCTATGCTAGAGAGATTTGATTTGAAGAGGTCAGCCAAATTTAATTTCTTTTCTCTCTGTCTCTGTCTCATTGGAGAAGTATTGCGCTGTGCTGTTTTAAACTCAAACCCAAATTTTAATTTTGTTTGTAATGAGTAATAATTATTTACTATTGGCTTTGTTCCAAAACATTATCATATGATAACAATTCAAGGATTATGATTACGATTGGCGGAAAAAAAATGTGTTACATCATTAAAGCAAACGGTTGTATTAGAAAGTATTATTACCTACAAAGTAAAAATGGGTTTTTAAACAATTTAATAGAAATTATTGTCAACGTCTTGAATGCAAAAGAGTTCATGTGTACCGTAAAAAATTATTACCTACCAACTGTCCGATGAAATTAAAAAAAAATTATTATCAATTTATGCGTATCTTCAATCCCCGACCAAGAAAGAATTTCCAAAATACTGAAAGAACAGAAGTAACGTGCGATTTCCAAGTAAATCAAGCCATTAAGAGGACGGCCAAGGAAATCAATAACTGAGTGCTCGACGCTTACCAAAAAACAAAAAACTAATAAGTGCTACCGAAAACTTCAGTGGTTAGATCTTCCTAATACCTTAGCAATATAGTATAATAAGGATCATGAAAATATAAAAGCTAATGTAGGTAACCAAGGCTGTCTCTGTCGCAAGTCCACTGCGGGTCAAAAGAATAAAAGAAAACATTTCAACTCCTCAAAACGATCCTGTTAAGTATAATATAATAGTTATAATGATTTGGATATGCCAAAAGCAAAATATGAGATTTTAAGAAGACCCCTCAGAAAACACAAATTAGATGTTCTTCCATCCTACAGAATGAAAATAATAAAAGAGGCTGTTCCAGAAAATTACGAAATGACGGAAATACCAGCTAGAATGAAACTTCAAGACATGATGGATCATACTGCAAGGCGGCTCTTAGAAAGCAAAAGTAAGGGGAAATTAATTGGATTTCCAAGAATTATTACATTACAGAGTATTATGATGGATAATCTGAACAAGGTGCCAACAAGCAAAAAATAAATAAACCCGATGGTGAAGTAGATGTATTAAATTAGTAATTTGATTGAATTTGAACCCTCGTTCATCATCAGTTTATTTTTGCCGACACATAATGTTCCAATACATATGCAAAGTAAACTGGAGAACTTATAAAAAGTGTTTTATTATTATTGGCCCGGGTCTACCCCGGACAACTTTATTAAGCTTATTAACAAGCCAAACTTAAAACTAGACTTAAAAACTAACAAAGATATATTTAACCTAATGGGGCGAGGAGAAATGGTGGACGGGGGAGATTTTAAGGGAGTGGCATATTGAGCAGCGCTGTTTTTATTTCTTGTTTGCTGCTATTTAGGTCAAAGACTTCGGCGTAGTTGTTCGTTATACGCAACATTCTGGGTTCAAAGTGACCGTAGTTGGTGCGGTGAGTTCGGATCAGGAAGAGTGGGACAGATCTTAGATTACGGGGATTGGGAGTGAATGCAATATTTTGCGTTATTCTCGAGCAGTCGATATTTTCAGTCAGTAACTGGTGGATAAAAAGTACATCAGCGGCTTCACGACGTTTTTTTAGGGTATGCATGCTAATTAGTTTTAGCCTATTTTCATAGGAGGTAATCCATATGGATCGGCCCAAGGTAGACCACGAAGTGCAAAACGGATAAACCTGCGTTGGACTGCTTCTATTCTTTGAATGTAGGTTAGTTTATAGGGTGACCAAACTTGGCTGCAGTATTCGAGAAGAGGCCTTACAAAAGTAATGTACAGGGACTTTGTAACGTAAGGGTTGGAAAATTCTTTTGACTAGCGTTTGATAAAGCCGAGTGAAGAGTTAGCTTTATTTATAATGCTGTCAATATGTGAGTCGAAATTCTATTCTCTATCACAAATTATACCTAGATCCCGTACTTGGGTAGTGGAAGGAATAGGCTCATCGCAGATGAAGTAGTTTCTTGGAGGGGGAGGTAGACGTTTACGGGAATAGGTTATCGCTTGGCATTTGCTGACATTAAGCTCCAAAAAGTTTTGCTTGCACCATACCGAAAACTTATTCAAGTCATCTTGCAGGCAATGGGAGTCAGAAGGCAATGAGATGACTTTGGAAATTCTCATGTCATCAGCGAAAATAGAAAGATTAGAGTTCGTTAAAATTAAATTTATATCATTAATTGTGAGGATAAAGATGATTGGACCAAGATGACTACCCTGAGGGACACCAGATGTTGCTTTAATGGGTTCGGATATTGAAGATCTGAAGATGGCCCTGTATTCTCGGTCTTCTAAATAGGATTTGGTCCATGCACAAAATGAGGGGAAAAGCCAAGTTTTTTTTAGTTTAAAGATGATAAGTTGGTGAGAAATTTTATCGAATGCCTTTCTGAAATCTGTGGAAATTGAATCGACTTCGTCACCGTCTTCTAAAGCATGAAGAGTCCTAGAGACGAACTCTGTTAGGTTAGTGGTCGTTGATTTACCTTTCATGAAGCCGTGCTGATTTGTGCAGATAGTCGGCCTACAGTACGGAAGCAGTTGTTGATAGACTATGCTTTCAAAAAATTTGGGTATGCAAGAGAGTTTTGCTATGGGCCTATAATTATCGACTTCGGCCTTACTTCCTTTTTTATGAATAGGGATAATGTAAGATTCCTTCCATAGGAAAGGAAAAGTACCTGTTGAGACAGACAAGTTGAATAGGGCAGCAGAGGAGGACCGAGATGGGTAACACACTCTTTTATTACAATAGCCGGAATTCCATCAGGGCCGGACGAGAAATCATCTTTAAGTTTGGTAATGTTTTCAGATACCAAAGTTGTTGTTATATTTAGTGAAATGGCTGACGTCTCAGGATAGTTTCTCATATAGCTAAAGTAGCTAGGATCGGGTTCAGCTGTTTTCTTAGAAAAGGATTTGTTAAAATGAGAGGCAAAGAAATTTGCAATGGTTTTTGGGTCGGCAGAAGATTCACGAAGAAATTTAAGAGTAGATGGATAGCCGTCTGACTTTCTTTTGGTATTAATAAACTGGTAGAAGCGTTTAGTGTAGTCAACGATATCAAAAAATCGCTAATCTACAACTTACTGAATAGAAAGTTGAAGTAGGGATAGTTGTCAATCACGAGTTCCTTTTAGCTATGATTGACAGAAAAGTTCTGAATGAAATGACAGACTCATATTGACATATGGGTCATACATACTCCGTATGAAAAGAACACAAGAAAATTTCAACAATTAAGAGGAATCAAATGAAGATGAACATAACTACTCGTATGAATATGGAATCTCTCCATTACTTACTTTACTCCATCTCTCAATCAATGAGGCAGAAAAAAAAAGAAAACAAGAGCTCCAAAAGCATTTTCGCGATGAAATTGGGCTCGATGTCAATAGACCAAAAAAAGTATTTGGAAATACAATGGGAATACTTCGAGCAGATTTTTTCAAAAATCAAAGGTAACAGCTCTAATAATTGGGGCCATTAGAGAGGTAATAACGAGGCTTGAAGTAATACTTAATGTTTGTTAACACTGTCAGGTGTTAATATGCCTTATACCAAGGAAACAACAGAGTTATTAAAGCAAACATTTCACATATACTCTTCATAGAACTTTAGATCATAGTCAAAATATAATCGAGTACCAATCGCAAATGCTTGGAGAATTGTCAGAAGCTCAGGAATCTAAAAATACAGACTACAAGAAATATAGATATCAAAATTCCTGCAAGGTTTCAAAGATGCGGCAGAATGAATATTTTTTCAACATACTTGCAGCCCCATCAGACTCACGTTTTCAAGAAATCTGGTGTTCTTTTTTATTTAAATTTTTGGTCCGTTTACTTTTTCTCCATTGTTAGACTTGAAATGAATCACTAAAGTATTTTATTATGTACCCTGATGTGCCACAAAATAAGAAAAAATGCTCTTTTGATACACTCAAAAAACACATTTCAAAAATAGTTCGTTTACGTAATACTTATTACTTCAATCATGGTCTGTTACGTTTTGTTTATCCTCTGTGGTGAAAATGTCCTATTTCAGCAGAAGATTCTGAAACACCCTGTGAAACATTTTTCCTTTAACCAGCAAATAAAATTGTCACGATATCTTTATCAGGTAAACACCCACACATACTCACATCCACAAAACGAGTGCAGCCACAAGCAAACATACCGATAGTCTTCGGTCGAATACAAGTAAGTCAACAATATGACAACAAAACAAGTACTTGGACAAACAAGCCCTTGAATTCTCGCTTAAAGCTACTTCCCTACCCCACGAAATTATGCCTTACGGCAGTTCTGTTGGGTGAGACGAAAACGATGATTCTTCACCGATACGTTGAGTTGACTTTAGCTCAGAATGCTCGAATATCCAAAACACTGCAGTATTGCCTTACGTCCATCATAATATGAACAATTAGGTTGACGGTTTGTTGATCAAGAGTCAGTCATGTGCTCTTATGGATTTCAAGGTATGGAAAATTTGTGTTGGCTTTAGTTGCTTTACGTCTCGCTGCAAAATAAATATATGACATCACAAAAATTGATTGATCACGATTTGATAGCCCAATCCATTCACGGTAATAGCTTCACTCGCTTCATTTTTGAAGAAATAAGGTGGAATAATGTCTCCAGTTCAAAACCAACAACAAACGTTAACATTTTGGGGATAGAAAGCCATCTCGACAATCTTTCTTGGACCTTATAAGCCCAGTTGCAACAACTTTGTTTAATAAAAAATCATTGAAGATGAAAATATTCGCTATCGACCAAAATGATAAATTTTATGCATTTCCAACACCCAATTGGCAAAGTTACGACGCTGCTGATAGTTGACACATAATTCTTACGTCAATTGAACCTTATAGGATTTATAAACCAAGTTTTTATGCAAAATACTTTCATGGGTTTTGCATGGGGTCGAATTTGGTCCCAACTTGTCTCAAAGCTCAAATTCTGAACTAATTTAATAATTGTTGGGGGATAAGATACTCGTACTTCACATCGACAGGGAAGACTTCTAACTTTTCGAATTATTTTAGCGAAATTTTCAGAATTTTTGTACTGAATTTTAACAGTTTTAACGCGCTGTTGAGCGGCGTATCACTCCATTTTTATTAATAGCGTAGCTTTTACTTGATCTTGTCGCTCAGTATCCAGTACAAAATTCTCCATATTGACACTGAAATATTGAAATTCATTGAAATTGTTTTCGTAATTGCGACTTCCAATAGTTAGAAGAAACATCGCAACTTGACTCAGATGTCACAATTCAGTATTTCGTGGGACATAAACTACTTCGGGTGCCATGTATGAGCCGTTATTAACAGCTGCATTTTGTTACATGACCTGCGTTACCAGTATGTTATTGGATCAAAAGGATATTGTTTCTTTGTTTAGTCTCGTAGCAGTGTTACTGGTTTTTGTGCTTTTGCTTACCATTAGGAGCTACAATACATCCTATAGAGCTTTTAAATTTAAAATTTACAAATTTAAAATTTAAAAATTTTATTTCTTATTAACAAAATATGAAAACATAGAGTTGGCAGCAATGTAGTAATTACCTTCAAAGATATAGAGTGGCAGGTACTTCGCAGATCAAACACTCCGAATAGTCCATGATTGCAACACAACCACGTCAAATCACGTAAACGAATTACGTGCAAACAGTATTTTTGTTGAAGAAGCTACTAATGATGAGGTGTATGAAATTCTGAAAAACATGAATAAATCACCAGGAGTCGACGAAATTAGAGCGAGAGATATGAAGGTCCATGCTGAAGTATTTGCCCCAATAGTCTCGAAAATAATTAATCTAAGTTTAAACCGAGCCAAAATTCCAGACAAACTCAAGATTGCGGTTTTACGACCGATTTACAAAGGCGGGGTCAAAAATATCATTCCAAATTACAGGCCTATATCAATTCTGCCAGTAAATGAAAGGTTTCTGGAGGAAGTTGTGACGAGGCGATTGCTTAAATTTGTGGACAAATATTCATTAATTCACCCAAAACAGTATGGATTCCAAAAAAATAAAAACACAAATAAACTATTGGGAGAGTTTTCAAATACGATAAATGAAAGCCTGAACAGAAATCATCATGTCTTGGTACTTTTTATGGATTTCAGCAAAGCGTTCGATACTCTAAATCACACAAAGCTAATACAAGCATTGAGTCGACTTGGAATCCGGGGGTTGCGAACTGGTTGCATAACTACTTGTCTGGTAGAACCTTCCGAGTAAAAATTAAAGATTTCTCTAGCGCAGACATATCGACTTCTTATGGAGTACCACACGGATCAAAACTTGAACCACTTCTATTTATTTTATTTACCAATGAACTGCTTCGGGTTTTCACCAACAGCATTCCATTTGCATTTGCAGATGATACGGCAATAGTTGTTAGACCGAATTTGACAACGCAGTTGAATAATGCCATGATAACGGGCTTATACTAAATTCGTCGAAAACAAAAATGATGCACATTCGATGTCCTCATCATAAAAAAACGGATCAAACAATCAGGTTCAACAGCAACATTTGTCAAAGTACAGGACACGATATTGAAGTTGTGGATAGCTAAAAATACTTATGATTGGGAGTTGATAGCCATTTCTTATGGAATAAGAAATAATAAGCTTCGCTCTAACCTCAAAAAAGCTCTTTTTGATCTTATCTATCTGGGTTACTATTCGACGCCTCCGATCCAGAAGCAGGTGTATTATGCCTTAGTGGAATCTAAACTAAGGTATCATCAATACCAGCGTACCACACAACGCCCGCGAAGAGAGCATCATGAAAGTACTAGGAGTTGAGGAGATATTTAAGATGTCGATGGCGCTTGAGTACTACGACGACAACCGCTTTAAGATACCAATTTAACACCAAGTGAATACAAGAAGACGCGCTCAGGGGATGCTTCAAATACCTCCCAATAACAACATGTACGGCAAAAGGCAGCTAAAACATAACGTTCCGACCATATTAAACGAGATTCCTCAACCATACTTAAGCATCGTAAATTTAACTATTAGGAAAAAACTTTTAAAACAATTCTTTTTTTCTTAATCATAAAAAAAACACTGAACTACAATTTTTTGCAACCACGGTTAAGCATAATATATATTTTATAATTAGCAAAACAACCTTCTGCAGATAAGCCTGGAGGCTTCGCGGAAAATCATATTATTGTCAACAATTTTATTGAGATAAATAAAACCTTAACTACTAAAAAATTAAAAACTATTTACATAATTGGCAGAACTCAACGGGCTATGATGGGTGCGTTCTTTAGTATTGAAATGGAACATGCCAAGATAGGTTTACTGGTGAATGAGGGCAAAACTAAGTATATGCTATCAAAAAGAAGGGACACACAACGTCGACGAATTGAAAACTTGCAGTCGACAGCTAATACTTTGTGGTAGTAAGGGACTTTGTCTAACTTGGCTCTGCTATTAATCCTGTCAACAACATCTAATTAGAAATAAAACGAAGAATCACTCTTGACAATTGCTGTTTCTTTGCGCTAAAAAGGCAAAGGAGATTCTATATAAGACCATTATCACTGCAGGCCTACTTTATGAAACAGGAGCATGAAATCTATTAAAAGCAGGTGGAGATATATGCGGACGAGAGAAAACTTCTTCATAAGATATTGGTTCCAATCTACGTTGATGTGCTTTGGATGAGAACATTAAACGACAAATTATACGAGCTATACGGAAACATCGATTTAGTCAGAAAACAGCACATTAGTGGTGGAAGGTGGCTAATAATTCTCCGGCCTGCAGAGTCTTCGAATCGTTAAGTATCGAGCTAACTGAAGAGGCTTATTACTGGAAGCTCAGGTTCACCCCGAACGTAGCGCCATCAAAATAAATAATTAGAGTGAGACGCAAATATAGAGTTGAAGTAACATAAAGCAACCTCTTGTCTAAGTTAGGTTAAGTGTAAACTTTGGAGCGCTATCTTATCTCAGCAGCATCATTTTAGCTTTTGTTTTTTATGATATACAGAGAATGTTCAAAATATAAGGAGCACTTCAAAAATTTCATTAAAAATATGAAAACAATGCCAGAATGAATTCGTGCGTTAAAAAAAGTTAAGAGAGGTGTGACAAAATATTAAATTGAACAATTTGTTGCCTCTATAAATAATAAATAAATATGATAAATTTCAAAATTATAAATTTGAATTTTTTATTTCATGTTCCAAAATCAAAATCCACAGCAATAAACAAAAAATATGTGAAAAAATGCTGTGTTCCTAATATTTTGAACACTATCTGTAAATGTGAAAAAAATATTTAAAAAAGAGTTTTTTTTCCATCAGATCTACGAGTATGTTATTTATGTTTATATATTTTTCATTTTGTAACTTCAAATGCTTGCAATCAGTTATTCAAGACGCGTTCTATATTTCGAGTATTACGTCTTCGCATAATCAGCCCCTGGCCTTAAAACACTGACCTACTACAGCACCGTATCTATACCTCTGGATTCCAATTGGACATCAACGCATACCACAAAGCACCTCTCACTTGGTTAAAATATTCATCTTTTTATTAACAAGAATCTTTGCATAGTTTACGCTGTGTGCTGCTGCTGGTGCCTTCTGGAACCACTACGACTATCTATAGATAGCTGCACAAAACGGGTTTCATTGTAATTATTGTCTTCAGTGGTCATCGACACTACTCTGATCGTGTTCCTTTTTACCGGTATAAGAAGAAAAAACTAGGGTTGAATGGTAAGTTGAAATGTAAAGACTTTGCAAATCGGAAGGTGAATCAACTAACCAACCAACAAACCAACCGGCATTTTAAATGAGCGAAGGTCGCGTTGGGAAACTATCTCAGGCTAACTATTTGTACGTACATACATAAATCTACACAAACATCACCGACATGCGAATCCCACTGTCGAGATTTTGAAGCTAGTGTCGTTTCTCACCTTCTAACGCCTTACATACACTTGAACTTGTAGTGAACTTAACTGTGTTTCTAAGATACATAACTGGCGACTAACAACGTAATGTAACTTGATTTAGCAGTACAATGGATATAAAGTTGAAGGAGTAGTAAAAACAAGAACCATTTTCTTATTTAGTTACGTTTTACTGAATTTTATTCACATGCAGTTTGTATAAGAAATGATTTCTAACTTTTAAATGTGTTGCTGGTGTCGCTATCTAAGTGTCTAAAAATAAATAGATTTTTTAGCTACATAATACATAAATTTTGATGACCGAGATTACTTATGTATCAGAACTTATAATTTACTTCTCAGAACGTAAGTGAACGCAACAGCTTGTTACGTTCCATCATTGCATTAAAAAAAAGAAACAATTGTCTTTTCTGGTGGAATTGGTCGACTTTAGTCCAGATGCATATACATATTTGAAATGTCACAGCATATTGTACATATTTGTAACACAGCATTGGGAGTTTTGTTGTAATTATTAAATCTATCTATTTTTCGTTATAATTCGTTCTTCAAGCCGGAACGCTGGTATTCTTCCGCTGTACATATCTCAGCCACAGTAGTTCGTGTAGTTCGTCGTTGCATCTTCTTCTCGAAACGATTTTTTAAAATAAATATTAGTACCCTTAAAATGTCGGCACACAGCGCGTGGTAAGGAAAGTTAGGGAGAAAGAAAGAGAGGTACCGATGTACCTTTGTTTTGAATGTTTGAAGGTTATAATGTTCAGGAAACAAAGAGGTCGCATGGTATTCTATAAGCGAGTTGTATGGCTTAGGAAAAAATCACGATATATCAATGTACGTCTGAAAATGGTCTTGAGGGTAAACTGATGAGCATTCATAGCGGGTGTTACGATTAAAGGTTTGAAAGGGCGGAATGTTACTGACAATTTTAATGGAGCACTGGTTGTGAAAATAGCGATAGAGGAAGGTGAGACAGGAGACATTTGGTCGGTGTTCGAGGTTGTCAATTGATTGGGTGATATTATCATCACCGATGAATCTTATCGCATGGTTTTGAATTCTGTCTAGCAGGTGCAGAGTAGCTTTAGGAGCTTCTAACTAGATGTGGGCATTCTTGACGGATGAATGCCTTATATGTTGAGGCTAGATCAGAGGAGGTTAAGTATTTCCTACTTTGTTTGAGGAAACCTAGACATTTCGCAGCATTTTTAATGGCATCATGTGGTCATTCCAACGTAGGTTGTCATTGTCACACATACCGAGAACGGAAAGTTTTCAACGATGCAAGTGCTATTCGTGGATAATGGCTGGCTTTGGAAGCATTAAATTCCACTCTGTTGATTGTTCCCCAATTGGTGAATCTGCTAATATCGGAATTTAATGAGCCTAACATACGTTCGCGTTCCCTTTCTACAGCCAAAGAACAGGTACGTGAATCCGAAAACGAATATGAAAAGCAGAGAGTACTGTCGTCAGCAAAGGAATATATTGGACTAGAAGTAGCAGACAAGAGATCGTTGATGAAGATTAAAAAGAGTGTCGGATACAGAACGGAGCCTTGAGGCACACCAGCATTTGTTTTGTGAATATCAGACTTGAAACCATCCAAGACAACTTGAATTGAACGTTCCAAAAGGAAGTTTCTAATCCATTGAAGAAGAGATTTATCGATCCCAAATGCACGCATTTTCGACAAAAGAGCTTGATGTCAAACTCTGTCAAATGCCTTAGAAATATCAAGTGCAATTATTGTATCTTGTTTTCGCCAGATTGTTGTACGCTTTGGTTCTAATTTTCAGTGACACAAGCCATCAAATCACCAGTGGACCAGCACCCTACACATTTGTTGAAAAAAAAATCCCTCGATTTGTTAATCAGCTGAACAAGTTATTCTTATTAGAGAAAACAAACACAATTTGTTTGCTGCTTTCTCTGATTTACTAACACAATCAAATAAAACTGATAAATAGCGGGAGATACATTTATTAGCACAAAGTTTGAATATAGTTCCTGTGGGAAAAGACTGGGCTTATATCAGAGATGTGTTTGGCAGAATTGTAGGAAGCATGCCATTGTAAGTATTGATATTTGATATTTGTTTCAAATTCTTAGTTAAAAAATATCGGCAGGCCAAATTAGACAACTTCAAAAAAACGGGATCTGCAGGTGGTAAAGATTGCAAGCTCAGTTCCTGTGATAATATCGTGCTTGATATTATTATTGGACGAGAGTCAGCAGTTATATTTAATTGGCCTTGGAATTGAAGAGTCTATGGAACCCGGTAATACTGGTTAGTGAAATAAAAAAAATACAATTTCGTAACCTATAAATTTATATGTTTTTATATAGATCTCGTCCTAGTAGAAGTATGTTGGAAGAATTCACACAGAGAATTCTGCATCTCACTCTAATCCTATATTACCTTTAAATATAATGATGTAGTTTTAATATGATTTATTACATAATTTGCAGTCAAAAAACGACTAGCCAGGAAGGAGTGTCCAATGATTGTAACAAAACGAAAACTGATGATAGAACACTTCGAGTTGGTAAATTATAAAACTAGATTGGAGATTGCTTTGTTCGAAAAACAATTGAGTGTTCCTCCCTCGACTTTCCCCAAAAGTTTAGCGGATGGTGGATCTGACAAAATTGGTGTTCAAGACACGTCTGGTGATTCTAATACGGAAAATTACGATTCTCATTCTAAGGATAACAATGATGAATAAATTTCTTTTGAATTTAATTAAATTTGTATTTATTATAAAGCAAAGGAAGTGAATAAATATTTTCTATATGCATGTGTACTTATTTTGTTTTTATTCATATTGTAAATTTTGAAAAAAAGGTGAAAAGCTGCTGCTGTCTCATTTGTGCATCTTGCGACGGCGATGGGAATAAAGCTTAAACTTCATCGCTTGTTTCCTCTTGCTGGTCTGTATTTTCTTCTGTTTTTTCTTCCTCTAAGGTATAGATTACAAAACTGCGAGACATGTTGCACAGAGTAACACAGCATTCAAATATATTTGCGGGATCAACTCGCAGGTGTTTCAGGCACGGAAACTTTTCTTTCAAAACCCCGAATGCGCAGTCAATCAAGCGTTGTGCTTTCCTATGTGCTCTGTTGTATCGGATAACAGATTCCGTATTTGCGGATGAGGTTGAAGATGGCATTAGCCACTTTTTAATGGGTAAGCGCTGTCACCTAATATTACAGCATTGGGAAAAGGCCTCCATCCATTTTCCATTTTTTGAAATAGCGTACTTCGCGTACTCGCGCATCATGCACACTTCCCGGCCAGTTAGCACTGACATAATAGTATCTAAGGTCGGTTCCACATACTGCCATACAATTAATTGAATGTCTGCCATATCGGTCAACGAAAACTGATTCATTATTTGATGGTGCGTCCATGTTAATCAAAATATCATCGATTGCACCACATACTTCCGACACTTGTTTTTGAAATCCAACTTCATTTATTGCAGAAGTGACTTCTTGTATACACCGGCATACCGTCATTTTATTAACACTATGAACGTCACTTATAACATGGTACTGACATCCTGTCCCAAACCAATGCAAGGCTGTTAGTATTTTCTGCCTAACACTTAACGCTTTGCTTTTATTAGTTGGCGAACGTAATTTAAGGGAAAGTCCGTAAGGTAATCAACAATTTTATTAGCATACGAAATTTTTCGATGAATAAATTAGGCTCTATTTCGAAATTAATTTTTTCTTTATATATTTTTTTATTTCCTTGATTCTCCCTGTCACTGTCTGATTCAGAATGAAGAAAAAACATTTTGAAATAACCTTCCCACCATTATCACTTGGTAAACGCTATTGCAAATAATTAATTCTCACAACTCGGTTACTGTCGGTTGGAATTTCAACAAGTAGAGACTCTTTTTCTCCAACACTTGTTGTTTCCAGTTACAGAAAAATTAGACTTATCAAATCGCTTGTTGGGAATCTCTAAAACAAGTGTCGCAGCGCTCTCAGACTTGTTGTTACGTGTTACACGAATTTTCAACAATTGTTAAATTTTACTTGTTTAACAAGCACTTGTTGTATTGTGTTACAGGCCGAAAAATGTAGATGTAGGCTGTAAGCTGCCATGCCAATCGTTAACGTCAGTTATAAGGCTATGTGAATTCATTTGCCGGACGTTCTCCTTCTAATGTTTAGTCATTTCTGACAACACATTATAGTGTTATTACTTTTTCCCGATCAGCACAGGTTCTTATAAGTTTCGCCGATCAAGCCCGATTTGACGAAACCATCACTCGGTGGCGTTCACGAGGACACAAAATAAGGACAACTGATGTGCTATTCTAATAGTAAATGTAAATGTAAATTCACTTTCATTCATTGTCATATTATTATTTGAAAGAAAATTGAGAAGAGATTTGTTAATGTTACTTTAGAGCATCTGACCCTTACTCGTACATTCATAAGTAAGATATTTATGATACCATATGATTATATGCCATTTTAGCTTAATCTAAAAATAAATAAAAACATAATTAGCATAATACGCTTTAAATTACTAGCTTCTTCAAACTAAAACTTCGTTCACGTGACTGCAAGACCAAAACGATCTTGAAGTCGAACATTTATTCAGAGAAGTGCTTTTTTTGACCATGTGCTGCTCATTAACCTAATTGTTTAGACATAAACCTCTCGAAAAATATCCATACCTTTCGTGACAGAAAGTGAATTTAAAAAAAAGATTCAATAGCTCTCTTCCGTTCATTAAGTGCGTTCATTGACTTTTTATAAATCATCAGGAATACAAATTTAGGTATGTACGAGTACCTCGTATATACCTATGTGAATGCATACATCGAATTTTAAGCAGAACGAAAGAGTTGAGTTGAGACACAAACTGATGAATCTGTTCGTTCATATATTATAAAGAACTACCCACACTCTTACATACATATGCATATATAATGGACGGATTCGTGTTCGCATGTTTATTTATCAGATTTTTTCTGTTTGCCTAGATTCATTACATTCACATAATGCGCTATAATAGTTTTGAAGATAAACGTTAACGACGTGACCACTTGCACTTGTGAGTATTGTCACAATTAAAAAGCAGCTGAGGAAATAAAATAATTAAATTACGTTTCACTTGAAATGAAAATGAAACTTATTTTCTTTCGATTATGGGCACTAAAGAGTGCGCCATATGAGCGCATAATGCGGACTCAATTACTACAACTAATTACAATAGATCTTTCTTGAATTTCTCTGTTAGCGTTGAAATATGTTATATTTTCTTTTCATTTTATTCACTTCAGACTAGACTTTGAAGCAGTATAAGCGGACAATAGTAAGAACATATACTTTCCACTGCAGACCAGCATGTGTAAAAAGAGTTTTGTCACAAGGTAACGATTATTGAGACGCACACGAACGATGTTTGGATCGATCGAGAAATTTACTTTTAATTGAAAATTTCACCTGCCATCAATCAGAAGTGATTCGATAAGCATCTGTTCAACCTGGCACATGCAAGTACTTATAATTGCAAGTATAATGGCAATTATGAAAAGTTATGTGTCGGATTGACTAGATCAATTAAATTTTATTTTAAAAAATTAATTAGCATTCAATTATTTCTGCCAAACACATTTTATTTCTATTGGATTCCTTTGATTTACATGCGTTTGCTAATATTTTTCTGCTATTAAGAGTCTCACCAGTGAGATTTCATTTTATACATAGATTCCTACGGAAATTTCGTAATTAGCCAGATGTATTTCAAGTGTGATAAAAGCAACAGTTTAATTGGGCTTAGCACTGTAATAGGCTGATTGTAGATCAATAGCAGTAATTGTAAAACAGTAATATGGAGAAAGTGAGTAAAATCATTAAAAAGTATCAAATGTCGCCAACAGAAAGTCTTTTATAATAATATTTAATTAGGAAATATTGTTCTGTTCATAAAAGATTAGGGATTAAATCGACGGCTGCTTTATGAAAAGTAACAGATCATTAAGACCAGAAGATGGAAGGTCCTTGCAACTAAGTTAATTAACTAGAAACTGATAATTGGAACACAGATAGTGATGTGAGTCTTAGCTACTTACCTAGAATACTCATTTTTCACTCTCAGAGAAGGCATGGGATTTACAAAGTATGTGACAGACGGTCCTAATCTCTTCCTCGTCTCAGCAGCTTCTACAAAAGTCTTTCTGGTGCCTCATCCTCGATTCCCCATTTGAAGTCATGTGGCATGTCTTCTAAAAAATAATGACAATTCATTTTGGTTCACCCCTCCTAGCAATTCTATCATCTATGAAGATAGTTAAACACAGAGACACTAGACATTAATCATCACAGAACGTGAGGGATTAACACCAGTTTTTATTTTGTCAGGACTGAAAATTTAACTGAGATGATATTGTTTTCCACATCCAGGATCCACTGTCATTTTGATATGTTAGAAACTTTACAGATACTACTTATTCTTTTTAATTAATTCTTTGTAAAACCAACTAGTTTTCTATCTCACAGTATTCATTCCGCTACAGCAAGTTTGTAGTGACAGCCTATAATGGCATTGAATGTAGAAATGTTTAGCTTTGACTACGTTTCAATTATACTTGACTTATCACGTAGTAATAATCGGATAGAGTTTGCTGCATATCGAACATATGGACTTCCAATAAGGACTTGACATCTTCGTTCGACTTCGTTCATATGGCCACCGCGGGGACATTTGCAGCGGTCGATTCGTTGGACCCAATTTTCAACGACTCGGCTACACATAGTGGCCGAAACGGCCGCTATTTCGCGTTCAATGTTGGCTCTGAGCTCTTCCAACATCGTCGGCGTGTTGGCATAAACCAATGACTTTAGCCCCACAGAAAATAGTCAAGCGGCGTTAAATCGCACGAACGAGGCGGCCAATCGACTGGCCCATGTTTTGAAATAACACGCTCACCATACTTACTCTTTAATAAATCGATTGTAGCGTGTGCTTGTGGCATCATCCTCCTGTTGAAACCAGATGTCGTCCAAGTCCATATCTTCCAATTCGGGCCAAAAATAATCGGTAATCATGGCGCGATAACGCTGACCATTCACAGTAACGTGACGATTGTTATCTTCGACGAAAAAATATGGCCTAATAACGCTGCCGGCATGCAAACCGCACCAAACAGTTACTTTTTGTGGATGAAGTGGTGATTCATGAAGCAGATGTGAATTTTCACCCGAGCAATAACGCATATTTTGCTTATTGACGAACCCATTGTGCCAAAAATGAGCGTCGTCACTGAGGATGATTTTGCGATGAAATTCATCATCTTGGCGCATCTTCTCCAGAACCCAATCGGAGAACGTACGTCGCTTCAAATGGTCCATCGGCTTCAATTCTTGAGTCAGCTTGATCTTGTATGGGTGTAAACCAAGATCCTTACGCAAAATACGCCATAATGTGGTTTGAGCGATGCCCAATTCTTGAGAACGCCATGGAATTGACTGATTTGGATCGTTTGCCTGAACGGCAGCGATATTTTCGACACTTCGACTAAACCGTTGTCTCACTGATACGGCAACATCACACAACGAATATGTCTACTCAAATTTTTGCACTAAACTTGTCATTGCCTGTCTACTATGACGAGAATTTTGACCGAAAATTGGAGTTAACGCACTTAAAGTTGCAGTCACTGACTCCGAATTTCGGTAGAAAATTTTTATAATTTGTAGACGTTGCTAGTTCGCGTACTTTACCATGATGAAAATGTTGAGTTTACTGAATTAATTGACAGTGACAGTTTGATCATTAGTGAAAGAGTTCACAAATTAAATTCAAAGTTGTCAAGTCCCTATTGGAAAACACTTTATTAGCTACTCGTAAGTGTTAACCAGTAGGCAAAAATCCAACACCACAAACACGTCATCAGAGGAACTTGCTGGAATCAAAGGTGACGTTAAACTCCCCCAACGGAATTAACACCTTATGTAAGCTACTTCAATATATTCAGACTACCTCCAAGACTTATGCGCGACCTTGGAAAAGAGAAGATGATGGATAAAACCCCACTGGGCTAATGACGGCGCTGATGTCTTTGAAATAGATCCCTTCTTATAAGGATAAAACTCAAAACGTACACTATATATGACCTGAATATCCTATCAATGAAGAATTCTATGATCTCCTCAGATCCAGATACAGATCCTTCTGGAATGTTATACCAAAATAATATTCGGGGATTTAAATCTGAAAAGCATCATCTGTGGATTTGTTTCAAAATACAGCCTCCATGAACCAACAAAAAATGGATTCCGACAAATTAATTCTGCATCAGTAAGTAAGACAATGATAAGTAGCAGTTAGTTCCCTAAACTTGGTTATTTCAGATGGTCAACTGTCAGCCAAATCGATTACGTGTTTTCGTTATTGAAGAGTCATCAAGGGAGAAGTGGATCTACATTAGTTTTAACAGCCAGCAACCATGAACCAAAACTTAAAGGCCGGCAGTTGTATAAGACGGCCAAACATCCGTCATATAGCAATAAAGCTGGAACACGTGTTCCTCGAAACATTAAAACCTGGCGTGGAGAATTCTGGATGTATTATTTGAATTGCATTTTCAGTGCATTCTTTCCAAGTATAAAATAAGTTGTCAGAGCTTTTAAAAATGTGTAAAAGAATATGTTTTCTAAATGGGGACTTGATATTTTGGTAAGATGTACTCGTATGCATCCAATCATTAAAAGAGTATGAGTGGTAGATAGTATGCTCGATAACTATACTATCAGCTTAATATGCATCTTCTACAAAACGGCTATACTATATCTTGTTGCAACTATTGAGGCATAGCTCTCCTTAATTTAGGGTATAAGATCTATCCAGAGTTAGGTGCAATACACTTGTCTGTCTGAATATTTCAATATAGTGTTAGGACAGATAAAGCACAGAGAAGGTGTAAGAATTTCAAAAAATCTGTCCATCTGATACGCAGACGACATCGGCATCATCAGTCGCTCTCAGCGTTTTCATAGAGGCGTACGGACATCTAAAAACAAAGAAAATTTATAACTCAAGTTAGAAACCTATAAAGGTACGAAAGCAATAGTGTTAATAACAACTTGGACTTATCCTTGGAAACCGCTGTTACTTTTGTCTTCTTTTTTTTTTAATGTAAATGCAATTTTGTTTGTCATAATTCATAAATAATTAATAGTAAGACAGAAAAATACTTGAGAATTAGCTTAACAAACCTATTTCAACTTAAGTAGAATTCGAACTTTGGCTCGAAAAATTGATTTAGAAAACTAAAAACAGCGTTAAATAAGTACGAATATCTAATTGTATAAAAATTGTAGCACTTTACTTCGTTCGCTAAAATTCAGGCTCCGTATTTATTTGCATAAATTTACTTATTGCACAGTACTAGTACAATGCACATTATAATGTACACGATGTACTGCGTCCCGCTTCCAAAATCAGTAGTTTCTCAACATGTTCCAGAAGAAAACCCGAAAGGGGGGCAATGATACCAAGTTGAGCAGTTTCCGAACAGTCAGAGCGTAAGCTATAAACGGATACGTTTACCTTCACCTTTTCAAACCTAACATAATATTGTATATCTAGCATACCTAGCATAATAAACTAGAATCATACTCCATCATATTAATTGTACGGCAAAGAGATAAATGCGAATCTATCAATCAATATACATACAATTCTTTCTTATTAATAACTCATATCGTAAGATGCGGTCAGAACTACAAAACAAATTCTCAGTACAAACTAAATTTTCGCACGATTCACAGAATCTACCGAGCACCGGGTATTCAGCTGAAACCATTAAGTTTAAAGACATCACAGAGATATTACTGCGTGCTGTTTTTCTTTGTACATACTCGTACATAAAAAGTTATTAGCAAAAGGAGTCCAGCTGATGACGAAAGGCAAAATACTTGCAGATCCAGAAAGGAGAAGCATCAAGCTGCTCTTTGGGTAGATTAGCGTAAAATGGAAGTTGAAATGCAATTCCAATTTTAGACAATTGTTTCGCGCAGTATAATCAATTTGAATTAACCGGACGAAACGACCGGCTGCCTGTTATGGAACAAGAAAACAAAATACTAACCATTGACCTTATGGAACCGAGAAACTCATTTAAAGCTGTACCCTTTGAAAACTTGGACCCCAATCATTATTATTCATGTAATTATATTATTACCACCTCTTGTAGGGTGGGTAGATCAGCAGTACCTGTTATTTTCAACGGGGAGCTAACAATTCTTTTGGTTAACTATCTAGAATGTAAGATTGTTAATTGTCATCGCTGTTGAGACTCACACAGACACGTATTATCCACAAAAATAATGTCGGATTCAATCTATTTTCATGTTATGTTTTATGGCGCTGTTCATTGGTCATCATAGCAGGAATTTCTTGAAATCCTTGACGTTTTAAGTAGCCGTCAGTTATTTGACAGTACTAGTGCTAATGGTTTATTCCTTAGGGTTTATCGATTTTCAATCTCAAAGTTTGTTGAGCGCTACCTATATAAATTCAGTTTTATTGTTAGCTGTAGCATTAAAGTAAGCTGAAATAATAAAGTTATATTTCCACTTAAAGTGTTTTCGGTTCATCATTTGATAAAGGCAACAAGGGATTTAATACTTAAAAGCCAACGTAAATTGGAGTTGTCGGGTTAAAAAAAGACAGACAGCAAAATCATATGCATTTTCTTCAACACAAATTGTTCAATAATAATTTCATAAATACTGTGTGTTTTTTTTTTAACTGGCTTCCACGGTTTTCAAGTTAATTTAGGTGACGATTTAGTAAATTCATTCCAATGAATTCCAATTTAATATTTGAAAATAATTTTCGGCGTACATACTCGTATATCTACCACGGCTTTCGTACAAAGCGCATCCTACAAGTTTTTTTTTTTTTTTAAAGAACTTAACAGAACTTAACTACACTCAACCCGCTAATGCACCAAACTTGTACAGAACAATTAGATTTATTTTAATTGTTGTTTCTCACTATATTGTCTTCAAATAACACAAAAAAAACTTAGTTTTTTTAAATTCAGTTACTTCCACTAGTTTCAAAAAAATGTTGTACATATACAACATGGCGCATTAACGGAGTAAAAAAGGCAACGTTTTTTGCGAAAGAAAGCAAAGCATAGTTTTATTTAGAAAACAATAATAGCTGGTCCAATATTTATTAAAATATACTTAAATTAAATTACTTTACATGATAATTAGTGAAACTGTTTCTTTTTGGAGTAAAACAAAGTGACACATCACATTTAGTGCAGATCACAGTTGTGAACCCATTTTTACAAAATTTGCAAAGCGATGGCCAATTTGATCGTATTGAACGCCTTCAATTTGAATTACGGAAACTTCCCTACGCTTTGAAGTTGTTGAACTTGATGGACGGCCACGTTTCATTAGACTTAAAGTGTTTTTATGGATTAATCCAGTCGCAATTTGGTTTTGGAACTGAATTAGAGTTAGCGTTTCTTTTCCGATGACTTTGCTAAGCTCACAATGGCGCCTATATAAAATCCAGCTATTGGAGACTGCGGAGTTAAGCACCCAAAAGAAAATTCGCATATAATATTTTCGGGACCGATGGTTTACCCTATATAACTCACAGAGCATATCTGCTAAGTCCACACCTCCTGTTCAACATGGTGTCATATTATTTTACTTTAAATCATATTTTATAATCTTTTTTCTAAACTCCTAAATGTATACCGCATATGTACATAATATGTTTGCGCAATTAAAGTATTACTTTTTATCACCACTGTCATGATCTTGTACAAAACTCACATTACCATGTAAATATTATCGAAATGTGTATTGGCTTTCTATTCTCCTCATTATCAGGCGATAACGTTCAATGTTTCACTTATTCTTGTGTAACTGAATAACCGAATATTAGCTAAGTGATCATTGTCATATGATTTGTTACTTCACTTCTCTTTTGGACATAGTGGTGATCGGTCGGAAATCTAATTAAACTTAATAAACATATTTATACCAGAAGTAATTGGTAGTGATTTTTCATTTTTGCATGCAAGCTTTAATTTAAATTAAACAATTTAAAAAATATTACATTGTCAAGACATTGGCGACCGTGACAAGACCGATTAAGATTCCGCGTTAAAATCATTTTGGAATAATGTCAAACACGGATAAAGAAATTTCCATCGCGAAAACAAAACGTGCTTCGGTTCTCGGAAGCTTAACAAAGCTAAAAGGTGTTTTTACAAGTGACTCCAATAATATGTCTGTGCATGAACTAGAAACCAGGCTGAGTATGTTGGAATCCAAAGCTTTGGAACTACTTAAATCTCGATTTAATAATAACCGTTTGATTTTTCAGGCCTACATACGAGAGTTATTCGATCTCCGCCCAGTTAATTCATCAACGGCTAATAGCTTAAGAGACGTAAGTGATTCCTTTAATTCTTACCTGCGAGCTCTTCAATCTCTTGGCACTAAAGAGCAGCTATCTGACGGCTTATTGGTATTTCTGATCCATAGTAAACTGGATTCCCAAACCCAATCAAGATGGGAGGAAGAGGCTCCACTCAATGTCATACCGTCTTGGGAGGAGATGTAAAAATTGTTGGACAAAAGGTGTCGAACTCTGGAGAACATGGAAGGCACACTTCAAAACTACAGCAAAAGAGGAGTAAGTTCTAGCAGCATCATAAACCATCATCACAAAAGTACTCATTACATCTAACACATTAAATGCACAAAATACTAATAACAATTGCATATTTTGTAACTCAAATCGTCATAACATATATAGTTGTCAAGCTTTTATATACTTCTATCGGAAGTAAAAAGACTAGTAGTTTGCATTAATTGTTTGAGAAGTGGTCATTCTGTTAGATTTTGTCGATCTAAGGGTTGTAAGCAGTGTAAGGGCCGACATAACACATTACTACATATAACCTCCAATGTCTCCAGCACCAGTATCGAACGAAATGCTCCTTCTACAAATGCCTCTATTGTCCAACCCACTAACTTAAACAATAACTCTTCTTCTCATTCCGATATTAGTAATGCGCTCTTAGCTTCAACATTCAAAGCGGCTTCAACTCAATCCAAACATACAATTAAACCAAATATTTTCGTCTTTCTGGCAACCGCCATTGTGCTAGTACCAGATAAATACGGCAAGTTTATACCAGCTAGCGCGTTGCTGGATTTTGCTTCACAATTGCATTTGGTAACATCAAGGTTTGATCAGCTTTAGCTTTTGGCATTACCAAGGTCCACAACAGACATGTCTATTAGCGGAATAAGTTCCACTCATGCCTCTGTAAATCAAAAGGTGACTATCACCCTTCGTTCTCGGATTAATGACTTCAGCACTACATTAGACTGCTTCATACTTCCATCAATAACTGAAAACCAGCCAAGTCAGTATATAATTGTAGTTCATTATCCATTCCAAAAAATATCGAGCTAGCCGACCCGTCGTTTAACAAGCCTTGTCAAATAGACATTTTAATAGGAGCATCGCTATTCTTTGATTTGCTTTCCATCGGACAAATTCGCTTAGGAGAAAATGCACCAACTCTGCAGAAAACTCGATTAGGTTGGATTGTGTCAGGATCTCTCGGGACTTGTTCTTCGCTTGGCGTATGTCTTAACGTGATTAATAACAATAATAACCATCATAACAACAATGACGACATTCAGTTAGGTCAAATTTTAAGGCGTTTCTGTTAAATTGAATCAAGCGATAAATTCAGTCAAACCAAAACTCCAGACGAACAAGATTGCGATTAAAACTTTGTTCGAACTCATAAACGTTTACCTTCCGGACAATATTCCATTGAACTCCCTTTCAAAATGTCGCCCAGTCAATTAGGATCCTTTTACGAAGCTGCTAAGAAAAGGTTTTAGAATCTAGAAACCAAATTAAATCGTAATCCACATATTAAACAACAATATGCTGATTTCATTAAAGAATACAAACACCTCAAACACATGACTAAGGCCCCTGCAAATATATTGCAGCAACCACATTGTTTCTTACCGCACCATTGCGTGTTTAAAGCCCAAAGCACCACAACTAAACTACGCGTTGTTTTCGATGGTTCTGCGAAGACGTCATCTGGCTTGTCATTAAACGATATTTTGGTGGTAGGACCAACTATTCAATGTGATCTGTTTAGCGCCTTATTAAAATTCCGTATACATCGTTTAGCAATAACCGCCGACATTGCAAAAATGTATCGTTGCGTAAACCTTCAGTCTCCAAATAATAACATGCAGTGTATCCTCTGGCGTGATGATGCTTCAAAGGACCTTAATATTTATACTCTTAACACTGTAACATACGGAATTGCACCCGCTTCTTTTCTGGCGATTCTCAGTCTCCATCAGCTTGCTGTAGATGAGCAATTCAACTTTCCCATTGGGTCAAAGGTAGTCAAATCTGACTTTTACGTCGACGATCTGTTAACGGGAGCAGGATCGTGAGTTCTTGTCGCATATACCGGACGAAGAAAGATAGGAGTTTCTTCAAATCAATGACAGCAGTGTGACAAAGGCACTTGGCCTAATCTGGAATCCCAAATCTGATGAGTTCTACTTTTCATATAAACAACTTCCTTCTCCATCTAAAATAACTAAGCGTACGGTACTATCCGATATCGCTCGATTGTACGACCCCCTGGGACATATAGGGCCGGTTATTCTACAAGTAAAGGTATTTCTCCAAACTCTTTGGAAGGAAAAACTACATTGGGACGAGACCCTTTCTTCTCACCTTCGTAATCAATGGACACAATTTCGCAATCAACTTTCATCTCTAGACCTCATTAAAATTCCACGATATGTTTTGTTGCCGCAATCCAAAACACAATTACATGATTTTGCGGATGCTAGCATGTATGCCTATGGAGCATGCATTTACGTGCGAAGTGTCGAAGACACAGGTAACGTTCAAGTAAGACTTTTATGCTCAAGGTCGAGGGTAGCCCCCATCAGCACAATATCTTGCTGAGGTTTGATGAGGTGTTTTGTTGGTCTGACTCTACTACTGTGCTGTCATGGATTTCGTCCCCCGCATGCACCTGGACCACCTTTGTGGCAAATAGAGTAACCAAAATTCAAGATCTTACCCGAAATTTCAAATGGAATCACGTTCGGACTAACGAAAATCCCGCCGATCTTCTTTCGCGTGGAATGTCTCCGTCTAAATTGAGCAGTGCCACTTTTGGTTTTATGGACCTGAATTTCTTAAAACCGAAAGCCACTCCTGGCCAAGCTTAGACGGACATTTAACAGAGGAAATTCCTGAGAGACGAATTCCAAAAATATGTTTGAGCACACTTCAGGTTAATGACATTGCGAGTCAATGCAAATATCTTAACGACTTTAATCGTATGCGACGAATATTCGCGTATATAAAGCGTTTCATTGCAAACACTTCTTCGTCTAGAGAACGAGCAGTTAATCCATTATCAGCTGCGGGTATAGACGGGGGACTTAAGCTGTTAAACAAAGGAATCCAACGAGTGTCATTTCCGGTTGACTATCAACGGCTTGAAGATGGCATTAACAGGACATTAAAAAGGACAGCATTCTAAAAACCCTGCATCCATTTTTGGATGACGAAGGTATAATTCGTGTTGGAGGAAGGCTTAAAAATTCATCGCTTGAGTATGATGACATGCATCAAATGATTTTACCTAGGAATCACCAGTTCACAAAAACATTAATTAATCATTTTCATAATACTAATCTTCACGCAGGATGTCAAGCTCTTACTCATCATTTGAGGCATCGTTTTTGGGTTTTAGGTGGAAGACAAACTATCCGTAAGGTGATTAACAAGTGCATTCGATGTTTCAAGGCTCGTCCAATAATATGCGAACAAATAATGGGTAATTTGCCACCACAAAGATGCAACCATCACGACCCTTTCTTAATTGTGGGATCGACTTTTGCGGTCCTTTTTACACTAAATCAGGAATACGTGGTAAAGGTCCCATAAAAACAAACGTTTGCGTTTTTATTATTATTATATTATTTATTAAAAAGGCCGTTCACTTGGAACTTGCTATTGACTTATCTAGTGAAGCATTTTTGGCGACTCTAAGGAGATTCATCTCGAGAAGGGGAAAACCAAAAACTATCTTTTCGGACAACACGACTAATTTCATCGGTGGAAACTCCCAATTACAGGAATTAAAACGACTTTTCGACTCAAACAACTTTAATACCATTCAGAAAAGGTTAATTGATGAAGGCATAGATTGGAAATTTATACCTGCTCGATCGCCTCACTTTGGCGGCCTTTGGGAGGCTTCCGTTAAATTAGCCAAACATCATTTACGTCGTGTTGTCGGCTATACGATTCTTTCATTTGATCATCTTCACAGCCTTATATGTCAAATAGAGGCTATCATTAATTCTAGACCTTTAAGTCCACTTTCAGATGATCCAGAAGATTTGAATACTCTTACTCCCGCACATTTCCTGGTTCGAACTCCTTTGACTTCGATTGTTGATCCAGATTTCACAATGCAAAAAATTGGACGGCTCGCTACCTGGCAACAAAGACAATCTATGCAACAGCACTTTTGGAATCGATGGAGCCGCGAATACCTCAATACTTTGCAACAGCCACAAAAATGGCAGCTCTCATCTCGAAACATTTCTGTTGGTGCACTAGTGCTAAGAAAAGACGACAATCAACCAGCTTTAAAATGGAAGCTGTGTCGACTCACTGAAATTTTTAAGGGCACAGATGAGCATGTTCGAGTTGTTTCTCTCAAAGCATTGGATGGCGTTATAAAATGAGGGATTTCCAAAATATGCATTCTTCCGCTTGAAGAAAGCGAACAATCAAGTTAGCTGTTTTGAAAGTATGCGCTTTCAAGGTGGGGAGTATGTTCAACATTGTGTCATATTATTTTACTTTCAATCATATTTTATAATCTTTTTTCTAAACTCCTAAATGTATACCGCATATGTACATAATATGTTTGTGCAATTAAAGTATTACTTTTTATCACCACTGGCATGATCTTGTACAAAACTCACATTACCATGTAAATATCGAAATGTGTATTGACTTTCTATTCTCCTCATTATCAGGCGATAACGTTCAATGTTTCACTTATTCTTGTGTAACTGAATAACCGAATATTAGCTAAGTGATCATTGTCATACGATTTGTTACTTCACTTCTCTTTTGGACATAGTAGTGATCGGTCGGAAACCTAATTAAACTTAATAAAGATATTTATACCAGAAGTAATTGGTCGTGATTTTTCATTTTTGCATGCAAGCTTTAATTTAAATTAAACAATTTAAAAAATATTAAATTGTCAAGACACCTCCCATAAAACGATTATATTGCTGAACTGTGTTTGGCAGTGGAATTTCAATGAACTTTTTATCCATTTGGCTCCATCGGCGGCATGAAGATATTGGTTCAATACTATAGTCCGTCGACAAAAGTTGTACTGCTTTGTTGTCATACCATTTCACAGCTATTAGACCAAGCTACGATTCTACTCTATAGTCGTATGAGCCACGATCTTTAGCGTTTAATTTTGCATTAGAATCTAGGTTACACATTTCCAACCGATTGCCGCGAACTGTTCCGGTCGCCAAAATACCTTTATCCCTGAGAGCCTTCATCAAGTGAATCGACGTGAACCAATTGTCAAAAAAAACCTCAAAGTTTTGGTGCTCTGGTAAATCCTTCAACAAGGATATCGGAAGAAATTCCTAAGCCATAATAAGAGCAAGTTGCATGTCCAACGTATAGTGCAAAGTCATAAGTAATGCCAGATTTTCCACACCTGGTAAACATTTTAAAACATTTTAATTCCTGCCTTCGTTTAAATGGAATAATCTGCTCATCAACGCAATTATGCTGCTCTGCGGGAACATTGAGGCAATTTATTCGGAAGCTCTCTAAAATAGGCTTAATCTTATGCAGCTTTTCATATCAATTTTTTTTTCTGTCATCACTGGAGAAATGTAAAAACTGCTTAATTTTCTCGAAACGCTTTCCAGTCATAGTTTCATCTATTAAAGGAATTCTAAAATCTGCATGCCATACCATTCTCATTTCTGGATATTTTACAATGCCCATAAAAAGAAGAATCCCTAAATATTTTTCTATTTCCTTAAATGTTACATTTACCGAAATGCCACATTCTCGGACTGAATACAAATTTGTTTCTTCGACAATTTGATTTATCATCGTATTATCAAAAAAACATTAGGGAATATTGCAATGGTGTACAAACTTCTACATCAAAGTCAATGTGCCCTTTCCACTGTTTATTGCCAAGAGATTGAAGGTCCTTTTTTCTCCATTTTAAAGTTTTTAGGTCCACCTTTCCAAATTGTTGCTCTATCTCAATATCGTTTAATACAGAAACATCTATTTCCTCCAACTCAACATCTTGAAGTTCCATGTCTTCCTGGAGTTCATTAATCAGCAAATCGGAAGCCGTTATGTCCTCACATATGTTGTTTAAAACATTCAGTTCGGTATCAGCATTATCTGCACTAGTATATGGTGGTTCTGGCTCGGCTTCAGCCTCCGAATCATCCGAATCGAATTCAAGCATTTTGTTTATTTTTAATCATCATTATAAATTAAACGTACAAAAATAGCCTAAAATACTGGAAAAGAAACCAAAATAGTCACAAAAAATTAACAAAATGATAGCAAAAGGCAACACAAACTAATCGAAAACATAAACTACAAAATACAGCATTCATGCACCATGTTGTATACAAACAACAGATACAATTTAAATCTCTACAACCATTTGAAGATTGTCCTTACCTGTTTTATTGTGTTTTTTATTTCCTTATGAAATAATCTAACAGAAAAAAAAAATTTTTTTCCTGAAGTGGAAATGCTTTGATAGAAATCCAATGACTCAAATATTACAAAATTTTCTTGCTACAAAGCCGTCTGACTACACCGAATGCAAAAAAGAAAATGGCATGTAAATCCTTATTTTTCATATCAAAGAAGAACACAAAACTAAAGTAATAAGATAATACATGTCCTAAGCAAACATTGTTGTACGAAATATACCGTGATATAAGAATAATATGCTCTCAAAGTGAGGTGTTGTATACAAACAACAAATGCATGAAAGGGTTAAAATGCCGGAGCATGGGTTGAGTTTTTTGGAAAATTGATAGAGAAGGAAAGATGTTTGGGCTCAGTGGTTATTTCGCTGCATGGGTGGAATCCAACATTTAATGGGGAGACCTTATCCAACAAAACATGTCAGTACAGGGCTTATGGGAAAGCTTTTTTTCTAACAGTGGTGCCTGTAGATGGACTCAATGGCACATTACCACTGAAACACAAAGGAAGCCACTGAACTTTGTGTACAATTGTTGTTGTAATTATTTTCAGATTAAACCAAAGCCACCCTATGACTTGTTTGCCCGATAGCCGTGGGCAGAATGATCATAAAATCACCATTCGCCATTACTGCTGGCTGTGCATTGAAAGTAATCTCATCAAAGCAGTGTTACTATTCTCAAATGTTAGCACATCGTTACTGATTTTTCAGTGTTATTGTTACAGAGCTTATGGGATTTGAAGCTTTTGAGAACACAAAAATGAATTTGTGTGTAATAATATGTGTGGTGGTGTTGTCATTTGCGTTTTTTTTTTGAGAAACCGTTAAACTGTAGTCAAACCATTTTTTTCGACTTTGTATTTTAATGCATTGCAACAAAGCAGTGCAATAAGTGATCATATTATTGTTGGACTATGTGCGTTTTAGTGACATTGTGTTAAATAATAGTGGTTCAAATTACTCGGTTGTGTCGGTGTTCATGTTGTGTTTAAGAAAAAAAGGATTATTTTCGCGGTGTTTCGAAACTAGAATTCATTGACTGTGCAATTAGTGATCATATTGTGATAACCATTTAAATGTAAGCAGCGACATCTAGATTTACAGAGCAGAAGATGTCGATACTTGAATAGCAAAGTCTCAACCATTGATGACTGGAGAGTGGAATCGAATTTTCTAGCAAAATGGAAATTATATGGGACGCTGGATGGCGAGGAAAAAGATAAATGAAATTTATATCGTTCAGCAATATTTTTATTTGTTTATTTTAAATGGGGAGATGGTAACCCTAAGCGAAATGCTCTTTCTCTATGTGGTGATTCATCATATACACCATGGCAACCCTATGAGACCTTTAAAGAGGGACACATTTATGCATGTTATTGCAACCAGACTAAGAGGCAAATGTCCTAACTTCCCTGTACTGACATTTATTCTTGGATAAACTATAGTGTAATTGGACTTATGGTTGTATAATATTTTACGAAACCAACCATTCACAAGACATTATAATTTCTGGAACCGTCCGATTCAGAATACACTACCACTTGAGTTACGGCGTCCCACAATTTTCGACGAATTTTTCGAGCATATACAAGTGTATCACTCGAACAATGTTTAGCTCCAAAACGTCAAATGTTGTTGGTTTTTTGGCATAACCTAGGGGCTTGCCCCACGGAAAATAATCTAATAGTGTTGACTGGTCCATTTCTGGAAATGACTCTATTGTCAAATTGTGTTTCCAATAAAGTGATATTTTCATTGGTAGTATGGGGTTCCTATTAGAACCACAGCTGTTCCACATTAAAGTCACGTAAATTTGGGAACAAATAATAGTTTATCTTCGCATTCTACCGATTTTTTTTGGCAGCAACTTGTGCTTGATTGAGCATCGGCGTACAATCCGGTATATTTTTGTGGATGCAATGACATCTGGTGAACTTTTCGAGAACTGTCCTCTGTCTAAATACGACAATTCTGCTTATTTGAGTAGCTGTTTATCCAGAAATGAGCCTCATCATTGATCAAAATTTTACGGCACAAAACTGGGTCAACTTCAAGTTGATTTAATGCCCACTCACTAAACACCCGACGCAGTAAATGGTCACGCGGCTTTAGCCATGCTCCACTTGGATATTATAGGTCTTGAGACAAAGACAAAGGCCAAGTTGCTGCGAACGACGACGAATCAATAAATTGGGGTCCCCTGCAACACTAGCCTCCACAGTCGCGATATTTTCTTCAGAACGAACTGTTCATGTTCTTGTTGGAATGTGAGTATCCAATAGTGTGATTTAACATTTAGTCCCTATTGAAAAAAACTGACACTGCAAACGAACCAGTTCAAGAATAAAATGTGCATCATAATTTTTATTACATCTAATGGTACATATTTCTCCCACGTACCTGCATTCCTATTGCGTCGCTTGTTTAATTGGCTAGCTTCGTTCGCCTTAGAACAAATCTATAAGGTTATATCTTTCTATATTTTGAATTACCTAGTTAGTGAGGGCACGAGTGTGCTACTGTAGCAAGAGGGTGGAGGTGGGCGCAAAAAGAAGCACTTGTTTTGACAGACGGTGTTATCTTTATTCGGTAACAAAGAGAAGAAGGAAAAAAACTGCATTCTGCTTCTATTTATTGCAAAGTGAACTTCGGGTCAATGACCTGATCAGGTGGTCCGAATATTATTAGTTTTGTTAATAGATGTCGTTGGCTGAATGTTCGAAAACTTTTTTTTGCTCAGGGTGCTTTCTTATACTTCTTGTGATTTTTATATGTTCTTTTTACTTTTACCTACAATTCGGCCATCCTGATCAAGTAATCGTCCCGATTACATAACGCATTTTTTCAATATATGTATAATAACACTACATAGGTATGAATATATGATAATAGATATAATAGATAAGAATATTAGTACAAAATAACAAAATTCAGTTCTTAAAAAAAATTGGAGAAGCTATTCAATTCAATCAACAAAAGAAAAAAATACAATGCGATACTCAAAATGATACAATGGTACCTCAATGAAAATAACGTTTGGATAACGCTATATAATTATGTAATTTGTAAATGTGAATATCAATTTTCGGACCGAGAATCGAGATTTTCCAAGTTGTCGCCAACTGCCTCTTCACCGTCTTCTGAACATCTCTGCTGAACTCCATAAAGCCTCATGTTATCTGGGGAAAATATACTTTTGTGCGGCAACCGCGATACTTGCAGCCCATCGATATCCATAATCAAGTACCGATCATTGGGTAAGACTTTCTTGACCTCATAAGGACCTCGATACTTGGCAAGAAGTTTTTGATTTACACCTGGGGCAGCGGCTGTGTTTCGAATCATCACATACTGACCTGGTTTATATACTTTAGGAATTTTATGTTTCTTGTCAAAATAGAGTTTGTTGTTGAAAAACGTTCAAATAAAATGTTCCTTTGTGTTATAATTATTTATTTCACTTTATCATAAAAAAATACAGTATACTTTATGCTTTAATTTTTGCGACCATCCGCGACGGATTTAAAGGAAGAACTGAATTTGCGTTTAACACAATAATGGCATGATTTTAAAGACAGAGACAAATAATCAAAAAATAATTCAGTTAGATGGCGTGATTAAGACGAAGAAAGAGAATTCATTTTTATCAAAATAAGAGACTATAAATATGTGTATGTTTGTACCCTTACATTAAATTTTTAACATTTGTTAAGTGCTTGGGGTTTTTCAGTTTTTCCATGTACTTGGGCCCTAATACCTTTAAAGTTAGCTTGTTTTGACTTTCTCCTACTATCAAGGAACTCCTTAACACGGTCACAAAGCTCTCCCTTCTGATGTACACCAAACAATAAAACACTTGGCGTAAAACCAGTACTCCTATTGATAGTATTGTTTTGCGCGAATTCTGCCTTAACCAAGTGCTTATCCCAATCACTGGTAGTGTTAGAATCGCATTCTTTAGACAACATCGGCACAAGTATACGATTTATACGCTCTACCTGTCCGTTTGACTGAGGAGAACGCGCGGCAGTTTTCACGTGCTGAATATTATTTTCGCGTAGAAAGTCGGTGAACTCCGTTGACGTGAAACAGGTTCCACGATCTGATAAAATGCGATCGGGCCGCGAATAATTATCAAAGAACGATGTCAAACACTTTATCGCTTCGCTACTTTGGGTGAACTGAATAGGATAAAGTTTTATAAATTTAGTGAAAGCATCAATTACGAGGAGAACGTGTTTTTTACGCGATTGTGAACTAGGCAAGGGACCAAGGTGGTCAATATGAAGTGTATGAAATGGAACATCTCCTTTAGGTATGGAATGCAAATTCCCTTCAACTTTACCTGAGTGGGGAGAGAAATATATGCACTTCAAACAACCTCTTATGTGCTTTTTGATTTTTTCCTTCATATTAGGAAACCAATAGCACCCTGATAGATGCTGAAATCACTTTTCTACCCCAACGTGACACATCGCTTCATGATGCGTACGTATTACTTTGGTTTCCATATTTGATGGAACGTAAAAGTTGACCTTGCCTTTGCACTTCCAGGTATATAAGACCGTCTATCATCTCATAAATGGGGCTTTCGCTCTTTTCTAACTCAGACACAATCGACTTAATTTTAGGGTCGTGCTTCTGGGCAGCCGCCAAGACAAACTCAAACGATTCATCTTCTACATATAAAACATTAAATGAGCGACTTAAAGCGTCAACGTATGACATCCTATCCCCTTTCCTATGCTCAACGATGTAGTCGAAGCTTTGCAACTCCAAGGCCTATCGTGAAATGCGAGGATTTAAAGATTTTTTCTCTAGTGTCAATGCTAAAGCCTGACAGTCGGTTACAATTTTAAAAGTTACGCCTATGAGATAAATTCTAAACCTCCTAAGAGCGTATATAATCGAAAGCGTCTCTAGCTCATAGCTATGATATTTGGTTTCCGTTTCAGTGGCTCGTTTCGAAAAGAAAAATACAGGGCGGAATTTTCCATCGACCTGTTTCTGCATGAAAACTGCATCGTAGCCAACCGAACTTGCGTCACAGTGCAGTTCTGTGGCGTTATGAGGGCTGAATAAGGCTAAGACGGGAGATGCTATAAGCTTAGATTTTAGCACCTCAAAAGTTTCCATTTCCTTCCCACCGAATATGAATGGCGTGTCCTTTTTCAAAAGGTCATAAAGTGGTTTAGTCACATTCGCAAAACCTATAATGAATTTTCGGAAATAGGAACAGAGTCCCAGAAAGCTATGCACATTCTTAGTAGACGAAGGTATAGGAAAATTTTTAATCGCGTTTAAGTTACTGTCATTTGGTCGGATACCATCTTTAGTAACTTTATATGCGAGATAGACGATTTCGGTTTGCAGACTACATTTGTCAAACCTGAGCTGTAATGAATGATCAGTTATGATATTTATTACTTCGCGTAAAATATTAAGATGTTCTTCAATGGACTGTGTCGCAATGAGAATGTCATACAAATAGGTAAGATTTCCGAAATAAGATTTCCGAAATAAGATTTCCGAAGACATGCTTCGTGAATCTTTCGAAAACGGAGGGGGCATTCTTAAACCCAAATGGCATTCGCGTATATTCGAATTGCCCTAGTGGCGTTATAAAAGAAGTAAACTTCATCGATTCATCTGTCAATTGGACATGATGAAAGCCATTCTTAAGATCCAATGTGGTAAAAAACAATTTATCCCGAAGTCGATCAAGGTGATCTTCTATGAGTGGTAAAGGGTAGTTATCACGTAAAGTGATTTTGTTCAGCTCTCTGAAATCTACACACAGTCGCAGCTCTTTATTTTTCTTTTGCACAAGTACAATTGGCGGAGCGTATGGTGAATTGGATTCACGAATTATATCCTTTTGCAACAAATCATCTAAAATTTTCTCGAGCCCGACTTTGTGTGCATACGGAAGTCTCCTAGGTGTACACCGAAATGGGATATGTTTGGACAAGGTTATCTCCATTTTAAAATCTGTTTGGGACAAGCGGTCTTTTGGTTGCAAATAAGCGGGCCTAACTATCAATTTTATTTTACCCTTAACATTTTCACACAAACTGTTATTAATGTATAGTTGACACTCACCAGAATCTGCCGCTACGTCGATGTTCATAATCTGCTGCAGGTCATTATCTTCAATTGTATCAGCACCAGGAGATGTATATGAAATTTCAGGGTTGGAGGAGCTGGAAACCACTGGTGAATCTCGATATTCGTCGTCGTTAATACGTCGAAAAGCCAAACCTGTTTTCCCAATGAAATCACGACCTAAAATAACAGGATGTATCATAGAAAAATTTGTACAATGGAATTTTGAAACCAAATTCGGCTGTTGATACTTCCTACCGTCTGAAGTGGGCTGTTGTTGACTCCGCAATAAGTCTGGCTCGTCCTCTCGAGTGTTGACAGTAAGACTGTTGGTAAATACCTCTCCTGCACAAAACTTACTGGACTCCCTGAGTCAAGCAGCGTCAGCAATCTTAGCGAGATCCCCATATGTTCGTTTATCCATTCGTAACGAATACAGCACTCAAAATCTTTCATCAGGTCATCCTCAGCTTCTGATAATAAAGTGTCCTTCAAAGAGTTCCCATCGTTTCTTTCAGCAGCCGCAGAAGTCTTCACTTTTTGATTTTTTTATAGTGTCATGACTCGATTTATGTTGTCGCAGTTAGGAGATATGTGGCCAGATATTCCACACTTGAAGCAGGTGACTTCCTTCTTGTTACTACTGGGATCAGAGTGTTTAGCAGCAGTACTACGACGATTTTGAGAAACAGTGGAATTAACTCTAGTCACTTTGTCTGTGTTATGCTCCCGGTGATTGTTCTTTAGTTTCTCATATTTCCGCAGCGCTTCTTTTAACTCCACAAGGCAGTTAGCATTGTACAGGGTACTTTTATTCGTCTCAGAATCAGGAATTCCTCTAATAATATACTGGATTAAGTCCTCCTCTTCTACAGTTCCATGTGTTGCAATTTCTTGCATATGAAGCACGTACTGTTGCATTGTTTCGTTGCTCAACTTTTTCCGTCTTCGCAGCTCGTTGTAAACGTCTGATGTGGTTACTTTTTTTGGAATTCGTTCTTCAATGCGTTTTTCAATTGAGTCCAACTGCGGAGGCTAACAGTCCTGACGAAGAGTCTTGCTGTTCCCTTGAGAAACCGCTTACCGAAGATGAATTTGTTCCTGTCGTCCAGTTCTAAAACTTCTGAGTACTCCTCGAACTGCTCAATCCAGCGGTTAATGGAGAAATTGTCATCTCCACTGAAAACGGGTATCGAGTCCTCGACGTCTTTGAAGTTGAAAGTTGGAGTCGACCTGGGAATAGATTTGAATTTCATCAATTTGTAATTATTTCAGTTTCTGTTTCAATTGTCGAATTTCTTCTTTCTTCTTGCACATTCGTTGAAGTTGAGTCGTCAGCACACTGTTTCTATGGTGTCTGAAGAAAACTCGTTGATCAACCTGGTAAAGTCGTCATCCGAAAAATCGTGCACTGCTTCTTCAATTCGAAGTTTACGAGTAAGTTCGGCCTTGCTGCCGGTAGTAGGAAATTTTAGTGATCTGAAAATACACTTGAGTCTGGAATCTGGATAACGTCGAAGAATCCAGAATCTCTATCCACTTCTCAGACATTATTAAATTTTCACTTTTCACTCGCGAAATTGACTTCGAATTTAACCGCAGTATTAAATTGGGATGAACACTCGACTGTACAGTAGATGTATTGACCGAATCCCACTTCTGAAATTGTAGCAAGAGGGTGGAGGTGGGCGCAAAAAGAAACACTTGTTTTGACAGGCGGTGTTATCTTTATTCGGTAACAAAGAGAAGAAGGAAAAAACTGCATTCTGCTTCTATTTATAGCAAAGTGAACTTCGGGTCAGTGACCTGATCAGGTGGTCCGAATATTATTAGTTTTGTTAATAGATGTCGTTGGCTGAATGTTCGAAAACTTTTTTTTTGCACAGGGTGCTTTCTTATATTTCTTGTAATTTTTATATGTTCTTTTTACTTTTACCTACACTACATTTTTCCATTTCACATCTATTGTTTTTTCGCACTACACGCTAGCTCTATGAGCGACTTCGTCTTCGTAACTACGTGCTGGTTTACGATAGAGCCCATGCCGAGCGTATGTCGAGCTACTTCATAGCCGGAAATAGCAGCAGCGATTTTAATACTATTGGGCTGTTGGCTATCTAGAACTCTGTCGCATATTTTTATAGTATGCCGAATTTGCCATTATAGAGTGCAATAAGAAAACTCTTCCTCCACGGGTGCCTAACCATATAAATTTTGTCTCATTATTTTATTTTAATTCGCAAGTAATTCACGGCAGAGATTTCCAATTGTGGTTTGTACTTCGGTGGCAACCGAAGAAATGCTACCTTTTCCACCTTTTATGAATTTCGTTGTTTGTGTTAGCAGGTGTCACTACTCATTCTCTCTATTTGTAAATCAGCGATTGAATCTTATCCGAGTTTTTTTTCACAATTGTTGCTGTTATAGCAAACATATTAGCTCGTTTGCCTATGCTTGGACCATCTATTTTTTTCAATTGCTTGTCGCCTGCTTATAGAATGTGAGATTGTAGACATATCCACTTGACTGTTAAGTTCTTAACAAAAAAACCTTTTAAAGTTGAAGCATTTTGCCGACGCACAGTGGTTCCCAGGCGGAAAAAAACCCGAATATGAAATAAGTTGTATGAGTATGGTACCGTTAATATGATTTTTCGAATCTATGCATGTATATATATACCCTATATGAATATATTTCTATATATGCGAAGAAAATAAACGTAATGATTTTTTTTTTCAAATCATTTGAGTCCGGAGTACAGAAATTTTAAAGTTTTTATTAACAGTATTTATGCGCTTACTTTCTTAATTTGCAGCACCTTAATTTTATTAATTAGATATTTGGCTTTAACAGTAGAATCACCGTTTATCAAATTTTTCCATCAATCTGGAAACAAAGGCTCTTAACTGGAGTTACCTCCGAACCGAGTCTTTCACGCTCTTTTTGGTTCATTAAAAAAGAGTTTCACGTTGCTCCAAGTTGACTCTAACATTTTTTAAAACTTATGTAATATAATACTTATCATGTGAAGATAAAATGACACTTTTGATCACTTTGCCTGCAAGAGATTTTTAAGATTAACAAAGCCATCGTTGCAGTGGGCTCGATATTTGTTGAGTAACATATAAGTTAAGAAGTGTTAAAATGACTAATTTTGTCATAGAATATAAAGTGCTGTACGATTTCCTTTTCGCTGGTAGACTTTATTCATCGTAAACTTACACTGACAAAATTAAAATAGCAGAAACATATACACCCTAATCCCATTGCAAGACTTGCTTGACCACATAGTTAAAAGAATTACAGACACAAATGAGACTAATGAATTAATAGCACGAAATAGCTTTAATCTTACACTTTTAACGAAATGGGGTTGTGATGGATCCTCGGGTCAGAGTGAGTTTATGCAAACATCGATTGTAAACTGCAGCTAAACTCAATTGACTTAAACCGTGAGTTTTGAAAAAAATACTAGACCCTTCTCAATACGATATTGTAGGCTATTAAAATTTTAATTTAAAGAAGAAAGCCAAAAATCAAGATGAAGATGAAATTAAAAATTAGCATGAAACTATTATAAACATAATTTATATTTCACTATAATAGTACAGGCTGCGACGAATACATCTCCCTCAAGCAATTATTTTATTTGTGGCGCTAAGCCGAGGAACATGAACAACTTATCGGCACTTCTTGCAAAGCCGTCAAATGGAAAAGCTCTTCAATTAGAAATGTCTTCGATGCATGCTCATATTAATTTTATGTAATACGTATTATATTTAATTTACAATTGCCATTACAATCTGCAGCAATTTTCCTATTAACCTTCCTAAATTCTGAGCTTATACGGAGGTTACAGTTGTGCTTTCCCTTAAAATATATCCTTGGTTTTATATGCCAGTTACAGTGCATACAATTTTCTTAAATACTACAATCCAAATCCTGAACCAAAAACAAAAAAAAAATTGTATACATGAGAATCACGCTCAATTACTGCACTAGAGCCATAATTTATTTCATCATGATAAGAACTTGTCTCACTTACTTCATGCATGATAGTCCATCCTTTTCATTTTTATAGAATTTTTTCCGTCTGCTTCATAGAAACGAACCACTGTGTAACGTTTCAGCGTGTGACAAGTCTCCAGAAACTGCCGAGATCTAACGTGAATATTTCTTTTCATCCTGCTGCAGAAGTTATGATGTAATTGACATCATTGGAAGAATGCAGCCAGCTATCACTGGTGCACATACAGAGGCCGCAAAAATAAGTCAAGTTGTGAATTAAGTTAAAACCAAACACCTATATACTTGAAATCTTCTCAATGGGACAGGACGAACAACATCGACAAATCGGACAGACTTTACAGTGGATAGCTACAAATTTAAGTTATGTTTCCTCCGCTCTTTACTGTGATGCTGCATCAAAAGTCAAACGTTTAGTTACACTTTTTGGCTTAAGAAGGCAATTGAATAATAAGGCCTTGTCGAGGAACAGTAAAGAGACTCTGCATAAGAACCTCATCATCTCAGTAATACTCTATAGCATAGACGTAAAGATACATGGTCGTATTAAACGCAAGATGCTTCAAGTAAATTTTATGTTTGCGTTGACGGGCCTTGGAAGAGAAGGTATTACAGTGAACTTTATGATTATCAAAACAGGTATACTCGTATATGGAGTAAGATATAACTTAATAGCCCACCTGCTGTTAGATGAACGATTATCGGAGAGTTTAATGAGTACTAGGTTAACCCTACCTAACGAGTATCTGCTTGCTAAGGTGTCGATCTGAGGGAGTAGACATTTTGCTCTATTCAGATGCGTTAAACTTTTTAGTAAGGAAAATCAGTGACACCCTCAGGGATTTATCAAAATGTTTACTTTTTACATAGATCTTACATAAGCAGGAAAATATTTAATAATTGTATGTTATTAGACCTCAAGGCTATCGAAAATAACTTGGTAAGGAGCTTACAAATATTCATTTGAGATCTGTTATGAATTATGTGCCCTTAGCATATTGAGAGTTTGCCTTTTTCTGAAGAAGATAAAATGAAAAGAAAACTACAAATGTACATATGTATGTAGAAAGTCAATAATTTTAAAAGAAAATAAATTAAATGTGCAATGGGTTCTCCGATTAATGATTTATAAACAAAAACTTTATTTTAATATATGATGCTTTAAAAAATTTTGCGAAAATATAAACAAAATTCAAATGGATAGACGTCGCCTTTGCTTAACCGTCCCGAACGTCTACTCTTTTCCCGATCTACTTTTCAACTGTCTGCTTTACCCTTCTTCATGTATTTTTTTTTTTACTTCGCACTTGTCTCTCATTTCTCTTTTCTAATTCAGTTTACTTGTTTTTTTTTTCGTTGACTTGTCAGTTGACCTTTTCATTGTAGGTATGTTTTTTTGTTTTTTTGTTTCTTATTGTTGTAAAATTGTCTTAATCACCCACACGGCCATCCTGAGGGTCGGCTGCCTCAGCCGAAGAAGGATTTTCGTCATTCGGTTCTTCCGCATCAGATTCTGAGTTGAATGTTTGCCAACATTTCATGAAATCCGCCGCTGTTGAAGTTTGATTAGGCCCATCGTGGTTCCCGACCTTCCTTACCACATACCGATCGTTTCTCTTCACCTTGGTAACTTAGGGGCCGAGATACTTCGGATACAATTTTTGACCTGTCGCAAACTGTGTCTTCCGGATGGCTACCAGATCTCCCAAATCGTAAGTATAAGCTTTCTTCCTCTTCTTGTCGTATGTGTTTTGGTTCTCCCTTTGTATTTCCTGTATCTGTCTCTTCGCCTCCGCTCTCATATCAGACCGATCTTCTTCAAACATATCTAGGATCTCCTTTTCTAGCACCTCCCTAAGTTGGATGTCTTCACTTGCCCTCATCTTTACACCAAACATTAATTCGAACGGCGTCCTCCCGGTGCTTCGCGACACCGTGGAATTGAGTATTTACTGCACCTTTGGAACCATTTGGAGGGGTCTTCAATCGATAGACGAGACAATACCTGCACGATTGTCTTATTCATCCTCTCTACTTGTCCATTTCCTCTCTGAACACCGGTTGTTACCAAATGATGTGCGATTTTCCTTTCCCTGCAATATTCTTCGAAATCCTTGGATGTAAATGCTGCACCTTTGTCTGATATTAAGCGCTGTGGATTGCCGAAAACTTGGGATTATAATTCAAGACGGTTGATGGCTTCGATGGAGGTTGTATTTTTCGTTGGGTATATCTAGACATATTTGCAAAACGCATCTACGGTCACGAAAATATAACGATAACTCTTAGCAGTGGAGGGAAGTGGGCCCAGATGATCCACATGATAAGTGTGCAGGGGCTGGTCTGGCTTGTCGATGAGATGTAGGAAAGACTCTTTCTTTCCAGACTTCTTGGCCGCGAGGATACAAGCAATGCAATTGTCGATAACATCAGTAATCTTTTGATCCAACTGTGGGATAAAATAATCTTCTCGAATTAGTTTAGACAACTTACCGATACCAAAGTGTCCCCTCTCATGGACCATGCGTATGAGTTGCTTCTGCAAGGACTTCGGAACAACTAGCAGAAAGGAGCCATCTAAGAACCGATACAGCGCATTCCATCTGATTAAATAGTTTTCGTATGAGCCCGATGCTGCAAGTATTGCACGGATGGCAACGCAGAAATCGTCCTATAGTTGAGCTTATTTCATTGCCTTCAGACTTCCGTCCTCAATCGTATAGACACTAACTGGATGGCGACTTAGTGCATCTACGTGTCACATGGCCGTTCCAGAACGGTGCTTAACTTCGCAATCGAATTCCTCTAGCTGCAAAGCCCAGTGAGCGACTCGGCTGTTAAAAGTCTTTTTGGCCATCGTAAGCTTGAATGCCTGACAATCTGTGAAAATTTCAAACCGCAGGCCAAGCAAGTAAACGCGAAGCCTTCGTAGGGCTCGAACTATAGCCAGAACTTCTAAATCGTAGCTTGGGTTCCTTTGTTCAGCCTCAGTCGTCTTGAAGCTCAGGAAAATACTAGGGTGATAGTGGTCATCGTCATGCTTCTGCATTAATACGGCACTGTAACCTTCTTTGCTGGCGTCGGTATGCAGCTGCGTTGGTAGCTGAGGGTCAAATAGCTTCAGTACTGGATCCCGGCATAGCAAACCTTTTAAAACCATGTAAGCTTCTTCTTCAATGGGTCCTCATACAAACTTCGCTTCCTTCTTTGTCAGATCAGAAAGTGGTTCTGCTATAACGGCGAACCTTGGAATGAATTTCCGGAAGTATCCCGTCAGTCCCAGGAATTGCATAACACTTTTGACGTTTTTCGGGGTGGGGAACTTTCTTATCGCCAACGTTTTCTCTTCAGACGGCCTTATACTACCATCCCGTACAATATGACCAAGAAACTTCACTTCGCGTTGCAGAAAAGCACACTTCTTCCAATTGATAACTAGGCCGTTCTGCTTTTTTTTTATTTTTTTATAATGAGCGCGCGCTCAAGGGGTTTGAGTACCCTTAAAGTGATTGTACACAGCGCGGGCAAAGGAAATTTAGGGAGGAAGAAAAGAGAGGTACCGATGTACATTGTTTTTAAATGTTTGCAAGTTATAACGACCAGGAAATACAGAGATCGGCAGGGCATTCCATAAGCGAATTGTACGGCTTAGGAACGAATCACGATATTTTAGAGTACGTTCGAAAATGGGCTTGAGGGTATACTGATGAGCATTCATAGCGAGACGGGTGTTACGGTTGAAAGTTTGAATGGGCGGAATGCTACTGGTGATTTCAGTGGAGCACTGGTGGTGGAAATAGCGATAAAACAAAGTGAGACACGAGACATTTCGTCGGTGTTCGAGGGTGTCCATTGATTGACTGATATTAGTATCGTCAATAAGTTTTATCGCACGGTTTTTAATCCTATCTAGCAGGTGCAGAGATGTTTTAGGAGCACCTGACCAGATGTGGGAGTTGTACTCCAATTTTGGGTGGATGAATGCCTTATATATTGAGGCCAGATCAGAGGGTGTAAAATATTTCTTACATCGCTTGAGGAAACCTAGACATTTCGCAGCATTTTTGGCGACATCAAATATGTGTTCATTCCAACGTAAGTTGGAAAGTTTTTCGGTTTCGACGATGCAAGTGCCATTCATAGATAATGGCTGGGTGTTTAAATTTCGCTTTAAAGACAGCAGACAGCATTGTGTTCCCCAATTGGTTATGCTGTTGATATCGGAATTTAATGAGCTTAGCATACGCTGCCGTTCTCGTACTACAGCCGAAAAGCAGGGCCGTGAGTCCGGGAACGAATATGAAAAGCAGAGAGTACTGTCATCAGCAAAGGAATATATTGGATTAGAAGTATCAGGCAAGAGATCGTTAATGAAAATTAAAAAGAGTGTCGGTGACAGAACAGAGCCCTGGGGCACACCAGCATTTATTTTGTGAATATCAGACTTGACACCGTCCAAGACAACTTGAATTGAACGTTCCGAAAGGTAGTTTCTAATCCATTGAAGAAGAGAGTCGTCGATCCCAAATGCACGCATTTTCGACAAAAGAGCCTGATGCCAAACTCTGTCAAATGCCTTAGAAATATCAATTACAACTATCTTGCTTTCGCCAGATTGATTTACGCTTTGGTTCCACTTTTCGGTGAGACATGCCATCAAATCACCAGTGGACCTGTTGCTACGAAAACCGTACTGCCGGTCATTGAGAAGTTTTCGTGTTTCGAGATATTTCATGAGCTGGCGGTTTATCAGTGTTTCCATGACCTTGGAAAGAGGGGACGTAAGTGCAATGGGTCTGTAGGAGGAGAGAGAAGATCATTCGCCTTTTTTAGGGATGGGCTGGACAAATGCTGTTTTCCATCTGCTCGGGAAGAGTTGTAAAGTGTAGGATTGATGAAAAAGTTTACGCAGTGGTTTTGCCAGCGAAGAAGAACACCTCTTCAGAAGAAGGGGACATATACCATCTGGACCAGCGGATTTATGTATGTTGAGATCTTTAAGTACTCTTGCTACTACACGAGTGCGAAAGTCGATTCGTCCCATTGAAGATTCGACGCACTCAAGTGTAGGCGGAGACAAAGCACAATCTGGGAGTGTTGAGCTGGCCGCAAAGTGTGCAGCAAGCAGATTGGCCTTATCCAAAGAGCTGACAGCTGGAATGTCATTGTAAATGAGCGTTGGGATGGAGGATGAGGCGGAATTTCTAATGTTTTTGACGAACGACCAAAAATTTTTACTGCCTTTGGGACATTGCAGTATTTTTTGTCTCAGTTTTTGGTCGTATAGGAATTTCACACGCTTAAGAAAGGCGTTGCAGTCATTTCTGGCTCGTTTGAACTTTTTTCGGTTTTCCTCTGTCGGGTTGGTCTTGGTGGACCGAAAAAATATTTCTCTAACCCTGACGGCCTCTTTACAGCTCGAGTCGTACCATGCCTTTTCTTTTGGTTTGATACTCTTCATCCGATGAGGAATAAAGGATCTCATTCCAAAGAGAATGGTGTCTGTAATCATATCAGCAGCGGCATCCACGTCGTTATCGAGAAAGCATAACGACCAGTTAAAATTCCTAAAGAAGCTGTTAAGGCCGCTCCAGTTGGCTTTCTCGTATTGCCATACGGTTCTTTTAGGAATTTTTTCTCTACCTGTGTGGTAGGTGTATGAGAAATTAGCTGATATGACACAATGGTCCGACGAGCCTAGAGGGGAGAGCACATCAATGGTGTACTTATCAGGGTGAGAAGTTAAAAACAAGTCCAGGGTGTGGGAGGTATGACTATCAACGTCTGGTATTCGCGTGGGCTCATTTACAATCTGCGTTAGGTTGTTTTCCCCAGCGAAAATCTCAACACACCGTCCTTCGGGTGTTGTCTGTCCAGAATGTCGAAGCCACCCAGAATTGTGTATATTGAAGTCGCCCGTAATAACGATTTCAGTATGAGGATACAGGGATACAATTCTTTGAATGGAGTCAGACAGCGCATCAAACTCGTTAAAGGTTGAATTGCTGTCCAGTTTGGGGCTTCTATAAATAAAGCAGTAGTGTATAATTTGCTTACGGAGATGGAATTTTAACCACATGAAGTTGAATTCCGGATTGGAACATGGATCACATTGTGGTGGAGTTTGGTAAGCTACATCACTACGCACATAAATGGCGAGACCGCGGTGAGAGAAGAATAATGGCACTAGTTCGTAGCCAGGTAGCTTCAGATCAGAATGATCTGAGAGGTGTGGGCGGGGATCTACCTGTGTTTCACTAAGTGCCAAAACAACTGGTCTGTACTTACAGACGTGGACGTACGCAGAAAAGTGATTACCTTTTAGCCCGCGTATATTGGCTACGTCTACCCTGAATTCCCTAGTCATAATCACAGACAAACACAGAAAACACAAACACCGACGATACTAAGCAAGGCTGCGAAGTGGAAATTCTGACGTTGGTTTACCGAATCAAATTGTTGTAGGTGTTATGCCCTTACAACAATATGAAACAGTGCACCAACAAAATTTTCACTCACAACCCCGCTATCCATCAGTTGTTACATACACTCAGCCACTTCCAGGACTTCTTTTAACCTCGCGATTCCTTCCTTTTCGGACTTTGAAGGAATAATCAGATCGTTTATATAAGCAAGAACTACTCCTCGGCGCTTTAAATCATGTAGAATGACGTTGACATACCTTTGAAAAACCGCCGGAGAATTGCACAAATCAAACGGCACTTTGGTGAACTCATAGTGGCTGTCCGGAGTAACAAAAGCCGTATATTTTTTGCTGGCTGCTTCGACGTCAACGTGGAAAAATCCGTTCTTAAGATCAAGTATGGAGAAGATTTCGGCCCCATACAACTGTTCAAGCAACTCTTCGATAATTGGTAGCGGATACCGGTCCTTGAGATACCGGTCTATTGAGCTGTCGGTAATCCACACAAAGTCGTAACGAACCATCCTTCTTACGCGCGAGTACAATGGGACTCGCGAAGCCTGAATCGCTGTTCCGGATAATCCTATCGCGTAACCAGTCGATGATCTGCTGGTCAACTACTTTCTTTTCAAGAGGAGCTAAACGACGTGGTCTTTGATAAATTGGTTTTTCATCATCTAATACGACCTTCATCTGTACCGAAGTCTTTTCCGGACGTTTGGGAGAGTAATGTTGGATCATCTGTTCGATTTGTCTTCGTGATATCGGATCCTTTACCTCGTGTAGGATTTCGGTCAACTCAGATTGACTGCAGGAAATCAGGTTAATTCGCGCAAGAGGCTTATCTCGCTTTTGCATTTGCATTTCCCCATCCTCAATTACTAGGGTTATCTCCGGCAGTATATTTTTCCCTAATAAAAACTCGTATGATAACCAATTATCTGGGACAAAATTACATATTATTTCATAATACTCGCCTGAAATTTCCAGTCTGACTATCGAAGCTCCGAGAGTCCTGGTTGGTTGACGGGCGAATGTTATTGCCTCCGTTCCTTCATATTGCATTACCCGAATACCCATGTCCTTACGTAGACTATTCTTTGCCAATGTAAGATCGCTTCCCGTGTCGATTAAAGCTTGGTAGTCCCGTCCACGTGCCTTGACATTTATCATTACATCTGGTACCGTTAACCTGTTTATCCTTGCCTGCTGGAGCGGATCTACGAATGATTTATTTTCTGGACAACTTCTGGCCATATGTCCAAATTTGTTGCATTTAAAACAACGAGAGCCCCTTTCTCTGCTAGGACAATCCTGAGACAGATGAGAGAATGCTCCACAATTTGTACACCGAGATTGTTGATTTTGGTTATCTCTTTTCGCAGCAATCGAAACTGTTTTGGTCGCAGCGGAACTTTTACCACGTATTTGGTCTGACTTAAATTTTTCATATGACTTCAGGCCCTCCTTCAATTCCTCCAAAGTTTTCGCTTGATAAAGGATACTTTTGTTGAGCACTTCATCTGGAATACCAGCCACAATGTATGACAACAGATGAACTTCGTCAACGGTTCCCCTTGAAGCTGTTTTTTTCATTCGGTAAAAATATTCTAGGAATGATTCTTCCTTGGCTTTACAGCTTTTCTCGAACGTTTTGTGCACGTTCTCTCTTTCAGGCTTCCCAAACTCTTTCAAGAGAAATCATTTTAACAAATCCCAGCTACAAATCGCAGTTTCCGATTCTAAAGCTAGTTTGGCCGAACCAAACAGCAATCGCCTCGTGAACAGAAACTTTTGTACATCTCCCCAGTTACAAACTACGGATACCTGCTCAAAATCAGCAATCCATGACTGAGCACACCTTCCGCCTTCTCCACTAAACTTTTCCAAAGCTTCTTCCACATCCTTGAACTGAAAAGTATTTTATATGGGCACTGGCCGTTGTTGATCCCCGGACGAGCCTGCTGTTATTTGCTCTTCTTTATGAGGAGTACTCATAACGGATCTGATTTATTCGGGACGATAAAACCAGCATAATCCCTTTGGATATTGGTTTCTTCGCAGTGATCTTTTTTTTTAATGTGAGGTGTTCCACTCCTGCAATTCTGCGATCATAAATGTTTTCTACGCGAGCAACAAGTTCCCTTTTCTGGTTATATCGAATCTGTAAACCACTTCGCTTTAAGATTGCCTGTAATTCTTTTACCGTAAGCGCTTCAAGTTCTCGCTCTGCCTGCATCGATCACCCCACAAATTACAACGGGAAGTATTAAGAAGCAAACCGTTTTATTTTATTATTTTTTCTCGCGATCCCACTTCTGACACCATGTAGAAAGTCAATAATTTTAAAAGAAAATAAATTAAATGCGCAATGGGTTCTCCGATTAATGATTTATAAACAAAAACTTTATTTTAATATATGATGCTTTAAAAAATTATGCGAAAATATAAACAAAATTCAAATGGATAGACTCGTCGCCTCTGCTTAACCGTCCCGAACGTCTACTCTTTTCCCGATCTACTTTTCAACTGTCTGCTTTACCCTTCTTCTTGTATTTTTTTCTTTACTTCGCACTTGTTTCTCATTTCTCTTTTCTAATTCAGTGTACTTGTTTTTTTTTTTCGTTGACTTGTCAGTTGACCTTTTCCCTGTAGGTATGTTTCTTTTCTTCTTTTTTTTTGTTTCTTATTGTTGTAAAATTGTCTTAATCACCCACATGTATATGTATGTAGATAATTACATTATTAAGTATATTATATATAATTGTATTTATATATATATAAATTGGACCAAGTGTTTCAATTTCGACTAATCGACGCAAATTTGCATCAGCTTTTATCAAGGTAGAGGACATGATTGAAACGTTCAAAGTCTTTCATCATCTTATTTCGACGCTAGTTTCAAAACAAATTATGCTATTTTGAAAATAAAGATAGTTATGATTCATCAATATACGTACGAGTATAATAGAGCCAAGTGATATTCTCACAGTTATTCGAGTTTGGCACAGATTACAAGCCTCTCTTCGGAATAGTTTGTCCATTTATCCTCTACCAAGGTCAGCTATGAAGTATGTATTAGACATACTCGTAAGTAAATGAAACATATCGATCCGGAACTTCTAAGTTACCTCACACATCCATTAGAGAGTCAATATATGATTGAGAGTAGGCACTCCTGGTATTGGATCAGATCTGGTTTGCGTTCGCCGTAGTTCTTTACTACCAGGTTTCGTCCTTCCTATCTATTATATGTACAATAATTCTTTTCGGCCAGTATAATCTTAGTATGAGCAATTTTTTCTTTGGCAAAAATTGTTTCCCGAGCCACATCTGTCAATGAATCAGACCATATGTTTTTCATGCTTCGTCTTCTTCTTTTTCACGATACTTCTTCTTTTGAAATAATACTTTATATATTGTGACCTTTGTTAAACTAGAAGTCTGTCTCTGATCTTAAGTCACTTGTTTTGATCTTTAAGACACCGCCAGGGTTTTATGTTTATTACATTTGTTCTACTATTTGCAGATTTGCGTTGCAGGGGCACTCTTCAAATAATGTGGTTACACCACCAAATGCACCAATTTAGGTGACAATATTCCACATGTGGATTCGATATCATTGTAATCGACTAGTTGGTGAGTATTTTAAATGAAAATGCATGCAAATAAACCACTTTTGGCTTACTAAGAACACCATTAGTTTCCCATGGAAAATTCATATGTACCCACCTGCATTCCAGAAATGTATTTACAAAGCTACTGCTACTTATCGTTTGAATTAATTTGACGACTGAATGTAAGAATTCATTAAAGTTATGCCCATATGCAACTACAAATGCAAATTGGTAGCACTTTGGCCCACACGTACGCATTAATTCATCCTCATCATATGCCAGCGATTTGAAGGGTAAGCAAATATCTATGATTGCCTTTCAGTGACCAATCAATCTGGGAGACTGGTTTTCTGGCGTATTTGTTGCTTCCTAAAGCATTATTTTACTCATCCATGATTTGCAGAAATGCAAAATCAGCCAGGAATGCGATGCTTGATCGTTCATTTTGTGCTGTCATTTTTTGAGGAACTTTTAAAGTGGAATTCCTAGAGTTTTTTATTGTACGTTCTTTTTTTTCTACCTGGTTTGCTTTATCTTTATCTTTGTACAGTTTATATTATGGGCACGTAATTTTTTTTTCTATTTAAATTGGTGGTCAAGAGTGATACATCGCTAGTTTTTGATTTCCGTCTTTGCGTTAACATCTGCTCAAATGTATCCATGGTAACAAATTACATTATAAGACGAGGTACTCGTATTTGTATGTCACTTATGCACAGTAAAACAGTTAAAAGGATTGTGTGAGTAGGTTGGCAAACAGATAAGATTTAGCGGGAAAACTGCATCACAATTATTTTATTATATTTATATATTGTATATTGTTTTGAAACTATTTTATACTGTGGGGCAAAGATATTTTCAAAACTAGATGTGAACTTATTCTAACAATAAATTACAAAACAAATAAGTGAGTAAATTTATATGTAACTATTCCCTATAAACTCTAAAATAAACCAACTAAAATTAATTTAGCTGTTTTTGCTTAAAAAAAACAGTCAAACAAGTCAAACTAACAACGATTAAACGATTGATACTCGTAGTGGATGTTCGCTGTTCCTTATTTTCCAAATTCTGTTACCCAGTTTATCCGACAGCTCTATGTGCGTTGAAGCGATCCGCATAGGCTCAATACCCGTAGAAATGCTGGTGTTTATATGAAATTATCCAAAATGAGCGCGAGACAAATTAAGAGAAGTTTAACAAACAGCTGATTGAACTGACACTTGACACTAACACTGATACATTGTTCTTATTTCTTTGTCTTTACAAATATTTCGTTTGCAATCCCACATTTTAAATACGCAACTATACGAGTACCTTATCCAACAAAACAAGTCAGTACAGGGCTTATGGGAAAGCTTTTTTTCTAACAATGGTGCGTGTAGGTGGACTCAATGGCACATTACCACTGAAACACAAAGGAAGCCACTGAACTTTGTGAACAATTGTTGTTGTAATTATTTTCAGATTTAACCACAGCCACCCTATGACTTGCTTGCCCGATAGCCGTGGGCAGCATGATCATAAAATCACCATTCGCCATTACTGCTGGCTGTGCATTGAAAATAAGCTCATCAAAGCAGCGTTACCATTCTCAAATGTTAGCACATTTTTCAGTGTTATTGTTACAGAGATTATTCGATTTGAAGCTTTTGAGAACACAACAATGAATTTGTGTGTAATAATATGTGTGGTGGTGTTGTCATTTGCGTTTTTTTTTTCTCCTCTTTTTGAGAAACCGTTAAACTGTAGTCAAACCATTTTTTTCGACTTTGTATTTTAAATTTTATTCGCGCGCTATTTTAATGCATTGCAACAAAGCAGTGCAATAAGTGATCATATTATTGTTGGACTACGAGTATGTGCGTTTTAGTGATATTGTGTTAAATAATTGTGGTTCAAATTACTCGGTTGTGTCGGTGTTAATGTTGTGTTTAAGAAAAAAAGTATTATTTTCGCGGTATTTTGAAACTATTAGAATTCATTGACTGTGATCATTAGTGATCATATTTAATAGCGTAAGTATTAGTAGTGATATTGTGTGAAATTAAGAGAGATTAATTAGTTTTAAGCAACTGTGTTGTGACTAAATAGAAAAATGGCTACAAAGTCTTCAAAGGAATTAAGTGCAGAAAAGAAACAATAAATTTTTAATGCAACTAACAAATTTTATGGCCTTCTTAAAAATAAAACGGAATCCGTGAGAAAAGCAGCTGATGTCTTTTCTGTTACGGAACGAACTATATATAGGCTTTTAAAGGAAAATGAAATTAAAGGCCACAATTCGCCTTCAAAGAAGAAAAATAATTCTGGTCGCAAAAGCAGGGTCGATGATTTTGACAAATGTGCCGTTAGGCGCATAGTCCATCAGTTTTTTATAGATAATGATTTAGCAATGCTCGATAAGATATTGCATGAAGTCCAATAAAATGCAAATATTACAAAAATAAGCAGATCAACTTTACATACAATCTTAAAAGAAGATCTTAAATTTAAATTCGTCAAACGTCAGCGTAAAAACTTGTTGTCGGAAAGAAGTGATATTATTTCATGGAGACGAAAGTATTTACGCGAAATAAAAAAAAATCGAGAAGAGAAAAGAAAAATATATTTTACTGTTGAGACCTGGCTCAACGAGGGACATACTCGGGAGAAAGTGTGGGTGGATCCATCCATTACTACACCACGCCAAGCTTTTAATGAAGAGTTGTCATGTTTTATTTCAAGAAAAACGGGAGACTACCACGAAGACATGAATGCCGAAGTGTACGAGAAATGGTTCAAAGATATTTTAACGCGCCTAGAACCGAACTCCGTAATAGTTTTGGACAATGTTTCCTACCATTCGAGAAAGAAAAAGAAAAATAAAGCACCAACCACTTCTATTAGAATAGATGACATAAAAAAGTGGCTGACATCTAATGCTATAAGTTTTGAGGATGATATGGTTAAAACAGAGTTGCTTGAAATCGTTAAACGTTTCAAAGCGATGTATGAAACCTATGTCCTGGATGAAATGGCTTAAGCTGCAGGACATAAAGTGCTACGCTTGCCGCCTTATCACTGCGATCTAAATCCAATAGAATTGGTTTGGGCTCAAGTAAAAGGATTTGTAACAAGCCAAAACAAGTCATTTAAAATGACAGAAATAAAATTATTATTAATAACAGCACTTGTAAGAGTTGACAGTGAGAAATGGCACCGATGTGTGCAACACGTTGAACAGGTTGTTGAGCCAAAGATGTGGGATATGGACGTTTTCGCCAAGGAAGCAGTCGAAAGATTTGTAATAAATATAAATGAAGCACTAACTTTTCATCAGACTAATAGATTTTAATATTATAAATTAATGAAGTTATTTTTGCTTTACGAGTAAATTAATGAAATTTTATATTTTTACATTATACTTTACTATATTTATTATGAATTATATTTTTGTTTACTATATTTATCATGAATAAATGAAAATAAATATATTTTTTAGTTCTTTTTTCTGTTTTCGGAATTTTTTTTTAAACAAACTAAAAAGGGATTAGGCCTAATGGGGATACCACCGCTTGGTGGTGAGGAAAAAGATAAATGAAATTTATATCGTTCAGCAATATTTTTAGGTTATATATATATAGGTTATTTAAATGGTAACCTTAAGCGAAATGCTCTTTCTCTTTGTGGCGATTCATCATATACACCATGGCAACCCTATGAGAGCTTTAAAGAGGGACACATTTATGCATATTATTGCAACCAGACTAAGAGGCAAATGTCCTATTTTCTCTGTACTGACATCAGTTCTTGGATAAACTATAATACCTGCTCGATGATGAAAGAATGATGAGCGCGAGTGAGTTTCTATGCGATTTGAAAATGTTTATGTGATATTTTAATATTTCAATGCGCTTTGAAGTGGTGTTTATTTGAGCTGTCGGATAAACTGGGTATCATTCATATTTTCAAAAAAACGAGAAACTTACTGCCGACTCAATTCAATGACAATATTTTATCGTGAAATAGATCAGAGAACAGACCACCGATATCGTGGCTAACCGATAGTCAGGTTCAAGGTAAAATTTCATAAACCATTCGCCATAACGAATAAATATTTATATTTAATGTTAAGAAAAAAAGTCAATGAATAACGCCCTTTATATATCTGTGGCCACAAATAGTAACCGCTAAAGTCGACTTTAGACGAAAATGAGAATTTGATGCCATTAGATTCAGCGTACTTAAATCTATTTTGTAATTTTTTTTTCAGCTTTCTATCTTTAAAAATGTGGCCACAATTTCAAAAAAACAAAACAGCTTAAGTCACTTTTTTTAGTTGAGATTAACGAAAAACAATCAAACTAAAAAAAAAATCAGCTTTATTATCTAAAGTTGACTTAAGATAATTTTTTTGTAGGATTTATAACAAGGAATAAAGACTTAATTTGACTTTAGCTGTTTTTCCACATTAAATTTATACAATTATTAAATTTTCTTCTTGAGCTAAACTTGAGTTTAGCTTGAGTTTAGCTATTTTTCTGTGTTAATATCTTTTGTTTTGTTAATTTTTTAAAAAGGGTATAACCGAAGTTTAGAGTTTAGTGGTTATTCCCAAAGAAGGAATGAGTAAAAAGACTTTCCTATCTGGAGTTTAGCGCTTATTCCAAAATTAAATTCTGATGCACGGGAGACCGTCAGTTCAGTTTAGTTAAAAAAATTGTTTCTTAAATATAATTAAAGTGTTAGTTCTGTCAGTAAAATTGTAAACAGTTGTTTTTTGCAAAAAAAAAAAAATTAACTTTGAATTAAGAAAGAGTCAAATTATCTTTATTTTACTTTTTGTTCCAACTCGATCGGAGTTTCGAATCGCCCAATAAAGCCGTTTGCAATTTCACGCGTTTGTCAAACAATTTAAACTACTCTCCTGAAAAAATTAGAAAAACAGACTTTAGCGGTTATTCCTTGTGACCACAGAATGAGGGTTGTTGATGATGTTAATGTTCCGTGTGGACCAATATATTCTCTCCCGTTACTTCTTTTTTCATCTTGGTATATAGAAAGGAACATGTAAGGGATAGTTAAGAACTTTTAAGAATTTTTATTGGTAATGTCAGAAAAAATTATTTTTAAGATCATTGCGACTGAAATAAAGGGTCCGCCATCTAACGTTTTATTTTTTTAACTAATGTTTATTTCGTGAATGATAACACTTAGCTCATGTCTGATTTGACAGATAATTAGTTTTATCCTTCCGCTGAACGAATATGGTTGTGTATATGCTTGAACAATGCTGGGAAATATTGCGACATTACTTTGAAAATCATGGTAATGTTGCAGAATGTGTGCGAAAATTGCGTACGGATTTTGGAAGAAGAGAAGCAGCGTCAGCTCCGTATGTTCGTTATCTTGTGAAAAAAGTGAAAGAAACTGGCATCCTCATCGTTAAACCAAAGCGTGAAAAGCCAAAAACTGTGCGTACACCCGAGAATATTGCTGCTGTGGCAGAAAGTGTGCGTGAAGCGCCATCAACATCAATTCACCGTCGTTCTCAACAATTGAACATTTCGGAGACATCATTGAGACGAATTTTGCATAAAGACCTTGGTATGACGCCATACAGAGTCCAATTGGTTCAGGAGTTGAAGCCAACTGACCATCCAATGCGTTTTCGCTTCGATGTTTTGCGCCCTGTTTTTGAAGATCGCATTATCAGCCGCAGAGCTGATGTCGTTTGGCCACCTCGGAGCTGCGATTTGACACCGTTGGACTATTATTTGTGGGGTGCGGTAAAAGATAAGTGTTACGCCGACAAGCCAGAGACAATTGACGCTTTAAAGGACAATATTCGTGAAGCAATTGGTGAAATGCAGCTGCAGACAATCCATAATGTGCTTAAAAATTGGACCGATCGTGTAGGCTACTGCATGGTCAGCCGAGGCAGCCATTTGAATGAAATTATTTTCCATTATTAACCGGAAGGATAAAACTAATTATTTGTCAAATCAGACATGAGCTAGGTGTTATCATTCACGAAATAAGCACTATTTGAAAAAAAAGCGTTAGATGGCGGACCCTATATTATGCTAACTTGGACAATAGGATACAAACCATTTTGCGGAAACAGATACACTAGTTTTCTATATATATCTTTGATTCTGCAGTAGATGTACATATGGTACATATGAATGTACGTTTATTCACAGTTTGTATTTCATTTTCAGCTACAGCCACATTTCGGTTATCAGACATTTGTTCAAATTTCATAGTGCCTGGGAAACAGTGTTGGTCTGTTTTTTCGCTGTTTTTCCACGAGCAAAAACCATCAGAGGAATACTTAGACAAGAAGTCTTGAATATCAGGCATGTGAGAAAACGCCTGATTACTATCGTAATTGTGTCTTTTCTGATCGAATTTTCTAAGCCCAATGTTTCGAGCATCAACGGTGGAAATTGAATGAAAATATTATCAGCACGTTATCAATAACGCTGAATGAGAAATGGCGATAATACAAAGTATCCACGGTGCCGTTGAGGACAAAGACGAAAGTTTCTGGTGAATTCTATGGAAAAAAAACTGACCATCCGGGCCATGAAGGAGTATTTCCGCAGAAATGATGTTCGATTCGAATGTTTTGATGGAAGTTAACAAAAGTATGATAAGGACGTAGTTGGAATATAAACCTGCAACGATGACCAACATTCTGATGTTAAGCGGTGCACCACCCTGGCGCTCGAAAAATTAGCCTAAAGAAAAAAAATTTGTCCGACACTTTCTTTGTTTACAAATTGTTTTTATTATGGCTTAGTACATTATTTTATTGGCTAAAAATAAATGCCTAAAAAAGGAAAAAAAAAATGGCGGCGAAATTCCCGATCCCGTGGGATCCTCGCGGGCGGTGTAACTTCCTGGATGGCAGGAAATGAAAAAAAAATATTTTCTTGTTTAGAATCGTAATAGCTATAAAGTAGTATAGAATAATTTTTTCGCATTTTTTTGAGGAAAACGTTGGAAAAAAAATTTCAAATTTTTCCTTGAATTTTGAGTTGAAGATTTTTTTTGAAAATGAAGGAGACATCGCGATGCAAGACCCCTATGCTACTCCATAAATAATAGAATGATGAAACTATATCAATAAATACGATCAAAATCGGTCGAGAAGATCTCATGATATAAGTTACACCTGTTTGAAAAACGGAAAAGAAAAGAAAGTGCCGCGCTAGAGTATTATTACCATGAAAATTTGTATATTACCTTCAATCTGCTCCAGGGATGTCCATACATGGGCTCTTCCATAACCGCAAAAATGTCTTCCGACTCCTTTTGTGACGCTCTTTTCAGTTTCCTGGCCTCTTTTAAATCCTCTTGAGCTCTCGCATTGGTTATCGATACTCGACGCGCGTCTAATTCTTCTACAGTTCTAACTGCGTTTGGTCCAATAGTGAGATTTAATATTTGCATCATTAGTAATACATTAGTATATCCATCATTAATTATACTAGCGGATGCAGTCACAACTAATTGGGGGGGGGGGGGGGGGGTTCTGATGCGTCACAACACAACACCCAAATATATTTCCAGTTGTCTCGTGGATGTGTACCGCTGGAAAGCACTTTTGGAGCCATTGTCCAAATGACACCGTTCAGACTTTCATTGCTATTTTACGTGTAGCCTTCTAAGCGTCGTTCTAACAACTCATCATTGCTTAGCTTTTCATAACGGGTCGGATCGCCTCTTGAACAGCATCAGGAAGAGGATCGGTATGTTTATATGAGCCTAGAGTGCCAGTGGTCTTTGCCTTTTGGTACGAACACCACGTATCTCGACCGGATGGACAATTGTCATGTTGTGGATTTTCATCAGACGATATTTTATGCAAGAATGTTGCCCATATTGCAGTCTTCATTTCTTCAATCGATTTGTTACATTTCTTCTGTTTGCAAGGCCATAATAAACTGTCAGCTCACCGATGAGCTTGGCGGTCAATTTTCATCTGCCACCAAGGCCCTTATTACCCTTTTTGACTTTGTGTAATTGTGTCCCCATTCGTTTCTGGACGTGACCACGTACACTCTTTTTTTGTAACGACAAAGTCAACAACGGCAACAACTATTCCTTTATAGATTTTGCTGTCTCCATCACCGACATAATTACCGTATCGTACTCCATAAGTTGTTTCGTCCCATTCTATAACTGGGGTCAGAATCCATTGTCGGCCGCGCTCACTGCCAATCGCTATAACTCGGGATATAAATGCAATATTGGCATGCTTGATAGCGCAAAATATTCTTAAAAGTATGTACAAAAAATCTAAGCGAAAAAAAAAATTAGATTTTTTGAAAATCTGAGGGTGGTGTAAGCCCTTAAGCTAAATAAACTGATCAAATTTGGATAGCAATTTTTTTTTCAATAAACCAACCTAGCAGTGTGGAGGCTATTGGTAAGTGCCCTGCTTCACCCAGAACTGGCAAATTATTACGAATACAGATGTAGTGTACTTATGTACACATACATGATGTTTTTGGATTACTTTATATAATTCAAATTTTTATTGACCATACCTTGTGTCTTATTTGCTACCAATTTGTAATTGGTATATATAAGGAAAAAATATAATAACAAAAACTGATGGCTGCATGTTAACCTACTGGATGTATAAATGTAAAAACATATATATATATCTTGAGATCAGATCAACTTCTTGATCTTGCTGCTAATGGTGTTGCCCGTTCTTTATGTTGCCACCACATATGAAACCGTTGGAATTTTGTGGGATTATAATGTATACACAAGAGTGCATCTGTATATTCATAGCATTCATACATGTAAACGCACATAAAATGCACTTTCAAGCTATTAAGTCTGTAGTTTTTATGGCCTGCTTTACTCACCTTGCAGTTGTAGATACTAGTTCATAAATTAAGCCGATATTGTGTTGCTGCTGGTATCTGATAACTTGTAATATAAATTGAACGGCTTTAGTGTGATTGAATTGGGTACTAAAATGTTTTGCAAAATGTAAAGGAATTAATATAAAAGCAACGAAAGTAAGATGCCATAGCAAAGCACACATAAAAAAGTAAACCGTACTCGTCGACGTCCCCGTATGTAAAGCACCTAAGTACGAAATACCTAATTACGATGTATCTTTGAATGTGAGGAAGTCCAAAAATGCGACAGATGCACAAGGTGCACTGAACTCATAATATTAGAAATAAAAGATGAATAACCAGATACACATTAGAAATTAATTAACGAACATGAGAAAAAGACTGAAAAAATATGTTCATTAATGGATTCTTGTATTAGAGATGCCCAGGTTCGAAGGCAAATATTTACAAAGACTTGCAAATCACTTTGCCTTTTCCCAACCAGTCCACCACCGTCTCAAGCACCATCGTCTCACGTTGATTCATCTGGTTTTCTTTTCAATTACTCCAACCTATCAGTGCGTTGCGTTCGCTCTAAAGAGTATTCCTATATTCACAATATACTTAAGAAGTACGAGTACTTGCATCGCATTGTTTCGTTTGAATATAAGAATACCAATATAAACCCTTATTCATAGGATGTATTATAGATATGTAGGCATTTTAATGTTTCGTAATTAAAATTACAAGGAGTTTGATTATCAAGAAATCCATTAGTACATTAATACAGCCAGCTTCGCGAACAAAGTTCTAGGAAAATTTTTTATTGAAATTGTGTAATGAATAAAGATTGAAAGATGCGTCTTTCGTTAGAGAGGCAGAAATATGGCTTTAAGTGAACAATTGAGTTTGAAGAGAGGATCAAAAGTTGTTTGTGAAAGCTTTTGAGTGAAAATTGGTAAGGGTACATGGAAATATCATAAATATATCTCTTACGCATTTGGAAATAAAAAGCAGGGTTTCAATACGAATCCTTCTACGTCGATCTATTATCATCCTACGTACCATTTAAGAGAAGTACCTCAGTGTGGAAATTACGATCTTATTTGTGGAGTATTTTTCGAAAGAGTTTTCCTTAAAAAGCTTGCAAATGAATGAATTAAATTTTGGTGTTTAAAGGTAGAAACACACTATTGTATCGTGTCGTGTCGTGGCGCGTCATAAGTATATCGATTTCATGCATCCAGTATGGTTAGAAACACATTATTACTGTGTGTTGTGTCGTAACCCTATGTGTCGTGCCCTGGATCGATCGAAATCGATCGAGTCAGAAAGCTCGTGGTGATGCGTCACAACAGAACACACAACTATATTTCCAGTTGTGTCGTGGATGTGCACTCTTCTGGATGCACAATATTTAAATTAAATTAAAACGCGTAAAAAATTAATTTAACTTGTTCGTCAACACAAAGTTTTATACGACACAAAGTCCAAAGAATACAAAGATCAATCAGTAAGAACCGCTGCATGGGAAGAAATAGCTGGAATATTAAATTAACCTGGTAAGTAAAAAAACATTAGTCTGCACATCCGGCATCACGATACAATGCAATACGACACAACACGACAGAGTAGTGTATTTCTACCTTAAATCGGAGTATTATACGAGTACATTAAGCAATGTATTTTGTGCTTCGACGATGATTACTTCCATCCACAAAGATAATATTTACGCCTCATTATAATACATTACTTTGAAACAGTGGTATGCAAAATTATTAAAAGCCTTTACAGTACTGCAACAAACTGCAACGCCTTACATCACTGCGTAACTGACTTAGAAAACCAGGTTGCAGAAACTCAATTTGCAAAACATGCGACGTAATAAAGTTCTCTTATTCCAGCAAGCATGGCCTTTATGCTCATTTGAAGAGATCAGTTGGTTTATTTTTAAAAAAGGCTTTAAAAAAAAAAACAGTGTTCAATACTTTACAACGATTGTTACTTTTTTGAACAGAGTAAATCTTTCGATTAATTATGGAACATTATTTCAATCAAATGACTGCGTCGATTGGCTTGGCAGTAGGCCATCCAGTCAATGATTGTTTGGTCCCTATTTAACGAGTAGCTTGACCAATATTGTTCTTGAGTACCTGAATCGTGTCTGAAGTGTTCCATATCATCGATTTTTAATGGCACCCCACAACGGGTAGCTCGAACGGCGGCGTCAAATCTCAGCTGCGTGGCGACCAATCAACATCACCTCTACTGATTATACGATTATTGAATTTAGTGTGCAATAAGTCGATTGTTGGACCCCTTGTGTAGCACGTAGCCTCATCTTGCTGGAACCATAGCTTGCCCAAGCCCAAATTCTCAATTCCTAGCCATAAGAAGTCGGTTATCATGCCTCGGTAGTGCTTCTCATTGACTGTAAGGTTTCTTTCGTTGTCATCTTAGAAGAAAAATGGGCCAATAATTTCGCCACTTTTTTGAGCAAAATTGTTGTTAATTTCGAGCTGCTCTCGTTTTTAGGCGCAGATTTTCGCAATAGCTGCGATATTCTTCATTGAGCGCTCAAGATGAATACGGGAATATGTTGGGTTATTAATACTGAGTTTTTCAGTTTTGAGTTTTGAGCGCATAAGAGCTGTCAATGTCAAAATAACATATGATTCAAACAGAAACGAACAGATGGTTCCCCCTTTAAAACACAATGTGAAGAATGTGGTTCTCTAGTCTGTACTTGTATTTATTATTCGATATTGAGCCTTGGACATTGCATCCAAAATTGCAAGTTTTATAGCGATGAAAGGCCTGTGCATCGAAGTAGTATCTTTTCTTTTACGTACCATTAAAATGCTTGTACACATCGCGGGGCGAAGGAAAGTCGGGGAGGAAAGAAAGAGGGATGCCGATGCACGTAGGTTTAAATATTTACAAGTTATAATGACTGTGAAATAAAGAACTCGGCAGGGCATTCCATAAGTGGGTTGTACGGTTTAGGAGCGAATAATGGTATTTCAGAATACGCCCGAAAGTGGACTAGGGGGTATACTGATGAGCATTCATAGCGAGACGGGTGTTTTTCTGTTGCCTCGGTATCAGAATGGTCAGAATCTTCATCCGTGTGTTGATCTGCAGTTTCGATTGGCGAAATCATAGAAATAATGAACCCTAAACCTCATCAGTATCATCCAATATTTCAAGCTCTTCTAGCACTTCTCAAGTGTAAGTAGAGGTTTGTGTGACGACCTAATGCCTAAAATATGCAAACAAAATGAATTACTGCCAAAATTTAACAGCAGCGCCTGAGACATTGAATATGCCCAATGACACGTAAAGTTGCCAAAGGCACTTCACATAACAAAAAACATATGAGGAGTTCACTTTATAAATATATCTTACTGTTCACTAAATAATACGCATTTTACCAACATAGAACAATAGGTATTGGAAAGTTTGTTAAGTTAGTCTTTAATTACATAATTCATATAGTTAAAACAACTTTATAAAATTACATAGTTATAGTTAATTGAGAATGTTTTGAGTATGTGATTTACTTCTTTTAATATATTTTAAGATCCTTCATTAAGTATTTACTGTCGGATTGTTAACACTCTTTTTGGATAACTTGGTAAAATATTTCAATTTTGACCATTAAGAATTGAAAAAGTTTCGTTGGTTGAAAAAACGTGGTTTCTACAAAGAAATCTTCTGTTATCTTGATATTCTGATATTGGGCAGGCTACGATGAAGTGGTGAACGTCTTCAATGGGACGCTCGTCAAACAAGGAACATTTTAACCATTGGTTGAGTGTGGTCTGTAGTTCAATTGTAATAGGAAAATAGAATATCATGCTCGTTACATGTTATTGTTCTCGTTAATTTTTTAAACGAATCTCAAAGTGAGCTTCTGATAATTATTAATAATGCACTAATGATTCATATTAAGTAAACTAACTCTACTTCTGATAATCCGTTGAGATTTGTAATTTTATTCATTATGATGTTTGAGTGACAGAAGCCTAAAGGAAGAATTTGAGTGGGAATTTTATGAGCTAATTCCACAAAGGCACATTTCTATGAGTATACTATATATGTATTGTTGATTATATTGCAAAGATGTGTCGTGGTTAATACTAACATTGCTACTTAAGTTTTGAGAAAAATAACTGAAATCAAATATTTATCATCATCCTGCCCATGAACAAGTCTTTCAAGTTTTTCAGTTGTGTAATTGGAACTCAGACAGAAAAATTCTGCGTGTGAAGGCACAACACTGACACGTAGATTTGGCTGTTGTACAGTTTCAAGCACAAATAATTACTGCGAATTATAATCTTCCACTCTGAGTGAAGAAAAAAAACTCTCCGTCCTATTCGGACTCCCACCCGTGGAGAGCAAATACCGAAACCAAACACACCTGAGTTTCAAACCACTACAAAACAATTTTCCTTTCTCCTCCTTTCTACCTTTCCGCCCGCTCCCAGGCAACAGTAAAAGGGTATCTAACCCCTTAGGCGGGCGTAAATTATAAAAAAAAAAATCGAAAATGTCTTTATTGTTTTTTAAAATACTCTCTTAAAAAACGTTGGGACGAATTTTCGTAGCACTCGTTCCACTCCGAACGATGTAACCCCACAACATGCGTTTTAAACGCACCAACCACTGTGGAAAAGCGTTCACTTCGCAATTTAATTTTGATGAACGGTGACAAAAAGAAGTCACTGGGCGTCAAATGTGTGTTTGAGTGGGGGTGCCAAACCATTCCGAATTGACCGTTCTACGTTGCTCTAATGGTACGCTGGTGGTGGTGACATGTCTGATTTTTTCGAAGAAATAAGTGACGATTTGGCTCGAAATGCTTCGTGCGCAAACAAATTTTGTTCGATGTGGCTCGTCTTGAAAGACTCATACTGTCGACTTTAGTTTCGGGGTCACATGCATATATCCATGATTTGTCGCCTGTCATAACCTTATAGACGTCTTTTGAAGCACGGCGATTAAATTTTTTCTTAGAACCAATCGACAGGAGTTGTTTTTGACAGCCAAGTGTACGTGGAATATTAAATGTATGCAAGTAGAACTAATGTCCAAGCATTCCTCAATTTCACGATAAGTCAGGTAGCGATATTGCAATATCAGTTTCCGCACAGCGTAAATGTTTTCTGGCTCAACAACCGATTGTGAACCACCTTCACGACTGAATTTGGAAAACCTGTCTTTTCTTCCTCCCTAAATTTCCTTTGCCCGCGCTGTGAACAATCACCTTAAGGGTACACAAACCCCTTAAGCGCGCGCTCATTAAAAAAAAAAAAAAATACCGCGAAACACGGTGGCCTGGGATGGTGTTTCATAACCAATAGTCGAAGCGAGTTGATCCACTGTTTTGAGCTAATCCACGTCATTGCACGATTTAATTTCATTTTTGGCTGAGATTGATTTTTCAAGTCTTTGTTAAAAATGCAAATAGTACTCATATGACAAAACGTTCTGACTATGTCTACCATTACAAATGACAAACTTTACGACGCTGATGTCAGATGTGACGTATCTATACCGGTATTGCCATATCTCAAAACTCAAAACATTTAAGAATCGCCCTTTCTATCTCAATGGTCCAGTATCTTATGAGCTGTATGTACATATGAAACCACATTCTTATTAGTAAATTGCATATTTCAGAATGCAAATATGTATCGTGGGTAATTTGCTGCATTTATACATATGTATTTCCTAAGTGAACGAGGGACAAACACGTCTACCTCTTTCAGCTTCGAGTACTACCTTGGTTAGGTGCGTTGTATGGCCAGAAGAAGCTATTGGTTTTAGTTTTAAGTAAAATTCTGCAAATATGAATTTTCATAAGACGAAAACGAATTATAAAAGCAATTTCATACAGTGTTTTTTTCGGAACTGTATGTAAGTGATTACCCTTACCAGTCTCATATCCACCTGCGTTAATCCTCATCGAATGGTTTCCACACCCCTTTACCAAAAATTCCGTTTTTCTTCAATTTATGGCTTAATTTTTAATATTCGGTTTTTGAGCTTCTATTTACGATTATAGATACCAAAAATGAACGCCCAGAGGAAGAACAACGACTGGAAAGACAAGCTTCAGTTCACCTGACCATGAAAATTCGTCGATTCCTCGATTTTCCATTCGTTGCTTAATTAGATTTATAAATACCGTTCCATTTAAAATTTCTAATAGAACAATTGTTACTCAGTCCAGTTATTCCAACACACAACTCATCATATTTCGGAAGTTTAAATGGTGACACGAGTCACCGACATCTCTGCTTCCGTGCCTAAGTTGCGTTTTCAAAAGAGATTTTTCCATAATCCAATTATACAGTCAACGTAAATGTCATACTCCCAGGAGGGATTGATTCTTTCAGAGGAATTTCAACTCCCGCAATTGAAAGCGATGAACGAAGATTAAATATCATTAAGAGGAGGTTCTTAAGATCCGAGAAGAAAAAGAAAATAAAATGAAAATATAAAGAAGAACATTTTTATTTCAACGGTGTGTGCAACAGGTGCGTGAGGTTGTGTTGTGAGCTGGCGTTGACCTATATACCCCGTAGACCGGAGAAGAAAATGAGTATCCCAAGAATTCTTCTACGATAAAGAAGTATGTGTGTAAGGAAAGAAAGAGAATTTTCAAAAAAATTCAAATATCTCTAAATCTCTGAATTTCACTTTTGGCAACAAATTGATAAACCATGTTTTGGATGCAAATATTTATTTAAACACACGCACTCATTAAATTATGCGAACTGAGTTATTGAAAAACTGCAGAGACATTTTACTCTTCCCATTTACCATGCATAGAACGGATAGGTTTTTTGAAGACTGATAGCTTTAAAATAAAATATGCAACAATTTTTTAAATGATCATTCTTTGCCTTTTTGTGTTTAAATAAAATTTCTGGCATAGGGCAACATTATGTGCGTTTTCCAGAGGTCATACAGTCAGTTAAATTTCTACCTCTTTTTCGAATAAACATCGCGAATAACAGCCACAAAATTAGCTTCCAAGTCGTCAATAATCGTCAGGTGGTCCCAAAGAAAATTGGTAGTAGAGAGGTGAAAAATTGCATGACATCGGAGGGCAATTGACAGGTGCATTTCTCAAAATCACCTTATCGCTAAAATATGATTCCAATAAATCGATGTATTGAGTTGCTATAGCGCCATCTTTGTGAAACCATATCATGTGTTGTGTGGATTAATTTCTTACATATTTCGAAAGAAATTTTCGTTGAAATGTCGAGTGATTGAGGACGGTGGCTTATTGATAAATTTTAGTCTTAAATCGTATTATCGTTTACAGCGGCGCACAGTACAAGGCCATACTGTACGGCAATATGATCTTGTAATTACCAAGACTTCTTCCTTTAAATTGTTACGTATGTTTCTCCGCTCAAAAAAATCAATTTTTTTTTTGCATGAAAAAATTCTATATTCTTTTGTAATTCAAATGCCGCAAGAATTTTTCAAAAATTCCAATAATTAAGAAAGTTATGACCGTTAGACGCCGGATCGGACGGAGCGCTCATTAGGGACATGAGCAGTTGCGTGCCTGCTCTGCCTTCCTACCTTCTCTAATGACGGATCAGTGCCCTCGCAAATATTTATACATACCTGCTTAGCAATAGATTTAATCCTTCAGAATATTCCATAAGGCACTACTCGAGCACATTTTCAGTTTTGCTTTCGAAGCCACGCAGGCAAGACACACTGCAGATTTTGCATTTCGTTTGCGCTTTTCTCGAAACAGTGTTTTCCGTGTACCAGAAATATCTCTTAAACCACTCGACCGATTTGCATGCCATTTCGCACGGATATTCCTAATACCAATATCTAGTCTCCTATGTAGGATTTTTTGATATCTTGATTTTTAGATTTGTTATAAATAAAAATGTGTCTCAACGTTCAAAAAGCTGCCATCTTGTTCAAAATGCAAATGTTTGAAAACGGCTATTATAGAGACTAGTTTTATCCATCTACTTTTACAGTTTTTTTTTTCAAATGAAACCTACCAGATATATTCCTGGTACCGCCCAGCAAGTTTTTGAAGAGAGGTTTCCGGAGATGGGCGAAATGTATACTTTATAATTGTTTTTCTTCAATTGTCAATAAAGTTTTGTATTCGTCAAGGAATACTTTACACAATGTATATTTTACTTTTTTTATATTAATTTAATATCGTAGCGAAAAAAAATCTTGAAAAACGCTCCGTTTTTGAGCGGAGAAACGTATGTAACCCCGTAATGAAATTGTCTAATAAAAAGTGAGTGTAGACTGGTCCCATCCTAAGAGTTTCTAGATGACTCCACCGAAGGTTGCTACGATTTGGCCAGTTAAAAGCTGGTAGCTCATACCAGGACTTAAAATACGACACCGTAGGAATCAAAGATTCAAAGGTAAGTGTCACGGCGGCTGAGCCTTAAACCCAAAACGCAGGAAGGGTCTTCCAGTTAGTTTCGACCCGATGTAGAGTTGCAAAAAGTACTGGGTGCTGAGACTCTAAGAACAGCAATAATCGAGGGTAAGCCCCAACTCATACCAACATAGTTAACTTAACACAGTTCTGCTTTGGTATTAATAATTCATGCAAGTGATGGCAAGTCATATCCTTATTCACATGAATGTATAGGCATTCAGTAAACTTAAGCCTGCACGGCAGGTGTTCACTTAAAACACATGACACATGAATGGTAATGGTGAAGAGTGAAATGGTGGAATAGCGACTTGATTCTTAAGCGGAGGGCGGAATAAAAAAATTTAGGATGAGATCTTGGCTCTGCCTATCAGTAAAAAGTCATGATAGTCAAAGCAAAAGAATCCGAATGGAGGAATCTTGTTTCAGATAATGGGCAATAAATTGTATATAATTTGCACAAGTACAAGTACAAGCATCCGTGGGAATAACACTTTGTTATCCACATAGAGAGATTGTCTAAGTGCCTGTCTCGGAGAGATCTTGTTTAGAGAGGAATGTGTTGAGGCTTCCTCTTTTGATTAGCCTCCGCTTGCTCCTGAGCTGAGAACTGCTGAGGTTTTCTCTCTATCTTCGAAAGGATTGCAGATAATTATGAGCTCAATTTGGAAAAAGTATAAAAAATACTCTAATAAAGTTGTTGTATGTTGTTACTGCACATTTTTGGAAAAAACAATGACCTCAATTTTTGTTAAAGAAAAAGTTATAAAAAATTAATTTTTTTGGCATTTGTTTCGTAATAAAAAAGTTTGTTGCTTAACATATTATACACTGTTGAACAGTGTATATCTAGCTTTCCAAAAACATTTAACTGATCAGATTCCATTTATTGGATAGTCTACTTTATAGCAGAAAACACTTAAACTCAGTATAGCTTTGAAACGGGGGGAGTTAGACTCCCCACCCCATCCGTAAATTTTTTTTCTTGTATCACTTTATCCTATCACCCCCTAAAATCTTATTGTTTGGTTCTGAATCACCCTGTATATTAATGATATAGCTCGTGTAATTTTGCATTCACCGAAACATTTCTATGCGGACGACATTCAAATCTATCGAAGTTGTCCTCTAATCGTTCTCGAAAACTGCGCCAATAATGTAAATGGGGTAAATGGGGATCTGTAACGGATCTCGAATCGATCGTTGAAAAACTATTTGACACTTAATCCAAATAATTGTAGGTGATTAGTCATTTCCATAACGATGGTAGACCTAACGTACTTTCAGTCCTTAACAACAGCTTAACAATTCAATTCGTTGGAATAACCATAAGTATAAATTTGATAGGAAGGATTATAGTGTTCTCTGAAACTTGTGGTACTTGTAATAATAGTAAAAGGATGATACAACTATTTTCTCAGAAGATATGAAGAAGTTCCTCAGGGGTCTATACTTGGTCCGATTCTATTCTGTCTTTTTGTCAATGATCTACCAAAAGTCTGTTCCAATTTTGATATCCACTTATATGCTGACGATACACAGATACATATTTCGCGGCCAATTGGACTCGATGAGGACCCAGTCGTCAGATTCAATGAAGACCTGTCCAAAATTTATGATTGGTCTATCTCAACCCCATGAAATCACAACTGATTTTAATACCCAAACAACACTTTGACACGGACGGAATACCACCAGTATTCCTGAATGACAGACAACTCAATTTTGTTGACGTGGTTACTAATCTGGGTTACAAATTAAATCGATCACTTTCCGCTATTGACTATATAAATTATGTTATTGGGCGAAACTATGCTGGACTACGGAATCTCTGGCTCTCTTCTAACCTCGCGCCTATAGGCACAAAGCTCAAACTTGTGGAAATGATATTTCTGCCACTACCATAACTCTGTTCTTGGTTGTCCCCTGAACCAATTTCTCGACTTAAGATGTTGTGTTCGTGCACAAAATTATTAAAAATAAATCTCCTGCTTATCTGTTTGACAATATATCAGAGCACATAATCTTATAATCACATATAATTATGTGAACTCCTCGAGCCTCTTCTTTATCTACATTACCAGGCTTTGGAACACACTTCCCCTAGCGGCTACGCAAGTAATGGGAGCTACATTATTCAAAAATCCAGCACTGGAACACCTTAAGCAACATCAAAAACTACTTTCCTACTCTTCTACGTTTCTTCTTTTCTACTTTTCTTTTATTTTTTTTCACTTATCTTTACTATATCGTCTATTAATATCTTTTACGCCTACCTTCTCTTTTGTTACTCCTCTTATTATTCTGGATTGTATTCTTTATATTATTTATTTTTTGGCTTTATTTGTATTTAATTAATCTTTATTGTTTAATGTGTTTTATATTAAAACATGTCCACTTACCCTTTCTTAATTTAAATGTAATTTATATATTGTAAAAGGCAACTGTATGTCTTATTTATACTATTCCAATCAAATAAATTGAACTCAATTGAATTGAATACATTTTGAAAACGTTAATAATAGTATAGTTTTATTTACCATTGAATTTTAAATTGTATTATTGATACTTTCCTCTTTCATTTTAATTTAACTTTATTTAAATGGCATACTAATAATAGCATTTATTTAACGCATAATTTTAAGTGATTTTCCATTGGGTTAGAATGAACTCAAAAAATCTAAATCTAAATCAACTTTACGAGTATTTTCATTAAAGTGTATTTGAGTAATAATTTAATAATAATAATAATAAGTTCAGCTTCACATTTTGCAATTAATATTACGAATTTAATCCGTATATGTATTTTCCATAAATGAATGTTAGAACATTCGCTAAACGCAAATGATTTTTTGAATTTGTTTAAAAGATGAAGTTAAGGAAAAATATAAGCTGTGTCCCCAACATATTCGCTTCCACTATTCAAATTTGAATTTATTAAAATAATCAAGTATATAGCACACCTCTTTAGTTTATTTGTAATTCTAACTGCACCACATGATCCGTAGCTAAATTTCTTGGCCTACATATGCAAGGCCAACATGCAGGTCTTTCCACGGATATTAAGAGAAGCCCCCGATTCTGTAGGCGCGCGAACTAAATAAATCACCGGAAAACAAGATCCACAGCACGAACACGTGAGCACTGAATCGTATCCCAACGCAAAAAGTTTTCATAGATTGCGAAGCGGTAGTAAGTGTTACAGTGGCATCAACGCCAACGCCAGTGCCATATAGAATGTATCTATAGTTTATTTGCCTCGTTTGTTATAATCGTTTGCATGTTAATCAAGTTTCTCGTCGAGTGATGTACGCCTTTGAAACCCAAAAAAACAAATCATGGCTGCGCTGTCAGTCATGGTCGCTGGAGGAAATCTAGTGTCAACTTAAATGAGGACGCACTTTCATGATGGAACAAAGAAAAAACCCAATGGTCAGGCAAACTGTTATCACCGATCCGTGTGATCAATGTTTGTTGATGGTGAAATCCAAAAGAGACACAACTTCTGTCCGATGGCCAACGTTAATACCATTGGAAGTTTGGTCTGGCCTTAAATACATATCTGCTATGTTGTGGGCAATTGTCTATCCATCGTAAGTGACCCTAAAGGTTAGCCGTATAATCGTTTAAATTCTGGAATATGGCAGAGCTATGTCCTGAGCCTTTATATATCTCTATGCAAAACGAAGATCTGGCGAATTTACATTGTAATCTCTTGTCCACAGGAAAGGTCAAGCATAGAGGGCATGTCTCCCAGACCGTTTTTAGCGAAGTTGAAGCTTAGCACACCCACGAGCATTTTATAAAACTGCGGGGAATTCTTTTCTATACAAGGTCAAGTGAATCATGGTACTCATAAACATTTTCCAAGGTATTTTAAATTGTTTTGACTTGCTCTCCAGAGTGTGGAAGTTTGTATAAATTTACATACCATAATAGGGGAATTTTCTTTCTTTTTAATCCTACTTAGCCTATATGAAATTCAGTTTTTTATTTTTTATGCACTTTCATTTGACCTACAATCAAGTTACATATATGAATTATGAATATGACTAACCAATTTACATTTATTTCAGAAATATAAAACCATATTAATTTTGGGACGTGATAGAAAAAAACAGAGAACTTGCTTGTTTTGAAGGAGGAATCGATTAAAAAATAATAACACAAAATATCGAAAATATTTGTTACTGAAATAATGAAAAGGGCATATTATTAAGTTAAACTACATGTACTCGTATGCTGTTATGCTTTAACAGTAGACAGTTCACCATTATTAAAAATGGATTTTACGAGTATTCAACGCTTTCTTATTGTAAAACATTATTTTGAAAGTGGCGCCAGTCTTACAGCCAAGATTCAGAAATCGCGTTCAATTTTTAAATATTTCAAATACATCATTCGAGAAGACTGTACCGGGTCTGTCGTTCAGGCGAACACATCAAGGCTATTCGCCAAAATGTTGTACTCTGTGAAGATTCATTCGGCATAGTGATCAAGAATTGAACAATTCAAGAAGCACTATGTAGCGTATTCTTACGAGAGATTTGCATCTACGAGTACATGCCTAAGAAATTCAATTGGCTTAATTGATCGGGAGAATGCTGAGTGTTCTATAACTTGAATCACGAAGTGCTTGCCTTACCTACCAGTGGTGGTAGACCCTCACTCATGCAGCATTCACCGCACCTTGTTGCAGACCGTTTTTAATGTTAAATATTCCAGCAGAAGTCACATCGTTATTCTTCACGATGAACTGTCTACTGGAGATCATATCAAAAATAATATACAGCATTGGTTTACTAATGCTCAACCTGTCCAGCTTAAAAAAGAGTCCCTCTAACCATACGGTATCGAAGGCCCTTTCCAAGTCAATCATTCAGGCACCAGTACACTGGTTCTTGCCTTTGTTCCATTGGATATCAGAAACCAGCTTAGACGCAGCATGAATGATATCATGCCTCGCCTTGAAACCGAATTGATTATCCGGAACTATATTTTTGTCCTCAACCCACTTAGTCAGGACTCTATTGATCACTTTCTCTCGAAAACCTTACTGATGCTTGAAAGAAGACTAATCGAGCGGGGATTCGCTGGATTGGAAGTGTCTTTATCCCTTTTGGGATGGGATATACCACCGCAGTTTTCCAACGCGCTGGACACTGTGCATAACTCATTACATTATTAAACAGGGTAGTATAAATTTTTACCGCTTCTAGAGGGAGATGTCGAAGCACAATATTCGGTATTTCATCGGTTCCCACTGATTTCTTACTTATAAGTGATTCGAAGGTCGTTTGGAGCTCTTCCTTCGAAATTAACGAAATTAAGTAGTAACCTTTCGTTGGTGATGACATAATCACTGAACTGGGTGAAACCCGAGCTTTCGAATCGCCAATTCACAATTTCATTTCGAAGGTAGAAATTGTGCACAAGGACTCGATTCTCCAGATCGTGGTTCGGGCCAATGATAACATTCGCCTTGTACACTTCCTGGAAAGTCGCTCCTATAGCCTCTACCTGCTCCTGCGGATCCTCGATCACAAAGAAGTTGTCATCATCAACAGCCCCATTTGGATCTATGCCTGCTGCTACAAGTATTTGTTCGTTGTTCGTCGTTCTGGCGATTTTAAGACATGGAAGGTCGTTCTGATTATTTCTCCGAAATATTTTATTTATTTGCGGGAACATATTCGGGTTGCTGGTGTTTACAGCCCGAATTTTATTGTTCCAATACAAACTTACAGATGTTCTGTAATTTTCCTTTATTAATGTTTGGAGGTTTTTAATCGACGACTTCAGTGTCATGATCTCCGGGTTATGTCTGTCAGTAAACTGTCTGTACAAGGTTTTTAGTCTTGACAGCAGTCTACTTTTATGTCGGTGCAGTGCGTCAATGGTTGCGTTGCGGAATAAGTCTTCTTCGTCAGTGTGTTGGTACCGAGGTATTGCTCTGTCCATTGTTCGTTTAATTGTCTCGTCCATTGGTCTTAGATACCTGTCAATCTCCTCGTTTGACAGATTTCTGTTGGACGGTGGGTAGAGCGAATTTGAGGAGAGTGCTCACGCCCGTGTTCTTTTCAACCTCTTGAGAAGTCCTTTGCAGCCAGCATCAAGTGCTGAAGACCAGTGGCTTAGATGCCGAGAAGCCATCAGAAATGCCGCAACTGACGTGCTGGGTTTCACCTGCCCAGCACCACGAAACCCGTGGTTTGATGAAGAGTGTCGGTAAACACATGCAGCAAAACAACATGCCTACAAAGCGGTGCTGCACAAAAAGCGGCTCATGGCCTCTACGAGCAAAAGAGAAGGGAAGAACATCGGCTTCTCCGGAGAAAAAAGAAAGGGCATGAGAAGCGCGCGATCGATGAAATAGAGAAGTGCTACTCCAGAAACCCAAAGAGTTCAGATTGGCACTCACCTTCTATCGATTTTAAAGCCGCATATGACAGCATCTACAGAGATGCTTGTGCAGGATGACTATAGAGAAAGCTTGCTGCTGCATCAAGGGCGGTAATGAACTAACCGAGGCCTTTGATGTCAAAAACGGATTTAGGCAAGGCGACACTCTGTCATGTGACTTCTTTAACACCATACTTGAAAGTAGTAGTAGTATTTTTATTTTCGTCATACAAATCTTATACATTTAAGTCGCATAATTTACAATATAGAGATTCGATAAATATATTTTTGCTACTACAACATTTTACATTTATCTTTAATGATTACAGTTCGAAAACATCTAGAAAAACAAAGGAAAACACGAATAAAACCTTTATGTAAAAATCAAAAAGAAAATTGGTAATTGTAACAAATAAATAAATAATTTTAACAATAAATAAATAAATTAATAATATTAATAATAAATAATTTAATAAATGAATAAGTAAATAAATAAATTATAAATAAGTAAATAAATAAATAAATAAATTAATTAATTAATAAAGAAAAAAGAACACCGAAAACGCAAAAGAAGCAAAGAACTAAACACTATCACGTTTCACTGCTTGAGTTTCTTATTAGGGGATTATAACGTAAAACAACATTCCTAGCAAGAGATGCTTTTAATTTGTAAGTTCTTTTGGAAATCATCTCAACATTTGATAACTTATGCAGGACTCTAGTGGAGTAGGAACGAGGTAGATTAAGCATCATCTTAAGAATTTTGTTTTGTACAAGTTGAAGATTTTTTTTATGACATATTGCACAATCTCCCCAAACCTGGCATCCACAAAGCAGAATTGCCTGAAATATTACTTTGTATATTGTCATTTTGTTTTCAAAATTTAAATTCGATTCGATAAGAAGAAATAACATTTATATTCCAATTTTAATTTTTCTACAGGTTTGTGCAAAGTGTTCCTTGAATGTTAATCTTTTGTCCAAATAAATTCCCAAATATTTGACATGTGATTCCCATTGTATTGCTTGACCTCTCATTTGAAGAGGGTTACACGGAAGATAACAAGGTTTTCTTTTTCGAGTAAAAGAGATTGCTTGAAACTTACCTGAGGTGACTTTAATTTTACATTTCGTGTAATAATATAACAATATTTCTGTTGCATTTTGTAAATTTGTCTCGATGTTGAGACCAAATCTATGCGAAGAAAATATTACCACATCATCAGCATAGACTGCGTATTTACGTAACGGAAGCTCAGGTGAATCAGATGTAAAGATATTATAAAGAATCGGACCAAGAACTGAAGCTTGTGGTACGCCTGAGAAAATTTGTTTGAGTTCAGAAGGACAATTATTAATAAAACATCTACTATATTACTTAAAAACTTTGTACAATTTTGAAGAGATATACAGGGAAACCAAACGAAAGCATTTTGTGTATTAGTCCATCGTGCCAAACAGAATCGAATGCATTTTCGATGTTCAAAAGGACAGTTGATTCACCAATAAGTCTTTTATTCTTAATGTACTGACAAATTCTGTTTGCTTGGTGCAACGTGCTATGTTGACTTCTAAAACCAAATTCTTTATTGGGAAAAATACATTGGCTCTCAATGACTGATAACAGTTTGTTTTGAGGACCCTTTCCAGAACTTTGCTCATACTATTAAGCAAGCTTATGGGCCAGCAGCTAAGCGGGTCTTCCAATGGCTTACACGGTTTGGTTTAGCCATTTTCCAACAAACCGGAAAGAATTGTAATTTTAGGCACGAGTTTATAACAAAAGTTAAAAATTTTATTGCTGAAATGGGCAATTTTTTTAAATAAATATTTTTTTATATTGTCAATGCCATCGCTTTTCTTAATTTGTTAGCTTTTTAGAATATCTTTAACATTTTCCAGAGAAACATACTCTACATCCGACAAACACACATTTTGTTGTGACACACTGATGGGTGAAGTATTCACCAAGGCACTTGTTATTGCATTACCGATATTTTGAGACACATTGTAATTTTTAATGAAATTAGAAGCAAGGGTATTGGCTTTTTGTTTGTCCATGTGGGAAACTTGACCATCAGTTATAAGACTGGGAATAGAGTTGTTTTTCTTTTTAACTACACACAATATATTCCAAAAAGGTTTGGCATATTTTTCTAGAGTTTTCCCAATTTTCTGTCCGTAGCAGTGGATTTCATCATAGATCATTTTATTAAAATACTTCATCATTTCATAGCGAAAGGGCTGGCGATTTCTCTGCCACGAAAGCATATGAGAATTTCTGATTCGAATATAGTCTGGAATTTTTAAGTATGCGCTACTGTTTTATTATTATATAGGTATACTTAGATTTCCAGAATGCAAAATGCTTTCTGAGAACTCCTTAATATATCTGTCTATATTTCCCTTATACAAAGTATTATCTAAATCAACAGGTGTATTGTTAAATTTATTCTTTATTTAATTATTTATTATTTAATTCTCTTTTGAACATTTTCCGGTTGGGTTTTTTTTTGTAATTAATTTCAAAGCAAGGCTGCAATAATTTACAAGCAACTGGATTATGATCGGAGCTTAATTCTTGAAAGGCGGTAGGATCAGACAGTAAATTCGCTACATTTTCTATAAACAAATCAAGAACAGATGGGACACCACGCGAACTACATGGAACAGAAGATGAACTTGATGGAAACAAAACGGAAAACGCAAAATAGTTCGAAAGTTCCTTGAGAATATTTTCCCAGGAATTTGCCCAGCTTCTATGCTTACAATTGAGATCACCACCAATAATATACTTTTCTTTTCTGGAAAAAAGCAATCTCAAATCATTTTTAAACAATTTTACACGCTCTGCAGATCTCCCAGGAAAGTAGACATAGTAAATGTGTAACGATAACTATCGTCACATTACGGTGAATGGTCAGCGTTATCGCGCCATGATCACCGATTATTTTTGGCCCGAATTGGAAGATATGGACTTGGACGACATGTGGTTTCATGTGGATGATGCCACAAGCCACAAGCCACACAGCACACGCTACAATCGATTTATTGAAGAGTGAGTATGGTGAGCGTGTTATCTCAATAAATGGGCCAGTCGATTGGCCGCCTCGTTCGTGCGATTTAACGCCGATTGACTATTTTCTGTGGGGCTACGTTAAGGCATTGGTTTATGCCAGAGATGTAAACTTTCAAGTACAAGTACCAGTACCAGTACCAGTACCGGGACTTGTACTTGTACTTCAGTACTTGGATACTGGTACTTGAAAAAGTACGAGTACTTCGTCGCAAGTACCAAGTATCGTGTACTTAAGTACCAAAGTACTTGAGCAGTACTTCCAACTACTTGAGCAGTACTTCCAAGTACTTGACCAGTAATTTCAAGTACTTGCTCAGTTCTTCAATTTAAAGTACTTTATTTTGGTCTTTTTTGATCAATTTTTAAAAAAATTTCTAAAAAAATGTTTATGTGTTTAATTGTATACAGTCTTGTAATTGTATAGAGAGTCCCTATTAGAGACTAGGTGATTTCTGAATTACCTGAATTTTTACCGTTCTTGTAGAATAAATAGTAAATAAATGCATTTATACATACATAAATGGCTAAAAATTAATCAATCACCAGAAAAATTGTTTAGAATCAGAAATTGGGTAAGCTTCCCTTCGCCTTGCGGCTCAAGGGTTTTAAAATTTCGAATACATTAATTTTCAGCTGTCCGCTCGCTTATGATTGCTATAACAATAACTGGACTTACAGTTTCGAGTCTGCTGCTCAAAGAAACACTATCTCTTGATGAAATACATAATAATTTTCCTTTACAAATTCACTTAGAAACAAATCTTGCTCTTCCTAGCATAGGAAGTACTTGAAAGTACTGGTCATGTACTTGAAGTACTGGTCAAGTACTTGAAGTACTGGTCAAGTACTTAGAAGTACTGCTCAAGTACTTGGAGGTACTGCTCAAGTACTTGGAGGTACTGCTCAAGTACTTGGAGGTACTGCTCAAGTACTTGGAGGTACTGCTCAAGTACTTTGGTACTTAAGTACCTGATATTTGGTACTTGTACACAAGTACTTGAAAAATACTGGTACTTGCCTTTTTTCAAGTACCAGTACCAGGGTACTGAAGTACAAGTACTTGTACTTGAGAGGACTGAAGTCCTGAAATACTTAAGTACTTTACAGATCTGGTTTATGCCAACACGCCGACGACGTTGGAAGAACTCAGAGCCAACATTGAACGCGAAATAGCGGCCGTTTCGGCCGAAATGTGTTGTCTAATCGTGGAAAATTGGGTCCAACGAATCGACCGCTGCAAACGTGCCCGCGGTGGCCATATGAATGAAGTCGAGTTCCATTCATAAATGTTTTGATTGTACTTCAAGCCGATAATTTTTTGAAATATCTCAAATGGTTTGCTTTTTATTTAAAAAAAGTGGTCAAGTCTTTATTGGAAAACCCTAGTTAAGTCGTTGATAAATATTTTAATTCCAACGTTTTCGACTAACTTTGTTCTTATAACAGGCAAAGCTTCATGCCGAATTGATTTCCTAATCAAAATTGCTATACCTCCACCTCTTCTCCCAGTTCTGTCAACACGACAGCTTTTATAATTTGAGTTAAACAGCTTCTTATTACCTTATAACCAAGTTTCGGTCACTAAGGCAATGTCAATATTTCTGCTAATTAGAAAATTTAAGAGTTCAACAACTTTGTTTTGAATGCCTCTAGAATTTCAAGTTACAATATTAATTGGACTAATTAACATACTATTTAACAATACTATACAAAAACTTAGTTGCTAATTGTTCATATTTTGTCTTGCATTTACCTAAACCATTAATCATTTTCATGACAAGTGCATTGAGTTCATCCATTGAGAATAAATGATTGCTATTCATTGGGTCTTGTCGAGTGCACTCAGAGCGATTTGAGTCGGTGTTGTCCAATACATTATCTGTGGGTACATTTTTGGTCTTCGAACATTGTTGGTCTGCATGTGAACGCTGGGGTAAACTTGGAAATGCGTTTGTTGACAGAATCCAAGGGGAATTTTAGTTCATATATTGCATTCGGGAACGATGAGTTAATATATTATTATTTCGTGAAAGTTTTTCCCTTATTTTTAAATATTTATTTCTGCTCACACAAGTAATGTCAGTGGATCTGTGATTCCCATTACAATTAGTACATTTTATCATCAAATTTCCGTCACAATCATTAGTTGAATGGGCTCCAGCGCAGTTAGAGCAGTACGGCCTTATGTGGCAATTTTATTCCCCATGGCCAACATTTGACAGTTGTGGCATTGGGTCAACTTGTTCCACAACTTCCACTTGATTTGTGTGTGCATTATGTAGCGAACATTTTTCCTTAAATCTATTAACTTTACAGAACCACTTTCGAATGATATTAAATATTCTGTGTAATGTTCACAGTTTATTTTTTATGGTTTTCACTTGCATTAATTTTAAACCACGACTAAGGAGTTAATCTTTGAGTTCATTTTCGCAAACCGAACCTAGTCCATGCATAACGACTTTAAACGCCTTTTCTCCTCTCAGATCAGTTATCAGGACAGATAGTAGTCCTCAGATATAATAGGCGATGGGGGGCGTTTCGAAATTTTAAGGAAGATTTTTATTAGCGGAGAGAAAATTTGACAACCGACGCTGTCAAAAGCTTACACACCATTTGAAAGAATTGTCCAAACTCACAAGCCAACACACGAGGTACGATATTTCAAAAGTCTGTTCAATTGCTGGCATACGCCGACGACATTAATATTAGAGGTAGAACACAGCGAGCTCTCACTTGTGCGTTTGCGAGTATAAGAACAGAAGCGGCAAAAATGTGTCTAGCGGTAAAGGAGGGCAAAACAAAGTATATGCTGTCAACAAGAAGGTACACCCAACATTGACGAATTGGCCAGAATGTCACAATCGAAAGCTATAACTTTGAGGTAGTAAGGGACTTTGTCCACCTTGGCTTGGCTATCACATCTCAAAACGACATCTCTTCAGAGATCAAATGAAAAATAACTCTAGCCTATTGTTGTTTCTCTGGGCTGAGAAGGCAACTGTGTAGTAAGGACCTCTCCCGAACAACCAAGGAAACTCTTTATAAGACCCTTGTAATCCCAGTCCTGCTGTATGCTTCCGAAGCATAGAGAAAAATTCTTCGTAAAATATTTATTCCCGTATGCGTCGACGGGTTCTGGAGGAGACGATTCAACGATGAACTCTACGAGCTGTACAGCGACATCGACCTGGTCGAAAAACTGGGCATTGGGAGTTTGAGATGGCTGGGACATGTAGAGCGAATGAACATCAACGCTCCAGCCCACAAAATCTTCGGCTCTAATTCGGAGGGACAACGCAATAGAGGATGGCTTCGCCTTAGGTGACACGAGCAAGTGGAAGGGGACCTCAACCAACTTCGAGTGCGCAACTGGAGGCAGTTAGCCAAAGACTACGCTAATTGCAGAGGCTTATTGGTGAAGAGCCAGGTTAACCCCGGACTGTAGCGCCGTCTGTAATTTTTCAGGGATCTTAATCGGTTGATTAATTTTTGAGTAACAGATTTTCAAAACATTGCTATATACGAGTACAGTCAAAATCAGTTATAACGACATCGGTTATAATGGTTATTGCGGTTATTGCGAAATCTTGAAGTCCCGGGCGAGGTTCATACAAATTGTACTAACCGAATATCGCTTTTAACGAAATCACCTATAACGAATTATCGCTTATAGCAAACAGTTTTAAATGGAAAATTTAAAAATCTATCGCTTATAACGGATATTAAAAAAAAAAATAAGGTAGCATTGCAAATTTCGTGCATTTAAAATGATAAATTCTGGGGATTTTCCTTTTGCTGTTTTTTTTTTCGCATTTCGCATTCTGTTTTTGAGAGGAACTGGATAGTAATTTTTTATATCAAGAAAGATTTTTAATCTTGTTAGTTTTCTTTGAAAATGAGTTCAAAACGTAGAAGTTTTACAATTGAAGAAAAATCGAAAATAATTTCATGGCTCGAAGCTGGTGATTCCAATAAAAGTTTGGCAGCAAAGTTTTCTGTATCGGCTTCAACAGTCTCATCTCTACCATTTTCAAAGACCGAGATAAAACTAAGAAGTATTTTGAAGAATCCAACTAGAAAATAAAGAAAGTTCGATGCAGTCAACATCCCGACATAGATGCTCAGCTTTGCTCAGCTGGTTCAAAGCCCAAATATACTCCATTAAGCTGGACAATTCTACTCGTACAAACTAAGGCAAAAGACTTTGCAAACGGGTTGGGAAAAAATGATTTCACCTGCTCAACACAGCTTGGATTTAACGATTTCGGCAAAGACATAACATCGTTAGTGCAATGGTAAGCGGTGAATGTGGTAGTGTTTCTAAAGAAATTGTGGATGATTGGTTGCGTGGTGTTTGGTCAAAGCCGTGAGAGCGCTATTCGGATGATCAGATTTTCAACATCGACGAAACAGGTTTGTTCTACAAAATGACACCTAACAAAACTTTGAAATTCAAAGGTGAAAAATGCGTTGGAGGTAAAATGTCAAAGGAACGAATTACGGTTTTAGTATTATATCAATGCTGCTATATGCCTACAATCGATTTATTGAAGAGTAAGTATGGTGAGCGTGTTATCTCAAGATATGGGCCAGTCGATTGGCCGCTTCGTTCGTGCGATTTAACGCCGCTTGACTATTTTCTGTGGGGCTACGTTAAGTCATTGGTTTATGCCAAAACGCCGACGACGTTGGAAGAGCTCAGAGCCAACATTGAACGCGAAATAGCGGCCGTTTCGGCCGAAATGTGTGGCCGAGTCGTTGAAAATTGGGTCCAACGACCGCTGCAAACGAGCCCACGTTGGCCATATAAACGAAGTCGAGTTCTATTCATAAATGTTTTGATTGTACTTCAAGCCGATAATAAAGTTTTTGAAATATCTCAAATGGTTTGCGTTTTAATTAAAAAAAAAATTGTCAAGTCCTTATTGGAAAACCCTTTATGCCTCAAAAATTTATGCGAAATTGAATGTGTTCCTTAAGTGTTTATCTTGAATGATCTGCCCTCTATCTGGATACGAGTACATATAACGATTGAATTGAAATTGGAATTAGATTCATACATGTGTTCAAGTGCTTCTAAATTACTTTGCACCTGCTGGATAAGATTCATTTCCGTGCGATTAAGCTTTTAGTTTAGATTTATATTCCCCTGTTATTTGACACTCTAAAAATCGACATTTGGTCATCTGCCTTATCTTGAGTTCTCACGTTTTACACCAATAGTGCTTCTATGAAACTGCCAGTAACCGTAAAATCGACCTCGCTTTATATGGTCATCAGTTTAGTCAGATTAGTCGTTATAATCTAAAACTTTTGTATCTCACTTAACTTCTTTCTTAGTTTCGCTTCCGTTTGCACAGCGAAAATGGTAGCAAATTTTTGGCAGTATTACGAGTACATAGGATACCGGCATGGAAGGACGGATTTATAAACGGTGTTTATGAAAAGTCAACATCGAGTCATAGAATACATTCAAAATATGCTAATTGAAAAAACTAATGTTTTGAGTTACAATTTGTATTTCTAAGAGAGACATCCCTTCCACCTCTATAAAATGAACCCCAAAGGGTTCTATAGGAGAATTAAATGAGATTTCTTCAGAACATGCAAATACAATTTCTTACAAGCTTACAGATTGAGATTGAATTAAATTTGTGCAAACAAGAAACCCGGATGAAAATTCATTGAGTCGCATTCCGACGACGCGACGCCCCACACAGAAGTCTATAGTTTCATTTTGGAAAAAGAAAAAGATCAAATTCAAATAGGTTACGACCAATATACCACGCAGTATTCACACATACTGATCTGCGGATTGCATGGAATACAGGAAATTCAATTTCTCCTCGTTATTAAATGATTATGACTTCTGACAGCATTGCTAAGTCGTTGACTAAACTCGTTTTAACCTCGACAAATTTCATAAATGCACGTATGCACATAGTACGAGTATGTATCTACGTTTCCGTATAATAGTATTTATATCTTTTCTGTGAGAAATTTTCTTTGGAGGTCTATTAGCAAACACTAAAGCTGCCAAAACTGGGCACCACCGCGACGATCAATTGATCTAGTCAGTCCACACAGGAACTGTGGTTAACCACAAGATAACCGCACATACTCGCAGGCCTCGTATTATATTCCTGAATACCAAAATGATATAGGCGTCATACCAGACTTACAACGGTAATTTTATTATATATATATACAATAGTATGTTAATGACAACGGATTATGTGCTGAGCACAAATAGAAATGGAAAATCTAGGTGAGCACCTTTCCAGCATTTTTTCATTTTACATGCAGCGTCTATCGGCCCGATTTATCTATGTAACGTGCGGGGTAAGGAATTGTACTATAATATAATGCATTTGGTGGTCCGTCAGTAGGTCAGTGGTTGCGGTTATTGTGGTTTATGCATGTAGGTAGGTACCTGACACTTTGTACGGATATAAGTAATGATTTCTACGCATCGGTAGTTGAATGGCGGATACTCACAGTTAGTATGATATTGAAGGGGATACTTAGATTTCGTTGAAATCCTTAAATTTCACTGAGTAATAGTTGGAGATTGGGGTCTGCGTGTTGGCATTCAATTAATTGACTGTTCAATGCAGTTGAAAACATCCTCAGTAAAGTAAAGGTTTTAATAAATCTAAAAATGTTCATATGGACTTGGAAGGAAATTTCTATTTGAACTTGTCCAACAACTTGAACTTGTCAAGAAAACAAAATAATAATAATCCCATTAGATACGAATGGAAGGTATATAGTCGTATACAAAAACCAGTAAATTCAATTGCAGCAATTTCCCATATTTTAGCAATTTTCAAAGACTGTCAAAAGTTTGGTCTCCCTACTCCATGAAGGATCGAGCCACCAGGAGTGATCACGATGAATCCAATGGAAGCCCTGTTCAAGAATGTAGGTAGTAAATGTACGAGTCCATCTCTGAGTCTTACCTAGTAAGATCATCGTGGTCGCATTTACCGTAATCCTGTTTTGACATGTGAGCTGAGAAGGGTTAGAGAATTCAGCTTTACTTTGGCTCTTCCACCTATATTTCACAATATGCTAATTATTCATTACCTTTAAGTTTGCGTCTCCATGTAGGCGCATGCTTATCTAATGAAAGGTGACATCTACGGTCGGTGATTTGGTGCAGGGAGTTGAAAGGGTACATGACTAGGTCTTAACTTTAGAGCTATTGAGAGCTTCAAATATTCTGCAAAATGTTTGAGCTGGACATACCATCAAAATGCTTCGTCGGCGGGATACTAAACATCGATGAAAGTACCCCTACTCTTTCTTATCGATTTTGAATGGCGGTCTAACATGTACTCGTAAATCTTAATATCAGTATTAAACTTTCTCAGATGAACACATCTATTCTGGTGAGAGAACTACCATATATAAAACATGTCCAGTTGGATTTTTCTCGGATTTCTTTTTTAAATTTTATTTGATGATTAACTTTTGGTCTGACAAAGACACTTTTGATACCACTGGTAATTACCTTAGTATAGATTAAGATGTTAGGTTAAGTCGATACGAGTATGTTGCTCTTCGCTTAGTAAAATTTATAAATGCTGACTTATTAACAATCTATTTAGATGATACTCGTAGTTTCAATCCAGGATGTGAAATTTAGGATATTGCACTTCTTATTGTTTCTAAAAGTATAGGTATTTTGAGCAGAAATATCGATGTATGAGCTTATTTGGAATCAGTATATAACACACAGTTCTTTCTTGAGCAGCAGTTGTAATTTTTTTTTTTTTTTAAGAATTTAACACTCAAGTGAGTATGACTACACTTATGATGCCAAAGCATGTGTTCAGTTTTTCAGAACATATGACTTTGGCTATTTCGCTTCATATTGATGGCATCCAACAATTAATGGGGAAACTAAATCATTAGTGTAGTTGGACTTGTTATTGTAATCTAGGCCACCCCTCATCTTACATGATTTTAGTTGCCTGAAAAAGAAATACTTTCGGGCGCGGTTGGAATTGAACGCCGAACCTTCCGATTGCGAAGCATTATTATTATGGAACGACAGACATATGTCATACTACGTCAAGCTACAAATTGTGACTGCAGTAACCGGATCTGGTTACATACCAAAACATTTTGCCGCTTGTTATAGAGTACTTTAGAACTTGCCAAACATCCATATTTCGTGTATGGACACGCATCAAAAATCTGAGGAAATAATGCATTCAGTGTACCCTTATCTCATTTTCGCTTATTTTTCAAATATATTAGATAGCAATCTAAATAAATTAAATGTATTATATAGCAATCCAGTATCAAATTAATAATATTAATTTTATTTAAAATATCCGATTTTCAATTGGAATAATCTACTTTTGTAACAGGTTTTACGTGAATCTGCTTGGAGCTTATTTGACGTTTAAGTTTATTATTTTGCTATATAGTTATTGAAAAGTGTACGCTTCACTAACAATTGTCCAAGTCCTTTATCAATGTTAGCATTTGGCTGGGTTAAATATACCAATTTTCGGTTGTCAAACTAGTCCAGATAATTGAACGTCTAGTGAAGGATTTTGAGTCAGCATCTGCACTTCATTATGTTCGCAAGAAGTAGCTCAGCAATCGCTCGTATAATAGAGATCTTAGGGATTTGGTACCTATTTGATAAATGTGTGGAAAATTTTACGCAAGGGTTTTTTACTTGCTGCACCCCTACATGTTTACCGGATAGCCATTGGATGCTTGTTGCGTATCGCAACAGTAACCAATATTCAGCGCATCAGCTATAATAATAATAATTTTTAGTAACCAAAATCGCTGAATTTAGACAAATGATCTCTCAATGTCAGAGGTTCCATTGGGTACTCCTTCTTCATCAATTATTCTGGCAGTGCAAGCACAATCAATTAAGACAGCTGCAGAACCCGGTTGGCTTGGGATAAATTGGAAAATAAGGATGCCTTCTACATGTGGTTTGATTTGACCCTGTGGGGTCATGTCAATTCCATGGATTATGCCTGTTGAAGAATGCTGCTAAGAAAATATTATAAAAAAAAAACAACGCAATGCGCACCCTAAACATTTATAGTATTTTTAAAACTATGTAATGTAACGTAACGTAATCTCTTTATAACATATTTAATACTTTGAGCTCTCTCTGATTATTCAGCTCTCTTTTAATCTTTGTTTTCGTTTAACATTCACTGCTCTCAAGCGTCAATTTTAGAACTGCTAATTTGTATTGAAGACATTCGTTTGCCAATTGTCAACGAGGTCGGTTGACTTTTAATAAGATCGTACTATTCATTAATTAAAATTGTTAAAATCATACAGTTTGAGTTTTATTTATACATATACTAATACACAATAAACGGTACACAATCCACAATACACAAGCCACAATAGACAATACACAATACACAATCCACAATAGACAATACATACACAATACACAATCCACAATAGGAAATACATATCATACAAGGGAAACACAGGAGGAAGACCCGAAGGGGTAGCATAAGAATACATAGGATTACATAAGTACACTTTAACACATTTTTAAAACTTACATAACACAATTCAATAAAACACATTTTACAACATACATACATACAACTAAACATTTAAATTAATTATTCATCCATTCTAAAACAATGCCTATAACCCAGAGACCGTAGACGAACTCAGTATTAGTCAGCAAATCGCCTGATTTGAGCGAAAAAGTTATAGAAACTTGCACTCATTCCTGCAGGTGTATCCGTAGTGAAAAATTTAATAATGTTTCATATAATGTCGAAGACGCAAATAAAAGAGCTGTTACGGTCAATGGGGAGCGCTATAGAAAAATGATTGAAGATTTTTTGTGTCCTCAAACTGAAGAAAAATACACAGACGATCTTCATTTTCAAAAGCATGGAGCTACGAGTCACAGAACATGTTCAAACATCGATCTATTCGTCCAATTTCACGTAATGGTGATATAAACTGGCCACATAGATCATGTGATTTAAACCATTAGGTTACTATCTTTGGGTTTTTTTTTTTTAAAACAAAGTCTCTGTGGATAAGCCAACAAGAATTGTATAGCTAAAAAACAAACATTCGAACCGAAATGGATGAACTTACTCGCAATGCGGTAATGTGTGAGCGAGTCCTTGAAAATGTTGATGTTCGTATGAGAGCCTGTAGACATGCTTGGGATGGGCATTTAAATGATGTTATTTTTAACACATAATTTTTAAGAGCCATATTTTTCTAAAAATAAAAACAACAGAAAAAATCTAAGTACGAGTATTAATATATTGTGTTTAAAACAAAAACAAAAACATCTAGGCGCGACTTTTGAAAGACCCTTTGTATCTCAAGAACGGGCTATTTGACTTAAAACAGGCATGTATCCGCAAAAACTGCATATATTTCACTTACTAATAATTTTGACAGGTTTTTTTCTCGAAGCTATTAAAGTTTCAGGTCGTGATATTTTTGCATTTAAATAACATTTGTTACTGCTTTAGTTGCTACTGATAAATTTTTTTATTCCGAAGTTAGGCTTCATTTGATATTTGTAATACGAATAGCTACTACCGTCAATTTTATTATAACAGACATACCATGTGAAATTAAGTTGCCAATAGGTAAGAATAGGCACCTGAAAGCGCACCTTCGACTTATGCAAATTGTGCTGCGTACTAAGCACTATGGCCCCAAAATTCTTGAATACTTTTTACTTCTAAAGTGTGCAACGCGAATTCATTGTAAATCTTCCCACAATCAGGTAACAACCAAACCGACAAAGTCCTTTGTTCATAGTTACCGTTCTCGATCTGACCATAGAATCATTTCCTCTGACAACGAGCTTTGCCTTTTCAGGTAACACTGTTTGATACACTACTTTGCCGAAATGCCATCGCACGATTTTGTGAAATAATCCTCGGCAATGCACAGTATACCCCAAACGTATCGTATTATTTATACACAAACAAATACATATGTATGTAGACACATTGAACTTCTATCTGCTAGCCAGATACATTTAAATGGATTTTCCAGCTATGGGTGCTCTACTCCTGTTGGAAATGGAATATAGGCCTTAGGTCAGAGGAATAGGCTTATTACATGACAATATTCTTTCGAGGTCACCAGAGTCGAGATGCAGACGATCTTCTTTGAGATTGATTTCTCTTCTAGCAGTTATTTGGGACAAACGACTATGGATTCAACGAGTATTTACATTTTGTTTCTGGTTCCCGGACTAGAGTGTAAGAGAAAACACAACACAGGAAAAAATCCCTTAATGGACACAGGAGGTACCTATCTGATCTTTGCCTTGTTGACGATACTGTAAGGGATTTTTTTATACTTCAAAGGTGCCTTGTTAACATGACATTAAATCGAAGTCACGAATCATCATTATGCAGCATATACTCGTAGAATCGTTCTTTCTGTTTGGCCCTAAGCAAAAAGATACTCGTTTCGAATTGACTGACACTCGGAAGACGCCATTATGTGTATATTCGTATGTATATACATATTACGTATACATATGTATAATATGGTATAAGCAAAGCCATAGAAGAAACCGAACGTTACACAAGATTTTGTAGTCAAGTGTTCCTTTTGTTTAAGCAAGTAATTTAGAGGAGATGGTTTTTAATGTGGATCATGATAAGATAATCCCTCATCAAAACTATGAACGATTAAGTGGGACCTTAATGGTTTAACAATTTATGTACGATGGACTAAACTCCATTTAAAATACTTTATAAACGAAACACTCAGAATTAATCGCAAATAATTATCTGAGTTCCTGTTTATGCATTTAGGAATTTAATCTTGGAAATCATACGTAAACAATCAACCAATTTAGGAATATACTTGTAGGTACAAAAGCAATAAGTTGAAAACAAAAAAAAACAAACAAAAATCGTTATTAAGACCATTATAGTCTCGGTATTGATCTTGGTTTTTCAAAGACTAGGGCCAAGAATCAAACCAATTCCTCACAAGCAATTCTATGTTCTGAGCTGGATTTTAATCGGATTTCATATACTCATATTAAAGTCTTGTGGATTTTTTTTAAAATCCATGTTCTCAAAGTCATTGACTTTGATATTTAACTTCAAATTGACTGTTTATGATCATTCTAAAATAATTGTTTCAACTTTGTGGTCAGGGTATCTGTTTTTAAATTTATATATTGGCTGAACCATTTTTAAAGATACGAGTATGTTTTGTAATTTCTTGATCTCCAAACAATCATTCTGTGTGATTATTTCCCACATTCTTGGTATCTAGTTTCGTCGTATACTTTTCATATTAGGAAAATCGTGTACTTTCACTCAACATGTAGGTGGATTCCCAATCCAACTCCACAGTTCCTTTTTGGTTGTGCCGAAAGAAAACAAATTAGGAGATGTCACAATTCTTCATATTTGGAAAAATTTGTTTACTAGATTCGCAAGTTTGAAAGGCCGTTGCGGAGGTCATTCAACTTTGTAGGAGAACAACATCATATTAGTTCTTTAGTTCTTTAGATTAGATTTATTGTTTGTTTTCTTGTTTATAATACAAATTTATGTTATAAAAATCACTAAGCATGGCTTTGCCGTCTGCCTGATTGACGTGAAATTAAACATTTAATAACAAGTTTGTTTTAAAATATTTTCAATTCTTGAATTTAAAAAGATTTACAGATATTTACATAACAAGCAAAAAATAAAAAATAGTGTAATAATTTGATTTTTTTTTTAAGTTAAAAGTTCTCAGTAATAATTTTACTACGGTAATTGGTTGCTGCTTTATAGAAGTAAAAAAGTTGTTTTACATCGCTTTCGCAGTTTAGATAGGCTATAGCTTCTTCCTCAGATATTGTATCGCTTCCTAGAAAACATCTTCTTATTTCTTTAAGGATGGGGCATCTTCCGATGAAATGTATAACTTCTTCTCTCTCAGATAAGTTGCAAGGACTACAATAAATTGGTAGATCTGGACGATGTGGGATATAATTAAGGCGTATTAGTTCGCCTCTCATCTTAAAAGCAGATGAAATTAGTTCTTTGCTGTTGTCATTGTGGAAATAATTTTTTTCAGACAGATTGTGTTTTAAAACGCTGTATGTAGCTGTGGATTATTATCGCAACCAGGAGGGATCCAAATAAGAACACTCGCTTTCCTTCATGTATTGTTTTATTTCCTATTCACGGATTGACAACATTTCAGTACAATGTATATAATAATGTATATAATATATTAATAATGATTTTATAGACTTACGCTTTTGTGCGTCCTCCCACAGTTGGTTGAGAAAATAAAATGATATGACATAAAAGTAAAATGATATGCTGACATTCAAATGTCAATTTCAAAACGGATCGCCGTAAGCCGACTACCAACTGCGGGGGTACGTTCACAATTGACAATATTGCATGTTCTTAATGTTATTCGATATTTTAACTCATGTATTAAAGCCAGCCTCTGCTACATCCCCACCTCCGTGAATCTAACCCTCAGATTCACCGATACTGACATCCAACTTGGCCAGCAAGCAAGCGGGCCGCTTGACAATACCGGATTTCACCTGCACTTCGGCGGCTCTGACCTGTAGGTCCCTTCCGGGAAAGACCTTTGTAATTCGTCCCATAGGCCACTTGGAGCGATGAATAGTGCTGTCGCGCAGGAGTACTAGGTCCCCAACTGCAAGCGGTGTAACCGGACGGTACCATTTCGTCCTCCGACAGAGATCGGGGAGATACTCCGCCAGCCACTTTTTCCAAAACCGGTATTGGATCTGTTGAACCTTTCGTCATTGTTTTCTGGTGGCGAACAACTTCTCTTCGTGCGGATGGGGCGTCTGTTCTGAATTAGAAGTACCTATAAGAAAATGATTCGGGGTTAAGGGTTCATCAGTGGGTGTATCTAACGGAATATGAGTAAGCGGTCGCGAGTTCACGACATTTTCAGCCTCGCACATCAGGCTGTAGAGACTATGCTCACGCAGGCTCTCTCCAAACAAGGCGTGCCCCATAGCTCTCTTCACGCTACGTACGAGGCGCTCCCAACATCCACCGGCGTGCGGATTTAGAGGACAGTTGAAAATCCATTCTATGTTTCTCGTGGCGAGGGCATCGGCTATCGTTCCCAGATCAAATTCCTTGAGTTGTCTTTTAAGCTCCCGGTCAGCACCGACGAAGTTCGTGCCATTGTCCGAGCGAATGCGCACTGGAGTCCCACGTCGATTTATGAAGTTGGGTATACACATTAAACAAGTGTCGGTGGAGAGATCTGTCGCGATCTCCAAGTGCACCGCACGTATCGTCATACAAGTGAAAAGAGCAATCCACCTTTTTTCGGTTCTTCGCCCATTAACCACCGAAAATGGGCCCATATAATCAATGCCTACATATGAAAATGGCCTTACGAAGGGAGTGAGCCTATCCGGAGGTAGTTGACCCATTAGGGGGGTGCTTGGTTTCGCTGTATTTCTCCTACAGGTTGGACACGAATTTCTTACACGTCGCACGACAACCCTAATGTGAGGAATCCAGTATCGTTTGCTAATTTCTGAGATGATGGTGTTCTCATTCTGATATTTCCATAGACAATGATAGTGGTTAACGATGAGATTGGTCACGTGATGTAATTTCGGAAGTATCACCGGCTTTCGAGTACGATAGGGAACCTCGCTGGCATTGTTTATACATCCATTCATACAAATGACGCGCGATTCGTTTAAGCAAGGCGTCAACTTCCACAAATAACTGTCTTTCCCCACACAGCCTTTCGCGTCTAATGCGTTGTAGTCTTGAGAGAAAGCGCTCATTTGTACACTGCGACAAATAGCCAGTTCTGCCGCCTCCAACTCCATTACCGTCAATACTCCCCGCCTTCTTCCGGTCTGTGTTAATAGGCAATTGTCTCGGAAACGCAGCATCCATCCTACCACTCTTTTTAGTCTCGTAAACGAAGAAAATCTTGAGAAGTCGTCACTACCGGTGTTAATCAGTAACATAAATCTGTTGCGTATTTCTTCATTCGTTTTCAGACCAGGTTGATTTGCTGGCCAGGTCGATTCGTCCTCTATAAGAAATTCTGGGCCACTTATCCAGAACGAATTGCGCTTCACATCTTTTAATCGCGTGCCAAAGTCTGCTGGGTTCAATGCACTAGGGACCCACCTCCATTCCTTGACGTCAGAAACTCCCAGGATTTCGTCGACTCGGTGCGCAACATATGGTGTATAAGGCCTGTGATCAGATGCTATCCAGGACAAAACGGTTCGCGAGTCACTCCACATAACGACTCTCGCTGGTGTTACGTTGTGTCTCAAAATGATCGTTTGCCGAAGACACGCGGCTAGGACTGCAGACTGCAGCTCCAAACGCGGGATTGATGTCAGTTTAAGTGGCGCACACTTAGCTTTGCCGGCTACGAACGCCAGATGTATTTTGCCAGCCTGATTCGGTATTCGCCAATAGCCAACAGCAGCGTACGCTATTTCGCTGGCGTCTGCGAATATATGTAGCTCTACTGGTGCGCTGGAGAAAACGGCGCCGTAGCACCGAGGGACACATATCTTTTCCACCTCCTTTAGGCTTCGCAACCACTTCTTCCACATTTCATGGGCTTCGTCCGGAATACCTTCGTCCCAATCAATTTGAGCCCGCCATATGACCTGGAGAATCAGTTTCGCCATTAGGGTGTATTCTGTCGCTAATCCGAAGGAGTCAAAGACTGACATCGCTATGCTGAGCGTTTCACGCTTACTTGGCTTCCTCGCACCTTTCAGCAAAGCAGCATCGATTTTCCCGAACGCCATTACAAATCGAAGCACATCCCGTATCGTATCCCAGTGCATACCTAAAACCTTTTGGAAAATCGCAGCCTCGCCCTTTTCAAGGTTTAAAATTGATGCTCGCGCCTGGTCTTCGTTGAATTTATTGTTGACCAACATCGAGTTCGAAACGAATCTCCTCAAATCAAATCCTCCCTGTGCGTGAATCCAAACTACTTCTTCGGAAACCTTATGGCCTCTTGTTCATCGGCAAAGCAGTGGACGAAGTCGTCCACGTAGTGGTTTTCAATTATCGCGTTCACGGCAGCCGGAAATTTCGGTTGAAACTCTTCCGCGTTTTTATTCTTAACGAATTGCGCGGAGCACGGCGAGCAAGTGGCTCCAAAGGTCATAACGTTCATCACATACTCCTCTATTGCCTCAGTCCGATTCGCTCTCCATAAGAAGCGTTGTGAGTCTTGATCTTCCCTAATGATTCGCACCTGGTGAAACATCTCGACGATATCAGCGCAAACGCCTATGGGTTTTTCCCTAAATTTAGATAATACAGCTGCAAGATCTTGGCATTGATCAGGACCGCTTAACAGGGTGGAATTTAAAGAAACGCCTTTCACCTCTGCCGCTGCGTCGAATACCAGACGTACCTTTCCCGGCCGATTCGGGTTGACTACACCGAAGTGAGGTAAATACCATGTTCGTGGTCCAGTCTTCGCTGCTTCAGCTGCACTGAGCTTCCTCGAATAGCCCTTCTTCTCGTACTCTTCCATGATCCGACAATATTCTTTGCGATACACATCATCTCTTTGAAACTTACTTTCCAGTGCTCGTAGTCTTTTCTCGGCCATACATCTGCTCGATGGCAGAACCACCTCCTCACACTTCCATAGTAGACCGGTTTCAAAGCGCCGACCCTCGCGTTTTGTGGTACCTTCCAACAGTAGTTTTGCTCGAACGTTATACGAAGATTCAACATGCTTCACATCATCTCGCACAACTAACCTCTCATTGACGATGTAGTCGTTTACCCTATCTTCAAGATCATCCATCGATGCATCCTTGACTCGAGCGAAGTACGCATGGTGGTTTCGCTTCGGCGAACCATCTTTATCGTTGCCATATACTACCCAACCTAGCTTGGTCAGGACCACCGCTGGGCCCTTCCACCCGTCCGCTGCAATCCTTCGTGGCACTCCCAGGAAGGCATTGTCGAGTCCGATTAATAGCTCCGGAGTCGCGTCTGTGTACTCGCAAATAGGGAGGTTTTTCCTGTATCTATACTTCACGTGTAGGTTGGCGATGTCTAATGTTTGAGATGGTAGTTTCAGATCTTTAACAGTCCTAACGTTCTTGAGCTGGAATCGTTTGCTGTTCGGCCAGACATCAGAAACCTGTACATCAACACACTTTGACGACTCCGTGACGGTGTTATTTCCAAACCACTGAAGGGTTAAATAATCATCCTCTCCATCTAAACCAAGTCGATTAATCAAACTCTCATTAATTAGGGACACCGAAGAGCCTTCATCGAAAAGGGCAAAACAACTGATCTCCTTATCGTTTGCGTACAATTTAACCGAGAGAATTTTGAATAACAGCTTTGTAGAGGGACAGTCCCTGACCACATTAGTAAAGGACGGCTTCGGCTGGACTGTTCCGGGCTCTTGATACACACCGCTAACTGCCTTTGATTTGGATTGCCTTGTTTCCTTAGCCAGTCTAGTGTTACCTTCACTTCGCCAAGTCAACTCTCCTTTTCTATTGTGAAGTAAATTGTGAACCTTTCGACCACAATCTCTTATGTCACAGCTATGTCGCTGCAAACAGTCCTTACCTCTGTGGCCGCCTTGCAGACAATTGAAACATAACCGTAATTGACGAACAATTCTCCATCGCCGAGGAATATCCATATCTAGGAACTGCCTACAACTTGTCATCTCATGCCGCTCTGAACATAGCCCACAAATGTTATCAAGATGAACCTCCCTACCAGTATCGTTAACGTGAAACAGTCGAGGTTTCCCAACACTGCTGTACTGTCGCGGCTGCTCGCTGATGGATGTACACGCTAAATTCACCATACTCGCTAGTTCACGCAACCAATCATTAAAGTGTTGAATTGTCGCTCTCGGTTTGACCTTAATCGCTTGCCTAGCCCAATCTAACCTGCGCTGTATTGGAAGCTTCTGAACTAATTCGTCCATGAGCGTCGGGTTACACAAGTGATGCTCACTCTGCGCGGATTCCAAGAAGGACACTAAGTTTTGAACCTTAGCAGCGTATGGTACGAGTAGATCTATCCGATTCTCAGGAATCATTGGCACGTTTCGTATTTTCTCAATCTGGCTTTTAACTAGCTGATCCGGCCTACCAAAATTCTCCTGGAGTGTATCAATAATGCGCTGAACATTTCCGCTGTGTATTAGAAGACACTCGACCGCTTCTCTCGCCTTACCCTTAATTGCCCTCTGAAGTCTTATTAAGTTCTGACGCTGCGTATATTGATACTCTTCTGAAGATATATTGAACGATTCTAGGAACATCGGCCACTGCTCCGCACGTCCATCAAATTCTGGAAGATCGTACAGTTTTCCACGATGGTCTGATCTCGATGCTGATAACGTGCGATTCAATTCTCCCAGTACAGCTGCCAACGATGGCGTCCTAGAATTTTCAGGGTCTTCAGCTGCTGACATCCTTAAAATATTAGCGCCCGCCTGCCCACTAACACATTCATTCTGCCGATCTTCCACGTTTCGACATTGTTGCTCGCATGAACGCTCCCGTTGCCCTTCCTCCAATTGGAGTCGCCGTTGTTCACTCTCCGCCAGGCGTTGATTACTTCGTTGCACTTCAGCCTGAAGGTCCAAAATCTGATCCATCATTCTGTTCAGCCTTTCTTCCATCAAGGCATCGCGCGACGTCATTGCCTCTCGTCCCCCTATAGCTCCAGTTGATACCGCTTTAGTCGAGTGGCCGCATGGTTCATCCGCAGTTAACTCGTAAACTGTCGCAGTCGACTCATCGCTATTTATATTTGCCTCCTGCATATCAGAGACCTTAGCTGTAGCACGCGTTTTTGGCATACTGTAATATGACGTGACGCTATTATCACGTATCCCCTCCGCGAGCAAAGGAAAATGCCACCAACAGATCACTAGCGCTCCTCTGACACGTTCTTCAAACTTCGTGATGTCCTTAATCGAATGCGTTTTCTTGTTCTTCGTATTGCCCGAATGAATGCAGGTTATGTTCTCCTCGGCGGGCTTGCAATTCCTAATTGCTGCTTTTCGTAGAAAAAGCGAAATAAAATTTGTGGATTATTATCGCAACCAGGAGGGATCCAAATAAGAACACTCGCTTTCCTTCATGTATTGTTTTATTTCCTATTCACGGATTGACAACATTTCAGTACAATGTATATAATAATGTATATAATATATTAATAATGATTTTATAGACTTACGCTTTTGTGCGTCCTCCCACAGTTGGTTGAGAAAATAAAATGATATGACATAAAAGTAAAATGATATGCTGACATTCAAATGTCAATTTCAAAACGGATCGCCGTAAGCCGACTACCAACTGCGGGGGTACGTTCACAATTGACAATATTGCATGTTCTTAATGTTATTCGATATTTTAACTCATGTATTAAAGCCTCTGCTACAGTAGCTCGGTGAACGGACGATATTTACGCAATCAACTCTGTATTGTTCATCTCTTTGGCAATAAGATTGCCAAGCACATCCTTGCGGTATCTTTCGTTTCCATAAGCTAAATTGCATTCGAATCTGCAGTGCGTTGCTAGCTCTTCGAGTTTTTTATACCAGAGCCTATTCCTTTCGATTACCTTCTTCGCAATTATTTTTGGAAGTCTATCGTCCGACAGTTCTAAAACTTTTATTACATAATCTACATGCAATTTTAATCATTTAATGAAAAGCGGTGACAGTCCTGTTTCGATATTGATCATATAGTTTGGTGTTGTACTTGGTGAGCTAAAGCATCGTTTTATGTAGTATCTAAGGAGTTTCTCTACTGTTTCATTTTTGCAATATCTCCAAGATTGCGCTGTGTGCATCATAACAGATTCTGATGCAGCTTGGAAAACCTTGTACTTTACACTATGGTCAATTAGTTGATTTGAAAAACTCTTTTTCCATGTAGCCGATATGGAACTTCGCTTTTATTAGTGTTTCTTTTAGATGAGGTTCCAAACTGAGATTACTAGCTATTTTCACCCTGAGATATCTATAGGTTTTCACAATTTCAATGGGCTGTTCATTGTTGAGATGCCATTTTTCGTTTCTGCACTCTCTACCAGCTCCCTTCTTAAGGATCACAATTTTTTATTTTGTTAGGTTAACCGTAAGACTCTATTCCTCGATGTACAAAACAAAGAGATATGGGCTTAGTGTACATCTCTGTCTTACTCCCATAGTTGTTTCAAGCCATTCTGATATTTCGGTTCCACTCCACACACTCGTTTGGTTGTCCTCGTATATATTTTCGATAGCCCTTCCAAACTTTTGGATCATTCCACCGTTATAAAGTCTTTAATACTCAGACTTTCCGATCGATATTATCGAAGGCTGCCTTTAAATCAGCGAAAATTTATTTTCTTTTTTTGTTCGAGGAGTGTCCCAGCAATGTTTTTCAGTACGAAAATGTTGTCTACGGTTGAATAACCATTCCCAAAACCCGCTTGGAATTCTTTGATCAAATTCTTGTTTTCGATCCAAATTGACATACGCTCATTTAAAAGTTTTGTGAAAATCTTGTAAGATGAGTTAAGGAAAGATAATTGGCGGGATCAGCTACATTGTCTTTTTTGTAAATCGTATATATTATGGCTTGTTTGAACTGTGGCGGTAGGTTACCTGTTTCCAACATCCCATTGAAAATCACTGCTATTTTTTCGATAAAATTGCTTGTCGCATACTTAAACAATTCAATGGGTATCCGATCAGCTCCAGGTGCCTTCTCATCTTGAAATTTTTTCAAAGCGTTATATATTTCTTCCTGTATAATAGGTGCATCTAATATTTCATTTTTAATTAATGGCTTTGCGTAGTGAAACGGCAGTAGGCTACTTTGAGTGTTCAACAGCGTTTGAAAGTGGTTCATCAGTGTCCTTGTGTCTAGCTGAGTGCCAATTTGAGGTGCTCTACAGTTGAATTTTTTAATCGCACACCAGAACTCCTTTGTATCTTTACAGTTCACCAATTTTAGAGCTTCGTTTTCAAAAACTCTTTTCTTTTTCTTCATACATATTTGCTTGAAAGCTGTATTTGTTTGGTAGTACATTCTTTAAAGAACTGATCTCCAAACTTTCGACAAACTTTTAGCCACCCAAAAGATATTCTTCTCGCTGCTTCACACTCAGTGTCAAATCATTTTTCTTTAAAAATGTAAGAAGTTTTTATTAAATTCACGATATCCATTATAGCAAGATTAGCAGTTGTCTACAAGTTGAGGTCGAGTTTCCGTCTATACTCAGATGCATTTGATTCTTTCCACATCAGCTTTATATAACCAAACACATCACATAGTTTGAAGCTACACATACTGAATTAATGAGTCGACAGAAGCTATCACTTACCCAATGTGGGATATTGGATTAAGAAAATCATCTATGTATTTCTGAGGCGGTCTGTATATGATAACTCTCTCAAAAATGACACAATAAAAGCTCAAGTTTCCACCAAGATTCACAGAATAGATGGAAAACCAATTCTATCCCAATGAGTTACCTTTCCATCTAGATAGATACGAGTAGATAGATATTTTTTATTTTTGCATAATATAACTTACATTTGGTATTGCACATTTTACATTTAGAGATTTGGTACATTTGCTACCTTACTACTAAAAAAAGGAAAAGTTTTTGATACAGAAGGAAGAGAATAAGCATAAAGAGTACAAACGGAGGAAACTTGCTACAAAAACCTCCATGCAAAAGAAAAAAAAAATATATATACAATATAGACCAAGAGCCCGCAGCAATTTTTAGGTGTGAGAGGTAACCAAAAAATAACCAGATGAGTTGAAAGCTGGTGTAAGCATTATGTTAAAAACAAAAGTCTTGCAGGAAATGGTTGCTCACAGAACCTTTATCAGCAAGCCGGAAGGAAATATAACTATATCAAAACCGAAGATGCGATGGAAGGATTGTATTAAAATTGATATTTGCGAGATCTATCGGGAGAACTATGAATGGAAGGAAAACGCCTGTATAGATGTGAATGACTATTGCTCTTTCACGAAGTCATGAAAGGAAATAAATAATAATAATAATTATAATAAGATTAATCAACTATGATCAACATATCAGGGAGAGACTGATCTTAAATTTTGTTTTGTGTTTTGTGATACTTCTTGTCATCATCGCTGCCGTTTGTCAGTTTGTGATACACTGCGTCATTTGCAAGTGAAACAGCTTTACACACAATATTTTCCAATGTGGATCTTTTACCACTTATAAGTCCCTCTTTTCTTCCTTTACATCTCTTTGTCGTCTTATCACAAAATATACATTTAAGTATCACTTCATAAGTAGTTGGTGAGCTTGCAACTATATTAGTAGCATCTTCGCCACTGTCCAAAGAAGAACACGGCCTTAAAGTATTGGAAGTTGCACAAATACGAGTATTGCTGCTCGATAATTTAAATAGATACACCATAGTTTACTTAACTTTTCTTATATATACAGATATATTATGACTAATTAAAATTTACTTACATGTTTCATAAGATGCTCTTACAGCCTTCGGGACAGCTGTGAAATCACTATAGCAGCCGGTATGATATCCGGTTAAAGTATCCACAGCATTTGGTAGTGCAATATCACTACATTTAAACCCACAGTTTTTTCGAATATTTAATATTTTAACACATTTTTCTAAAGTTTTTTCTGTGAAATATATCACTTTACCACTGTGTTTTGGGTTACCGCTATAGCCAAGAATGCACTTTGCACTTAAATTTGAAGCACTCATTATTACACAGAGAAAACTAAAGTGTAACTAATCATCAGAATAGATTATGGACTTACTTACTTGCTTGTTTACTTGTGATTTGATTAACTCATAACGGCAAGAACAGTAAAACGTTTTTTTTTTTTATTCTGTTCGTGACGTGGGCTAATGTTGTCTACGTGTTTGGGAGTTTGGATTGATAAGAAAAATCAAAGACACATTTTTCGCGAAGATGTAAATTTAAGATCAATCTCTCCCTGATATGTTGATCATAGTTGATTAATCTTATTATAATTATTACTATTATTTATTTCCTTTCATGACTTCGTGAAAGACCAATAGTCATTCACATCTATACAGGCGTTTTCCTTCCATTCATAGTTCTCCCGATAGATCTCGCAAATATCAATTTTAATACAATCCTTCCATCGCTTCTTCGGTTTTGATATAGTTATATTTCCTTCCGGCTTGCTGATAAAGGTTCTGTGCTCAACCAATTTTCCCAATTATTTAGTGTTTCCTATTATACGGACTTTTTGTATTGTAGATAACAAATATGTTAGTTATTATTTTTTTTGGATTGAAAGCTTTTAGGCTGGTCTGTTGTTGGGAAAGTCGGTCCGAATCATCTTTGACTTACAGATACGCATTTAGGTGTCGTTAGCCTATATTTTGGTGTGTATTTTGTTTGGTTATATGGTTGCGTTATTTCAAAAATGATAATATAAAGATTGGTTGTACGCATTTCGAAAACCATTTTTTTTCAAAATCTTAAAATGATTTGGGAGAGCGTAATCCACGTTCAAATGGTCTTGGACCCACCAATTTGTAATCAGTGGAGTATTATTAATGTTATGGTATACTCCAATTTTGGTTATAACAATTATTTCGAAAATTGATATTTTGAGAATTTCGAAACAGTCTGGCAGAGAGTATGCCACGTTCAAATGGTCTTGGACCTTGATATCTTTTATGAGGCATTGCTTTCCTACCTTTAGTATCGATTAATACTTGGTTATGTCATATATTAAGAAAACATTTTTTTTGTAATTTTAAAACGATCTGGCAACAGCGTTGCCACACTCGAAAAGTCTTGGACCAACAATTCTGTGATCAAACAAAAATACACTATACAATGAAATTAGCATTCACTGGTTATATCAATTATCTCAATTTTGGAAAAAAATGAGTTTTCAGAACACTATTACTCACTAAAGCCGCGACCATTTCCTGCAAGACTTTTGTTTTTAACATAATGCTTACACCAGCTTTCAACTCATCTGGTTATTTTTTGGCTACCTCTCACACCTAAAAATTACTGTGGGCTCTTAGACTAATATATTTATTGGTACATAGCATATATTTATGTATATATATTATTATATACGAAGAAATTTTTGAAAAAGTGTGCATAGATGCATAATCACAGAAACGTACATAATTATATTAATATACACATAAGAAATTAGAGAAATAAATAAATTAACAAATAAATTAATAACGAAATAGAACAAAAAATTGTTAAGTAAATATATACATGTATAAATAAATAAATAAAGAAAGAAATAAAAAAATAAAGAAAGAAAGAAACAAACAAAAAGACATGTATATAAACAAGTAAGTAAACAAATAAATAGAACAGTTATATTACCTTTATTTTTAAGTATAAAGACTGTTTACAAGAGGATTGTCAGCAAAAGAACATCGAGTGATGAATTTTTCGTTTAACTTGTAAATACGTTCGCATATCAGTTCAACATCCGCCCTTAAGTGCAGATCTCTAGTTGAAAAATGCCAAGGTAAGTTAAGAATCATTTTCAAAGTTTTGTTTTGTGACACTTGCAGCCTTTTTAGGTGACATTTAACTGCGCCACCCCAGACAGGACAACCATAGGTCAATATCGCTTGGAAAATAACTTTAAAAATAATTATTTTATTAACGTTAGATAGCTGTGATTTCCTGTTAATAAATGGGTATAATAAGGCAGTCGCAATGTTTATCTTTCTCAAAGTCTGTGTGATGTGTTTACTAAATGTCAGTTTTGAGTCTAAGTGTATGCCAAGATATTTCACTGAAGGGTCCCAACTTATTTCATTTCCATAAATAAGAACCGGTTGTTGTAGAAGGAAGTAAGGTTTTCTTTTTCTACTGAAAAAGATGGCTTGGGTTTTCTCACTATTAATTTTTATTTTCCATTTACTGCAAAACTTTCCTACTATCTCACTAGCATCTATAAGTGTCCTCTCGATGTTAAGAGCTAACGTATGCGATGTGTAAATTGCAGTATCGTCAGGGAAGATTGAAGCTTGACAGTCTGGTAGACTAGGAAAGTCAGATGTAAATATATTGTATAAGATAGGACCCAATACTGACCCTTGTGGGACGCCCATGTTGAAATTAGTGGACTTAGACAAACAGGTATTAACATGGACTAGAAAACTACGACTTGACAGAAAACTTTGGACAATTTTAATTAGATACAATGGATAGCTAAAGTTAATCATTTTATATATTAGGCCGTTATGCCAGACGGTGTCGAACGCCTTCGAACGATTAGATTTAACATGGTTACATATTCTAAGAGCTTGATGCGATGTATTATGAAATTGCCTAAATCCAAACTGAATATTAGGGAATACATAATTATCACTACTAAACTCTAGAATATGATTTTTTATTACCTTTTCCAAGATTTTGCTTAGGCTGCTGAGTAAACTTATTGGTCTATAACTGGTGACAGACTCTTCAGGCTTTTCAGCTTTTAATATAGGGACAACTTTAGCCATTTTAAATTTTTGCGGAAAATATTGCAATTTTAGACATGCGTTGACTAGAAAAGTTGAATGTCTTAAACCCAAAAAGGATAAATGCTTCAGGTAATTGTTTCTTATTCCATCTAACCCACCCGTTTTATTAACTTTAAGGGATTTTATGATGTCTGTAACAGTGGCTACAGAAACAAAGGCGGTTGTTGGGGTGTTACAAATATTGTTGTTAAAAGTCATAATTTTTTGTTCAACCAAAGATTGAGAGAGAGAATCTGCTTTCTCTTTGTCAGTAAAAATATATTCATCATCATTTCTGAGTGTTGGTACTCGTATTAGTCTATTTTTGTTCTTGATCACTTTGATTATATTCCAAATAGGCTTACAAGGTTTGCCTAAAGATTCTAGTTTTTGATTCCGTCTGTGGTTACGAAACTGTAGAATAAGTTTTTTGATCAAAATGTTTAAGTAATGGAGCTATAATTTGAGACTGACGGTATCTTTGCCAATTGAGTCTTAAGGTATTACGAATTTTTATGTGTTCAAGGATATAATTTGGAAGCTGAACTGGACAATTATATCTTGTTATTTTTGAAGCATTTTTTTCAGTAGCATCATTGATAAGTTTTGTGAACTTATCAACGATAGCATCCACATCATCTTTGCTTGAAACTGAATCCAAAATTCCTGTAATGCTAAGTTTTTGTAAACAAATTTTTTTCTTAGCCTTAAATATAGAATATAAGTATGCCTAAAGCAAATGTAAATAAAGTCGAAAGACATAGTTGTACGAATTTAGAGTAGCTTAGAGTGTCTGCGTGGGGCCAGTAAGTTAGTGTAAGATTGATAAGTAATTTTAAGCTAGCATTTAAGCATCTTAAGAGTTAAAGAGTTAATAAAACTGAACTGAAAAACTAACTGCATTTTTAAAATCATAGGACGAGGCTTGGTTAATCTTTTTTGAAAAATACAGCTTACAAAAAACAGGATAGTGATCAGAATATAGATCATTGACAGCGACGGGTTGAGACAGTAAACTCACACGATTGGTAATAAAAACGTGAAGAATAGAAGGACTTTTACGCAGATCTGCAGGTACATAGGTATGGTGTGGGGAAAAAGAATGGAATACACTGAATAAGATAACATACTAGAAAGTATATTACCCCATGTATTTGCGCGCAAGAATGACATCATCGCCTGTTAATAGAAGGCAACGCAAGTCCCTTTTAAAGAGCCTTTTATTTTCGGACGATGAACTTGCGCCAGGAAAATATACGCAGTAGATTTTAACTGTTCTATTATTATATTTGAGTTCTATACCCACATTTTCAATAAGATGACTTCGAATGACTGGTAGCAGCGAATGTTGAACTGATCTACGAACAAGAATAGCAACTCCTCCTCCCCTTCTATTAATTCTGTCAACACGATAACTTATATAGACAGAGTTAGATAAATTAATACTATTTGATTTAAGGCCAGTTTCAGTAATAAGGCCGATATCAATATTATTATTAAATAAAAAGTTCAAAATTCAATTCTTTTGCTGTTAATACATCTAGCATTCCAATTAATAATTCTGAGATTGGTATTAGTCATATTATTTAACATTAGTAAAAAGATACTTAGTAGCTAAATGTGCAATAACCCTGAATTGATCAGTTCTCGAAGTACATTTGGATAGATCAGACAATAACTAAATCGTTGATTTCCTCAAAAGAAAAAAGATTGCTGCTAGAATCATTGATGAAGTTGCTGCTTACGACCGACGCCACTGTGTGTTTCTTCAGAGGAACTGACGTAGACAAAATTTGTTCATTTTCGCTCATTGCTATGTGCCGCGGCAAGGGGGGAACCTCCGTCATGGAACTTATTGAAACGTTTGGCCCGTTGGTTTGAGCCGTGCGTGGAGTTGTTGTAAAAGCTTTGAACTTTTGAGAACTTTCCATAGATGGGATTTTCGAGAAGCTTTTACGTGTGAACAATGCAGGCGTTTCTCGCTTAAGGGATTTTTAGCTAATTTCCATATATTTGGTTCTTGAAGAGCATCTTAGATCGGTAGATTTGTGATCTCCATTGCAGTTTGCACACTTAATGGTGAGTGAGTTTTGACATTCATTCGTTTTGTGAGAGCCGGCGCAATTAGCGCAGTAGGTCTTAACCTGACAATTTTTTTCACCGTGGCCAAACATTTGGCAATTATAGCATTGAATGAGTTTACCTTTCAATTTTCTTTGGAAACTCCAACTTATCTGTGTATAGAACAATGATCGGTAGTTTTTCTTAAGCTCCGCTAATTTAACAGAACCATTTTCTAGTGACACCTGATAGATAGTGTCAACGTAGTGATCGTATTTTTTTATAATTTTCTTTACTTCAACACTTTTAAGCCGCGAGTTCAAAGTTCATTTGTAAGAGTATCAACTCCAATATTTTCTAGCCCAAATAAGACCACTTTAAATAGTTTTACACTCTTAACGTCATACGAAAAATATTGGCAATTCCGTTGCTTTAAAGAGTTTAACACTTCTCTATATGACTCTAACGATTCACAGGCAATTTTGATACCGATAGAAAGTTTTTTAATAGAGTAGTCACTAATGTTAGATGATTTCATCAAAGTATGCACAAACTCGGGATTTTTGTGTAATAGCTTGATGGTTGGAACATGCATTGTTTTTAGGGTCATTATCACTGTCTGGATGACATTGAAGTGGACTCCAATAATTTACTCGTGAATTCTTTTTAAATTTAGCACTTCGAGAAGCCGAGTCGGCGCGGGATTTCTTGATTGAGGACATATTGATGTCCTCAGGGTCGAGAGATCTAAAGCGTTTAATAGTTCTAAGTACGTTAAACTTTATAGGCGAAAAGATAATACTCGAGACCGTCGACTTTGAAAGCTCGCAGAAAACTGACCTTTCCATCTATCATAGTGAAATATAATTGATGCTTAATCCTAATAACATGCAATTCAAAATTTATAATAGTCTCATACAAATTTTTAATTTCATTCCCAAATTTCACTATTTGAATTAATATTTCTTTAAAAGTGTAAGATTAAAGCTATTTTGTAGCAATTTCAATGGGATTTGAGCACAGGTTTCTGTTATTTTAATTTTCTCAGGATAAGACTGCATTTTAGATTGAACTATTTGTTTATATTGTATGTTGGAAATGTATTATAGCCATTGAGAGAGAGTCAACATAATCTTCTTTAGAATTAACAATAAACTTTCCATTAAGCCATTCTCTATAATTTTAGAAGAAATCTCGGTTTCATGTTACGAGTTGAAAAGAAAATCTCTTTATATTTTATGACAAAATTAGTAATTTTAACACTTCTCCAATAAATATGAAATGTACCAATTTTAAATTATAAATTTTACCACAATAGCTGTGAAATTTGAAAAGGTATACCAGAAGTTGTGTTCAGGTGCTCGTTTTTAGTAACCAAAGAAAAAGCATGAAAAACTCGCTTCGGAGGTAGCTCCAGTTAAGAGCTTTTATTTCTAGATTGATAGAAAAATAAACGGTAATTGTACTGCTGAAGAAAAATATCCAATTTTATAAGCATGAGTGCTGTAAGCAAGGAAAAAAACTGCAAATAAAAACCTTAAAACTTCGGAAATTTTGGAAGAAGCCACTTTGTGTTAACTGCACTCCGGACTCTTTTTCTCGATCGTGGGACAGCACGGGCAGCCCCTTGCTTGTCAAAATGTAGTCAGATACCTTGGGATCTGGCTAGATCAATTTCTGTATTTTAACAAACATATAGAGGTTGCTCTGGCCAGAGCCAAAGGTGCTTTTGCCCTTACAAAGAGACTGTTTTATAACAGCCAACTCGATGCGAGGGTGAAGGTAATCTGCTACATGGCCCTTATCAGGCCCATGCTTGTATTTGGATGTCCCGTGTGGTTCAACGTGAGAGCAAGCTCATTGGAAAAGATTCGGGTGTTTGAGAGGGCTTGTCTTAGGACTTGTCTTCGCTTATACAGAACACCAGAGTCTGAGTACATAAAATTCTATCCTAATGAGGTCTTATACAATAGGGCGAACCTAATAAGAGTGGACAATTTCGTCATTAAGTTGACTCGAAGGCACGTTGCAAGAGCAATGGCCTCATCAAACAACCTGATCTCCGGGGCTTACTACCCCAATTATATGTATCACGAGAGAGCTCGCTTTGACGGCTTTATTCCTCCAGAAGCGTTCCTCTATTTAGATAGCAAAGGTCTGATCCAGGACAGATTGGCGGTGCCGCTAATCTTCCACGTCGCTCGAACAGCTGCGGACAGGCGACTCAACTACGACAAAGACGTCGCACACGGCAGTGCGGAGCGTCTCCGGTTCAGTAGGGTGGTAGGAAGTCGCGACAGGAGGGATGTTGCTCAGCAGCACCAGCAATTTTGGTGGCTAGTTGAAGGGGAGGATGCTTCGTCGTCGAATGCCTCCAGTAATAGATAGCTTCATCTGAGGCAAAGTGGGTCAGCCTAATTTTTTTTTTAGCCATGGCCGGCTTACATAGTTTTAGGTAGGATTAAGTTAGTTTTTAGGAAAAAAAAAATATATAAAAAACAAAAAAAAATTAATAAAAATAAAAAATGAAAAAAAAAAACAAAATATATATATATACATATATTTATATATTAAGTATATATGTATTATGTATATATATATATATATATATGTATGTGTGTGCGTACGTATTAGATGTAAGTAGGTTTAAGTAGAATAAGATTTATTTTTAGATAGTCTGTAGGCTTTTAGTTTTAAGTTTCATAAAAAATTAAAAAATTGTCCATTCACTAAGTTTTTTACTTATAATTTATTTTCTTAGTTCTAGTATTAAGTAATGTTAAAATACAAATATAATGTAAGATTCGTCGAAAGACATATTTTAAGTGTTAGGTTTAACTTAGAGTGCCCGCATGGGGCCAGTAAGTTAGAATAAGATTATTTGTAAGTTATTTAAGCTAATTTTTAAGAATTTTTTTGTCTAGCATTTAAGAGTAATTTAAGTATATAAATAAAAATGCATTTAAACTGAACTGACTGCACTCCGGACTCAAATGATATAAAAGAAAAACCGTTAACTGTGTTTTTTTTACATATATGTACATATATATGGATTCGAAAATTTATATTAATGGTACTAAGTAACTTACATCATATTTGGGGTTTTTGGAGCCTGGAAACCACTTTGGGACGCATCCTGTAATGTTTTCTTTTGTCCAAATCAAATATACATATAAACAAATAACAGTAAATACGAAATATAAATAAAAGATTAAATAAACAGACAACTGGAATAAATACATTGTTTCTATTAAATGTGTCTAAAGCTTGTAGCTTGTTGCAATTGATCAGAGACTATCCCCAAAGAAAAGAGTCTAAATCATGATCGTGAATCAAAAGAGCGGGGCTATCAATTGGCAGGGCCATCTTATCAGGCGATAAGAATATCGCCGGAGTTCGTTCTCAATTAGTCGATTGCAGCACGGCTAGGTGGATACCCAAGACTACCAGTTCCTCTCGGAAGACCCATTGATACATCCGGCATGAGAATCACACCACAATATGTCAATGTGTTTGCATACAATGTCTACTAGTAGAATACTTGCGGCAGTTTGTTTAACTACTCGGAGTAATTTTTGTTATTAACAAAGCTGACACTGAAGATGGTTTTTCGGTGAAAGTCCGCATATACCTCCATCTTCCATTAAGCTCAATTAGCGAAATTTCGAAGTGCACGATGGGAATTTGTCCCTGGCTCTTGTGTCAATGTGATCTTATACGGACGAACCACATACCGACGTTCGAGAGATGCCCAGCTATCTAGAGCGGCACGGCATCGATTTATTGTGATCTTGATTTGCTGACTCATGTACAACTGCAATATTCCCTTTATATCTATCGTTTCGCTGTCTTTCTGGCAAAGCAACATTAGGGAGTGAATAAGTAAATTTGAATTCCGTCACTATTCCGGCATGATTATAATTGGCAGACGATCTGGAATACAAGTATGACATATGTCAAATGAGGGCATGTGTGAGTTTAGAAAACCCTTACCATATTGTAATAATAGGGCACTTTTAACGAAAAGCCATACAAAGATGTCCCACAATTTACATAAGATCTCAGTTTTGCGCCATTTGTGAGGTAAAGTGTTGACAATGAAAAAAAAGACAGCGTGATGGCTAGCAGTTCAGGGTTATTAAAAATGGAGCGCTATACGAAAGAACAACGCGTTTTCTTTGTCGAGCAATACTTTAAAAATAATAAAGGTTTGGCTGCTACAGTTCGCAATTTTCATACAAAATATGGTCGGAATAGTGATTGAACTTAATCAACTGTGAAGAGATTAATTCAAAAATTCAGTGAGACTGAATTAATTAGTGAACTTATACTTGATCTGCTTCAATAATTCGTTCAACACAAAACATCAAAGCAGTTCATGAGAGTGTTGCTGAGAGTCGGCGAACACCGTGGTCGGCACCGTGGTAAAGAATTCGACATTTCAAGCAGCTCTCTACAGTGTATTCTCATGATAGATTGGGATCTTCATGCACACAAAGTGCAATTGACTCAAGAACTGAAGCTTTCTGACCACGCACAAAGAAGAGAGTTCATTGAATGGATTATAAAATAACAACAAATGGATGCTGATTTTACGAACAATATCATGTTCATCTTGACGGCTTTGTTAATAATGTTTATTAATAATTAATAATAAATGAGGAGGCATTATCGCAGTATTCTTCTTTAAGAATGCGGCTGGCCAAGTAACAACAGTTAACTATGCTCGCTATGGCGATATGACAATTGCAAAATATGGACGACTCGTGGTTTCAAAAAGACTGTGCCACGTGCCATACAGCCCAAGAATCAATTCAAATACTGCTTGAGGCATATCCTTGTCTTATAATTTCCCATTTTAGTGATCAAAATTGGCCACCCAGATGATGCGATTTAACTTTTTGAAGTCTAAGGTTTACGCTAAGAAGCCCACGACCACCACGCCTTGAAGGAGCAAATTTAGCGCTGTGTCAACGAAATTCAATGACATTTATATAAAACTGTCATGGCAAATTTCACAAAATAGGAAAGATAAATTCGTCTTGTTTTCGGAAATGAAATGATATTATAATAAGTACAAATATGTTTCCGTCGTTTTTTTATCAAAAATTGGAGATTTGTTGTTGAAAAACGGTATGATGTATTTTATTCAAAGTATTGTCCATAGCCAACCATTATTTTTTCCCGTCTTTCTCGTACGAGATGAATACACGAGTCATTAGACGTGAAGCCATACGCCATCGATCAAAACAAATGAGAATCCGAAGGAGCTATGTCTGGTGAATACGGCGGATGGGGTAAGACCTCCCAGTTGATTATTTTCAAGTACATTTTGACCAGTCCTACAATATTTGGACATGCTGAAAAAAAAATTTGTAGCGTCTGAAGTAGAAATATGTGCTTTTTTTCTTGAGCGTTCGACTCAATTCTATAAACTGTGTTCGGTAAAATACCCCAGTGATGGTTTCGTTCGGTTTGAGCAACACCAAGCTGATCCTACCAAAATACCTTCGTACACTTTAGGTTTTCCGCTACGCTCTTCGTCTTCGACGTGAAAATCGCCGTCCTTAAACTTCTGAAACCACAATTTCCTTCATATGATGTTTTACATATCACACTGGTGTAGCCATCTGATGTAAAACGGAGGAAACTTATTTCTAGACCTGTTTTATACCAAGAAAGGAAGTGGATATCTTTATAAAAGAAAAATGTATTATTATGTATATTATGGTATTAAAAAAAATACATTTATTTGAAGATTAAATTTTTATTTATCTATGTATACATGATTAAATGGTGTGGCACATTGAAGTACAATACACAGAATCTTCTTCTTAAAATATAAGCATTTCTTAGTATCGTATGCTGTTTGCAACTGCATTTGACAAGTTCCTGACCAGTTCCCGTCGATTGCAAATTTGCGATTGAAGTTATACACTTTGCCGGTTGCACATCGTGTATTGTATACAATAGAATGCTTAGGGAAAGCATATAATAAATTATATCTCACACATTGGCTGAATTTTTCAGGCATTCTGCCTAGTAACATACAATACATAGGTATATTTACATAGGCATGTATACGTGTGTACTTCAATATGAGATACCGCATTTTACTATTGAACTGAATAAATATTTGTAAGATCGTGTTCACAAAGTTATCCACAAATACCTTGACTTCCTCAGCAGTATAATTTCAGGGTAAATTTTTTTTCTAGATCCTTTCCTTCATTCCTTTTTGATGAGAATGATGTTAAATTTTCAGTTGATATTCCTAAATGTAAATACAATACATACGAGTATATAGCCACCTTCTTCTTCTTCTTTCGTTTCTAATGTACCACAGTGCATTAACAAACCCTCGAAGAACTTTGTTTTGGAATGTCTGTAAGACGTTAACATTGCTAATTTTGGTACAACCCCAAAGCTGTATACCATATGTCCAGACCGGTGTTAGCACTTGCTTGTATAGCAGCAATTTATTTTCTAAACTGAGCTTGGAATATTTTCCAAGAAGCCAGTTCATGTCTCTATAGTTAATCTCAAGCTCTTCACGTTTTTTTTTAACGTGTGCTGTCCATAAGTTGAACGTCGAGTGTTATACGAGGGCGGGTCAATAAGTCCGTGACTTTTGGAATAAAACACAGATTTTTGATAAAAAAATAATTTTATTTTTCAACGTAGTCTCCCTTGAGCTCTATACACTTTGTCCAACGCTTCTCCAATTTTTTTATCCCTTCCAAAAAAAAAAATGATTTGTCGAGGTCCTCAAAATAGGCCTTTGTTTGCGAGATGACTTCATCATTGGAGTCAAATCTTTTTCCACCAAGCCATTTCTTCAGGTTTGGGAACAAGAAGTAGTCGCTCGGAGCCAAATCTGGAGAATAGGGTGGATGAGGGAGCAATTCATAGCCCAATTCATGGATTTTTGCCATGGCAACTGCACATGTGTGCACCCTTGCATTGTCTTGGTGGAAAAGAACTTTTTTCTTGGCCAAATGAGGTCGGTTTTTTTTTCAAATCGTCATTGAATCGGTCCAATAAGTTGGCATAATATTCCCCATTGATTGTTCTTCCCTTTTGAAGGTAGTCAATGTGGATTATCGCGCGTGCATCGCAAAAAACAGTCGCCATAACTTTATTGGCTGACAAACCCACTTTGGCCTCCTTTGGCGCCGATTCACCGTTAGAAACCCACTGTTTTGACTGTTGTTTGTTCTCTGGTGTGTTGTGATGGATCCATGTTTCGTCCACGGTTACAAAACGGCGCAAAAACTCCTCCATATTGCGATTAAACAACGCCAAACCTTCCTGTGAAGTGAAGCATACGAAATTCACTTTTTTCCATTTTCTCCTCAAATTAGTGAGTAGTCTGATAAAAATAGTTGTCAAACACAAACTAACTGACGCAGCAAGTTTAAATTTTGACAGGAGTCAACTGACAGATGCCTGTTGACAGGAGCAGTGTTGCTGTTTCAGTAAAGAGGTCAGAAATTCAAAAAGTCTCGGACTTAAGATATTTAGCCTCGTTCGCGAAAGGAATCTATACTGCGTTGATAATCACAAGTAGATTGTCAGTTTTCTTGAGAGTGAAGTTCACATGGATAGACTTGTTTTCATTAAGCGCGATCCGCCAAGTCTTTGTCTAATTGTTAATCCGTGTAAGGGCGCGTTGTAACTCAGCAGTTGCTTCTTGGACGGTTTTAGCTGTTGCCAAAATGGCAGTGTCATCAGCAAATGTATTGACTAGCACAGTATCGTCCATTTGCGGTATGTCGCAGGTAAAAAGCAAATATAGCAGAGGGCTAAGTACACTTCCTTGCGGTTCACCGCCTTTATTGTCTTAAAATTGGAATATTCGTTTCCATGTCTGACACGAAAGGGTCGGTCATCTAGGTATGAACTTAAAATATGAGGCAATTGCTTGGGTAGGACTTGTCGAAGTTTATATTTCAGGCCCTCGTGCCATACCTTATCAGAAGCTTGCGAAACGTCAAGGAATGCGCTTGAACAGACTAACTTACACTCGATTGTTCGTTCAATTACATTGGTTATTTGATGCACAATCGGGAGGAGCGATATTGGTCTGTATGATAATAACCTCGGCAACTTTCCACTGGTACGGTATATGCTCTTGTCTTATGGTGGCATTTATAAGATAGAGCACCTTGAGCAAACCTTTTTTCAGTACTGCCTTAAATATCTCTCCCGTAATTAAGTCATATGCGTAGGTTTTATTGGGCTTAATCGTGTCTATAACTTGTCTAACTTCGCTAAGTGTAGCCTTTTCAATTGGAAGGTTCGTCGTCACGTCTAGCGTATTGACATTCTCTGGAAGCACTTCGAATGGTTTGAACGTTTCTGCAAGATGGTCGGCGAAGACGTTAGCTTTTTCTTTATCTTCTTTCGCCCAGTCATCCTGGTTTCTTCTTATTGGCGCCATGTGTATTTGGGGCTTTCGAAGACTTTTAACGGCTTTCCATCGCTGTGAGGCTTTCTAGGTAGTTAATTATACCTTGGTTATTGAAGTCCTTGATCGATTTTTTCAACAAGTTGCAGAGCCTATTAAAGGACGTTTTTTCTTGTTTTGTCCGAGTTTCATGCCACTTTCTTCGCGCTCTTCGTTTCTTCCTTATCATTTCGCTGATTTCCGGCGGGTATCTTATGCCGATACTGGCAATTTTGTTCGATTCGCGTGGAGTGTTATTCCAGGCCGCTTGCTGTATGATTTTAACAAACCGTTCAACTTATTTTTCAAGTTTATACGGCGCTCTGAGCGATACTTTTAACTCAGTATTTTCGGAATATTTCGGAAATCTTCCCGGTGAGTTTTTTTGTTGGATAATCTGGGTGGTCTTTGTTTCTTAATCAAGGATTCGCACAATGAGTGGATAATTGGAGAATGATCGGAGGAAAGATCGAAGCTTTCTTCAACTTTCCTTTTCCGATAAAGAAGTCTATCAGGTCGGGTGTTTTGGCGATATCCGAGGGCCAGTACGTCGGTCTGCCTGTTGAGTAAAATTGCAAGCTACATTCCATGCCAGCCCTGTAGAGAGTTTTGCCTTTTTGTGAGATACATTAAAGTCGCCACCAATAATAAAGATTTGTCCAAGAGAGTTAAATAAGTTAATGAATTCGTGTTTTTCTATTTTGCAGTGCGATTGGCAATAGATTGATTCTAATTTTTTTTTAATTTAGTGGAGGCTAACGCTCCCATTTATTTCGCTTAATGCAAGATTAAACTACGAGTAACTTAGAAACTAGGACTTAAAATCTAACAATAGTTAAGGGTTAGGAAATAAGAGAATGGTGGAAGAGATCAAATTTAAGATGAGAAGTGCTCAGGTTAAAATCAAAAACTGGGAAGTCTGAGTTGACCTTACGGAGCATGAGGGAGATTGGTTCGTTAGATCCATAAGAGGTGCGGTGGGTTGGGATATAGAAGAGACGAGGACAGCGTAAATTACGAGGGTTAGTGTTGAAGGAAATATAATTGTAAAGGGAAGCGCAATCCACAGAACCGGAGAGCAGTCGATGAATGAAGAGAATGTCAGCTATGTCTCTGCGTTTTTCGAGGGTATTCAGGTTAAGAAGTTTGAGGCCCAAGCGATAGGGAGGTATGATAAATTGGTCACTCCAGGATAGTCAACGTAGAGCACATCGAAGAAAACGACGTTGAATGTTTTTGATTCGGGATTTATGAATTCCCTGAAAGGGGGACCATACTTGGCTGGCATATTCAAGGAGGGGCCGGTCAGGGGTAATGTGAAGTGACCTTGCCACATAAGGGTTGCAAAATTCTTTAGACCAACGTTAGATAAAACCGAGCAATGAGTTGGCTTTAAGGATTATCTCGTCAATATGTGAACGGAAATTTAACTCTCTATCGTATAAAATTCCAAGGTCGCGAAGGGATTGAAACTGAGGTATAGGTTGGTCATGCAGAAAATAAAGTCGAGAGGGGGATTGATTGGACTTAGGAGACGAAGTCATAGATTGACATTTGGAGACATTAAGCTCAAAGCAATTTTTTAGACACCAAGTACAAAACCTATCGAGGTCTTCTTGAAGGAGAATAGGATTTTGGGGTGAAGAAATAGTTTTGGAGAACTTAGTGTCATCGGCGTAAATGGATACGGAGCAATGTTTGATAATCTTCTCAAGATCGTTTATAGTTAAAATAAAAAAGAGGGGACTTAGATGGCTGCCTTGCGGGACACCAGAAGTGTCTAAACTCAGACCTAAAGCGAACGCTATAGTAACGGTTCTCCATTTTAACAATATGGGGTCAAAACCGAGGGAAGACAATTTAAAAAAGATCAGTTAATGTGATATTTTATCGAAGGTCTTAGCGAAATCTGTAGCAATAACATCAATTTCGTTGCCATTTTCTAGGGCTGAAAGCGCAAAGGATACAAATTCAACTAAGTTTGTAGTAGTTGATGTACATTTAGAAATCAGTGCTGACTGGGAGGATATACTAAAAGAGTAATTTTTGTAATTGTGCTTCCAGAGAGTGTTCAGTGTAGTCTTTTATATTTATAGTGATGACCCACCTCTTGCGTTTCCCAATGGATGATGAGCGTTAGAGTCGCTGTAACCTTTTAGTTTCACGCGTGATTGTGTCGTCAGGTGAGTTTCAGAAATTAAACATATGTCAACTGCTTTTTCCTGAATAAAAATATTTAGTTCATCAAGCCTTTGTCAGATCTGCTTCGAGGTTGAGATCGACTATTATCTTATTTGTTCTTGTCAGTTCTTCTAGTCTCTCGACAATTACTGAGAAAATATTTGAGGCATGATCAGAGGGTTCACAGTTAGTCGTATTTGTTCGCGCCGCTATTTTCGCGTAAGTTTTTCCACTTTTCACTTGCGCATTATTATTTTTGACGTTGTTGTTATTGGTGATTTTAGCGGCGATCACGGCGTTTGCTATCTTTGGCTTCTTGAAAGGCTTTGGGGTTGCACCGCTGTTATGATTTCCCATACTGGCTAACCCTGAGTTTTTAGAAGGCAATGTTTTGGATTGATCCCGTCGTTTTTTCAACTCCTTCGCGACTTCACAGCCTCGATAGTTAGCTGGATGTTTTCCTTTCGTGGCACTGCACTCTCGCGTCAGATGTTTTCCAGGGCATTTTACATAGCGAGGCTCCTTCTGGCAGTAGGCCTGAGTATGGCTGAATCCCTGACAACGTGTACATTGGGGAATCAGCATCGAGTTTTTTCGCGGAGATTCAGTTTTGGCAACAAGTCCCAAAATTGAATTTATAGAATAAATCCTTTCTAGGCTTTCGGTTTTGTCGAAAGTTAGCCTAAAAAGGGGGGGACTGCGTCTTGAGGTCGTCATCTTGCCTTCAACACTGCGCTGCTTTTGCGCAAGTATATTAAAGGCGTCATTTATTGTTAAGTCTTTATTTTTAAGGTCAAATAAAATATTTTTTTTACGGCAAGAGGTGTTCAAGCCTCTAGCTACCATGCGTATGGGTCTTTCCGCTTTATTTTCGTACGATGCCATTGAATCGGCATTTAATTTTTGTGAAAGCGAACGGTAATTTGTCTAGATTAAGTACATTGACAGTGCAATGTGTATCGTTATTGCGTGATTTTACTCTGTAGTCGGTTGAACACAGTGATTTCAAGATTATGTGTAACTTGTTATAGTCCGAGATTCCAGAGACGTTTATTGGCGGCGGCGGTCTTTGTTTGGATTGCTTTTTTCCTTTTTGTCCTCAACAGTATTAGAGCTGGCTGGCGTCTCTTCTTGTAGCTTTTCAGGCGAGGAATCAGCTTTGCGTTTCTTACCTGGTCTTTTTTTTTAAGTATTCAGTCTGTTTCTCGGACTAGCTCTTCTTCGTCTGTGTGAAAGCTCGAGTATTGCGGGTGGTCAATTCGCGGATCAGACTGGGTTTTAGATTGCGTCTTAATGGCATATAATTTCTTTTTGAGTTATTTTGGAGTCGCACGATTTTTGCAGCAATCCGAGTGTTGGTGATCTCGTAACCCTTGAGCTTTTTTTGAGGGGTCCTGGTTTGTGTTTGTATTGTGTTGTATTGTGTTTGTGGAACTCATTTTAATTCCCACGAGTAGCGGAGAAAGGGTAGTCCGTCTGTCCAGAGATCCGCATTAGACAAATAAGGCCGGCTGATCCGGAGGTCGCGAAGATATGATATTATAAGATGTGATATTAAATGAGCATTGATTTTCGTTGTTTTTCGATTACAGCATTTTTTGTGTTTCTCCGTTTGTTTTGTCCATAAACATATAAGTCGTGCCTTTTATCTATCACCACTCGTCTATTAAATAAAAGCAGCTATTCCATCATTATACTTTGTGAGTTGTTTAACTTGAGACATCTAAATTACTCGAAAAATACGCGATATCGCGAAAAATGTTTCAGACAAAAGTCACAAGGTTCTGAAGGGGTCATAAGATGGTAAGAGGGGACATTTGTCTGAAACATTTTTCGCGATATCGCGTATTTTTCGAGTAAGTTGGATGTCTCAAGTTAAAAAACTCACCCAGTATAGAAGCGGTATCAGCTTCTTTTTATTATGCTTCCAGCACCCTTGCAATTGTTTTTTCAACAAGCTTTGGCTTTTTAGCTTTCTTTATAACCAGTTATTTTTCTTTTCCGCCAGCTAATTCATTACTGACTAGCTTATAACCGCGTATATTATATTTTATTTAATATTCTTATTTTGGAATGTGTTTTTAGTTGTATCTTCGGCTATATTCCACCGACCTTAATGAAGAATATCACAGTTTGTAAGTTGAGAAATGGGCTATCGCATAGTAAAAGTCCTGTTAGAATCGGTTCAGTAGTTTTTTTGTGATGCTCAAACAAATAGACAAACGGACAACAATTCTAAAAAAAAAATATTTGGGTACAAACCCATTCATTCGACATAGCCCAAGTGCTAAATTGAAAATATCTTCAATGTACCCACACGACTTCATTACAATTTCATAATAGTAGAGATAGGCAAAGACAATTTTAAGCGATATTTTTTGTTTTGTACAACATTGTTGGCATAGCTGTTCTCAAAGCATAAGAGATTGGCATGAAAAAAAATAAACGATATATTATAGTTCTCTTTCACGAATAAGACAACATTTAAAGTAGCAATTACTATTACGATTTTATTCAAGCTTTAAAGCCTATTAAATGCAACACTTGTAACGAATTCGATAAGGATCCGCCTTTTCTCAAGCAAAGCATTAAATTAGTTGAACATCAAATATCTAATGATTTTTTCCAGTTGGGATTCTCCGAATTCACTCACACCATCTTTTTACAGATATCATGTGCGAGTAGGACAGTGAAACGCTTAGGTTATATTGCGGCTGTACGAAAGTCGGTAAATCAAGAACGCAATCAATCGATTCTGCGCCATTTTTAAGAGCTAGGGATCTCTCGAACCTCCTTGTAACGTATTTTGCGAAAAAACTTGGCTTCAGTACAACATCGCATTGACCGAAGAGCTAAAACCAAATGACCATCATGTACTTTGAAGATGGAAAAAGATTAGGATTTTCTTTTTTTGCCTCAGTGACGAGGCACATTTTCAGTTAGATGGGTTTTTTTTCATAAGCATAATGGGGCAGTTTGGTCAAGAGAACAATCGGATGTGTTCCAACAACCTCCATTGGCTGTTTAGTGTGGAGGTGATGTCTACGAGTCGGTTACAATCAACGAAGGCTGCTATTGCTATTTGTTTTTAAACAAATTGGAAAGCTTTACCACAAAGATGAAGTTTGATGATTTCCATAAATGGCGCTGCCAATTGGCAGCTACGCTCGTGCGATTTAACATTTTTATACTATTTTTCTGGAGCTACATGAATCCAAGAGAATCCAAAAACTTTAGAATATTTGGAGGCGAATAATTTCTGGAATATGAGCCTAATTATGCGAAAAATTCATGTAATATTGGGTATATTGCATTATGCAAGCGGTTCCGTGGAGGATATGTGAATGAATTCATATTTCATAACTAATGGTACCAATTATATTTCAATTCAAAACAATTTTTTTTATTTTAGAAGCTACTGGAACATATCTGATGAGAAGTATTAGTTTACTTTACATTGAAGAATTCAGATTGAGTGAATTACTATAATTTAACTATATATTTTATTAAAGCAATGAAAATGACTTTTTATTATTTATATAATACGAGTATTATATTTAGCACTAAGCCTGTCATTTATTTATGTATCAGTTCAATTTGTATCAGTAAAGTTCTTGATAACTACTCGTATTCATTGGGACTCTTTAAATTTTTTCTGGTATTTTTTAAGCCGTAACATTATGCGTCTCGTTGGCTGATCAGTAAGCGGGTGGGCAGTTGGGCGACAAACCTAAGCGATGGCTAGGCATACAGTACGCGGCTGAGCGGCTAATAATATAATGTATATAAACTAGCCGACATGGGTGCCCCCGATTGGTCACGCGAATAACTTCCTGATAAAGAGAACTTGTAGTATTTTCCAATGGTTTTTAGTATTTAATATCCTATTAGAATTAAGGAAACTTATTACCGAAAAAAGTAAGACCGGTCAGATGTTGGACTCCCTGTATTATTGAAATCGCAGTTAGTACTGCACTGACGGTTCTTGAATTTTTGCTATTCTTTGAATAACTCAGAACATACTGACCTAATTTTTTTTAAATGTTCATCAAATGTGTGCTATGTTAAAAGATTTCTACTAGTACTGCACAAATTTCGAAGTAGTACTCTATGCCCTATTTGTTCATGAGTTATCGTGGGCCCAAAGAAGGCACATATGGACACACACAGAACGGAGAACCCAGAAAGGAGACCTGTTGTTCCAGCTGCGCGAATCTGGTGACAGAACCGAATAATTCAGGAGTAAAATCGGCGAAAATCGGGCCTACCGGTAGCAGCAAGTGCCCGGTACTCAAGAAGGCACCAGCCAAGTGCTCTCCAGATAAATCTAAACTACTGCGCAGCCGCGCAGAACCTTCTGGAGCAAACAGTGAGGGAGAAAAGAGTCGACGTAGTCCTAATAAGCGAACCCTATAAACCCTTAAACGGAAGCAGCTGGATAGACGACAACACAATAAAGGCTGCGATATGGACTTGAGGGAACCATGCCCTGCAGTCAGTCGGCCATCGGGGAGACCACTTCGTATCTGCTAAGATAAATGGTGTACATTTTTATAGCTGCTATGCGCCCCCCAGTCTATCATTGGTGGATTATATGAAGCTGTTGGACGACATTGTAGCTGACGCACGAGGAAAACACCCAGTTATTATTGCTGGGGATTTCAACGCCTGGGCTACCGATTAGGGAAGTAAAACCACAGATGTAAGAGGGAGAGTTCTCCTCGAATCCTTCGCAAGACTGGATATAACTCTGGCCAACGAAGGCGCAGCGGATACGTTCCGAAAGGCAGGCAGAGGGTCAATCATCGACATCACAGACATGTACAACTCACTCCTGTGGAAAACCAAATGGCGAGTCAGTAAATAATATACCCATAGTGATCATGAGGCTATCTTATTTAATGTCGGCAAAGTGAAACGCAGACTGTGCCCCACGCTAACGGGGCCAAAGTGGAAGGACACGCTGCTTGATAAAGATATGTTCAAGGAAGCATATAATACACCAGCGCCACAACGAACAATAGATCGGCTGAAGCCCTTTCTCATCAGCTAATCCAGACCATTACCGCAGCGTGCCCAGAAGATCAGTCAGTAAAAGAGGCGAGCCTTGCTACTGGCGGACCGACGAGATCCAGAGGAAGACAAGATTTCCAAGAACGGTTAACCAACTTTAAACTGGCGAGACGGAAACTGGAAAGTGTCATTAAAGAGAGTAAGTCAAGGAGTTTTAGACAGCTCTGCGACGAGGCTTATCTAGACCCCAGGGGCTTAGCGTATAGAGTGGAGATGAAGAAGCTCAAAGGCAACAGGTCCCCACAACTAACCTGCCCTGCAATGCTAAGGACTATAGTAGAGCATCTATTCCCGCATAGACCAACTACACCATCACAAGGGAGATCAATATGGAAGATATCCCTGCCATCACGTCGGAAGAACTTTTTGCTGCATGCAAAAAAATTGGACACACAAAAGCACTTGGACCGGATGTCAACCCGAATAAGGCATTAAAGATGGCTATTAAGACGAGATCAGACATTTTCTTAGCGACGATGCAAAGGTGTCTAGAGGAGGGGATATTCCCTACGCCATGGAAGCTGCAACACCTAGTGCTGCTTCGAAAGGGCAATATGCCACCCGGAGAACCATAATCGTATCGCCCAATATGTGTGCTTGATACTCTAGGTAAGATCCTTGAGCGTATTATATACAACAGACTGCGGGAGGTGGCGGAGTAAAAACGGAGCGCTGTCAGATCACCAGTACGGCTTCAGAAAATCTCGTTCTACCATCGATGCAATAAAGGCGGTTGTAGATACAGCAACTGAAGCAATCAATACAAGGGAAAAGATGGAATGGGGAACAAAAAGATACTGCGCAGTAGTACCGCTCGACGTTAAAAACGCGTTCAACTCGGCAAACTGGTCGTTTATTAGGAGATCCTTGGCCAGGATACTACCTTTTAGCTGGAATGATCCCAATAGACATCCTCGCGGATGAGATGAAGAGGGTGTACCTTAGGCGACCATCGAACCGGCAAGAGGCAAAGAGGGTTAAGAAAGAAGAAAAGGCAGCATCCGCAATGCTGTGGCAAACTAGGTGGGACCGCTCCATAAAAGGCAGGTGGACGTACAAACTCATTCCCATCATATAAACATGGACAAAGAGACCATGGGGGAACTGTAACTACTACATCACACAGTTCCTGTCTGGGCACGGAGTTTACCGGAAATACCTCCACAGATTTGGACACGATAGTTCGCCCCAGTACCCAGAATGCCAAAATGAGGAAGAGGATGCATTGCATGCAGTGTTCACGTATTCGGTGTAAAAAATCCCTAGCTTTTCAATTGCTTGACGATTTATTACATCGAAGGAATGTATCTATAAATTCGAAAAGGCTTTTTTTTCGCTAATGATATGCCAATTATGGGTAACAATGTGATATTCTGATGAAGTTAAACAATCAAATACCTAAATGAACTGAAAATAACTATCAGCCAGTCAGCCACAAATAGAGCATTTTTTTATTATCATTGACAAAATTAATTACTTATTTGCCATTAGTATGTAAACTAAAATGTGTATATCTTTTCTACAGCGAAATTCACTTCAATTAAAGTTCTCACATGCCTTGAAATATGCGTGCATTTTTGCATGACTCTAAGTCAGCTGCAATCTTCTGAAAACTCTACATTTTTCAATGAGTTTCATTGAAGGTTATGATGTTTCCGCCATTCCCACAGAAGAATTCTATTGTGGCTATGGTACGCACGGGCAGTTGGTATCCAAAGTCACATCAAACCAGAATCAACAGACTCCGCATTCTATCGGGAAGCCATAGAATAGTATTCTGCTTCTTCGATGTTATTACAGCTCCCAATTAGATGAAATCTCACCAACTGCAACTGATCATAATAAATGCATCAGAAATATAAATGGAGATAGGTGATAGGTGCCGTCGACGGACGACGGCATATACAGTTTGATGGAAAAGATTGCCGCTCGTTGCGCTGAATACTATTATGACTTGCCTGTAATGCGGCTCAGCAAGTATGTCAGTTTAACGGCCCCAGTGCATTTTACATTCATATTCGTAAATAAGATGGAGATACATATGAACGCAAAACAGAATAATAGAACAGATAACAAATTGCTATTGCTGCCACTGCTTTCAATAGTCGCTTAGAGGTGATTAATGTCAATGAGAAAATTGGCATGCGTTTTCGAGACGTACATGTATTAAATCCATTTACGCATATCTTTCAACAATGTGACCACCCGGCGTTACTTCAATTTGAGTAATTTAGTAAATTTTAATTAAAATTGAACGAAAGACATCGTGGTTTGTCAGTTGTGTAAAAAATTGGTTAAGGATGTAACATCATACGAGTACACAAAAATAAAATATATAAATTGATAAGTCTATGGTCTAGTCTCTCTATTCACTTACTTACTTACGAATGGGAAACATCGAAATAATTAATCATAGGCAGATAATGTAAGTACTACATACTTACAAAGGATGACGTCGGAAATATTTTTTCCTTTTAAGCGTGTCACTCTGAATTGAATCTAAACTTCTCACATGGTAGCTGACGATGTCATTTCCATTCATATTATGTTCTTATAATTCATAAGTACTTAAAGGTGAACAATTATTCTACCTTTCTGGCCTAATACGTGCTCTCATAACTAAAACTATGACCTTTGATGTAATCTAAGTTATTTTATTTATTTAATTCCCTCACATATGTTTTGATGCTAAACTATAAACATAAATAAAAAATTAAAAAGGGTATTTTTTTTTTTTTTTTGAGTTATACAAATAAATATATGTGTAACGGTGTGGAGATTTTTGTTTAGGATGCTTTGGCAAAGATTCAGACCTCAAAGATTGCGTGGAGTGAAAATTTAGCTGCTGTAAATGAAATTCTGATCGAAGAGTATGGTCATCTGCTCCATTTCTCAACAACATGGATTTTGCCTGTGTAGAACAATAAAATAAACGAATGTTATTTTTTGCACCACACTGTAAAATTGTACATTGGATGCGGTTTGTTTGCAGTTTTTCGGTTATGAAAGAGGTCGCTTATCCGATCAGGTGAGTGACCCAAATTCTATTGTTCAATTATGTATGAATATACTAGCCGCCAAAGAGCGACGTAGAAAATAAAGAGAAGTTATCGGTTGTACTCACAGTGTCATCTCCGTTTTTTATTTATCGGTGCATTTTCTCTCCTACAATTCTCAGAAGTGGTTTAATCAATAGTTTTTCTCTAAATATCGGTGTTGGAACTACTGTAGGTACTGTGCCAGTGTACGTTTGTGCCAAATCTGAAAAGTTAATTTCGTGTGGTATTTTTATTGACAATGTCGGAAGAATGGATAAACTTCTTGGAGCCTGTTACAGTATCCAGGCTAAAGAACATACTCAGAATTTTAAAGTGTCAACCAACTGGTGCCAAAGCCGAATTAAAAATCCGGGTGCAAGAAGCAGTGCTGGATTACACGAACGAAGACTACGCCAAACTTATGCAGGAGTTTCCATCGACGAGCAGAGAACTGAGCATAAACGATTCAGTCCCCCAATGTGACCATGTTTCAAGTAATGAATCCAGCGATGAGGATGAAGATGCGCTGGACGCTGAACTATTGAAGCTACAAAGAATTTGTAAAAAGAAGGAGGAGATTATGAAACTGAAACAAGAGCTACGCGAGCTGCAACTAGATGAGACAGAACCAAATTCTCGATCAACCTCTGTGTACAACTTTAGAGATGTGGAAGATTCAGTATCACCTTTTAGTGGAGATGACAGTTCTGGAGCGAACAGTTTGAGGAGTGTTGGCCCTAGATGACCGAAACAAATTTATTTACGCGATGAGGCTTCTGAAGGGCACAGCCACAGTTAATATTCGAACCTGGACACAGTTAAAAAGTGCTTTAAAAAGTGAATTCCTAAAAGTAGTGACAAGGTCTGACGTGTATAACGAGCTGCGGGAAAGAAAAAAACATCGCGAAGAATCAATGCAGCAGTATGTCCTACATATGCAAGAGATAGCATCGCATGAAAAAATTGATGAGGAGGATCTAATACAATTCATCATAAAAGGTATTCCTGATTCAGAAGCTAATAAAAGTCTTTTATATACTGCAGATAGCACTGGGGAATTAAAATCCGCTCTTTGCAAATATACCACGTTGAAGAACAACCACCGCGTCAACACTGAGTGAGTAAAGATATCGACATCACTTACCCAGCATACGCGTCGAGTACAACCAACCAACTCTAGAACACCTGCCGATAATTTACCGATGCCTAAACAACTCACCAATTCGAAGTTCCAAAAGAAGGATGTGACATGCTACAAGTGCGGAAAACCTGGTCACATTTCAAGAAGTTGTGAAGCCAAACCCCAGTCATTGCACTGCTTCGAGATGAACAGATTCATGCCAACAATACTTCAATACCAACAACAACAAGTGGCAATGATTTCGAGCGTAATATCCGATGCAAGTGGACCAATGATCAAATGGAGGTTTCAATTATGCTGATTTCGCTTTCGGATTCTGGAAGTTCCATCAATTTTCTTCAAGAACGATTCCTGCCATCAACTTTGCTATTAACACAGGAGAAACCCAAACTCACTTACTGTGGCGTTAATAATAGTCCATTGGAAGTCATTGGAAGTATAAATACCATTATAGAGTTTGAAAGTTTAGTTATCAATATTAAATTATTAATCGTAAAGAATTTTTCAATGATGTATCCAATCATTTTAGGAAGAGATTTCATAAAGAAAACGGGCTCGGCGTTTGGAAAAGTAAACTTCAATATCAACAGCAACCAAGATCAGAGAACGTTAAGCAACTCCATTGGTCTTCAGTCCTCATCTCTACTTTCTCATCCAAACAATCAAGATAAGCTAGCTAACGTCATCGACCAAATACTCAACATTGACGTTACGGAAAGCGGTGAGTTAGATTTAAATATTAACCCCGGTATATGTGAAGATATTCAAGTAATAGTTAGAGAAATAGTTTACCGTACGTTATCTTGCGGTGAATTTCAATTTCGGGAAACTCATTTTGAAATGAAGATATCCCTATCAAGAGATATTCCATTTCGTCGTGCACCTAGAAGGCTTCCACATGCATACAAACTATCACTTCAAAAACTTATTGATGATTTATTGGCTATTGTTCTCCTTATGTTTCACCGATTGTGTTAGTACACAAAAAGAACAAGACTTGACTTTGCATTGACTTTAGAGAGCTCAACAAAATCACATTGCGAGATAATTATCCCTTGCCATTAATTGAAGATCATATCGATCGTCTAAAAAATAAAAAGTATTTTTAATGATCTTATTAGAAAAGGAAAAATACTTACCTACCTAGACGACGTTCTCATCGCTACCGTTTCTATTGAGGAACACTTAGAAGTCCTAGATTCAGTGATATAGCTGATAGTTGATAAAAATTTGAAGCTTAGGTTGGATAAGTGCATTTAACAAGTAAACTGAAATTGTTTACATCGGGTATAGGGTTACAGAAGATGGTGTCAGGCCCAATGAAAGTAATTTAAATTCAATTAAGAGCTTTCCGATACCAAAGTGTACTAAGAACGCACAAAGTTTTTTGGGATTATGTTCCTACTTTCGGAAATTTATAAAGCATTTCGCTTATATACATTAAACCGCTTTATGACTTGTTGGAAAGAAACACTCCATTTGTTTTTGGATTAACTGAAATGGAAGCTTTCAATTCTTTAAAAAACAAACTTATTGCAGTCCGAATAGTCCCACAGAATTGCATTATGATGCAAGTTCGATTAGATTCGGAGCCGTGATTATGCAGAGGCAGGTGGATGGGAAGTTTCATCCTATATTTTATTTCTCAAAGTGAGCATCAGAAGCAGAGAATAAATACCACAGATTTGAGCTTGAAACACTTTCGGTAATTTATGCTCTTAGGGGGTTTAGGATCTATTTATTGGGAATGTCTTTCAAGGTAATAACAGATTGTCAAGCCTTGACATTGACTTTGAAGAAAAAGTCATTGAATCTTCGAATTTCCAGATGGGCGTTAGAATTACAATGCTTTGATTTCGTAGTCGAGCATATTAAATGTGAGCGAATGGCTCATGTTGATGACTTGAGTAGATCCTTCAATATACATGTCGATGACGAATTCTTTTGTATATATAGGCGATTAGGTGCCTTACATCGTTCTTTGAAAATTATTCGGGACCTAAGCGCATTGTTTCTGATCGTGGAACTTGTTTCACATCCAAAGAATTCTTGGAATTTATGGAGGCAAATAACATCAAACATATCAAAATCGCAACGCATTTACCTCTGTCAAACGAGCGGGTTTAACGTATGAATCGAATTCTCGTCCCAATGCTTGCTAAGGAATGTGATTCCAATACAACCAGTGATTGGGATAGTCATTTGGCGAAGATAGAGTTTGCGCTTAACAACACTATCAACAGAAGCACAGGGTTTACACCGAGTGTATTGCTTTTTGGTGTTGAACAATAAGGACAACTTTCCGATAGCTTGAAAGAATTTCTTGACAGTAAGTTTAGAGGAGAACATTCTAGTTTAGAAAACATTAGGGATAGGGCGCTTCAGAACATAGAAATCTCGCAAATGCAAAATAAAAGTTATTTTGATAACCGTCACAAGATGCCAACAAAATACAAACAAGGTGATCTCAATATGATTAAAAATACAGTAACAACACCAGGTGTACATAAAAAGCTCTTAGCGAAGTTTCGAGGTCCATATGAGGTAAAAAAGGTTTTTACTAATGATAGATATCTCGTTTCGGACATTGAAGGTTTACAGCTGACGCGACTGCCATATAAGGGCGTATTCTCTCCTGATAATATGAGGATGTACAAAGTAGAGACAGCGGATTTAAAGACCGACGAAGACCTGGAGGATGCTGAATGTTCAGAAGATCTTGGTTCCAGTGCTGAAACGTGAATCTTCGTAACGTAGTATGCATTTTGATATTTATGCCCTTTTTCTTTTGTTATTATTTTCAATGTATTATTTATTTAAATTGTTTCTATTGCTTTTTATAGTTTAAGTATACCCTGTTGAGTATATAATTTTATTGAAATTTTGAATTGAAAAGAAATAATGAATTCATATTTTGGTAATACATTATTGTGATCGGGTCGATCACTTTATAAGGATGGCCGAGCTGTAGAAGAATAAAATAAACGAATATTATTTTTTGCACCACACTGTAAAATTGTACATTGTGTGATACGGTTTGTTTGCAGTTTTTCGGTTATAAAAGAGGCCGCTTATCCGATCAGGTGAATGACCCGAACTCTCCAAATTCTATTGTTCAATTATGTATAAATATACTAGCCGCCAAAGGTAGCGAGGTAGAAAATAAAGAGAAGTTATCGGTTGCACTCACAGTGTCATCTCCATTTTTTATTTATCGGTGCATTTTCTCTCCTACACCTACGAGTATATACTACCTTCAAATTTTTGCAGAATTATAAATTGATGAAGAAATTAAGTCCACAAGACTATTGAACTCTGGACCAATTAGTATCCAAGATCATGTTATTTGACATCTCTCGATTTTATACTTTCGGGCCATTTGAAAGTAGTCTTTGATGTGAATAAACTAGTACGGGTAACTATGGATGAACTTATTAGACGCCAATATTTTGACTTTTATTTACGATAGACGGTTACTCCAAGAAGTGATTGATAATTGGACTGACAAGATTACCTCTGTAAAACGCAGTCAAAATGATCATATTTCAGAGATTAAACTTGCCGAAAAGCTTTCCTCATGTCGTGAATTCCTACTACTCTACTCAACCAGAGGCTGTCCGGATTGCTATGTGTGACATTTCTGGCTGTGGGGCATACTTGCAAGATTAGTGAACTGTCATAGATCAGACCTTTATCCACAAATGCTTTCAAGGGAATAACAGGCTTTCATAGTACATTTTATTTAGATTCAATCCTACGGAGAATCGAATTCTTAATTAGAATCTTTGCCAATAAACTTCCTTAATATTAAACCATACGAGACATTACCATCGCATTGATGTGACCGCCTTTGTACTCGTAGTTTATGTTTATTACAATATAAATATTGGTGTATCCAGATCCTACATATCTAATTATGACCTTCAAAAGGTAATTTTCAACCTTCAGTGTTGGCAATACTGTTTAATCTTATTATGATCTCGATCCTAGGACCTAATTTGCATGTCATCAAATCGTTTGCCTACGCTCTGTTACGATTAAATGATCCCTTCAGATTGTTTGAATTAATTATTTCAAACCATTTTTAATTTGAAATTTTACGATTGGTGTGAGCATATTAAAAAGTATTAATGGTGTTCAGCCTATTTGCCGCATTCAATGAGATATATAGTATACCCGTTCATTTTTTATCATTCTAACATCATTGAACTGAGAGAAACCTATGTTCTCGAATCGAAAATTCTCCGTATTGTTTTAAAGGTAGAAGTTGCTCAAAAGGAGTCGATTATCCATATAGTAGTGCGGGCCTATGTCATCATTCTAGACTTCCTTTTCGGATCTGCAACACAAACAAGCAATTATTATTAACTATTTCAGCTCATACAAGCAAATGTCGTGTATACTATTAAGCAACTCATGCTCTATTTTGGTACCTGGTGTCCAAGACTTACATTTTAGATACATGGTTGACCCCAACGACAATTCACACGTATTCATAGACAGATGATCATACGTATTGGAGGCAGTTAGTGGAAAACTGTTTTTTATGGTCAATATCTAGAAGTTTTCAATATTTAACATATCATGTAAATTTCTTAGTATTTGTTGCTTGTAAAGCATTCATAAGACACCGGACTCTTGCATTTTTCAAATCACGCAGATTAGGTTGAAATATATTTTTCCGTCTACATCCATCTTAATTTGCCTACAGCTACCTTACAAAACCTGCTTTCAGATAATTATCGCTTAAATATGATGCTAAATTCAGTACCTCATTTTTGGGAAGAATCCATGCGGTCGATCGGGCGCATGGGACAGAGGGACTCTTCTTATCTTAGATGAGGTGAGCTTTTGTGACTACGAAATATGTACTCGTAATGCATAAGAAACACTCTTCAACCACAGATTTTGGTGAAGCTTAATACATAAATGCAGTGCTGGTATTCTTAACAATGAGAATTATTAGAATTAAAATTAACAAACTATAGGTAGATGAATATTCAAACACAAAATATGGAGAATGAGATTTCAAGAGTCAAAGATGTGGCAATGGTGTTCATAACTGTTGCCGGTTGTAGGATCAGAGATATCATTTCTGTCCAAACTTGTTCTTGTACTTGTAAATACATCAAAGAAAATAAATATGCCAATAAAACAGAAATATTTACACATTTGTTTCAACAACATATTCTTTTAATGATCTTCTGTGCTTTGATGATGCGATGTGACCTACATATCAGAACTGATTTATTATTCACTGGTCTATCCCTAGGCTTCCACCATCTTCGTTAGATTGCTCAGCAATTTGGAACTAATGCATATAGCCAGCTCTATAACAATCATTATGTTTGATAGAATGAAGTACGGGAAACTACTGGCCCTTAAGAGATCTTAGGTCTAGTTCACTTAATGACCAATCTTTTAGGTTTACAGCTAAAATGCTGGCCATGCTACCAGCTAGTGGAAAATGGAATAACGTTATTTACATAAGATAATTCTTAAATCAACTGGCATGCGTTGAGTTAATTACCAATGGTATTTATTAGAATACAAAACAAATAACGAACAAATTTTTTATAAAAAATTAAAAGAAAGCTAAAAATCTACAATTAGATATACTTTCTAACAACGTACCAGTATAATAAATCTTTTGTATCACTTAAAAGCTAATGCTAACACCTGCAGGTCATAACCACCTTCTTCCGCTCATCAAAAACAATTGCTTCCAGCAGCGTGCTTACAATTCAATGAACTGCGTTATGCTGTTGCATTTCATCATTACACCGCCATATCCATTAGATTAATGTTTGCCTTTAATAAACTCACTCGGGACGGATGAAAGGACGTCATCAAACTCAGCAGTGATCGGAAACCACTTAAGATAATAATATTCATAAGTGCGATCTGTATTTTTCATCCTTTAAGACGTGAGAATAATTTCCCCCTATTTCCTGAAAAGTGCATCTGCAGAAGCATCAATTGTATGTTATTAATTCTCAATGATTCATATACGTAGACAAGTACGAGTACATGCCATAATAAGGTAAACTACTTATATAACCTTTAAAGTACGATATCGTTGGAGTTAGTATTCGTACATAGAAAGATACTTTGAAGATAACTGCAATGAATTGTATTTCTCGTACAATTGCAACAGATACTTCAAATTGCGCACGAAGAAATTCGAGTAGCGTTCGATAAATAAGTGCGAAACAGTTCAGAGTTTACCATCCATTAAACTCAACTTTAGAGTGAGAAGCATAACATCATCCACAGACATAGATTGTAAACTATGTGCTTAAAATCGATACATACAATTGTCCGTTTAGTGACTTATTTGAAACTGCAGACGGAAATTTCGTGCATTGCTTTTAGCTTCGAAAATTTTCAGGGTTGATCATATTTGGATCAAAAAAACTTAAAATACCATAAAACAAGATCCTGTTAAACATTCTTAATAAACAAATAATTAAAAAATTGCGATTTAAAGTTATTCAACTGATGAGCATATTCCAAGTAGGTCGAAGTGGCCCTCCGCTCAAGAAATCTTGCGTTGAAAACGACCAAAGATATCTTCCTCCGTCTTCTCTACCGTCCATGCTTCTGCGGCATACAGCAGATCACCCAATCATTTTCTCAGTGCAACAATTCGTTTGATTTCTGACGAGAAATCGGTGTTAAAAGTAGAGCCGAGGTAGGCAAAATCCCTAAATACCTCAAAGTTATAGCTGCTTATTGCGACGTTCTGTCCGTTTTCTTGATGTTGTGTTTCCATTATTACAGACAGAATGGTTTTGCTCTTACTTGAAGCAAAAACAATTTTTGCTGTTTCTATTTTAATGCTTGCAAATGAACCAGTGAAAATTCTGCCAATTATATCAATTTCATCACATACGAGTATACGAGTACAGGTAGTTTCGTAGCTTTTTAGGTTTTTGTGCCCTGGTGTTGGTTTGCGAGTTAGGCACAGTTATCTTAAGGCTTTAGAAGTTTCTTGACTTTAAAGACCCCGTTGAGATTGATTTGTATCTTTACGACGCAGCGAGCGTACTACACCCTCGTTCTGGTGAAGTTTGGCATAGAGCCCAAAATTATGCACACATAGCACCGTATCCTTCGTTTGTATAAATTCAGTCGTATGATGCACTGAAGTCGATAATGAGGAGATGTGTATCAATCTACTTTTATCATTTGGATCTGTCGTTGTGTGAATAGTTGGTCAATTTTTTCTCTACCCGGCCTACAACCACACTGACAATCAAATCATTGACCAATGGTTTCAGGAATTCACACAATTTTAATTAATTTAATTTTTTTAATTTTGGTGAGGGCTAACGCCTCCATTAAAAACTAATAATAATTAAAGTGTAAAAGAAAATGGAGTTATAAACAGATGAGCAATTGACGGAGCCTGAGCGGAGTCGGTGAATGAAAATAATGCGTCCCTTCGTTCCTCAAAGTATTCAGATTATTGAGTTTGAAACGATCTCGACAGGGAGGTAAGATTAGAGGATTGTTCCAAGGTAGACCTCGAAGAGCAAATCGAAGAAAACGACGCTGGATGCTATGATACATGAACTCGTTGAAAGGGACACCACGCTTGGCTAGCGTATGTATAGTGATCTGGTCTTTGGACCATCTTTTAATGAAGTCATGTGATGAGTTTGCTTTAGTAATTATCTTATCGATATGGGAGTGGAAATTAGGCCCCTTATCGCATAATATGCCAAGGTCGCGGATAGACCCAACAAGGGATACAGGTTGGCCGTGGAGAAGGTAAATTTGGGGAACAGACTACATAGTTGCACTTACGTGAGAAGGGAATTGCCATTTGGGGACATTGAGTTCCGAGCAGTTTTTCATGCACCAGGTGGAAAAACTATTTAGATCTATTTAAAGGAGGCTGGAGTCATGTTGTGAGGAAATCAGAGAAAGTGCTGAGTTTTTAATGACACTTTCAAGATCGTTAATGGTTAAGATGAAGAGGAGTGGACCTAGGTAACTACCATGAGGAACTCCTGAAGTGGCCAAGAAAGGGGTCGATAGGGCAGACCTGAATAGAACACTATACAAATGATTATCCAGGTAAAATGGACATCTATTTTAGCAAAATTTGTTCAAAGCCTAGCACGAACAATTTGAACAGGATTAGTTCATGAGATATATTGTCAAAAGCCTTACTAAAATCAGTTGTTATAACGTCAACTTCGTTATCACTTTTTAAGGCTGCGAGAACAGAGGACACAAGTTCGACGAGGTTATTAGTGGTTGATCTATATTTCAGAAAGCCCTGTTGATTAGGGGAAATAAGAGATTTGCACTGGAAGCTTAAGGCTTCATACAAAATGATTTCGAGGAGTTTGGATATATGAGAAAGTTTAGTTATGTGTATCGTTGTTATGAAAGAAGACTTCCATATCTGTGGAAATTCACTTCTAGGGAGCGATAACTGGAAGAGATTTGAAAGGGGGTGGGAAAGTGTTGAGGAATACTTTTTAAGATATATGGATGGAAGGCCATGTGGTCGGGTAAGTATTCATCATTCTCAAAACTTTGAGAATTAGAGGGGCTAATGGAGAAGTTAAGTACAATAGGTATTGTATTTGAAATAAGAGGGATCCGGTACGAAGGAATTATCGGTAAAATTTGCTTAAAAGAAGTAGTAAAAAAGTTGACTATGGTATGCGGATCGGTTCATGATGTGTTTTCGTATGAGAGGGATGGAGTTATAGAATTGGTAGAAAGACTTAGGATCATTTATAAGTCTTGATTACGCACTATCAAGGTATCGCCTGTAGAAAACTTTATAAAGCTGGACGAATTGAATGTATTACCCGAAATAGTTGGAAAAGTCAGGAAAAGAATTGGATCGAAGGAAAACTGCCCATAATTTGTTATCTTGTTACGTAAAGAGCGAAGTTTACGATTATATCACCGGGAGCTCGTAGAAGGGGTTTTATTGCGCTAAAAGGGGACATAGAGAAAAATATAATAAATAACTATCTGTAGAGGATAAATAACTATCTGTAGAAGATAGAAGGGAAGGATAGCAGCATCATTAAGGGACATATTGGCGAAATTAAAAGAACATTTACTAAGATATGCGTTCATTTTGCGGAAATTCGCTTTATGAAAGTCGTAAGAAGAGGCAGCTACAGATGGATAGGAGGTTGGTAGAAAAGAGAAAGAAGAAATGGTGGGTGAAAATTATCAATGATCGATAGTGAAAGGGGACAGAGTGAATTTATGGAGTCAGAGGTGAAAATGAGGTCTGATTGCCTACCCATATAGTTGGAGACCCCACTAACTTGGCATAAGCTCAAGTTAGAGTTTGCGATAAAAAAAGATTCGTCATCTGATGTGAGTACAGTGCAGTTTATTAATTATTTATTTGATCAATTGCACCGATAGCGAGTATGTAGCATTAGATAGGTTACGCCGGTAGGATGTAAAAACATATAACGTACAGGCACCTGCAGGGGAGTGTTATCTTTATTGAAACGTAGTCAAGCTTAGAAGAAGTAGAAGCAGCGATTGGAGAAGAATGTAGGTCATTGTGGACGGCCAGTAGGATACCTCGATAAGGAGAATTATCTTTTTTGCGGGTACGATCTTCGTCTCGAAAAACATTGAAACTAGGGGGGAATAATTCCTGATTCTTTATATCGGGAATTCGATTAGTTCTCGAATGGAAGAGCGTGAGATTGGCGCAAGAGAGCACGGGTGTTAGATCGCTGTCCTCTTACGTTTTGATAGTAGAAGGGAAGTGGAATGCTATTTCGAGAGGGCGTAGGAGTGAATGGTTGAAACACTGGCAGTTTGTCGCTATCAGCTCTGCTCTGTTGAACTGTTGAACGTGTGAGATCTTTTTTGAGAGCACATAGTTACAGAAAGCAGCAAGGTCGTCTGAGACTTTTTGGGGAGACATCTTGAAAATGTCGTGGAACTTGATACATAAGTTCCTCATACTTGTAAGGTCAGTAGAGAGAACTTCCTGCTGTATGGGGATCATGACGCTTTCTTTAGTTTTTCTCTCATCACAAACTGAGTCGGATTTGTCATGCAGATATGCTAGAAGGAGACGTACGTCCTCGAAAATGCATAACGACATTCTGTTGTGTCAAAAGTTGTTGAGTTATTTTAACTGTGGAGGCAGAAGGGGGTCAAAAATGGGGCTAGTGGACGAAGATGTTGAGGGCGAAGCAGCGGTAATTGAAGGGGCATTAGACACATTTTCAGATGATGGATGTATAATTGGAATATTTAGTTCCAGTTTTAAGATCGAAATTTGGGAAATAATTGATAGTGGGGGCATGTGCGGAGGGGTTAAGTATTTCAGAGGAGGTAGTGTGAGCGGTTGGTGTTAATTTGAAAGAAACGCAATGACGCTGGGGCTTGGGTGAAGCGGAGGCAGCTGGTGCAATATAATTGGAGGACTGATGAAGTTGAGTAGCCTGCTTAACCTTAGCTTTCAATAAATACACACGAAAGCAGTGTTCGTTTTAGAAATCAATGAAGTATACACGTATTTTATCCTCCTTTTGCCCGATCCATCAGATCGCACTTCCTGGATGGGGGTAATATCTGCTTTAAATAGGTGTAGTATCTATCTTTTTCACTTCTTAAACTTGATCCTTGTTGAAACAGCTTAAAATACATGGAAGTAGCCAATATTGATGCCATAGTTGATTTAGTCACCCAAATTTATCCGACATATGTCCTTCTGAGATCATTTAGTCATTTCTGGATATTAGTGGTTGGATGGACCAATACTCGATACTACGACGAGGACGTGAAATAAGCACAATTGAGGTGTGGACATAGTATATCGCCAGGTTTACACTACTCAGTTCCTTGGAACGTTTTCTTATCATCCATTAAGTCTTTAACCAATTAAACTAATGTAAAAGATGCATAAAAATCCATTTTTCTCTGAGATTTGTGTCAGAGAAGAAGATAGAGAGACAGAAAAAAACTCTTAAACCGTTTTTTTGTCAATAAGGCTGACGTTGGTTAGTATGTTACCACCCCGAAGTATGTACATATGTATGCATATAAATTGGAGATCACAGACAAGCACTGCAATTTTATTTATTTTTATTTATATTTTTATTTATATTATAAATTCGTAGATTTTGAATTTGAACGTCTTGCTTACCCAAATAGACTCCGCAAATGTCATTTGAGTTATTGTACTTATTATTACTGTTATTATTATTATTATATATTTTTATTGACTCATTAAAATATTTTCGAAAAAAGCAAAAACTTGGACTTTACATACAAGATGAACACGATCATTTCCCTTCCATTGGAATAATACTCGTAATGGGGGTTAGAAAGCGGTAGGTATAGTAAAAAAAATTTACAAAAATGTACAATAAAATTAAAAACATTTCGTAAGTTTTTTGCACTTCAGATTATGATCTATTGTAGATTTGTTTGTGCTTAATTTTGTGGCGTGTTTTGGACAATATTTTTTTTAAATACCAACGGCTTGGAGTAATACTAGGTTTAGTTTGTTTTTGATGGCTAACTTTAATGGTCAGGAAATTTATATTATATGCACTATACATGCTGTAATTTTCATGTGGTATAGCAGATACTTTTATAAGAAAATGTATTTCTTGCTCCTTTGGAAAGATGCGAACATTTTAATTTCCATTAAGACCTATACATTTTTTTGTAAATATGAACGCACCCTTAATGTTTTATTACTATTTTGCTTGTCAATGTTTAGCATTTAGTCACGGTTCAGTACTCGAACAAGCGAGGTTTACAAATTATTAAAATTATTTTACAAAACTCGGGGTCGGTGGCTTCAACTTCGAGAGACACCTCTGGACTTTGGGGCTACGCCAACTCATTGGTCTATGCCAAGAAGCCAGAGACCAGGACAGGAACTATCAAGAATCCGTCATACGCCGCGATGCCAACGTCCAAAATATTTTTTGGGGCAGTAATAAATGCAGTGTAAGGGACAATCATATCCTAGACTTTATACTATCATCTAAGTTAACATATTGTACGAAAGAAAAGCTACAACATTAACCTTTTCCAGAAAATGGATTACCATTTGTTGAGTAATTTTGCATCATTTCTTCCAATATCCAAATAGGTGTTTCTACGAATCTTGCTGGCATTGAAGAATAGATGGAGAAGGTACCAAACACTAAATTTTTCTCATAAAATAAAATTTTCTCAGTCTAAATTATACCTTTTCTTAAGTTAAATAAATAAATAAAATTAAGTTGTCAAAAAACACCGGAAAAGCGTTAATTGTAGCTTAGAGTGCACGCATTGGATCAGTAAGTAGGAATTGGGATAATTTCAGTTATATTTTTATCTAACTTTTAAGAATTATAAATTTAAAAAACTAAATATACTCACATATATTTAAAATTATAATAAAATTGAAACGAAGCCGAGTCTGTAGATTGAAGGAGGCTGAATAGAGCGGGAGTTAAAACTACAGAAATATTTCTGAACAATAATATTTTAAAAATTTGAACTACAGGTGCAGTTGCTGTTCACATATTTATGTGGGGATTTGTACATATACATACATACATATGTATGTATAAACTACACACATAGTTCAGAACCAGATAGATAGCAGTCACCGAGCTAGTCAAAACGTAACATCATACAAGATATACGTACATATATACTCGTATTGTACATGTGCACGCCCACTCAAATTTAGAGAAATAACGAAAAAAAAAACCAAGAAAATTTAGTTTTTGTTTTTAGTGCTCACTTATGTACTCGTTTCATCAGTTTCAATGATCTTTGCTGGGTTGTAATTGAATCTATTAACATTAATCGTTTGAGATAAAGTATAGAAATGAGTGATATATTACAATTTTTGTTAAGTCGCACTTTACAACACTATACGAATATACCGTTTTTGTGTAATCGATGTGGAAATGTAAAACAATTTTAACCTTCGGCATACAAGGTGAAAAAAACTCATCACCTATACAACGTGGGGTTAAACTAACCCCACTAGAGATTGTCTCTACTTTGTGTGTGCATCATGTGCAATAAGTTTAAATGGGTTTTTCTGTTACGTACATTAATAAGCTAATGAATAAAACACAAAAAGTATCAAATTAAACATTTATTATAAAAAAAACTTAAAAATCACGTACCCTTTCCGTGAATTCAACAAAATGTTATTAAATCGAAATAAAAAATCAACAAAAATATTTCTTCTTTTTTAACTTAATTATTTTACTTCTAATATAAAATTAGACATATTTGGCTTTATAAAAAAATCACAATTGGCTCTTTATGACTATTTGAGCGAGATCATTCGTTATCTAAAATAGTAAAATTTTGACACATCAAATTCGCATGTTCCTTACATATGGCGGCGTTACATTTGAAACATCCGTTCAGAGTCTTCCTATCTTTGTGCCTTGGACAGAAAGAACATCGCTGAGACCTTCTTGGTTGCTTTTGTGGTGGTCCTGGAACTTCTTCATTCAACATTTCATGCACGCGTCTTCTTATATCTCGTGGTATATGTGGATTGTCTTTTCTTTTCCTAATGTGGTCTTCGAGCAAAGAAAGTCCCAATTGTTTGATGAAGTTCTTCCTTAGATTAGTTTTGTACCTTTCAATGATGTTGTTTAACATATGCACAATAAAACCATTTATGCCAGCATGGTTCAACATTGAAAAAAATACGGTAAGAGGCCAGCGTTTACAGTTGCGGGATACATCGTACGTTCTCGCAAGTTTATCGACAACATCAACTCCACTCTTTGTCGAGTTGTAAAACGTTATAATAGATGGCTTTCTTTGGTCTCCGCTTTCTGGATCCACCTCATCATCATGATGTAATGAGGACATCATGTGTACACATTTTCGCGGCTTTGTTATGTAAGATACAATAGTTATGTCTTTTTGAAATCCAAACACAGATGATTTTTCTTCACGTCGAGCCTTGAACTGGAGTGGAAGGCATGTCTTGTTTGACCTTAGTGTACCAACGGCAGTCAATTTGTGGTTTTTGAGCAAATTTTCAGCAGTTTCATAAGTCATAAAAAAGTTATCCATAGTGATGTTTCTTCCAGATCCGGACACGCATCTTACCAAACGATCAACAACATCAAAAGGTTTATTACTCATTGTATACGGACTGTTGTCAGGCTGTTTTCCACAGTATATTTCTAAATTCATTGTGTAAAATGTTTTAGCATCCACTAGAGCGTAAATTTTCAACCCATACTTGGCTGGTTTTGATGGTATGTACTGACGAAAGGCACATCTTCCTCTAAATGCCACAAGTTCTTCATCTATGGTCAAGTATTCATACGGTGTATACGCATTCTGACAGTTTTTGACAAATATATCAAAAACATCTCGAATTGGCGCCAAACGATCGACAGTAACTCTTGCTGTACGAGTTGATGAATCATCAAATCTCAAGTTATTTATCAAAAATGAAAATCTTTGTCTCGTCATAGTATTTCTAAATACTTCAATTCCTGTGCCGTCATTACTCCATAGGTCTATAAGACTTTGCCGGCCAGATCTAAACAAACCTGCCAAAAACAACAACCCAAACACGGCTTTCATCTCAGCTTTGTTAGTTTCCCCGTATGATGGATTCGATGTAGAGTTTTCCATTCTCAAAGAAATCTTCTGGTTTGTATATTTCAAAACCATGTCAACAGTTTCATCAGTGAAAAAGTTCTCGAAGCATTCTAAGTGGGTTTTTTTATGTCGGGCTGCATCTTTACACCCAGGCAAATGCGTAATTAGATTTTCGGCCCTTGTCCGAACATTGGTTCGCGGTGGCAATTTATACCACTTTGTTCTTCCATCTTTTCCGAGATAAAATGGTTGAGGTGTCGATGCCGTGTCATCTGAATATGGTTCAATGTTGATTTCGGCTTCTTCCACGTCCGTATCACTTGGAACTTCAGAAGCCACGCTGATGTGATCTGATTCCTCGTCACTATATGGCACAAAGTTTTCGTCGTCCGACGAAGTTTCATTTTCTTCCAATAAGGTCGCCGCAATACGATCATCCTGCAGATTATTATTCATATTGACTATCTGTACCTACAATAAAAATAAAAAAGTATAAATAAAACACTAATTGTAGCAGTAAATAACAAAAAAACACAGAAGTAAGTACAAACTTTTTTGACAACGTCCCATACAACGTGGGGTAAAAAACGCCCGGGAACCACTTTGCGCACGTGCTCACACGACGCTGGCGCGCGCAGTACTGATTCAACGCTGTGATTCGACGCGGTAATATTTAAACTTCAGCTACTGTGAAAATTAAATTATTTGGTTGCATTTTAATATAAAATCAACGCAATTTAAAAGTGTTGGGGTTAAAATAACCCCACCTTGTATGCCGAAGGTTAAAGTTATGTAATCCTGCTCATGCGCAAATATTATAGTATTCCCCGAAACTATGAAATGGGACTTCGTGTCAAAAAATAACTAACGAGCGTCAAAGAAGTCACAATCTTAGACGGATGTGGCTGCGGATAGGATATTTTTATCTCGTGAATTCCGCTGATTATTTCTGACTTTTCTTTTCAGTTCACACGACCCCAATTCTCAATCGCCCTCAGCTTCACCATGATTGTTAACAAGTCGCGGGGCCAGACGCTATAGACATAACGCGGACAAAGATCAGGTTTTTAACCTGTTCATATAAATCAATTACCCATAGAGTGAGCTGCCTCCGCCAAAAGCCTTGGTGTGACTTTTAATTACACACTTAGTTGGGACACACACATTGCCAATCTTATTGGAAAGATTTATGGTGGACTTTGTACTCTATGGGTCACACAACGAAAACCAAACTTATTTTGGCAAAAACTCTTACTTTACCAATTTTACTATACGCTTGTGAAATTTTCTGCAAACCCGACTACAATACAATACCTTCAATAATAATGCTAGATACATTTTTAACAGCGAGATCATATCTCCCACTTCTCTCAGCAAATAACGGGCTCCTCTTTTGCTAACCTAACATAGTCCAAACCCATGGGCTAAACTACCTATACAATGAACTCAATTTCTTACAATCGCACAGATCCCTAGGTCCGAGTGTCAATTTTTGTCCGAACTACCCAACTGTGGAACTACTTGCCTTCAGGTCTGAGGGGAATGGTAAATCTTAGTTACTTGGATATCTGAGCACTTACTATACTGAACCTGATTTATTATAGAACACCTAGAAAAATGAGAACTATTTAAACTAAAACTTAACACTTCACACGATTTTAGTTGCATAAAAAAATGTTTGTCTTTCGGGCCGAACGCGGGATCGTCCACAGCCACAGACTAAAAGACTTATACTCGTACATTATATATTCTAAAGCCTATGTAATATTCTGTGTAATATTCAACAGCCAGATACCGTTTATCAATTATTCACTATAGCTGCGCGACCGAAATTGCGAAATAGCTAGTAAAAAAAAAAAAGGTTGAATTTTCTCAGCACATCCAATCTAGTTAGAGAATTTAAGCGTTCTCTTCGGAATTTGTTGATTCTTGAAATTCTATATGGAATAACTCTCCAGATAGCAGGCAGACCAATCGAATGCTCGCGGCAATCCCCAAGAGGTTAGCGGCTGTCCGCTAGTAAAAAACACCTTACTTACTGGCTCCTCCTGTGGTGTGAGTGACACCAGCCTCTCCGAAGCCTGCTATAAGGCTGATGAAGATACCGCAAAGAAATTTCTCTGTGTTTTTGTTTTTAATTTTCGGCTCGATACTTTATGTGTAAAGAAGTTTACTTTCTATAATACGTAAGTTCATTGCAACGACGCACAGTGGCTCATAATGCAATTTTCGAGTTGGTCTATAATGCAACATTTTTAAATTCTCTGGATTAGCAAATGTTTGGAACTCTTATAATCGAAAAAAGAGCCAGTCAAAATTGAGTAATTTTTAAGGTCACCTAGGCAAAGGGCTTCAATCATTACTTTTCACTTTGTGTGATATACCTGTTCAATTGTGATATCAAAATTGCACTCATTTTTTTTTATATTTTTTTTAAAACTATTTAGTTTAATGTTTTTTGAAACACTATTTCCATCGCACTCTTTAGATTTTAGGTTGAGTTTAGAAAAAGGTCCAAAAGAGTCCGACCTAAACTCAACAGAAAATTAATTTCTATATACGAGTATTTGTAAATACATATATACTTAAAAACTGAGGTGCGTCAACTTGCATCCCTTTGTACTAGAGAGGTCAGCCACATTTTTTTTTTTTTTTTCTTCAAATTCTGTGCAAAATTGTAAACTCAAGCTCAATTTCGTATTCTTCTTGTAATGAGTAATTAATATTTATTATTGGTTTTTTTCCAAAATATTGTCATACGAGAACCGAAATGATCTCAAAGCACAATACTCTCCTGAAATGATAAGTTTATTAGACATTACCCCAGATGTTGAGGACAGTTTAGAAGAAATCTGATTTTATTTATTTACATTTTTGGTCCGTTTTCTTTTCTCTCCACTGTTTGACTTGAAATGAATCACTGAAATATTTTACTATGCTCTCTGATGTGCGACAAAATAAAAATAAAGTTTCTTCTTGTCGTATTTTGCGAAGATTATGGCGGTATCAACCCACTTCAGAAAATCGAAGAGCAAATAGCAACGAGCACCCGAATATGTACGAGTAAGTAGGCCAGTTCTCTCGCTCTTTTGAATTCCGGGTCTTTCTGTTCAAAGAAACTGCAACCTGTGTTAGCTATTATTCCATATCGATAAATTCCATTAATAAATAGAAATCTGGGTAGATAATTAGTTACCATTGGCTAGCGGAGGAGAGCGGTCAATGTAAGTTTCTTCTCGCACTGGTCACTTACCTTCTGATTAGTTTGAGCTGACACTAAATCAGCTTTAACTTGAGAACAACTCTCTGTATTCTTCTAGTCCAAACTACATGGGTCTTTAGAGATGAAAATGGGAATGGGAATACGAGTATTATCCTTGAGACCTCAAGCATTTTGCCTCAGCACCAGTCGAAAATACAATGGATAAATTGTGTAATGGGACAAGTATAATCGGGAGTATGCACATCACACATGTATGTATTTCACCACACTTAACTAGCTCTAAAGCGCTAGTACTATGATAGGCATCGAATTATCTACCATTGACATCAGCCTTTAGCCCGCTTTCAATATTTTCCTTTTCTTCTTAAGAACAATTCTTAAAACAATAGTGAGCATTGATTTTACTTAAGGACTCCAAGTGAAACTATAGGACGGCGTTATTTTCACTTCAAATCCTAACATTTTACATTGATTTACTATTACTTTAATGTGTGTTTTTTAAATAAATTTTTCAAATAATTAATATAATTTTTTTTTCTTTGTTTATATTGGAAGATGATAAGTTTCTTTTTAACTTGTCATACAGTCTCCGTCTAGCTCTCGTAGCGTCAACGTCGTGTGACTGCTTTGTCGATTATTTCTTTTTTCTCGGATATCGTTTTTCTTACTCTAAGTAAGGATTCTTATCTCGCTCTCTCTTTAGTGGTGACCTGTTTTTTACATTTTCTCTCTCTCATACCACGTGGTCTGATTTCACAAATAAGTGTCACTTGTTCGTCTTAATCAGAATCATGGCCCCGGGGCCAAATAAAACCAAACCCGGGAACAGATTTAGGGAGTTGGCTGAAGACGACTCGCTAACTTTTGAACCTTATTCAAAAAAGAACAGAAATACCGACACCGATTTCCCCTCTCTCCCCTTGAAAACTAACATCAAAAATCCCAGATTTGTATTGATATCTCCAAAAGACGCAAGCAAACCTCTAACTTCGGTCAGCATCTTTATTCTAAACAAAGCCATCGAAAACACAAGCACCGAGTACGAGAGCATATCTCAGTTAAGAGATGGTAGTATACTAATATTGGCCAAATCACAAAGGGCAGCGGATAAATTCCTCCGGATAACCAACATTGCAAATCAATGCCCGGTCAATGTAAAATTGCACGCAAACCTGAACTCCTCCAAGGGTATTGTGTATGCCCCTTGTTTGATCAATGTCCCTCAAAAGGAAATTATTGTCGAGATGAAGTCACAAGGTGTAACTGACTTGTATAAATTTACAAAATCTGTTGACGGAAAACGACTCCCTTCAGGTTTAGTCCTACTAACTTTCGACCTCTACCAAGCTCCAAAAACCGTTGATATCGGGTGGTACAATGTAAAAGTTCAGGAATATATTCCCAACCCTATGCGCTGCCGCAATTGCCAGCTACTCGGCCACACTTTCAACAGGTGCAACAAGCCTAAAACGTGTGTTAATTGCAACCTTCCTCCACATGAACCTACTGAATGCAATCGCACTATGTGCGCTAATTGCTCACAGGCTCACCCTTCCTCCTCCAAAACTTCTCCTAAATACCTACAAAATAAAGAGATCTTAAAAATAAAAACAAGAAGAAAATGCAGCATGGCAGAAGCCAAGCGTATCTACAACCAATCACAACCTCTACCCACCTCTTCTTCACTGCAGTCATACGCCCAAAAAAACAAAACAAAAAAACCAAACAATTGCTAGTTGTAATAGCCCTGCGGTTACTGCTACTGAAAGTTCCACCTCAACTTCAACTTTACCATCAACTTCATCCCATCTTACAATCAACAAAGAAAATTATACTTCGTTAGCTTCAGGTATCAATTATACAAACCCCATATCTTCTCAGTTACCAACATCCAAACTTCCCAATTCACCAATTAAAAGCCGCCCTCTTCCATCAATACCAACCACGTATCTTCTTTTAACTCTCCTCTTAGTTCTATTACCACAAAAACCATTTAGATAACAACAACTACTTTATTCCCAAACCCGACACGTATGACAACATATAACACTACTGTTAATTCTACAGCTAACGGGTCCCAGTCTACACAGGTTGCGGGTGGGTCGGGATCTAGGCGAACTCGTCCTCCTCTTGACCATTCTAGACCCTTTTCTCAACCATCCACAAGATCAACTTTCACTGATAAAAAGTTTAAAATCCTTCAATGGAACATAAAAGGCTACGTCAACAACTACGACGAATTACGCCTTTTAATTAAAGAACACAACCCAAGCGTAATAGCTCTACAAGAGACTCACTGTGCATATTCCTTTACGCCACATACACCTCAAGAATTCACAGGATACTTTCATAACCATGTCCAAAACACTTCTTCAAAGCAAGGTATAGGATTCCTAATAAAAAACAACATACCACATAAAAAAGTTCCTATTAACTCCAATATTTTGACGCATGCTTTCGAAATCGAGCTCTCAACAAAATTCACTGTTCTTTCTATATATATTCTACCGACCCAAACCTTTTCAAATGACGACTTGTTAAACATCTTTTACCAGATTCAAACCCCAATCATTCTTGTGGGCGACATTAACGCCTGGAGTGTTCTGTGGGGCTCAAGCAACACAAACTCCAGGGGCAGAGAAGTTGAAAATTTTATCACAAATGCCAATCTTATAATCTTAAACGACGGCTCCCCTACACACCACTCCACTCACGGCACACTTACAAACATAGACATAACATGCTGCTCTCCTGAACTGTTTACATCTGTCTCTTGGGAAATACTGGATGATCTCTGCAACAGCGATCACTTTCCAATTATCTCCACTATAACCCTTGGCTCGATTAATTGGAAGACTCCATTTAACCCTAAATTCAAAACAGACAAGGCTAACTGGGCTTGTTATAGCAAGCACATTCTAGACTACCTGTCCGATAAATCAATCTCCGGCAATATCAACAAAGAGGGCGCAACCCTACATAGAGCCATAAGAACAGCTGCCAATGTATCTATACCACAAAACAAGCCGCACATACAAAAACGAACAGTTCCTTGGTGGAGTCCCCTCTTAGCAACCCTCCGAATCGATAAACAATCCAAATGGAAACTTTTTAAAAGGCATCCTAGCACAACAAATCTTATAAACTACAAGAAGGCGAATGCAAAATTCCGCAGGGAAGTAAAGACAAATAAAGCCAAAAGTTTATATGAATTCACATCTGCCATTAATCCCAACTCGACGCCTGAAAAAGTTTGGCATCACATTAGATGTCTCAGTGGTAACGCCTCACAATATTCGATAAAATCAATTACCACACCTGACGGCTCAAAAACCTCGCCTAGAGAAATATGTAATCACTTCGCAGAGACATGGTCAAATGAATCTAAGGACGTACAATTCCCTCCAAGGTTTAGGATAGCCAAACAACTAGCCTTATCCCTTCCGCCTGCCTTTAACAACATGTCAGGATCGGCCAAACTGATAGAAATCGATATAACACCAATAGAACTAGAATGTTGTCTGACCAAACTCAAAGGTAAAACACCCAGTAGAGACCGCATATCTTACCCAATGTTGAAACATCTTCCTCATGCAGTAAAGTCTAGATTAATTTCACTTTACAATAACATCTTACAAACAGGTACATTTCCCCAATATTGGAAGCTGGCTACAATAATTCCTCTTCCCAAACGTAAGAGAGACATAAATGTCACAGATGGTTATCGTCCGATATCACTGGTGCCTTGCATATCCAAGGTCCTAGAAAAAATAGTCTCTCAGCGTTTACTGTGGTTCATCGAATCAAAGCGCCGCCTAAGTCATAACCAGGTAGCCTTCAGACCGGGCAAGGGTTGCATAGACGCACTCATTCACCTTGATTGGCACATCTGCAAAGCACTCTCTGCTCGTAACCATGTTACTATTCTTTCGCTGGATTTTGAAAAGGCATTCGACCGAATAGGCATCCACTTAGTCCTACAGAGCCTGAATGATTGGGGCATTGGCCCAAAAATCTACAACTATGTTCGTTCTTTTCTGATTAATAGGAAAATTTGCGTCAGGGTCAACAATAGCTATTCTTCAATCCTCCCACTATTTAACGGAATTCCGCAAGGCTCACCACTCTCAGTGGTCTTGTTCATGATAGTCTTTGACAATTTGTCAACTATAATTAATAAAAACAAATTCGTAGATTATTGCATTTACGCGGATGATGTTTTCGTGCTTTGTAAAAATAACGATCTAGCCAAAACTAGACATATTCTCGCATCGCTAGTAAAAGACATCATAAAATGGTCCGACACATCTGGTGCAAGCCTTTCTCTCGACAAATGTAGAATTTTACACATTTGTCGAAAAAGGTCCTGCAACAGCGACACATTATCACTTAGATTTAATAACATAAACATTGTTAGAGTAAATAGTTTAAGTATCTTAGGTCTAATATTTAATAATAAGTACAACTGGAAGTCGCACTGTGTCAGTTTAAAGAAAAGCCTAGCTGCCAGAACAAATGTTATTAACTACTTAGCTAATAAGAAATGTAACACACATATCAACACTCTATGTAAGATCTCAAAATCCTTAATCCTGAGCAAAATTGACTACGGCCTATGTGTCTACTGTAACGCCCCAAAATCAATCATCAATATAATCAAATCTCCTTACCATCAAGCCGCCCGTCGTAGCATCAACGCCTGCAGAACAAGCCCAGTAAGAAATGTTCTCGTTGAAGCGGGACTTCCTACAGTGGAAGAACGCATAGTAGCTGCTGGTGCAAAACTCTACATAAGGCTCCTTCACTTAAACAACGGCATCACCAAAAGGGACTTTGATTCAGCAAAAACTAGAAAGCGTCCAATAAGAGTTCAATCGGCTATAACAAGATCCATAAACATTGCCAGAAGTCTGGACCTCCCAAAGAAGGTGCACATTGAAAAGACTCCATCTGTACCTCCATGGACCATCAAGTCAGGATCTCTAATTTTGGACTTAGCGTGCCACAACAAAAACAACACTCCTAAAGAGACTTATCTAGCTGACTTCCTTCGCATTGCTTCATCCCTAAAGGAGACAGGGTGGACATTCATTTTTACGGACGGCTCTAAGATAAACAATAGCACCTCTTTTGCAGTTACCAAAGAAAACGGGGAACTAATTAGCGCAGGTATACTACCTACACATGCATCTGTTTTCACGGCAGAGGCCCTAGCCACCTACATTGCTATAGCCACAACTGCAAAACACTCTGGTAAACATGTGATCTGCTCTGACAGTCTGTCCTCGCTAAATGCAATAAGAAACCCTATAAAAGACACATGAATAATTTCGGAGATCCGCAACAGCATCATTAAGGCACCCAAAAAAATCAAGTTAATGTGGGTTCCAAGCCACATAGGTATAAAGGGAAACGAACTAGCAGACACAGAAGCTGGTCTTGCTCACCGTGCCCCGCTGTACCTTTTCGATACTACCACTAAGCAAGATAGCCTACGCCTTCTGAAGAACAAACTTGACGCTAAACTTTTATCGAACTGGGAAAATTATCAACATCATTACACGTCGCTCAATCCAGATCGCTCCAGCCCAACATACCCTAACTCCACCTCAAAAACATCAAACACCATCTTCACAAGACTACGCTTGGGACACACAGTTTTTACACACCAGCACTTACTTAAAAGCACCTCCCCCCCCAACGTGCAACACCTGCACTAGACAGTACGACATCAACCACATTCTGGGGCTCGCACGCTGCAATCAAAACACACATCCATCAGTCTGTCAATTGCTTAAATTCCCTACCAGTAATAATATAACCCTTATCCACAATTTCATCAAAAAATTAAATATAGATATCTAAACATGTACAATAGAGCCGTAAGCCCTGGCAGCTAGTGCTCTATACCTAAGTTAGTATGTAATTTTAATTATATGCTAATAAATTATAATAATAATAATAATAACTAGTCATAGTTAGTTTTTTTTCTTTTTTTTTTTAAAGAACCTAACACTCAAGAGAGTATGACTACTCTTAAAATGCCGGAGTACGTGTTAAGTTTTTCGGAAAATTGGATAGAGAGAGAGAGAGAAAGATATTTGGGCTCAGTGGTTATTTCGCTCCATGCCTGTCATCCAATATTTAATGGGGAGACTAGGTTATTAGTGTATATTGACTTGGTGTTGTATTTAGGCAACCATTCACCATATGAGATTTCAGTTGCCTGAAAAAATATCTTTCGGTCACGGCTGGTATTGAACCCTGAACCGTCCGAATGGGAAGTCAATATACCACCACTTGAGCCACGGCTACCCATATTAAATATCAATATCAATGTAACGGGTGACAAAAAAAACAAATAAATTAAATGAAATCTGATTCGCCGAGATACAGCCATTCAAAGTAATTTATAAATTAATTTATCTTCTAATGGAACGGTTATGAGCTGATAGATTTCCCAAATCACGAATCGTCTGTACATTTAAATATATAATTGATCATACGTTTTGTTTATAAAATACTGGCTGTCAACGATCATTGCTCCCTCTTTGCTTTAATAAAACTTAGTACACCTTATAGTGCATACTAAGGCAAGTACATACTATACGAGAATTTCATATTTTACTTTCGTATTGTAACGTTTATGATGTGTCTCTAGGAATTCAACGATATTGTTGTATTTTTAAAAGGGGTCAAGAGAACAAATTTCAGTGAAAATGTCGCCAATTTGTATTTATACATTAATTTAGTGATAGGTATCTCCGAAAGTATTTAATTTTGTAAAAACAGTTGCTTTCTCATCGTACGTTCACTGTAAATTCACCTTTGTATGCGCAAACCAATTCATTACGTTTCCACCAAAATGACAGCAACCTGCACACGCGGAACGTTTGTATCCCACAAATAACGCATAAATCTAACTGTCCCGTAAATTGCTCATCAGAAAAGAAAACTATCTTCACTAAGGAGGAGTGGGTACCAGACGAAGCTATTCAAGTAGATATCTCTAGCAGGTAATCGCAGAGCATGTCTACTTTACAGATGAGACAACTTAATATTACGTCCATTCTTCTCCTTCATCTGGTTACCTCAAAGCTCAAATATAAGCCTCTACTGCATATTTATTTCTTCTTTTACAGCCACACTTACCACAATTCTACAGTGGTCGTACCTTTTACATTTCCATCTGTGGCAAATAAACGAATTCTTAAATAAAAAGTATATATAACAAAACAAAAAAAGGGATATAAAACAACAGGAAAGACGATCGTATTCGTAATGCTGGAAAAGAAGAAAACACAACAGTTGGAACTTGCACTTGAAATGATGCATTTCTCAAGCATACTCGTAGCTCTAGCTACAGACCAACATGACATTAAAATTTACCGGCTTCTATCTGATTCAACTGTTTCTTTTGCAAAGTATCGCTAGAGACACGATTTACGAATTACCACACATCTCCTCAAAGAACGATGTTTCAATCTTTGTAGCAACTCGAGACGAGATACATACAAATGTTGTGCAGATAGACATGCAGCTCTCACATAATTGTATGATGCGAAGTCCATCATTTGCTCTAGTGAACTGCTACTTAAAACAAAAAATCAAAAAATATTGTATACAGATGTAAGAAGATCTACAACTTGCCGTCGATTGATCACATGCTAATGAAAAATTTTACAAAGTTGGAATCAATTGTCCTATCTTCGTTCTGATGTCAGACATGCATATGTACATATTCGACGAACTAACATAATGGTTTCTTTTTCCAGTAAACTGTTAACAATTGTTAATTGCAGAAAAAGTTGCTTCGTATTTATTTCATATCTCAAAGTTTCGGTAGCTAAAAAAAAACAACAATATTGGGAGCGCAGTTTCCTCTGTAGAGCTGTGAATTGCTTTGTATATTAACTTCATCCTTGATGATCGTAGGATGGTCAATGAAAATAATATAGATATTCGGAGAAACCTAAATTCAAATTGAAATACCTTAACTCTTTAGGAACAATTAATTTCTATGCCAAGGGAAGCTACGAGAATCCATACAAAAAATATCCATACAAGCTGTTCGATCATCGAGTTTTATAATGTTTGCTGATGATAGTTAGAACCAGTTTGCTGGATTAGAGAGAAAAATATTTGGTAAACGAAAAAGAGAGTTTTCGTGGGCAGTTACATATGAGCATGTACATTGGGTCCTCTAGGTTTGTATATTAATATAAAACTGGAGATTAGGAACCCATTATGCAGACTTATTTTCACCATGATTCTGACAATTTTGAAATGCAATTTTATCGAGCCGAATAACCTGAGCTATGGTAGTACGAATCTGCAAAAGCAGTGTACCCTTAAAATATTTGCACACAGTGCAGGCGAAGGAAGATTAAGGAGGAAAGAAGAGCGATGCCGATGTATATTGATTTTGAATGTGAACAGGTTATAAATAACTAGGAAACACAGAGCTTAGCAGGGTATTCCATAAATGAACTGTACGGTTAAGAAAATATAAAAAATATATTTTCTGGTGAGCCTTCACTGCGGTACGGGTGTTACGATTGAACGTTTCAATGCTGATGGATATTTTAATGCAGCACTTGTTGGAAAAAATAGCAATACAGCAAGGTGAGGTAGGAAGGAGAACTGTATGCAACGGTGTTAGTTGATTGTCCAATGAATATTGCTAATGCATAACCTATAAATTTTATCGCACCGTTTTGAGTCTTATCTAGCAAGTACAGAAATGATTAAACCTGATCAGATGTGAGAATTGTACCTTCAATGTACATACATATATTGAAACACAGTCAACGGGGGTGAAGTACTTTTTACATCCCTTAAAATACCTGCATTTCGCAGCATTCTTTCTACTCATTATAACGTAGGCTGATATATTTCGTATTATTATATCGCTTCAATGGTAGCAGACAGTACTAAGTTTTGAAAGTCGTAAATTCTACTCTGTTGGCGGTTCTCCAATTAGTTAAGCTCCATTCCACAGCCAAAGAGAGTTCGAATACAAATATGGAAGCAGAGAATACAGCTGTCAGCAAAGGAATATGCTGGATCAGAAACTGCATACAATAGGTCATTAAACAAAAATAGCGGAGCCCTGAAACACACCATTTATTTTGTGGATGTCGAACCTTAAAACAGTCTAAGACAATTAATAGTAGTAAGTTCGTAAAACAAAATGTTGTTTACAATTTTATTTGTTACTTAGTATATAACGTTTGGCTGAAGGCCATTTACCAGATTGGCATACTAAAATTACAGTGTTTATTTCATTATACTGGTCTGTACCGGAATCGTCTTTCAAATAAAAATATCATGAATATGAAGATCTTAATGTGCTGAATCTATATCTGCTTTCAATGTTTTGCTATCACGTATACATTCAAATTCAAATTCAAATTTCTTTATTCATATGTACATATATACAAAAGTTACAAATTTAAAATACGATTTTATATGCATTTGATATGTACATATAGAATAGTTAGTGACACCTTTATTTATGAAAAATAGAGACGATGCCACATTATAAAAAAAAAATAAAAAAATTACTTTGTGTGGGGTGTACAAAGGTAGAAAAACAGAAGTTCAATTCAAGAAAAAGAGGAAAGCAGAAAAAAAAAATAATCTTTAACAAATTAAAAGCGCTTACACACAAAATTGAATGTAAATGGCAGAAATAGGTAAATATATAGTTGAGCAAATGAGCAAATCATTTTTATTTATTTACTTTACTATATTTTAAATTGGATAACTTAGTAGAGTTTCGATTTCATGATGATTAAAACTAAGAAGCCATGATTTAACTACATTAGTGAATGCTGACAAATTTCTTATGGATCGAATTTCTAAGGGCAGAGTGTTAAATAGTTTGCATGAAACAATGGAGTAAAAGTAAAGCAGGGACATTTACAACAAAGTTTAAATGGCTGCGTAAGCTACGAAAGTCAGAAATTGGACTCTCTAGATACCCGCCTCTCATGAAAAAGACCTTAAGGACTTTAAAATAGAATAGACGGCGCAAAGGGAGAATGTTCAAGACCCTGAAAAGGTCCATTGTGTACGCATAACGGTGAAAACCACAAACACTACGAATTGCAGATTTTTGAGGGACAGTTAATTGCTGCAGTTTACTAATATAAGCACCACCCCAACTACAAATCCCATATTGCAATCTTGGAATACACCATAATAAACCCTTTTCAACGTGTTAATAGAGCAATACTTTCTAAGGCGGAAAAGGCAACGAGTAGCAGAAAGAAGATATTTTTTTAAGGCAGAAATGTGCTTGGACCAGTTCAAGTATTGTAACACCAAGATACTTGAAATTATCTACACCTTCAATTTTGAAGCAATCAATACTGCAGTTAGTATTCCTGTTGAAGGTTTGACCACCTTGGATTCTGCATTGGCTGTATAGCAAGTTGTGACACGGGCAGATTTTAGAATGAAATATTATGTCTAAGTCGGGGTACTCTTGCTCAGTAAGACTAATAAACATCAACTTAGTTTTACTACTAACAATAAGTTTGTGATTAGCAAACCAGCATCTAAGTAGGAAAACATCATGGTTTATATCAGCAATTAGATCTAGCGGACTGGCTGAACAATATGCAACTCCAAGGTCGTCGGCAAAAGCTGTAACTTTACCTATGAATGGGAGAGAAAATAAGGAATTTATGTATATTAGGAATAAAATTGGGCCAAGTACAGAACCTTGAACTGCTTATATTGCTTCCAATTTTTACATATTGCATTCTATCTTTAAGATAAGACTCAAACCAATTGTGTATGAATCCTCTGAATCCGACCTTATATAGTTTATCTAATAGTATGACGTGGTCAACCATGTCAAACGCCTTGGTTGTATCCACAAAAAGGCCTGCACAAAAATGTTTTTTATCTAGTCCCTTATGTAAGAAGAAGCAAAAGTCCAATAGAGCATCTTCAGTGGAGAGGCCAGTTCTGAAGCCAAACTGCATAGGAGAGAAAAAATTATAATGATTGAGATAACTTAATATTCTCGTTTTAATTATTTTCTCAAAAACTTTTGAAATTGATGGCAGTAAGGAAATTGGTCTGTAGTTTGATTTATCTGTCCTGCTGCCCTTCTTAAATAACGGAATTACTACAGCGCATTTAAGTTCAGATGGAAAGGCACCAGACTTAACAGTAAAATTAAAAAGGTATGTTAAAATATCTACTAAGTTGGGTCCAATGTACTTGAATACCAAATTCGATATTTCATCATTTCCATGTGAATTAGAATTAGGAAGGGAATTAATAGTTTTTAGTACCTCAAATCCCGTAATGAACTTAAACATGAAGCTGTTTCTAGAACAGTTGTTTTGAGAGCCACCTTAGGGCAACAGTTACACGAAATTTGTGAATTACTTGGAAAGGAAGTTTGTCCAATGGAAGCAAAGTAATTGCTGAACTCGTTAGCTATTTCCAAAGGATTTGAAATGTTAATACTTCCACTTTTAAGTACAATTGGATCTGCTTTAATACACGCTTTTCGACTAACAATACTGTTAACTACTTGCCACTCTTTCTTAAGATTTCCACTTGCCGCTTGTATTTTCGAACGAAAATAGTCATCCCGAGCTTTTTTTAACTTCTTTTGTCACTTTTGTGCAGAATTTATCAAAACGATTTTTTAAATTGGTATTCAAAGGATGTTTCCAACATTTTTTTCTTAATTTGTTTTTGATATTTATTTTTTTGATAAGGGTACGAGTTATCCAAGGCTTAAGGCGACACTCCGATTTTTTGTTTGATTTATACTTATATATATTTTTTTAAATTATTTAATCCTTAAAATTTAGAATTTGTAGTAGTTGACGCTACTTTCATCTAATTAAATAGTATGTATACTTATAAACTCAGTTCTAACTGATAGAAAGAGAAAGGAATATGTCACTTGTGAGTGCGCAGTTCTCATTGTGCCTTAGTGGCGCTCAGTACGATAGTGCTTGTTCATTAGCGCGGATCAATTTGTTCGAGTCAAAAAAAACGTGGTAAGCGTCCACTACGATGAATTCTAAGAAAATTTCACCATGAAACTATGTGTCTAAAATCAATTCCTAGCTCCCGCTGAGAAGCATAAAGATTTCAGGTTGAGGTATTTTATGGTATTTAAAAAAAATAACACATTTTCCAATCATGTTGGGCTCACTTCTGATTCATCTACTTACAAAAAATTTTATAAATATTTTTTTTTAATTAACCAAACTATTTTTTTTAATTTTACGAGACTTTTAAAAGATAAGCTTTAGAAAGATAAGAATGACAAAGCTCTTGTAAAGGTCTTCATTCCTCTTATCAGTTTATTTTATTGATAATAAATTTGCAGTAAGAATTGTCAACCAACAATAGTGGCGTAGATAGGGGGGCGATCAAGAGCATCAATCCCTATTGGAAAGTTATCCCATTCTCGAAAATAGCTATCTACGCCATTAACTAGCAGTAAGTAAAGTTCAAGATTATGATCAGTTCTAAACGTGCTGTTATACATTTAGTTCCCTTAGTATTTGTCTTTCAAAAAAGAAACGTGCTTATATCTATTAAAAAAAACGTTTGAAAATAAATAATATAAATTTATGGCATCATCAGCGACGTCAATTGACTCTTCCAATTCGGAAATTGATAGCCTTATAATGATGTCTTCGTCAAGTTTTAATACAAAGCAGTTCGCAAATATCATTGGCATACCAAGTGAATTTTCAGAATTGAATTCTCCAACTTATCGGGATATACTTAAATATTACTTTTACGTGAGCGATCGTCAAAAGCAACAAACAAAAAAACAACACTCTTATGCAAGCCTTACACCGATAATAGCAAACAAAATAATTGAAATTTGGGAAAAAATTAATATTACGCTAATAAATAAAAAGAGCATCTTAGAAAAGCTTAATACATTCCTCAAAAAATACCATAGAGAGGTTAAAAACATATCTAAAACAAAAGTCATTTCCTGCATTTGAAATAACCTTAATTGAACTATTTTATGTTGCTAGGTCCGGTTGCAAAAAAACAATGCCATTCTCCTGTGGATTAATTCCTGATCATCTAAAAATGTCCATGATTGACCAACATACCAGCAGGAAGAATACAATTCCCGAATGCGTGCAAAATATCGTCGATCAACAGATAGCTTTGATCCTTCGTATAGACCCGAATCTTCGCAAATGAATCGAGTTTGCAATGCCAGCTGCAAGAGATCTGATTTTGAACAAAACGGGACCTTACTCTAAAAGATACGATGCAATTAATTTCGCTATGATGTGTGATAGATTCGGCATTTCAAACAGAGTTGCCCCCTGTTTGGCTACAGCCCCATTTAAAGACATTGGGTTTACTGATGAAAATGGGGAGGCAATTATTATGGATAAATCCAAAGTGGGTCGTGAAAAAATGAAATGCAGGGAGTCAGCCTTACTAGCTTTTTCTTTTGATGGCACAAACATGACGCTCTGACACGGAAAGAAATTAATGGAAAATACCATCCAAGAGTACAAAAGGAGTCTCATATTGTGATTCTTAAGGAACCTCAAAGGCAAGTTATTTTGTCACATAAAAGTTGATGCTGAGGACTCCAATTTATGGGTTTGTTTGCTTGTTGCATTTTAACGAACTTCCACTTCGACATTTTTTCAATGCCTTAAAAAATTCAACTACAAGTGGACCACGTACAGCTAGTGGGACTTTAACGAAGTTACTTGAGATCTGTGAACAACTTCCGGTTAGCACCAAGTTCTAATACAAATCGAGTCTAAAAAAGACTTTAAAAATTGGCAAATAAGTTATTTTTTCTTTAAGAATTTTTATTACTTTATTTCTAAAGCTTATCTTTTCAAAGTTTCGTAATTAGTGCATGAAAATAAGAATATATTTTTTTTTGAATCAAATTAACTTTTTGACCGTTAAGTTACGCCCTTTTTATGCCACGCCTTCTTTTATTTTGTTGTTCTTTATAGTTGTAAGAATATATATTCCAAATTTTAGACCGATACCTCACTTCGTTAAAAAGTTACAGACTTTTGGCTTCCACTTTCTTAAATGAGCCTCAGTACATAGCATGTTCGGCACATTTAGTCAAATTTAAAAAAAATGTTTGGTTAATTAAAAAAAAATATTTATAAAATTTGTTGTAAGAAGATGAATCACAAGTGAGCCCAATATGATTAGAAAATGTGTTGTCTTTTTTTTAAATACCTTAAAATACCTCAACATGAAATCTTATGCTTCTCAGCGGGAGCTAGTAATTGATTTTAGACACATAGTTTAGTGGTGAAATTTTCTTAGGATTCATCGTAGTTTCTGATTCTGGTGGACGCTTTTTGCGAAAAAAAATTGACCTGCCCTATTGTTCGTGTATTATGCGTGATGTTTTGTTAAGTTTTGTACAAAAATTACAAATGTAGTCAGATTTTACATTTGTGGTGAATTAATTATGAAATCTCAACGGAATACAATAAAATATTGAATTTACTTTGGGTTGCCTGTTTTTGAAAGAGATAAATATTGCCTGCCGAAAATATGTTGCTACAGTTGTTCAAGAACTTTAAGGGTTTAAGAGGTGGGCTCGAAGGAAGTCATAAGGCCATGACAACGATTGTTACTTTTGTATGACTACGACGCGAGGATTTACAAAAAAAATAAGAATAAAATTACATATTCGAACATTCCGTCTGCACGAATACCAGTTTTTCGAACCAACTATTCTTTACCTCCAGTTCCTCCTAACAGTAACGAAATGGAGGATAACAAAAACACTCTTCGTCTACCGAGTCAATCGAGTCAATCATCAAAAGAACCTCATTTCGTTAGACAATCTGATATAAATGATCTCGTTCGAGATTTAGGTCTCTCAAAATCGAAAAGGATGAAATTTTGTGTCGAGATCAAAACAATGGAGTTTGTTAGGTGAAAGTACGATAGTCACGTATTCTAGTAGGATATTCTTGTTTTTTTCTCACTGAGTTACTCATACTCATACACCATAGCTGCTTTTCTTATGTAGTGTCAAAATACGAGTATTATCGCACTCTGGAAACAATAAGGGACATTTGCAGTTTCAAATATTCGATTGAGTTCTCTTGTATGCGCAGATATAATAGAAACCTCGGTGTGTAATTTTTATAGAATTCGAAGAGAATACGGTAATTTCCTGGGGCTTTGCTCTTATTGGAGTTATCACTTCTTCTTTTGTAATTGCTGCATCAAGAATTCATCGACTATCAAAAGCGTCAAAGACGACTTGAATTGGAGTTGTAAGTATGTAGTTTCTAATCCATGGAAGAAAAGATTCGATGAAATCAGCATTTTTAATAAAAGACCCAGATGCCAAAATCTGTCACGAGTTTTCACATCTCGATAAATTTTGTCTGACGGTTTATCAGCGTTTCCATGACCTTTGAAAGAAGGGTCGTATGTAAGTCCAATTGTTTTCTCAGGCGAGAGAAAGATATTCGTTTTTTTAGTGAAGGACGGGACAAATACTGTTTTTCATCTACAATACTTGGAATCTTTTTGAGTCCTAGGAGTCCTCAAGAGTAGACTCATGGAAAAGTTTGCGCAGTGGTTTTGCCAGCGTACAAGAACACCTCATCGGAAAAAATATGGAAATATACCATCTAGACTATCGTGTCTGGAAACGTCGAGGCGTACTAAGCAGATTGGCATTGTACAAAGAACTAATAGCTGGAATCTCATTACAAAGAAGCGGTGGAATGGCGATTGAGGCAGAATTTCTTATATTTTTTAATGAACGACCGACTTGGGAGAGTGTAGTTTTTTTTGGAATTTCATATGTTTAAGGAATGCATCGCATTTACTACTGTTTCATTTGAACTTTTTTTGTTTATCCTCTGTTGGCTTAATCTTGTATGTATTTGTATATGAAACAAACTTTTCTTTAGGCCTGATCTTCTAACACTGGAACTCGAGTTGTAGGTCTCCTCTTTTTTTGGCTCGACACTCTTCATCGGATGAAGGATAAGGTGTTTTATTGCAAAGTAAATAGTGATCATATCAGCAGCGGTATCTACATCTTAATCAGAGAAACATAAGAGCGAGTTATTCCTAAACAAGGTGTTAAGTTCGTTGCAATTGGCTTTCTCGTGTTGTTAATGTACAAGAAAATAGCTGATATGACACAGTGATCCAACGAGCATAGGTGAAAGAAGTCCAGAGTTTTGCTGGTATATCAGGTATTCGCGTGGGCTCATTTTTAAGTGGAGCACTGGATCTGCAGTTATTTATTAATGACTTTGTTCCCGTCGCAACATTTTCATTGATACGGCACCGACCTAAAATGCCCAGAATCCACATTTGCAAAATTAGTGGCTTAAGCATGTGGAGTTATTCAGCTAAATTCTTTACCAGATCTGTGCTTATCTGCTAGAGAGCCTATTTCTTCAAAATCTCCCACTAAACGATAAATAGTGAGTTTTGGTGGCATATAATTTCTACCCAAAATTTCACGTAATTTTCAAGTCATCCCACTCATTACAGTCGTCACAGTCACGCTTGGGGCAAAGATACTTTAAACACCAGCAGTTTCAAAATGTAGTCTCATATTATTGCATTTATTACATTATTCACATGCTAAGCAGAGTGAATAGTCAGAGTGCTATTATTATTTTTCAAGCCAGTGTTAGCGCTCAGAAAGTGTCTAACCAATCAACCAAAAAAAAAAGAAAAGGTAGTATTTTGAGGAAAGTGCTTTCAGACAATAGTTTTCATCGCACGAGCCAGTAATTTAGTGGCTACTAGAAAAAAGTAACTACGCTCTACTTAAAACGAAATTTGCACGCTAAACTTTATGATACGTTAGCTAAGTAAAGATTCTAACTACCCAGCAAAAGGCTTCGAAATTATCAGTCTTACTTCGAATACTTAACAACATTGTGATGACATACTCTATTGTAATTAAATATCTGGAAGTCATCCGAAATATCTCTGATGAAAAAGCGTTGTTGTTCTTCTAGCGAAGCAAGAGTACTATTGACAAGATATAAAGCAATTGGCAAGAAAGCTGGTTTTTGTTCCTCAGAACGGATATTTTGCAATAAAGCCGCGTCTTTAGCTATTGGTACAATTTACACAAAATTCGTTGATTCTGATTATCTATTGTAACATACTAAATACAATAAAACTACAATAAAAGAGAATAAGTAATTGAGTTATATTTTTAAAAATGAATTATTGACTTGTCAATACTTCTCTCTGTTTAATATATGTAAGTATTAAATTGGTCTAGAAGTTTTTGTATCCCAAGATAAGACAGTTTTTCGATTCCCTAAAAGCACTAATAAATGTTCTTATCTTTTGGTGAAATTGTGTGAAACCCCTTTTGCAAATCCTTCCGCAGATACCCTGAACAGTTCTTTCTCTATCTAGCTCGAAACTATACCAGCGTTATGGCCATCATTAAATAGTTATCTTATTAAGCATCTCAAAATCAAAACCAATTTCAAGGCACTACCGGCAGTGTAAAATGCAGAGAAAGACTTTCCCATCCCACAGGCTCTGTGTAAGTATCCGCAATCATTAACGTGAATATGACTATGAGATTATGTGCTTCATGAGGAGAATAAAACACTTCCCTACGTGATTCTTAACAACAAAATTGGGTTTCTGATGACTTTGAGAATCCGCTGGAACAATTGATGAAACCCTTCTCTTGCTCCACGAGAAGTCAGGCGGTTCTCACAATGATTGCAGCACACATTGTTTCTTCAGTAATTTCATCCGAAAGCCAGCTATTAGACTATGTACCAGTATAGTCGGCGGCATTCTGCGTAGTTGCACGGTTAGTAAAGCCCGAATTACACAAATTACAGAGTTCGATTTGCATTATTTGCAAATTGAGCATTGGAATTCTGTTTATAGATAGGATACATTTTGCGAGAAAGAAGGATTTTGATTACCACAAAGCATATTTGTAGTTCTAAAAGAATAAATAAATTCATGACGAAGTAGTCCAGTGTACACAATGTCTTAGACCAGTCATCTCACTGTGTTGTTTATTATTTGTTGTCATTTTGTGCACGTGTAGAGGGACATGGCGAAGGAACGAGAGACTATTTCATGGGCAGAAGGTTTACTATTGCCTGTGGTAACGTCAGAAATTATATTATCTGTTTTTTTGGCTTTTGGTCACGATTAGGGCCCAGAATTTTGGCATATTATTCATGAATTTATACAAATATCAACACAATTTTATTTTTCTTTGTAATGTTCTCGGAACATCTGTGATATTATTGAAGAATAATTTGATTTCAAATTTTAGACAATTATTATAAATATTATAAACAAAGGGCGAATTTTTGATTATACATACATATTCAAATACTCGTATATTAAACAAAATAGAAATAAATGGAAGACAAGAGCTGCGGGTTTCTTTCCACTGAGTGACAACAGATAATATAGGGTTTGCATTAAAGACTTCACAACATTTTTTTTAAATAAAACGCAAACCATTTGAGCTATTTCAAAAACTTTATTATCGGCTTGAAGTACAATCAAAACATTTATGAATAGAACTCGACTTCGTTTATATGGCCACCGCGGGCTCGTTTACAACGGTCGATTCGTTGGACCCAATTTTCAACGACTCGGCCACACATTTCGGCCGAAACGGCCGCTATTTCGCGTTCAAAGTTGGCTTTGAACTCTTCCAACGTCGTCGGCGTGTTGGCATAAACCAATGACTTAACGTAGCCCCACAGAAAATAGTCAAGCGGCGTTAAATCGCACGAACTGGTCAATCGACTGACCCATTTCTTGAGATAACACGCTCACCATACTTACTCTTCAATAAATCGATTGTAGCGTGTGCTATGTGGCTTGTGGCATCATCCTGTTGAAACCACATGTCGTCCAAGTCCATATCTTCCAATTCGGGCCAAAAATAATCGGTGATCATGGCGCGAAAACGCTGACCATTCACAGTAACGTGACCATCGTTATCGTCGATGAAAAAATATGGCCCAATAACGCCGCCGGCATGCAAACCGCACCAAAGAGTTATTTTTTGTGGATGAAGTGGTGATTCATGAAGCACATGTGGATTTTCACCCGACTAATATCGCATATTTTGCTTATTGACGAACGCATTGAGCCAAAAATGAGCTTCGTCACTGAAGATGATTTTGCGATGAAATTCATCATCTTGGCGCATCTTCTCCAGAACCCAATCGGAGAACGTACGTCGCTTTAAAATGGTCCACCGGCTTCAATTCTTGAGTCAGCTTGATGTTGTATGGGTGTAAACCAAGATCTTTACGCAAAATACGCCATAATGTGGTCTGAGCGTGCCCAATTCTTGAAAACGCCGTGGAATTGACTGATTTGGATCGTTTGCTTCGGACGCCTGAACGGCAGCGATATTTTCGACACTTCGACGAACCCGTTGTCTCACTGACACGGCAACATCACACAACGAATATGTAGACTCAAATGTTTGCACTAAACTTGTTATTGCATGTCTATTAGGGCGAGAATTACGACCGAAAATTGGAGTTGACACTCTTAAAGTTGCAGTCACCGACTCCGAATTTCGGTAGAAAATTTTTATAATTTGCAAACGTTGCGCGTTCGTATATTTTACTATGATGAAAACGTTGAGTTTACGGAATAAATTGACAGTGAAAGTTTGATGATTAGTGAAAGAGTGCGTTCACAAATTAAATTCAAATTTGTCAAGTCCCCATTGAAAAACCCTTTATGTTAAACAAAATAGAAGTAAATTGAAGACAAGAGCTGCGCGTTTCTTTCCACTGAGTGACAACAGATAATACAGTACTAACATAGCTACCTTATTCTAACATACTGGGAGCTAAAATTAATACATAATCTAAGTCGTTCGACGTGTTTATATACTTTATTCATAAAATTTATATTGAAAATGTAATTAAAATGGTTTCCTCTCCTTTGGTAAGCTATTAAAATGTATGTCGCAACCCAATACCGATCTTCTGGGCGGGACACGCACCGCAGTTGTTCGCGCGACGTGGTAGATAAGCGCTAATTGGTCCTGGATCAGTCCTTTATTATCGAAAAACAATAATACCCCTAGTGACACGAGGCTATTAAATGATATCTACGTTTGGAGAAACCTCTAAAGTGAGTCTTAGATCACAAACTTTGCAAAAAAAAGTGGAGAGAAAAGTAAAACTAATAAGACATTTAGATAGCCTAAATATATGATATAGCAGACAAATAGAGGCGCTTAAATGAAAATGCTACGAATTTGCAATTGGTGGAAAGAATGCTGGGTTAATACGAGTAAGCATTTCTGAGCAGTACTATTCACTCGGTTGTTACGAAGTAATAAGAAGTAAAGAAATATAGAGAACAACGCAGTTCAAAGTTTATGGATAATGATGAAGAAAGATTTCAAAGTTTCAAAATATCCTAGAGATCTTAGTTTGACGTCGCTAAGATCTCAGAAAGTACTGGGGCGTCCACAGTGCCATGTACAATATGTTGAATGAGATTAAGTTTAGTTTAGTTTTATATGCATTTTATTTTCTTAACACTAACTCTTACATTCTAACAAAAAATGATTAATTGCTAGCTTACAATTACTTAATAATCTTACACTAATGAGATTAAAATAAATGTGAAATGTACAGTTGGGAAAACTGAGGAGCTCGAAATTAAAGTTTGAATATACTAAGGCACTGCTCAAAATCTGTTACTTTGCATCTCGCTTTCAGTTAGTGGTGGCAGTGGGTACAGTTGCCGGCTGCTACGCAAAAGAGTCTGGGTTCAAAACTCTTCCAATACCAAAAACGGTAATCTACTTTTCTGACAGTGAAATCTACTGTATATAGAGACGTCTCTCACTCTTTTGGCGTTGTGAGTCGGAAATAAATTGTAGGTCCCTTTCACTATGCATAAAATGACAAGATGGAAAACGCAATGAGTGGAAGAAGATAGGCCTTGCTCCACCCCGGAATATCAACTAAACTATTTCTATTAAGGCATAAATCTTATGAAAGATTTCAGACAGGTCTGAAATGACCTACCTTCTTCTTGCCGATGATAGCGCATCTGTTTTAAAGCAGCTGTTATGCCAAATTTTGAAAAATTGAAATATGGAATCTAAGGGTAGCGTGGGTAGATCAGGCTATTATTAAGTGACAAATATTTCAGCATAGTTTACCATAAGATACGTCCGAAAGGCTATAGATTTCCAGTCGAAGTTCGAAGAGTAGTCCTATAGAAATATAATTGAAGTACTCAAATGTAAAGCACAAGAAAACTCTCAACCTCACTGATGAGGTGATCAAAATGAAGCGACCTGTGGAATGATACTAAGATCCACAAACTAGGTCAATCTCACAAACTACCCAGTGCTCAGTATCTGCCCAATGCAGATATATGCCAAAAACCTATACAGACACATGCCATTTAGCATATTTACAAACATATTATGAAATTGCTATATAATTACTAATTTATAAGAAAATTGGATAACGTGCTTACATTTCTTTGACGATAACAAAACTGCTTTTGACCCATGAATAAAGATACAATCCAGTTTTCTTTAAGAGCTAAAAAGTCAAATTTTCTCAAGGTTCCTTTTCGATTTCGCTTTCCATTTTCCGTGACTGAATTTGTCCCAAATCTTAATTTTTTGCGGTGTTCTTTAGCAACCAACAAGTGACAGAATTTCGTGTCTTTAAAAAGATATACAGATTTGAAGCAAAAATTTGTAACTTAAGTGGCATGCCGTTTTCTTTTCTTCCCGTTTCCGCTTTGTTTTGTATTATCTCTCTTCAACCTTTTCCCTGTGGCAGTAGTTTGGTATCACAATTGCCATTTCCATTCATTTCTCTAATTACAAGCGATTGTCTGATATCTCGTTTGCCTCGAATGAAAGTGCTCCAGAGTAGGCTGCTTGATGAATGTTGTTGGGGAAGCAAGAAAGAATTTAAACTTAAGACCTCTTGGTCTTGCCATTGTGAAAATTGTGGATTGTTCTATTTAGTAATAACAAGTCCGGTTGTTTGTACTCCAAATCCGATCTGCACTATCTTTGCTATTAGCTATGTCCATACGGGTATGCCTGAAAAGCAAAATAACAAGAAATGTGTAACCAATACTTTAGCCGGATTATCATATGGCCTCTACCTAGATACCGCGATACTGCGATACCCCAACGTTGGCGTTGCCATCACCATCGAGTCACTGAATAAACTGGTCACTGAAAATAACAATGGTCGACTTTTGTGCGATTTCACTCAACAACCTCAAATAGATACACATGGAGGAGCTACGGATCCAACAGATACGTGTAATTTTGTTGTTCTTTAGGCCGGTTTCCTTGCTATGAGGTGCCCGAGTTACCTCATTTTGATAGAAGAATAATTGTGTACTCGAGGGTACTTGTTGGCTGCTTTAATGCAGAAATTTAATCGGATTTGATCATATTTGGAGGATTTGCGAAAATCAACTGAAGGTACAATACAAAAGTATGCTGTAGAACCCCACAGCTACAAGTGTACGAGTACGTGAATGAAATTCTACTGAAGATTATAATCTGATGTGTCATCCATCAATAGGCACCGGGTAAAAACCAGTCTCTCGCATGAACCTGTGTGCACGTAAATTGAGGTTGAATCAGAACGAATTTATGTGATAAATAAGAATTAGCTTAAGTCCCGATTATCCGTTGAGATCTTTCTTTTGAACTCAAATAAAAGTTACCATAGATAAACGATCTTTTTTATAAACAAAAACACACCTATGCAACAAGTGCGAGTTTTTATGGAATGCTTGCAGCTTGTTACTTATATTCGGCATATGTGTCGGATTAAAATGTACAAATCCTACGAGTATGTAAAAGTCTTTCAAGTTAAAAGAATATTTAATAAATATCATACAATGTTGAGACATACATATTTCTGTAGGTTTTTATGCATCAAAAACTTAACAAAAGTGTTGGCTGATTATCATTGTACGTATAATACTAAATTTTCGAAGTTGAAAACCGGAAAGGATTTTCGTTTAACTTAATAACAAGGGGCTACGGTTCAGAGTGGACCTGAGCTTCTACCAAGTTGATTGGTGTGTCTCTTGTTCGCTGTAGTTAAGGTAAACTTTTCCTCCACTTCGTTAGAATCAATTACACTCCGAGTCGAATCGTTAGTATCGATTTCCTAACCATCTAAGTCGACTGATGCGTATTTTTTCTGTCAAGTTTATGTTGCCATAGACCTTGTAGAGTACGGTGTTATTTTTTCTTTACATATTGCAATATTTGGCCCGATTACTCGTTTTTTGTGTGGCCCATGTTGTTAAAAGAATATATTGTATTTAGTTTTGGTTTAATTCACAACTTAACCCATGCTTCTTTTCCTTTATTTGCAAGCGTAGCATTTATATGTTAGGGTAAAAGAATTGGCATGATAGCTAAAGTCGTTTCTTGGTATCGAGATTCTCGGTGAGGTCTTAAGCGAAATTAATATAGGAGCTCGAATCCGTTATCAACATTCTGCGGAAACTAATGAGTTTGAGCGATATGATATGAAACAATCAATCAGTTTGAAAAAACTTATACTTCTAGAGGTGCCACAGTCAACAATTTTTTTTTATCGGTATGGGAAAGATATTAGTCAGCAATGAAAGATATTTACCTATGGAAAGCGGTGAATATATACACCCTCTGCTCTGTTTCACAAATCTACCGATTGATGAAATCTAGATTGAAAGCATAAACATTATCATCATCTACCTTGGAACTGGCGGCATACGTAAGAAGAAGTTTTGTTCATGGTACCAATGAAGGTTTTGGGCAAGGATTGCGCTCAGATATTATACTTAGAACTTGTACATACTGACAGTCCAATCAATTTAGGAGATCTAAAATTGTTTCAATCGAGCTAAAGAAAATCACTTGAGGATCATCTAGATCTACCTCGAGACCTCAGCTTCTGACCCAAAGTGGACCTAGCTTAATGACATCTTGATGAGTTGGCTTATTAGTGCGAGAAACTATCTCTATAAGAAAATTAATACGGTAACCGTGCACCCAAGTATATTCAACATTTCACTGTCCAGTAGCGCCAACATTTTGTTCATGACCATTAACCAGAAAATAGGTTAGATTGCTCCACCTGGGTTACGCTTGTCTTACTGAGGGTCGCCTGGATACGTTACTAAGCGTAGAAGGTATCTGCAGAATTCTCCGAACTAAATACTAATAAACACCCACTTGCCTGCCTGGATTGATTATATTATAGCGTCGATATTTAGTTCCATCATAATTCATTAATACAGAGGGGATCTTCGGGGCTATCAACATCTTTTCTCTTTACAATTCCCCAGGATATGGCAGTATTATGTTCACCACACTACAAAAATTTACTATACACAACAGTTTCTTGGCTGACAATTATCTACAAAACTGCTTAGTTGTAAGTGGGATTTCGCTGGCGAGCGCTGGTGTTTTTATAATTCATCAAAAAACCTTCTTTTGTTTAACTGAGGCGTTAAACCTCACAAATATACTTATCTTATGATGTATCCTAAACTAATGCAGGTGTTGCTTGGAGTGCCACCTCTGGATCTGGAAGTGATGCGACGTGCTATTGCTTTCAAGATCAGAAAAGGTCTCCCTCTAAATGAGCGCGATTGGGTTTCCCAGCAAGAAGTGGATGGCCTGTCCCTGAGGCAACGTAAAACCTTGCTACACGCATGTGTTCTATCTAGATGGCAATCTAGATGGAATACTAGCGAAAATGGCAGGGTTACTTACGGCTTCCTAAAGGATGTGCTAACCATGCGAATCTTTCCTGAACGGAATTTTAACCTCAGCCTGGGCTTTCTGTTGACCGGGCATGGATCCCTTAATGCATTCTTGCATAAGAGGGGGCTTAGAGAGGTTGCGAGCTGCTCATGTGGAGCTACCTATGAGGACTGGCTTCATGTCCTATGTGAGTGTCCCAATTACGTTGACATAAGGAACTTGCAGGCTATGGGCATCACCTTTAATGGTGAGACCTACGATGTCAGTGGAATTATCACTGATACCGTACGGTTTGAAAGAACCCGTAGTTTTGCAAAAGAAGTATTTAATAGAAGGCGCAGTAGGCAGCTACCGGGAAGATTGTAGGAACTATTTGTTGGAAGGCCGCCAGTCCTGGGCAGTGAGGTGCCCAACTGGAAGTAACCTCAAGGTTGCGAAGCTCGACCGGAAGCTATATTCTGGTACCACGGGAGGTCAGGAGCCCCCGGAACTATGGTTTCGGCCTGACCTAGGAGTTGGCCCCCTTGTGGGAGTATCGTGGTGGCTGTAGGTTTATACCCAAAATCGCGGGGAGAATGGACCGAATGGATCTTTGACATTTCATGGCTTAGCATATGTTGTAGTGTACTACGACCTGTGCTGGGCCATGGGATTGCTATGGAACCAACTGGTTTATTCGATGTGGAGTTGCATTGCAACCGGGTACCATGACCCACAGAATGGCTGAGGTATTAGATAGGCCTCGACCCTTCACCAAAGGGGAAGTTCGTGCCTTACAAACGACTTCGAATCTGGTACTGGTGGTAGTACCTGTACTACCTGATGGGCGCTTATCAACGCATTGTTTTAATATCTTGTGCGAAGACGCACCGTAGGCTTAAGCCCTCACGGCAGGTACCTACGTTAAACACAAGAGACATCTGTATCCTAAACTGGGCCCCCGCCCAATTATCAAGACTTCGCCCATCAATGACGTTGTCTAATAATAAACGGGGGCAGAGCAAAGTACTGGTCTTATCGTAAACATCTTCAGATGACGTTACCGAAGGTTGCTACGATTCGATCAGTCACAAGTTGCCGGTCATAGGTCTTGTTGAGGGCTGGACCACCGGTAGTCCCTACCAGAACTTAAATCACGGTACCATGGGAGTCAGGAGCCCCCCAGATCTCGGTGAGGGCCTGACTTGAAGAGGTAGGACCCCTAGTGGGAGCTTGTTGGCTGTGGTTTAAACCCAAAATCGCGGGAAGGGTCTTCCTTTGGTTGACCCAATGTAGAGTTGCAATAAGTACTGCGTGCTGCGACCCTAAGAGCAGTAAGAGGTTTTAGGTCGGCCTCGACACATACCAAGAGTGGAACTTGTGCCGGCAACACAGTTCCAAATTGGTATCTCAGGATGGAGGCAGAGCGATGGCAAGGAGTTTCCTTGCCCCCATGGATGTAAGGGCATCCCGCAAACATAAGTCTACACGACAGGTGGTTTACGCTAAAAATCTGACACTATGTATCCCAAACTCCTTTGTCAAGTCAACATTTATTTTTTTTAAGAGGAGATTAACGGACACCCCCAATTTTAACCTTAACTATTAACTATTTTAACCCTGTTTACATAACGAGACGTAGGCTCTTTGATTTTTTTGCTTTCTTACTCACGGTTATTGTTACACAAAGATGTTATTCTCATTATTCTCAGTTGTCAGCTGTAGCTTGATGGTAAGGTTTATCTTCTTGAGGTAAGTTTTTTTCTTCTTTGTTTTGTGACTATGTCATACGTCTGAAAGACGTATCATTATCTTTCGTATATGTTTTACTCTGTGTGTACTCGTACAAAGTGGTTTGTTTTATTTATATGTTACAAACATAGAGCTTGTCTAGCAACTGAATAACTTAAACGCAATGACCAATACCACGGTTTAGATGACACAGGAATTTTGGATGACCCTGATTCAATAGAATTGAGTAGAAAGTCCCTTTCCCGAAAAACTAGGAGACTGTATAAAACCTTGATCGTCCCAATCCTACTTGATGGCGCTGAAGCATGGACTCTATAGAAAGCGGGTGAAGATATGCGGGTCGTTTCGAAAGGAAACGAGAAATATTCGGTCCCATTTGCGTTGACGGGCTTTGGAGTAGAAGATTCAACGACGAACTATACGAGCTGTACAACTACACGAGCTGGTACATGTAGAGCGAATGGACACAAATGCTCCGACCCGCAGAATCTTGAAATATAACCTACGGTAAGCGTTCAACATATTCTCGGTATCGGGATGAAGCTGTGGTTGTATATATAAATTGACTTATTTATCAAGTAATACTATTATTTTAGTGCATCCATGTAAAATTTCATATAAATGTGATTATTAATTCGCGTTTTATCTCTAGTTAAACAGAATCATAATGGCAACTGAGACGATGATGGTGAAAATTGAGCATCGCGCTGTAATTAAATTTCTCACTAAGCAAGGAAAAGTAAAAAAACTATTCATGAAGAGATGGTGGCTGTTTACGGGAGAAAGCATCAAAGAAGTCGAAAAACTTGTTCTTGAGGATTTTTTTTTTTTTTTTTTTTTTTATAATTTACGCGCGCCTAAGGGGTTGATACCCTTTTACTGTTGCCAGGGCGCGGGCGGAAAGATAGAAGGAGGAGAAAGGAAAATTGTTTTTGTAGTGGTTTGAAACTCAGGTGTGTTTGGTTTCTATGTTTGCTCTCCAGGGGTGGGAGTCCGAATAGGACGGAGAGTTTTTCTTCACTCAGAGTGATTCGAGATATAATTCCCAGTATTTTTTTCATTGCTTGAAACTCTTATAACAGCCAAATCTACGTGTCAGTGTTATGCCTTCACACGCAGAATTTTTTTGTCTGAGTTCCAATTATACAATGAAAAACTGATTTTGCCATGGGCAGGATTCGAACCTGGACCCTCCGAGTGAGAAGCGTTTGCTACTACCACTACACCACGGCCACCCCCCGATATGTGAAATAATGTGAATAAAAGTGAAAATGATGGCAGAGATCACCAAGCTTTCAATTGGTACCATTCACACCATTCTTCATGACCATCTTAACCTTTCAAAGGTCAGTGCAAGGTGGGTGCCACGAATGCTCACAGCGCCTCAGAAAAAAGTGAGAATCGCATGCTGTAGAGAGCTTTTGGAGATGTGTAGTGAGAACGCGGACGGTGTTGTGGATCGAATTGTTACTGGGGACGAAACATGGGTCCACCACTATGACCCTGAAAGCAAACAAGAGTCCATGCAGTGGCATAAAAAAGGAACAGACCCCCCGAAGAAGTTCAAAGTCACTCCGTCTGCCGGGAAGCTCATGTCCACAGTTTTTCGGGACTCAAAGGGAATCTTGCTCATTGAGTACAAAAAAAAAGGGGAAACCATCAACGCCACATCCTACGCTTCCACTTTGCATAATTTGCGGGAGGAAATTAAAAAGAAAAGACGGGGTAAACTCGCAGCGGGTGTGTTGCTTCTTCATGACAACGCTCCTGTTCACCCGGCGCGAGTTTCCAAGTCTGCTGCGCGAGATTGTGGTTTCGAAGATATCCAACACCCACCCTATAGTCCAGACCTTGCCCCTAGTGATTATTTCCTGTTTCCGGATTTGAAAAAATGACTTCGTGGAAAAAGATTTTCGGATGATGAAGAACTCAAGTCGGCAATAAATGGGTATTTTGCAGAGAAAGAGGAAATTTATTTTTTTGAGGGTTTAAAAAAGCTTATCTCAAGATGTAACAAATGCATTGATGTTAGGGGAGATTATATTGAAAAATAAAAAAAATAAAATTTAAATTGAATTCGCATTTTCCTTCATATCGATACCGAGAATATATTGAACGCCCCTCGTATGTTTTGATAATGCGAAAGAACAAGTAAAAGATTTTAGAGTGATCTTGGGGGAAACAACAACAAGTTAGCTTCGACGTCGTGAAGAAACCACGGAAAAAGCAACGAAAACTGTCATCAGAGGAGAAAATAAACTGTCACTATTGAATAAGCAAAGAGGCCAGCTTTGGATGCCAAATTAGTAAGCCAAGAGTAGTATAGCGGATGAAGTGTAACCGAAAAAGTGCGTATTAAGTTAGCTGCGCCGAAATATAAGAGATAATATTGGATTTAACTAGCTCGTGATTTCGTTTTATAATATCATATTGTAAAAGACGACCGGATGCCTACACAATAGTAAACGGGGATCATCCTTGATCCACTGCATATAAGCAAAGGCAACATAAAAATTGCGACAACAACCATTGGTAAAGCTAATCTTGCCAGCTATGAAAACATATCTACATATCCAACAACACTTTGTGAGAATCAAGTCAACATACGGCGCGATTCAAAGTTTACAAATAATGGTGGAGAAATACCACGCCACTTCGATGGATTTAGATTTAGAAAAACTTTTCGATAGACTTCGCAAAAAGTCTTTATATGTACAAAGAAAATTATTAAAAATTATATATACAAAGGGAATCGGAGTACACCAAGGCGATGTAGAAAATCCATTGCTTTGGAATGTCGTGCAAGATAGTTAATTTTTTTCGCCGATGATAGCGCGGTGTCTTTCCTCGACCACTAAAAAGTATATGAATATTTTGAATATTTGAATGAATATTTTTATTTTTTTATTTTTATTACTTAAATTAGCACATAATTTAAAAGATATAGTAATTTATTTATAGAAAAAATTGTTCAGCTATATTGGATAGAAGCAACTGCACCATTACAATTAATTTAAATCATTAACAGATTATGTGAGAGTGGGGAATAACATTTGTATATACTACGTTTTGTTTGATCTTTAAATAATATTAATATTGTGATTTTAACTTTCAATTTGATTATAGTTGTGGTTCAGTAGCATTCCTTCTTGGAGCAAGGTAACCACTTCTTATAAAAAAAATACCTGCAAGGATTTATGGCAATAGAAGATGCCTAAACGGATGAATTTTTAATTTCTGAAACAAAACCAAACTACAATACCTTGGAAATGATTTTTTCCGCATATATGTAAAACGTACAATATATTTTTGCCATGCAAGCAACGGGCTAGTTTTATTAAGAAACGTTTCATCCCGACAAGTTAGACCATATTGAATTTTTGAGTGAACTAGCCCATAATACATTGAACAATACATAATAATCTTTGTGAAGAATATAAACTTAAGTTATAAGTTTGTATGGAGCAAGACGTTACTTACTCTTTTACACTATTCGTGTGGTCGAAGCAGTTTAGATTATTATCTAACTCCAAGATATTTAAAATATTGCACAAAATTCACCTGGAAGTAATTATCAGCCCAACTAATAGATACCACTTTATTGAATTGCAATTTTGGACAGTTAGAAGAATGGTAAAATATTTCTAAGTTAGGCAAGGAAAGAGAACTCGTAAGACTGAAATGCGTCGTGTTTTTTTGTTTTTTTTTAGTTGAGAATCATTTTATGAGAAACAAACCAGCTTCTTAAGATGTTTAAATCGAATTGATGTCAGCAGTCAAGTCCAGAGGAGACTTGCATCCATATGAAAAGGCAATATCCTCCAAAAAAGCAGTTAATTTGCAGTTAAATTTCTCAGCAAAGGTAGAGTTAATGAACATCAAGAATAGGACGGGACCTAGGACCGGGATTTGAGATAATCCAGCAGTTAAGTTACATAGCTTGCCATATTTATCGTTATGAAGAAGCCAGCCATTTATATATAAATCTACGCATTCTTATATTATAAAGTTCACGTAAGAGAATTTTGTGATTCACTGAATCAAATGCCTTTATTAAGTCAATTAAAAGCCCAGCCGTAAAAAGATTTCCATTAATGTTTTCATAAATTTCACTGCAGAATTTCAAAAGTGCATCTTTTGTGGATTTAACAGCACTGACGCTAAAGAAGTTTTGTTTGTTTAAAAAACTCACAAACCGAGTTTTCATCGCTTTTTCCAATATTTTAGAACAAGCTTGTAAACGGGCTTTGAATTTCTGAAGAGAGCAATAACTTCTGAAATTTTAAGTGAACAAGGAAATATTGCACCGTAAATGCTTTTAAAATATTAAAAATATGAGCAAGCACATCAACAATATAAAACGATGTGTTTTTAAGGACAACGTTCCAGTACCTATCAATTGTTGAAGATTTGGAATTTTTTAGTGATGATGGCAAGTAGCTCTGCAGAAGATATTGGATCAAATGCAATTAGAAGTAACTCCATTTATAACATCTTCATCAGAATTATAATCCATGCCATCACCGATGAATTCTGCAGATAGATTATTGGCTACAGAGACAAAAAAATCATTCAAACAATCCTCAATAGGATCTGAAATGTCCTTATTGCCTACTTTAATTGTTATGTGCTTAATGGAAGGTGTATTATGATTCAAGATTTTGTTAATAATATTCTGCAGAAAATATAGTCGACGCCGGTTAATACTGCAATCCAAACTATTAGCAATATCAGTATAAGTATCAATATTAATGTCTTTTACTTTTTTCGTTGGATATAAGATTATACAATTCTTCGAGAAAGACTTCACCATTACCAAGTTAACATGCGCAAGTATTCACCTATCTGACTGAAAGGCGAGAAGGCTCAAATGTCCAATCAGATGCATCTTTTACTTGCATTCACGAATTAGCTTTCATGGGAACCAAGGCCATTGGAGTCAAATGTGCCAAGGTTAGATTTTATGTATTAAAGATATTGTCAGCCATTCTTACCCGGTACCTAGTACAATAAACTACCATTTGTATAACGAAAAATTCTGTTTTAACCCTCTAACCGACAAAAATGTTTAGATAATTTTTTCTAGGGTAATTATGACCCAGTAAACTCAAAAAAAAAAAATATCCAGAAGTAATTTCGTAATTTATTTTATGAGCTAGGTGAAAAAAGGTGAAGAATGCCTCAGGGCATTATCGTTGCCGAACGCGATATTATTGGCCGGCTGCTTGGCCCTGGTGCTGGACGACTAGCTGCACATTTTTTTGTGTATGTTACAAGACCAGCAGCAATTTCTTATCGAAATAGAGGTAACTCGAGCAACTCTTTATCTTCAGCTGAAACATTGCATGAATCGTTCCATTTTTCGGCGTGTGTGCGTCGATATAAAATATAAGCATTCGTTGTTGCCATATCGATGAAATGATAAAAAAGTCGAGTCATCGGATTGCGTGTTTTTGCTCGAATATGGTAACGGCCCATAAGTCCATCCATTAAATCAACGCCACCCATATGACTGTTGTATTCCCGTGTAATTTATGGGCAATCGACCTCAGCATATTCTTTTGCTTTTCGATCATAACGTGCTGCCTTTGCTACTTGCAAGTCGGTATTTGCTCTTGCAAATGGTTCAGTTCCAAAGTCAGTTGAAGCCAATCGGGCACATTTATTGTCCTTCCACAAGACATTGCTGATATCAATACCACAAGCAGTTCCCACAAAAACTGTCGAGAATCCTCTTGGTTCGTTTTTGATGGCATTACCTGCAGGAAGCTTGCAATTTGGAATTCGATTGACTCGTACGGTTCCCAGACTGTATATTCCTCTTGCAACGCAAATAAACCAACAAAGGTAGCGACGTGTATAAATTGTCGAAATATACCATGTGGTGCATAAAGTTGTTTACCGTTTTAGTCAAACGCACAACAACATTCGCAGTTACATCAAAATCAGGTGTGCCAGGTAAAACCATTATAAATTTCGAAGCGATACGCAAGGCCGAATCACATAAAACAAACAATTTGATTCCCCATTTGTGTGGCTTATTTGGCATGTATTGTCGAAGATGATGTTGCATTTTAGTGCTGCACATCTGCTCGTCGACACACAGTCGAGCATGTTTTGGAACGGAATCAAACCGCTTGTTGAGTTCGTCTGCCAAATTTCGAATGCGAAAACATGTATCAAAACGGGGTTGCCCTTTCTTGACTCACTCGCTTTCATCTCGGAACAATAAATATTTTTTTTAACGTCTCAAATCGTTTGCACTTCATCGTGTTTTGAATGGGCGCGAATGCATTTCTGCCCCAAAATAACAAAATAACAATAACAAACTTATATTTTTGATACCAACTGGTTCTCCATTCTTCCCGGCACCAACGAAACCACCACTAGAAGGTACAATTGTTGGACCAGAACTTTCAATCGATGGTAACGGAGAACGTGCCGATAGAATCAAAACGAAATGTCAAAATTACTTCTAACCTTGGAGAGAATCGTCACGTGTTATGTAACTCGAGGCACTGCAATCAGTTTCATGAAGAAAAAATTTACTTGTAAAGTAAAATTTAGTTTTGTCATGCGTGCCCTGAGGCACTCTTACCAGTTAGAGGGTTAATATTCCCAATTGCTCGGCTTAATCGCCGAATTTTGGAAAACTCCGTGTGCAGGACTTTTACTACCATCTTGAAACCTATAAGCACATATGAAACAATATTTTTCACGATTTTTGCGTTTAGATATTAAATTTAATTATGCATATCAGCAGCGATTAAATTCTTGCTAAAGATATCAAAGATAATAAATTTTTAATAAAAACATCAACTCCACCAGAAGAATAAGAGTTATTATACAAAGAGATGAATTCTTAACCTTGTATCTTAAAACCACTTTTTTCATTATCAAAAATCCAAATTTCTGAAACAAAAATTAAATTACTTTACAAATTTATTTGTAAATAAAATGAAATCAAATTATAAACATACAACTCGATATGAAGCAGAAGAACATCGAAATTTGAACGTAAAATACGCATATTTTGATGAATAAAAAGAAACTATTGAAGCAATTATGATAATTAAAAAACAAATTTTGTAAAGTTTTTTAGGCCAAGAAGTCTGCAGTATTTTGTGGCAGTAAAATGCCATTTTAACTTAAAGTTGTTTTAAACACGATAGTCGTCGTTCGTCCTCTTTCGGCTAGTAGCAGTTTATTTTAGCATAGTTCAAAGAAGATAGTCTGAAAATCAGGCCCAAAGAGCAACATCGGCTGAAGTCCCAGCCCAGTTTCGAAGAAGGTGTCGACAGATAAGTACGTGGGAGATATACATATATATCAGTGGATAAACTTTAATAATATGTTACACATTTCATCGGTTAATAAAACGATAAGAAGAAATTTTAAAACTAGATTCAAAATGACTATTTTTGAGTTCGCATTGTTTGATTGAAAATCAAATTAATAAACAGTAAACCATTTTAATCTACAAAATATGAGAATATGTAGAATAGTACACATAATAACGACTTAATGACTAAATATCTTAAAGAATATCTTAACCTATCACTAAGTGGGTGACTGCGTATTTAGGCTAATAGATCTGGTTTTCTCGTTAATTTTTACAACCACCGCATAATAACATCTGTCAGAGATTTATGATATCTCGCATTGTTAACCTTAACATTGACTACCTTAAGACTTCGAAGTAAAGAAAGGATAGATGCGTAACAAATGTATGAAACTTCATAATTAAGTTACCCGTGATACGGAAGTTCACCCAATTAATCAATTCAATAAATCCACATGAGAGCTTCGAAAAAAGAAACCAACAATCTTTTGCTCCAGTTACCTAAATATTCATCTCTGCAAACATGTTCACTTACGTATGTATATATACATATGTGCATATGGAAGAGTATGTAAATGGGTATTTAAGTATATCAATGGACGTCCTCATTTTGTTTTCTTCTGTTTTTTTTTCTTGTTTCGGCAACATAAATGCTGGGTTGTTTATCCGGCATTCAATCATATCTTACATGTACATTTTCTATCACCTCTTTTTTGGCACTTTTTATATGATTATGAACAACATAATATACATGTATAACAAGCGATTTAAGAAGGCATTCTTACCGATTAGCAAAAGCTCTACGATCACCACTTGAATATAAAGTTAACACGGTCAAAGTTAACTTTAGCGACCAAAAAGATCGGCTTAAACTTAAGGGTTCGTTATACATGACAGTCGTGCGTGCAGCTTTAACATACATATCGATGTACGAGAAATGTTTGGAGAAATTACTACGATGGATATGAGAATGTTATGCATACCAACGGATGTATCAAATCGATCACATTAAAAATACCGACGGGTGAAATACTCCAGGCTAACCGCAATAGCCAGTTTAATTATGTTGAACCAAGGTAGTTGAAAAAGCAATAACATATGTATTTAGTTTTATTAAGATTCGAAGAAGAGGCCGAAAGAATGAGTGAATCACTCTATAAGCAAAAACATCAGAAAACTCTCTCTCAGTCTCCTTGGCCAGATGATACTGAGCGTGCTGTAGTCCCAAGATAGATAAGTTAATTGACTATTTTGGAAACATTCTGAAAACAATACAAATTTCTCCAAACAATGTGCAGTTCCTTAGTTAGGGATGCATTTTCAAATGCACCAGTTATCCAACCCTTTCGTCACGGCTTTCGGCTGTCGAGGAGTAAAGCTAAGACGATTTTTATTACTTTAATCTGCATAGAACGGTTCAATTAGCTGTTTTGCTAAATAAAAATGCAGCTATTTGGCACGATGTGGGCGGTGGGTAGTAGTACAAAAATGAAACCATCCATAGCTGGTACAATACTGTACCATTCGTATAATAAAAACACAATAATAAAATATATTGTTAGACATAAGAAAAACTTTACTTAATCAAAAACAAAAACAAAAATCCTATTCACATTTCTCAAAAAAAGAACAAGGTATTATTACACATAAGAAAAAAAAAGGATTTTTGAAAGAAAAAAAAAAGATGTGAAAGCAGTTTTACAAACACAAACGATAGGAAGCAAAGCATTTTTTGCAGAGCGGTACCCACTTATACCTACGAACCGGCGCTGACCGAGGACCATCGCCCACAAGGAGATCTGCCAATGTCACTAAATGCGTTTTTAGGGGAGACTTTTTCGATTGAGGTCAGAATATATGCCATTATGATAACGCGATTAAATGTTTTTTTTCTACCCCCATAAAGACCACACATCTGATCTGCTAAATCAACCACGCCCATTATTTCGCTATAAAATTTGACTTCTTCTTGGCACTGCACATCAACTCTATCACCAGTCCTCGTTTTTTTTTGTCACGGTAGCACATGTTGGCTTATGGCAATTAGAAAGTACTAATACTGCCTTTGTAACTTGCCGTTTTATGCATAATATACCAGCGGAGGTGCTGCAGCACATCACTAACATGCGTCCGATAATTACTTCTTTTCAACAACATTTGCTCTTATGATTTTTGTCGTTTTCTTCTTAGACTTCTCAAGTTTATTCATCTAAATCTATGTTGTCCCCTTCAAAGTAATCCCCATCGACTGCAACACACTTATGCCAGCGCTTGATCCAACCCTCGAAACATTTTTTATATTCGGTTTTTGGTATGTCCATCGACCATCAGAGCTTCCTGCGATTTTTCCATTACTTCCTCTCGGCTGCTGAAACGCGTTCCCCGTAGTGGTTTTTTAACTCGATTGAACAGAAAGAAGTCACAGGAGCCAAATCAGGTGAATTCGGTGGCTGTTAGATGGTATTTATTGCATTTTTCGTCAAAAAATTACGAATAATGATGGTACTGTGCGACGGTGCGTTATCATGGTGCAAAATCCACGAGTCTTCTGACCACAATTCTGGTCTCTTTTGGCGAATTGCTTCACGCAAACGTCTCATAATGCCCAAATAATACTCTTTTTACTGTCTGGCCTTCTGGCAAAAATTCATGATGCACTACACCGTTGTAATCCATGAAAACCGTGAGCATTGCCTTCTTTTTTGACTGAAAACGACGTGGTTTTTTGGTCTCTGCTCGGCCATTCATTTGCCTGATGTCTGGATTGCGTGTGGTACTCATAAACCCACGTCTCGTCTTCAGTATTGATCCTTTTGATGAATGTGGGATCGGATTCAACCTCGAAAATCATCTCATTTGCGACGTCAACACGGTCTCTTTTTTGCATGAAATTGAGGTCTTTTGGCACCAACTTTGCTGCTATACGACGGAAACACAAATCATTAACCAAAATGTCTTGGACGGATCCATAGGCAATGTTCAAGTCTTCTGCTATCTCTCTGATGTTTAATTTGCGGTTATTGACCAACATTTCTTTTACTCCATCAATGCTTTCGTCGGTTTTCGATGTCGATGGTCTGCCACTGCGTTCATCATCTTTGATTGACTTACGACCACTTTAGAACCACTCGGGCCACTGGTAAACGAACGTTTTCTTTAGAGAATCGTTGCCTTTTCCAACATTTAAAACGTTCGCGCACCATTAAATCCGTTTTTCACTCAAAATTTAATACAAGTTCGTTGTTGCAAATTAAAATCCATTTCTAAAATTGTAAAAAAATCGCCAACACAAGCAGAGATAGATGTACTCTTGGCTACGTAACTTTTGCAAATGTCAAACTATGACGCTAAGATTTAGAGGGAATGTCAATAACAGATTTGCCAAATTAAGAAAAAAAAAACATACGAGTAACTCAAATCGGAACTGTGGTTATTCCTTTTTGATCAAGGTGGTATATCCAACCTTTCATTTGTACATTGGGCAATGTATGTTAAATATAAACAGATTGTTTATATTATTGTTCGTCACAGTCTCGTGAACTGTACTTTTTGGAATGTTTAATATCTGTGCAATATCAAAAGTTCTCTCATACGCGTCACATTTTCGTCGGTGGTAGAGCGGGCTTCAGCGCTGACCTCTTCACGGTCTTCCACAAATGCCTTGTGGCACCGGTAGACTTGATGTTCCTACAGACAATCATCACCAAAACCTTTTTCATAGGACTTGTTGAATTTCACACAAAACTTAATGGAAAACCTTTGTGCCAACGATCGTTGCATTACGGCATGCACGGAACGCGATAATGAGTTTTACGGAAAAGCTTTTCCTGACCTTCTGGATGATAGAAGACGTCTAAGACGACCGATCTTAACCAGTCCTAGCGCGCTGCGAAGTATAGTCGATTCACAATATAATTACTGACATTATTTTACTGACAAACTCTGTATTATTGCTGTCTGAACCACCATTTGTGAAACATTAAATATGTATTGAATTTCATTTGGCACTTTTGGAGTTTTGCTACAACTGGCCAGATACTCCCGTTTTATGTGCATGTTCTCTTGAACCCAATGAGCAAAGAAAAGACGAAAGTAATGCTGTTTTGGCATTTATTCTTGTACTATTGTAGTCAGTTCAGTTTTTATGCATTCTTATTTTTATAACTTAAATTACTCTTATATGCTAAGCAAAAAACGCTTAAAAATTAGCTTGAATAACTTAAAAATAATCTTATTGTAACTTACTGGCCCCATGCGGGCACTCTAAATTACACATAATACTTAATCTATGTCTTTCGACGTATCTTGCAGTCTATTTTTATTTGTAATTTAAACATTAATTAATCCTAAGACTAAGAAAATAAATTTTAAGTAAAAACTTAGTAAATTTACATTTTTTAATTTTGTATAAAACTTAAAACTAAAAGCTTATAAACTACCTAAAATTAATAATACATATATACATAATAAATAAATATATGTATATATATATTTTTTTTAATTTTTTATTTTTATTAATTTTTTTGTGTTTTTATATATTTTTTTCTTAAAATCTAACTTAATCCTACCTAAAACTATGTAAGCCGGCTTGTACTATTGTAGGTCGGTTTCGTATGGACGTATCTTCTTATGAATGCAGATTTACTTAACGTTTTGGTGCAAGAAGCTTATCTACGGGGCAACGGATGGCTTTCGCGAATTACGAGCGCATGAAAATCACGAAGTTGTTTTTATGTAATTTGCGCGAATCGACGACCGATGTCTAAAGTAAATGAATTTGATAAATTCGGTAGAGTTGTTATGCTGATCACAAATGTCAGAACAGCGGGCAGAACAACAGTACTATTTGACTTTTAAGATTATTGTAAGTTATACCATAGCAAAACAAAAAATATATGAAAAATTCATATGAGGAGTTTCTATATGATTTTCTGATATACGAGTACCTTATCCCCCCAATTAATTTGTCTTTCAGTTTGCTTTAATTTTGCAATGGCAGACCTGGTGCAAATATTTTCTCCAAAACCGTAACCGTTATTGTATTGAGTTTGAATGTGGAGTATCCATATCGATGGCTTTGGTTGAATATACGAGAGTACCCTTATTATATTTTACTCGGACGTCACATTGAAAATCAGCTATCAGATGTTATCATGTTAAAATAAATCTTAAACTTCAACGATAAGACGTTAAGACTTGTGAGTAGAATACTCTGTTCCCAAATCAAACGTAAAAGAGATGCGATAACGCTCTGGTTATGTGGCATTGTAACATCTCGCTGTTGGGCAGATTGAGTCGTGCAACGTAAAAGATTACCTGACCAAGGGGAATTTCGGCACGAGTACGATAACTTTGGCGCCTAAAATTGATAACGGTTTTTTATGGAGGGGTCAAAAACGTTTAGGAGGTAAAAAATGACTTAAAATGGAAAAAAATTAAAAAACAACGGTAACACTTACAATAAAGTACTGCACCAGTTTCGAAAGTCAAAAACCTATTCTTCAACCCTAAGTTCCAGCTATATTATTTGTATCAATAGTTTGTAAGAAATTCGCATGCAAACCCAAAATTTTGATAAACATTTTTTTTTCAAATTTTTCAAATTGTGAAATGAAGTGCTAAATTGGATTCCTATGGTCGATGCCTATATCAATTTTGAATCGAACACAAAAAACCGAATGGATTTATGTCGTCTAGTTTTTGAGAAAATTGGAAATTACTATTTATGTTTTTTATTTCTTTTTTTTGGCATTTACATGGTCTTCCCTTAAGGTAAGTAAATGAATATAATAAATTAAACGTCTGGCAGGCGCCTATATCAATAGTGTTCTTAATAAAGATTACACGGGTGACCCAACTCTCTTTCCGCAGACGGCAGGTCCCGCTCACGCAACTTCGTTGCTCCGCTCGGGGTATGTGCTTTTCGTCAGGCAGGCGCCTATATCATCAATACTCTTCACCTGCAGTACTCATTCCAAAATTATAGAAAATTCACATGTTCAAATGTTGTAGCAAATTATTCACTTTGCGTAGTACACATTACTTGTACTTTGCGTAATGTATAATGCACTCGATAATAATGCAAAATATAACCGAACAAACGGGTGACTTTTGTATTGTTGTTTTGTTTTTCATACACATGTGGTAAAGCGTGTAGTTATTGATATTCAAAAAGGCCATTCTATGTTCAACCTTAGTGCGAATCGGGTATTATTCATAGTGAATAAGCAATGGCGGGTAAGCATCCTCTAATCCATCCTAAACTAAATAACTTCTCAATATTTGGTTCGTTTGCGGATTTGGTGTCGACAAACAAAAATAGTATTGCTTTTTTAGAAGAAATTGATCTAATTCCCACTAAAACATCAACTCCCCCACTGTGTTGTAATTTACGGATGAAGGTGGAAAAATGCAAAAATATAAAGTTCGGTTGGATGTGGCGATGCTCAAAAAAAAGCTCTAAAAAAAGGTGACAAAAATTGTAGGAATACAATTAACCCATCTATCGGCACATTTTTCCCTGGGCCTCAATGTCGGCTAGAGATTCGCGAGGTTCTTGCGATAATTATCTCTTTTGTCATTAAAATGCCTGTGAACACGGACGGTTTTTCAGGTAAATTAATTAAATCCTAAGTTAGAACTTTATGTTTTTTTTTAAATATTGTTGTAAATCATTTTTTTAAAATTAGCATTTAATTGCTTGGCGCCATCATGACAATAAAAATGAACTAAACAAATCTACTATAATAGATTACTTTAACTATTGTCGTGAAATAGGCGAAATTATATCGTCTCACGTTGATGTTAACATTGGCGGCAAAGAAAAAACTGTACAAATCGACGAAACTTTTCTGACGAAAAGGAAATACCACAGAGGCTGTATTACTGAACAAATGACAATCGTGGTATTGGGGTTCTTTAAAGCAAACTCCAAATGTAAGGAAGATTTGTGGCGACAGGGCGCGCCAGTATATAGGTGTTGAAAAAATATTCTCTAGTTCTACAACACATGAAAATTACGAACCACAGCAAAGGCGAATATGTTAACAAGACCGATGCAACCAACACAATTAATGATCTGGAGAATGAGAACAAGCTTGTGAAAAAAACAATTTTATGCCGAAAAACAACAGACCACCTTCATCAATATATGGCACTTTTTTTTATCGAAAATACTGCCTTGAAAAAAAATATAAGGACGACTTGGGCTCCCAAATTATGGAATTTTTGCTGGACGTAAAAAAAGTAGACCCATGTTTTATCGATGGTAAAGAAAGTGTAGGTTTGCAATTAAAGGACTTCGACCTTCCCACCGTTCACAGTGATCACTTAGAAGGTATTTTACCGACAAAAAAACCTCGGCTCCTCACCATCAATGACGAACTCAACGAACTCAACAGTAACACCAGTACGGACGATGATTTTATTGACGAGACTTACATACCTTTTTAATATGTACATTAACAATCGGCTTGACTATTTTTAACTAACTACTTACTTACTGACAAACTGACTGACTGAGACGCGGAATGTAATGCAATCCTACCTCCTCGTGGTGCATTCTGGGTAACGTTAAATGATTTGCAATACTTTACTTACAAAGATGATAGGTTCATCAACATTAATCCTCAAAGATCACCGTAAATACTAAAAAACAAAAATTTCATAAAAAAGTAGTTTTGATAATTTTCAATTTTCTGAAAAACTAGAGGACATAAATCCATTCCCTTGTTTTGTATGCGATTCAAAGTTGATATAGGCATTGACCACAGGAATCCAATTTAGCACTTCATTTCTTAATCAATACAAATTGATATTGTATTGATACAAATAATATAGCTGGAACTTAGGGTTGAAGAATAGGTTTCTGATTTTCGAAACTGGTACAGTACTTTATTGTAAGTGTTGCCGTTGTTTTTTTAATAATTTTTTTCCATTTTTAGTCATTTTTTAATAAAATTGCCCCTTCTAACTCTCCCATAGTAAAAACTGCTTTTTTTTTACCCCTCTATAAAAAAATCGTTATCAATTTTTGGCGCCAAAGTTATCGTACTCTCCCCGGAATTTCGGATACTGATATCTTAACTAAAGACCAATAAGACTGAAACTGAAACTGATGAAATTCTCAGCAAAATATCGAAAAAGTTTATATGGTACAGAACATACATATGCACATCAATTCATTCGCAAAATATGGTCGGGTGTAAGTATGCCCAGTTAATGGAACCTCAGTATTCTTAGCCTGATTCTCAATGAGAAAGATCCTATCTCTTAGTATAATAAGCGGTTGAAACCGTTTAACAATAACGTGAAGTAAGCCCGCCATCTTTCCGTTTCTATTTCTGAAAATGGAAATAATTCCGTTCTTGGAAAAGGAAGAACTAATACCCACTCACCAATTCGAATTCAGAACTAAGCGCAGTACAATTGAACTGGTTCATAGTAGCTGGGGCAGTCGTTCATAGACCTCCGTGAGGAATAAACGTGTGTTTCGACTTTTGCCAGAATGAAAAATATAGTGATTTCATACTAAAGACAATTGGTTGCAGTTTTGCTAATTCAGGCTGTAATCAAGCGGTTAGCGGCGTCGACCGTCAAATTGTGAAACCGCGGGTTCGAGCCCAGTCTAAGTTTTGGGACTTTTTTTTTTTTTTGTTTTTGCATTTCTTAAATTCTGAGAATAGTACATAGTGTTATCAGAAAAAAAAACAGTCACGTGATGGATGGTGGAGAGCGCTCCGCTCTTCCCATAACGAGAATGGAAAAAGGCAAGCACAGTGTTGCCGGTGCCGTGGCGAAAGCCATTAAAAGGAGGAGGAGTCTGAAAACGCCTCCTAACCTAACAAAAAAGAAAATAAATGCCGTTTTAACGGCTGATGAGGTCCATTATGAGGGGGGCAATAACAACTTTGCCTCTCTAGCGGCATCCGAATCGGACGATGAGGATGAAATGATAAAAGATATCAGCTGCAGCATTGAAAAGCTGAAAGAAAAAATGCTTGCCGTTAAGCAGAAACAAACTGCGCACAGGCAGAGGGAGCAATTAAAGGTAGAAAGCTCCCAACAAAATAAGCAACAAGAGCGGAAACAACAACTGCAGCAACAACAAAACCAGCAGCAGCAGAAACAACAACTGCAGCAGAAAAAACAGCAGCAGCAGAAACAGCAACAGCCGCAAAAACAACAACACCAACAGCTGAAACCACAGCAGCTGAAAAAACAGCAGCAGCAGCACCAACAACAACAACAACAACATCAGCAGCAGAAGAAGAAGGGGAAGGTGCCTCCTATCAACACCTATAAATTAGAGGTAAATGGAACCAAGGACCTGTGTAAGTTGGTCATTGGTAATAATTTCAATATTAAGCGATTGGGGAACGATCGCCATGCCATCCACTGTAACACAGTGGAGGGCTACGCAAAAGTGAAAGAACTCCTAAAAAAAACGACGACGGAGCACTACTCATACACACCGAAGTGTGAAAAGCGGCAATCGATGCTGCTGAAGGGGTTGGAACCGTCTTCTGATCCTGAGGAGATCCTGGCACTGCTCAAAGAGAAGGAGTGCGAAGGACTCAAGTTTGTAGGGGTAAAGCCATTTACCACAGCTAGAGCCAGGCGGGAGAAACGGAGTCTGCCGTTCTTCCTGGTGCAGCTCAGTCCCGAAAGCCGTCTGGATAGTCTAAGGAGTATCAATGTCCTAGACTACCAGGTAGTTCACTGGGAAAAATTAAAACGGAGCGAAGGCGTTATACAATGCGTTCGCTGCCAGAGGTTCGGGCACGCCGCGTCGAACTGCCAAATGCAGCCTCGATGCGTGAAGTGCGCTAAGAACCACAGTTCCGAAGAATGTCCTCTGGGTGTTGACGGAGCATCCGATAGGTCGCAGCTCTCGTGCGTGTTATGTGGAAACGTGGGACATACCGCAAACTATCGGGGTTGTCCTAAGTTCGCTGACATTAAGAAAGCAAAACTGGCTCGGCAGCAGAAGGTGGAGGTCAAACGTTCACCTGTCAGGTTTCAAACACCAGCCGTCACGCCCCAAATTTCCTACGCCCAAATGGCGTCTGGTAGGGGGGCAACGGTACAGCAAGCGACTGTTGCTTCTCCAGCGCCAACGCCGAGAACAACGGAAGCTGCACCCAACATGCTAGCCATCTTGCTCGCAATCCAAGGGCAGATGGCTCAGCTGCAAAAGCAGGTTCAAGAACAGGCCAAGCGGGTGGACCAGATCTACGCGTTGCTGCCGGCCCTAACGCAACACATGCCGTAATGGGTACGCACATGGTGGAGCAAACTTTGAAGGTCCTTGCGGTGAATGTGAATTCACTGATTAGGATCGAGCGAAGAGCCGCGATGTTTAAATTGCTACAAGACCAAACTCCTGATGTGCTTTTCGCTAGCGAAACCAAGCTAACCGATAAGCACAAACTGGAGTACAATAATTATATTGTTAGAAGAAGAAATCGGCCCAGATCTAAACGTGGAGGCGGTGTCGCGATCTTCATTAAAGAAGGCATAAAATTTCACAGAGTGTACAAGGGCGTGTTGCGCAGGTTCCGGGTGTTGGAGGCAGTCGTCGTTTACATCCCGCTCCGCAGTGGAAAGCGGCTGTACTTGGCCTCTGTTTACGCGCCTGAGGCTTCATAATCCACCCTATTCATTACAGAGCTCGACACGCTTTTTCGACTTCTGAGGCTGGAATCGGGGGAGAATTATTTTATAACCGGCGGGGATTTCAACGCTAGACACAGAGACCCCACACTACTCGATTGGTGGGGTCAGCACGATGTCATGTACAGACTCGGTCTTAAAGCGACGGATAACCCGTCGTTTCCCAGAGGCGGGTCTTATTTGGATCTACTGCTATATGACGAAACTATACGACTGACAGGTACGAATTTACAAACGCTAAACTGTCTGCGCACATTCGTGTATGACAGCGACCATGGGAATACCGATGGTATTCCCAACATCGTGCTTCAACATCTTCCTCTAGAAGCGGTGGACATTTACACCACCCTGTTTAATAATGCAATGAATAATGCACATTATCCAGCGCATTGGAAAACGGCGGTGGTTCAACCAATCCCCATAAAGGGAAAGGATATATCCAATCCGACGAATCTCCGGTCGATAAGTCTCCTTCCGAATATCAGTAAGGTTTTTGAAAAGGTAATCAATAGAGCTCTGTCTAGGTGGGTTGAGGACAAACATATAGTTCCGGATAATCAATTCGGTATTAAGGCGGGACTTGGAGAAGGCCTTCGACACCGTATGGTTAGAGGGTCTTTTCTATAAGCTGACTAGGCTGGGAATCAGCAAACCACTCTTGTACATTCTTTATAATATGCTAACCAACAGACAGTTCATCGTGAAAAATGGCGATGTGACTTCTGTTGGAATATTTCAAATTAAAAATGGTCTTCAGCAAGGCGCGGTCAATTCGCCGATCCTTTTCAACATTTTTACAAGCGACTTGATAGGTTCACTTTCCCATACTATTACGTACGTAGACGATTTGGTAGCGTACAGAACAGGTCCAAAAATCGAGGTCATTAATACTCTCTTGCAGCGTGACTTCGATAAGATAAGACGATTTTGCGATGACTGGAAGTTGAAAATCAACTTTCAGAAGTCGGAAACCATTCTCTTTAGGACGCCGTTGTCTGGAGCCTCTAGGGATACCGGAAAAAATTGGCGAAAGTTCTCTATCGTTTGACAACACGGACAACCTCTTTTTTTTTTATAATTTACGCGCGCCTAAGGGGTTGATACCCTTTTACTGTTGTCAGGGCGCGGGCGGAAAGATAGAAGGGGGAGAAAGGAAAATTGTTTTTGTAGTGGTTTGAAACTCAGGTGTGTTTGGTTTCTATCTTTGCTCTCCAGGGGTGGGAGGAGTCCGAATAGGACGGAGAGTTTTTCTTCACTCAGAGTGATTCGAGATATAATTCCCAGTATTTTTTTCATTGCTTGAAACTCTTATAACAGCCAAATCTACGTGTCAGTGTTATGCCTTCAGACGCAGAATTTTTTTGTCTGAGTTCCAATTATACAATGAAAAACTGATTTTGCCATGGGCAGGACTTCTTGCCTGTCGAAATGTAGTCAGATACCTTGGAATCTGGCTAGATTAGTTTCTGTATTTTGGCAAAAATGTAGATGCTGCTCTGGCCAGAGCTAAAGGTGCTTTGAGAGGGCTTGTCTTAGGGCTTGTCTTCGCTTGTATAGAACACCAGAGTCGGAGTACAAGAAATATTATCCTAATGAGGTCCTTTACAATAGGGCGAACCTAATACGAGTGGACAACTTCGTAATTAAGCTGACTCGAATGCACATTGCAAGAGCAATGACCTCGACGAATAACCTGATATCTGGGGCTTACTACCCCAATTACCTTTACCACGAGAGTGTGCGCTCTGACGGCTTCGTTCCACCGGAAGCATTCCTCTACCTAGATCAGATAGGGTTGATCCAGGATAGATCAGCGGTGCCGTTAATCTTCCATGTCGCTCGGACAGCTGGGGACAGGCGACTCAACTACAACAGAGACGTCGCACACGGCAGTGTGGATCGCCTCAGGTTCAGTAGGGCGGTGGGGAATCGCGATAAGAGGGATGTCGTTCGGCAGCACCAGCATTTCTGGTGGTTGAATGATGGGGAAGATGTTTCGTCGTCGTTTCCGTCAATTACGGACCAGCTTCACTAATGAGGCAGAGCTGACCAATTTATTTGCTCTGTAAATAGCGGTGGCCAGCTTACATAGGTTTAGGTTAGCATTTAAGAAACATATACATATATCAGTGTATACAAAGGTGTATACAAAGGTTTATACTGATATATGTATATGATTGTGTATAATGTCTATGTGTGTTTATGTGTGTATTGTGCATTTAGGTTAGGTAGGCTAAGGTTTATTTTAAGTTAGATACTAAGTTTTTATAAAAAATAAATGTCCATATGCTAAGTTTTTGTAAACAAATTTTTTCTTAGCCTTAAGTATAGAAAATAAGTATTTATAAATAAAATGTAAATGCAGTCGAAAGACATACGAGTAGATATAAGTATTCAGAGTTGCTTAGAGTGCCTGTGTGGGGCCAGTAAGTTAGTATAAGATTGTTAAGTAATTGTAAGCTAGCGTTTAAGCAGTTTTTGTTAGAATGTAAGAGTTAGTATTAAGAAAATAAAATGCATTAAAACTGAAAACTGATAGTAGCTGGGGCTATTTTTCTTGCACGAGCGCTGGACAAAGTTTAGCACCATGGGCTCATCCATAAATTAAATAAGCTCTTACCACAGGATTTTCACAAAATCTTAAAATCATACCTGCTAAATCGCCACTTCAGGATATCAATCACACTTAAAGCACATTGCATAAGAGCGGGTGTCCCCCGAGGAAGTACCCTTGGTCCACTCCTATACATATTATATACATCAAATCTCCCGACGGACAACAGCTTTACCATCTCTACCTTCGCATCTCTACCGCGATACTAAGCACCCACAGCGAAACCAAATCAGATTGCCATTAACTCAACAAATATATAAAGTGACTCGAATTCTAGTTAAAGACTTGGAGAATTAAAGTGAACAAGATGATAAGAGCACATATCCCTTTTTCCCTCAGGGAAGAGGACTGCCCACTAAAGTAAAGAAGTGAGGTACCTCGGTATCCACATCAACAGACGCCTTACTTGGAGAAAACACACTAAGTCTAAACGTAACCAAGTAAACTCAAATTCCACAATCTGCATTGAATGCTCAACATACACTCCACCACCTTCTCTACAAAGCGATTAGCAAGCCAATATTGACCTATGGCATACAGCTCTCGTTCGCAGTCCAGAATATTAAGATCAATCCTGGGTGCACCATGGTACTTCAGAAACTCTCTACCATTCGACCACACCCAATCTGTAGCTCTAGCTATAGGGTGACCAGATAAGAACGATAGGAAAAAAAATTTAAATAAAACAACAACGGTGTGAGATATAAAATTGATTCTGGCTTTATTTTGAAGCTACATTCATACCATTATGTGTGGAATAGCACACCATTTAAATGGGCGCCTCAGTTTTGCTGGCAGTACTTCAAACGGCTGGTCCAATTTTTGATGGCTCGGTACATTATGTGCGGCGTTATTCCGGCAATAGCGTGTCGAATGCTGGCTTCGAGCTCGTCCAAAGTGGTTGGCGTGTTAGCGTAGACTAAGAACATGACGTAGCCCCAGAAAAAACAATTGAGCACTGCCAAATCGAATGATCGCGTCAACCAATTGATGAACGCTCGCCGTGAGATGACCCAGTCGCCAAATTTCTTCTTCACAACTTCAAGCGTAGCGTCGCTTATATGGCATGTAGCGCCGTCTTGTTGGAAGCGCAGCTCGAATATGGTATATCAATGTTGTCGAGCTCTAACCACAGAAAGTCGGTTAACATCTCTCTATACCGGAGACCATTGATGGTAATGATGTCTCCTTCCACATTTCGAAAAAAATAAGGCCCGATGATGCCGCCATGCTATAAGCCGCACTAAACAGTCAACCTTTGTGGATGCATTGATGTTTGGTCGAACACTTATAGATTGTGTTCGCTCCAATAACGCCTATTTTGCTTGTTGGCATAGTTGCTGAGCAAAAAGTGGGCAAAAAGTGGACATGGCCAAAACAAGGATCTCCGGCCAACATTTCCAGCGTCCAATTAGCGAACTCACGGCATTGTTAATGGTCGTTCGGCTTCAATTCTTGCGTCAGCACAATCTTATACGGATCTAGGCAGAAATTCAACCACAAAATAAGCCGCTGCCCAATTCAGCTGATCGGCGCCGAATCGACATTTCTTCTTCTTCGATACTGGCCGCTACGGCGGCTATGTTTTCTTCATTTTGCACCAATCTCTATTTAGTTGGCGGCTTAAGATCCAGAAGAACGTATTCACGCTCAAACTTTTCCACTGTGCGAAGAATTGCCTGCCCACTGAAGCCACGATGACGACAGTCCTCACTACGAAATTCACGTTGCGTATTTACAACTAAGCCGGAATTTCGATAATATTTTTTAATAATTTCCGCACGTTTACGTAAAACGACGCATGATGAAATGGCAAACCTTACTGAATATTTTGACAGCTGGATGTTATTGGTAACTTTGAGAGCTGCTGAAAAATAGCAATCGGAAAAACTATTATTGTTATCTGGTCGCCCTATATTTTACATTGTACTCAACTTAGGCTTACGATTATATTATATATATGCATTGTTAGCTCCTAATTTGGAAGATCCAATATCTAAATAAATACATATGTATAAAAAAATAAAAATTTACCACACTATGTGCTGTAGCATTCACGATGGCGTTGGTAGAGGCAAATTGTGTGGCGTTGCGGAGCCAGTCTAGTCGCTGTCCTACAACTTTTGATACGAGTAGCATCTATATCTTAATGTAGTTTCTGAAGTCAAAATTGATAAATATTATGAAGTGAAGCCTCAAAGTCGATAAATTCACGGTCTCCATTTTTCAGCCTAGAAGTAATAATACTTAATACGTACTGGCTACTTGATATTTTTTTTAGCCTTTTTATAGATAAGCTATATGTATATACAGTCCAAGCATATGTAAATAATTTTGTTTGTATAAAGTCGACCATCTCGTTCCGCGTTTATTTAGTCTTCGGTATGGAGAGGTCAACGTGTTCCTATATTAGCCATTTATTCTTTATAGTGATGATCTCATAGCATCTTTTCGCTATTGTCTCTACAAATTGAACCATATGTATCTGTACCGAGTGTATACTAGATCCAATTGATTGGGGAATTGAAGCCAACAAAAGATACACGGTGCTGTAACTTTGTTGGTCTACTTTCAGCATAAGCAAACAAAATTGTGGTATTTGGCACTACAAATGGTTATCCGGAAGCGAATTCAGGCTTCTCCCAAAATGTGCCGATGCAATCATTGGAGATGTTGTCAAACATCGTATTAAAATATTTTCAGCACAAATTGGAATGTATTAATCTGGCTTCAAATACACTTAGATTATACATATATTTTCTGCAAAGGCAGTGGCGCTTTCTCAAGTTGATTTTGTTTCTTTCGAGATTATGTGAAGCAAAAGTTTCATGCTCGTCAAAACAACCAAAGAAGTTTGGCTGAAGTTAACAGATGAAGATCTAGTGAATTTTTTATTTTAATTTTAGAGCCATTTACACATGCGTGACTTTCACAACCATTTGGGGGTTGCCGTGGTGTAGTGGTACTACCAATCGCTTCTCAATCGGAGGGTCAAGGTTCGTATTCTACCCATTTGTGTAATTGGAGCTCAGACAGAAAAATTCTGCGTGTGAAGGCATAACACTGACATGTACGATTAGATTTGGCTGTTGTAGAATTTCAAGCACAAAAAACAATGTGAATTATAACCTTTGAATCACTCTGAGTGAAGAAAAAACTCTCCGTCCTATTCGGACTCCCACCCCTGAGCTGTGAGCTAATATTGAAACCAAATACACCTGAGTTTCAAACCACTACAAAACAATTTTCCTTTCTCCTCCTTCTACCTTTCTGCCCGCGCCGTGGTAACAATAAAAAGATATCTAACCCCTTAGGCGCGCGTAAATTATAAAAATATTAGAAAATTAGAAAAACAAATCTTGTCCTGTTCTTGTCTGTCTAGAATAGTCTGTTTTGATTTAATCCTGAGAATCTCCATATAGAATATATAATATACGTAAATGCAAATTAATTGCAGTTTAAATTTGAAATGTTCAAAAGAGTTGAATAGTTGAGAAAACATTTTTCTATAAGCTGCCAACTTAAGAAATTTCCATACCTTGGAAGCGCGAATCTTGATCTTAATCTTGATCTTGCGGTTGTGCTTTTTGATGTTGAACATAACACAGAAAATCAAAGTTTCACACATGGAGGCATCCATTATACATATGTATATCTTTTATTTCCTCGTCGTCTCCTCCTGATTCTGCAGTGTTTTTGATTTCATTGACGCCAATTCGCTAGTACTAGCTAAGACGATTTAATAATTCCGCTTTAATAGTTTTACACATTGTGACCTTGTCTTTGCTAGACGAAGTGATTGAGAACCATCGCTATCAACTTGCTGTCATCGTATAACACACACCAACACACACTCAACTCACATAAGCCTTATGTTAGCATTTTCTAAGAACCTAGTGTAAAACCTGTGTCACACTTGTCAGTCTTTGGATTTGCAGAAAATCCAGATTAGCATCTTTTCGCCAGTTGAGAGTTGTCAAAAGTTGGATGGTGAGTGGAAGACTGAGAGGAAAAGATCTTGCTTAAATGTTCGCGCTTCGTTAAGTTCGAGCGGTGGCAGTCATAAAACACAGCCAAGGGAGAACAGTGTAACAGTTATTTATATGGGCAATTAACGGTAAGTGGGTGATAGAAATAATGACAGAGAATTGGCGTTGTTTCCGGGTATTAAAATATAGGATGAAAGTAGTTGCTTTTCTTTGGACGGTCATGTTTTGGGTTTTAGCAAATGAGTGGGTAATTAATTTTACAGATTTGCTTTAAGTCTTTTTCATGCAACTACATCAAAAGTTAAGTGACTCGTTCCGTTAGATAATTTTGTATATCGTATTGTTTTATCGTTGTTCAATAAAACAAATAAGATTGAAGTTATATGTAAATGACTGGATCACTTTGAAGGTAAGTAGTTTGAAGAATTTTGGGTTCAAAAAATCTACGAGTGATTGCTGAAAAAAAGGCATCCCCGACTTGGGCTAGAGGCATCAACGAACAATTCTTCTTGGAAAATACGACTGGCCAGGCAATAACAGTTAATGGTGCTCACTATCGCGACATGATAATCCAGTTTTTTGTATCTAAATTGCAAAATATATACATATGTGGACGCCCAAGAAACAATTAAATTATTGCATGAGTCATTTCCTGGTAATCAGAGTTGGCCGCTCAGATCATGTGATTTAACGCCGTTGGACTTTTTTCCTTCGATTTTTTTTTTAAGTCTAAAATGTATATCGACAGGCTGCCTATACTATATACTATATTATGAATAAATAAAAAATGTACAATTTTTAACTAAAACGATTTTTATCACGTTTTATTATAAGGTGACAAAATCATTCATGTTCCAATCTATTACATAAATATAAAATGAATTAATTCCAATTCCAATGTTTTTGGATCGACTTCATCTTTCAATGCTGCAGCTTCTACGACAACAAAATTCAACAGTTCGTCAAGTTACTACAGTTAATAATAATAAATAGAATCCTGGAACAATAATGCTTCTCTTACTGTGTATTAATCTGTTTACAAAGAATGCCTTATAACACAGATGCTAGAGTGAATCATACTCAGACATGATGTTACTCTTAATTGTCTTGTATTACGAGTAGAGATGCCACGAATAGTGAATTTGCCGAATAACGAATACCGAATATTCGGCTAGCTCATCGGCCGAAAAGCCGAATATTCGGCGACACTTAGTCGATTTCTCGGGTAACATGTTTCAACCTGCATCATAATAATGTGTTCGCCAACTACGTAGTGGACGTGTTTATATCATTTGAGTGTAGCTCGTGTCACAACAGGCATTATTAGTTGATTGTGGCATCGAATTGTGTTACTAAAAGTGTACTATCAAGTGTCTTGGAGAATATCATTGTTTTACTGTTAAAAAGTTTTAAAAAATGTCATCGTTTCATCAAAAATCACCTATTTGGAAATTTTATGAAATTTGTAGTGAAGACAATAAACTAGCAGTCTGTTTGTTGTGTAATAGGAAGATCTCGCGTGGTGGAAAAGGAAAAACAGCAAGTAAGTAAATTATTACACACATAGTGAAATTGGGTGATGTGAGTGATTTAATACAGTACAGACGTAGTAGATGCTGTGGTTTTGTCAGAAAATTGCATGTTTAAACTGGTGATGTTTTCACGGTTCTATTTTCTGCAGTTAGTTAATTAGTATTCCCTTTTTTGTTTCCAGCTACAACTTCTTTGAAAAACCATATTCAAAACAAACATGCTGAGCAATACGCTACCGTAACTAGAGCTCCGTCGGTAAGCGGAAGTAAAAACGAAAAAACTCCCACTTCTACCATTTCCAAAATACTGGCAGTGCCAAGCACATCAAAAACGAAACAGTTAAAGTTAACTATAAAAGAGACAACTGAAAGGAAATTGCTGTGGGATATCAATGATCCGAAAGCAATTGAATATCATTATTTAATTGGTGAAATGATTGCTTTAGATAATGAACCGTTATCAATTGTTGAACATGTCGGCTTTAACAGGCTTATGAAAAAGGCAGTACCAAAATACAAAATACCTGGTCGCACTTACATGACCGAGAAGATTATTCCTGATATATACAACAGAATTTGTTCTAAAATTGAAGCAAGTATTTCACAAGCAATAGCAGTATCTGTGACATCTGATATGTGGACTTGTCAGCACAACAACCAAAGTTTATTAAGTTTCACGGCCCATTGGATATCTCCAAATTTTATTCCTGAACATGGGGTTTTAGCGATGAAGCCATTTTCTAATTCACATAGTGGTACCAATATCGCAAAAGAACTCAATGCTATTGCAGAAAGATGGAATATTTCACATAGCAAGATTCATTTTGTTGTTCATGACAGTGGAGCCAATATGATAAAAGGCGTACGAGACGCAGAATATGATTCTGCCAAGTGTTTTATTCATTCACTACAACGGGCTATCCAGGAATCATTAAAGTCTCAATTAGAAATTCCACAGATGGTAGCTGCTGCGAGGCGAATTGTTACCCATTTTAACCACTCAGGTATAGCACAACAAAAGCTAAAATACATTCATCAAGAACTTAATTTGCCAGACCATCAATTAGTTCAAGATGTAAACACACGTTGGAATTCAACATATTATTTAATGGAACGATTATTAGAACAAAAGCGAGCCATCTCTTTGTACATAACTGATCATGGTTCTCTAAACAATTTAACATCAACTCAATGGCAGCTAATGGAAGAATGTATTAAACTCCTCAAACCATTTGAAGAGATTACAAAAATAACCAGTTCGGGCATTTCCTGTATTTCTGAAGTGATTCCACATGTTGTAACGTTGTTGAAATACCTGGAGAAAGAAGAAACAGCAGAAAGATCACCAAATTTATTGAAAATGAGACTATCACTGCAAGCTGAAATTAAAGCTCGGTTCAATTTTAATGAAAATGACAAATATTTGATTGCAACTTTTCTTGACCCGCGTTTCAAAACTAGTTTCCTGGGATTAGTTCAAAAACAAAGAGCAAAACAAACGATTCTTTTAGAAGCTCTAAAAAAGAGTTGTGACGAGTCTAGTGGCACCGATGATGAATTATCTCCACTTCGAAAGAAAAGAAATGAAAATGAAAATGAAGAAACCATTGAGACACATGACAGTTTCTGGAATTGTTTTGAGGAAGTCGCTACAGAAAACATGCACAGAGATGAAGATGTGGAACAGAGAAGTTCAATTGCACATGAAATTGATTTTTACACAAAAACTGCTCGCATAGATAGGACGGACGACCCTTACAAATGGTGGTCAGCAAATTCAAAACAGTATCCAAGCTTAGGAGAATTTGCTAAGATTTACTTATCATCTCCAGGGAGCAGTGTATATAGTGAGCGGCTATTTTCAGAAGCCGGTATAATTTATGAGGAAAAGCGTAATCGTTTGTTATCAACAAACGCAGAAAAAATTGTATTCCTTCACCATAACTTAGAAAAATATGTCTTGTTTTGTGATGATTTTTTATTGTCCTTACTGTTTTTTTTTACTATTAGTAGTAGTATTTAGTAGTAAAATAAGTAGCCGAATAGGCCGAATACCGAACAGTGGCCGAATATTCGTGGCATCTCTAATTACGAGTATCAAGTTGCGTGTTCTGTTTGTTGGATAGAAGTTTTCCGTTTTTCGCAACGTAGTTTTTTTAAATCAAATTTGACTGATAATAAACATTATATTTGAGAACCGTAGGATATTGAATAGTTGTTTTACGTTTTTTCCAGATAAAATTTGAATTTTTTGATTTTTGGATGCTATATTTTTTTCTATCTTCCACGAACAATGCTTCCGTAATAGAACGAGGAGAGCAAAGTATAGAAGGTCCTTGCGATGCTCATAGCAAGGACTTTTTTCATCAAACCATTTCGGACCTCTAGTATTTGTTATCCTTATGCATTCCAATGCCATTGTCTCTCTTATATTTCTTTCTTGTGGACGTTCTCTGAAAATTATATTAAATACTTTGAAGTGAACTTTACAAACGTCAAAAAATTCATTAGTTGGTGCCCTCAGACTTCTAAATTCACTTCTTTGAGAATAATTTTTTGCAAAGATGAAAAATTCCGAAGGACATGTTATTTTTTCGTCAGTTTTTAAAAATAGTTTGGAACAATTTAAACATTTGTTCTTTAAAAGCATTTTAAAAGCAAGATATCCAGTAAAATATCGCATTGCTGTTGTTTCTAATGTGATTTTAGTTTCAATTTCCATATCACAAATGACCTTTTCGTACAGAGTTTCATCGCATACGATTTTCTTACGATCCTTAAGCAATGAAGAAGTTTTTGGAATATTAGCTTGAGTTGGGGATAAGTCTACGTTTAAAAATTCTACATCATCATCATTACAGTTACTGAAAGGAGAAAAATTAATAAGAGCTAACGAGGGAATTTTCGACATCAAAACATTAAATTCGTAAACAGACGGATTTTTGTTGTAACCACCTTTGATGCGAATAATAGAAAATACATTTTCTAATACGTGTTGATGAATTCTCTTTGTTAGTAAATAATCCACGTTCACATATAGGCCATTGCGTAATAAGACCCCGTTTATAGTTTGTTCCATTCCTTTTAAACAAACGTTTCTTGGAAGGTTAACTGATTTTTGTATATCTTTTAAGTAAGACAAAAATTATTTCAACTCATTATAAGCTGGATTCTCTAGCTGAACTCCCCGCCTTAAAACATTCTTGTCATAATGTGAACCACTATCCATGCAGTCAAATACATTGTTCACTTTTAGTATGAACTCTTTCGTTGCTACAGCTTTATTAGAGCTTTCTTTTAAGCAATTAAGTTCAAAAGCAGTTTGAATCGATGCCGCAGTTGTCCGGCTAAATATGTATTTGCTTTGCAAGGTGAACATACATTTTTTCGAAGGCATTCGGTGCTATATGACGACTTCTAAATTTTAAACATGTCTTAGCTACATTGTCAACTTCCAAATTGTATATTCCTCTGATAACATCAAAAGACATTTTACCATCTGGAGTTTGTAGATCTGATTTCAATAGAACATTACGAAGTGATTTTAACAAATGAGGGAAATCATAAAAACAAAATATTTTTTCATCATTAAAAATTATAAATGGGTTTTCTTCAGAAACACCTAACATTTTATAAGCTTTTCTGTTATTGGCCCCTTGGTCGCAAACAATAGCACATACCTTTAGACCAAGTTCTTGACAGATTTTCAAATTGTTTTTCATAATTTCGCTTAGGTTATCCCTGTCACAAAATAGTTTAAAACACTTTTCCAACTATCAAACAAGCCATTTAGCATGAAAACACATATTTCGTTAGCAAACAATCTACTTCTTTCTACACCAAGGTCTTCGAAACCATCTATTAAATCATTTTTGATATTATATGTTAGGTTTTTACGAATCCTAACTTCATCAAATATCAGGATAACACAACGTTCTCGCTGGTTTAATAAAGCGAACATTGACTTAAAATACGAATGAGCATTGTTTTCGTATCCTGGTTTTAATCCTTTTACAGGAGCCCATCTACAGAAAGAGGAAATGTGAGGAAGTTTAAAGCCAAGTCTATGTGATCTATAATAAATATTTTGGGAAAATTCTTTTTCGTGGCTGTTGTATTTTGTAGTCTTTGTTTTTGAATGGTCTGAAATATTGAGCCTTTCGATTTGATACGTTGTAGATATTTTATTTTTATTAAAATTTTTTTTATGGCAGTATGCGCTCTGTTTTTTTTATAATGTTTTATTTTTAAATTTCTTAATTTAAGTTTGTAACTTAACAATATTTTTTTTTAAAGTTGCATTTTTTTTCTCCTCTTTTGCAATCTTTCCAATAACTGATCGCACCTTGCACACGAAATGCTACAACTGCTCGACGTTCTTCTTCGTTTAGTTGAAGGAGACTTCAGATCTTCTAAATTCAAGTTTGAATCCAAATCAGAATTTAAATTTAAGGAAGGAACAGCATCCGCCTTAAGGTGTTTTTTTCCTACAAACTCGGGACAAAAATGATCTCCACAAACAAAGTATTTGCCTTCATTTTTAAAACCACATGCCTTCATCCACTCCAGATAATCTCATCCATTCCTATCGAAAAATAAACAGCAAAATAGTATATCGCTGAAAAAGTACCACTGACAAAATTTACTAAGAAAAATTGTTCAGTCACGTAAACAAGCATTCAAATCGGTCGAGAGTCGACGGCGAAGCGAATGTGGTAAAGCAACTACACAGCCAGCGAGCGCGCCGCCCTGACCGTGAACTGTGGTTGTTTTATGTATGAAGATAAGGGTTGAAAACAGAAACCACAGACACATCTGCACGGCGCGGCGCATGCCTGCTCGTCGGCTGTACACACAATACAACACATACGATCCCAAGAATTTACTTCGGTTTTATAATACATTTTGTACAAATTGTTCAGAACTTGAAGTTCGAAGTAAAAACAAGCAATTAAAAACTGGTTAGATTTTTTCCTTCGGTGTGCAAGATCTATGTAAACTATAGAATCTGTGCTTATTTATAGTCTTTCAAACTTAAGGCAAATTCTTTTCAAACACATAACTTAAGTACATAAAATGAAATAAACAAATCCTGGCAGCAGAATTTGTAATTAAACAAAATAAATACTTGGCGCCTAGTTATATGCTCAGAAATGTACATTTCATCAAAAATCAGTTCCGTTTTTCTTGCCTTTACTGTGGAAAGTCATAAAAAGCTTTTCATATCTGTTGTAAGAATAATTGTCTAACAGATGGCGCATTTCGAATGCTTACAGTGGGGTCGTTACCAGAAAAAGTTATAACATATCCAATAATTGTTAAAATTTGTTGTTTTGATATTAACATGACTCTTCACATTTCTTTCCTTTCTGATTACAAATTAGCAAAAGTACGACTTGTTTTATACTCATTAATATGTATAATGAACAGAAAAAGCATTTACTAATGATTAAGAAAGGAATCGTAGAATAGAATTCGAAGCTAATAGCAACAAATTCAATACAATCTCTCTCAACATCTGCTTCTCTGCTTCAATAAGGATGCTGTGAAAACAAAGGCTATTAAATGTATGGTGGCCTAGACAGTTGAATATAGTCAATACTCATTAATAAAATCAAGAAGTAGGTTTTGTAGATAGGATTACAAATTTTGCTTTGTGAAAAATATGATTACAATCTTTTATCAGTATCATACTCACTGCATCAAGTAGGGCATTTCACACAGCGCTTATCAGAAGAAATAAACACTTTTGTTTCATAGGGAGGATCGAAATTCTGGCTGGCGGATTAAGTGTACATTTTTATAATGATTTCTCCAGAAAAGATTCTTTAAATCAGAAAAGCTTTATAATGTAATAATAAAGGTAACCACAGTCAACATTACAGTTATGATGTCGTGAATGCATTACTGATTATTGACACTGGATGGGTCAATCTAAGAAAAAGATAGACTTTAGTAGAATATGTAACGCGCGACTTGGCATAATTATAGGTTCCATCGCGATATTACTCGTATTATAAACTCAAACGAGAGACAACTGAGATGCAACTGGGTATTGCAATATCCGATGTTGCTGCATTTTGAAGCCGACACGAACGTCACACTAAAATAGTAGTTTAAAACAAAAAACATTGTTGCTTTTAATTTAGTTTTTCAATTTGTAGAGGTTCATTCAAGAAGAGGTGTCCTTTTAAGCTTCGCTCTATTGGTGAACTATCAACATTCACCTATCACGGCGATGACTTTTAATAAACAAACACTAGGAGGTTATTAAATATAGATCGATACATACTCGCAAAAAGCGTTTAAAGATTGAAATTTCACTAAAAAAAAAAGACGAGGAAAATATCGAGGAAACGTTTCGTAAAGTTCGTACTGCGTTTGGTCATCATCCGCAACCACTTCGCACCGAATTTTGCATAAACAACTTGGCCTATATGCTTATAAGATCCCGATGACACAAGAGTTGAAGGCAGCAGACCAAGCATGATGCCGTAATTTCGCTGATTGGGTGCTGGAAATGAATGAACAAGATCATGATTTTTTACACAAAGAAATTACACATTTCCATCGGTCTGGGTACGTAAACAAACAAAACTGTTGGTTTTTTGCCAGCCGCAGAATGGCAGAATGTTAAAATATTGTTATAAACTCTTATTGTGAATAGCGCCATCTAAAAACGAAAAACAGAAGACTCATCCAATGGAAGGTTTTTGACAACTTATATCGATATTTCTGGAAATATGGATAGCTGACTAGTTGAAAAATTTATCGAGAAATGGCAGGGAGTATAGATACCGCGTCGAACAAAGGTGAAATCAGGTCTAGAGTTGCATTTTAAAAGCGAATTAGAGCAGTTATAAAGTGGCTGAAGTGAAGTAAAGTAGTTGATAAAAGTGGTAAATAGTTGGTTTAAATTAGTTTGAATTATAAATTGTTGTTGTATTGCGATTGTAAATAAAGCGATTGTGTTAAAATAAACTAAGTTCTAACTTTTATGTTTTATACCCACATAAGTATTTTACAATATAAACCCACAAATTAGCCGCAATCCTGCTCGTTAAAGAAATACCTTGGATTTTCCCCGCGGCCACTTGACTGATATTATATTTTATGGAAAATGTAAAAGACGAAAGAAAGTATTCAGGAACGCATAGGAACTTGAAAATGTCTTTAAAAGTTAGTTTCCCACAAAATTATGAGGAAATCATAGCGGGAAATGATTTAAAACAGATCAGGTTATTATATAAAAATTGCAGGGGTTTTCGGGGGATTATTTTCCAATTGTCATAAAATGTACAAAATCAATTTGATGTTGAAACCGTTATTGAATTTGGTATTTGACAGGGCTGCGAAAGAATGCAATCACTGCGGAATGCATTCATTGAAGTCCCCTTAAGAATTCACATGGATTTGTTTCAATTCAATGACTTCAATAATGACTTCAATTTAAACAAAATAAATCACCATTCATTCTGAAGTCATGATTTAGCAATCATTTTTTGCATTCATAATTTTGAAGTCAAAATGAATGCAATCATTTTGAATGCTCTCCATTCACTGAAGTCACCTTGAAGTCACAAACATTCTTTGCATTCACTTGAAGTCAGTGAAGTCTTTGAAATCATCTGAAGTCATTGAAGTCATCTGAAGTCGTTGAAGTCAGTGAAGTCTTTGAGGTGTTTGAAGTTTGAATATTATATGAAAACAATCCATTTTATCAATTTCATTTTATAAAAATAATATTAATTAATTATAAAAACAGAAATACAAGTAAAAGATATAGAATAGATAAGAGTTAAAACGATTAATATAAATAATTTTTTATCAAAATGTGATTTCTACCTGGGAAAGAGTTTAATGTCTATCATATCGGTTAATGTTTTCAATTGCATTCAAGAATAAGTAGGTACTGCTAGACTAACAGTGTTACTAATACTGTTTAATTGCATTTTGAAGTCTAAATCAAATATACATATGTATTGATTTAAATTATTTATGTTTGAACTATATTATGTATTGCTTTTAGGTTGTGCATAAATTCTTTTTGTAATTTATGTAGTCGTTGTTCATTAGTCATTATTTTAATTTATTTATTCTTCTGGTAGGCGACAGTAAAAAACAAATTCAATATCGTGAATCACTTCAAAGACTTTAACGACTTCAAGGACTTCAGATGACTTCAATGACTTCAGACGACTTTAAAGACTTCACTGACTTCAAGTGAATGCAATGAATGTTAGTGACTTCAGTGAATGGAGAGCATTCAAAATGATTTCATTTATTTTGACTTCAAAATTATGAATGCAAAAAATGATTGCTAAATCATAACTTCAGAAGGAATGGTGATTTATTTTGTTTAAATTGAAGTCATTATTGAAGTCATTGAATTGAAACAAATCCACCTGGAGTCAAATGAGTTAAATGATAAAATGATTGTATTCCTTTACAGCTCTGGTATTTGGGATATATTGCTTATTCAGTTTGCAAATTCATTGTAAACACTTTTAACTGAATCAAGAACCGTTTTGAACCGGATAGGAGATGAAAAATGGGCTCCTTATAATAACATTAAACGTCGCTATCAATGGCTTATTCCAGAACGCCAGTACAACATCCAGGGATTGACTTCACCCACTTAAGTTGTTACTGTCTGTATGGAGGGATTTGAGCTGTTGCCTCATAATCAAACTATCACCGCAGAAGTCTACTGCCAACGGCTGTGCACATTAAAGTCGGCACTAGATCAGAAACGGCCAGGTCTGTTTAATCGAAGGGGTATTCTATTCCATCAGGATAACGCGCACCCTCAAACAACTGGAACCACCTGCACGCAGTTACTCGGGTTCGGTTGAGAAAAAATGGTACAACCGTCATACTCTCCATATTTAACACCTTCAGATTTTAACTCGTTCCGAGGTCTGCAAAACTTCATTGATGCGAAAAAGATTGGTTTTCGGGATGATGTTCAAGAGGCTCTTGGGGTATTTTTTTCGCCAAAGCCAAACAGTTTTTTTAATGGCAGCATCAAGAAGTTGCCTGAGAGGAGGGTAGAAGTGTTGTATAATGCATTTGATGCAAATTAATTAACATTAAATATACATTCAAAAATCGCACAATACTTAATTTACAACCTGTACATATCGTACATATATTTTTGTATACAAGACTATCTTACGTATTTTACTTCTTATTTTAACTACAGTATAGCAGAAGAAACGCATTTTAAATTCTGCGATGTGAACTCATAAGCTATGGGTTTTGGATCAGGGTGCTGATCGATAATTACGCTATTATCTAGAACAGAAATAACACTTATATATAGCTGGAATGGTTTGGAAGTACAGCCTCCAGGAAACGTAACCATATTTCTCTTAGTAATAAGGAGCGGAAGCCTGCTTTACGAAAAGTCTACTTGACAATTAGTCTCACTAACAACCAAATTAGCCACGGGCTGGTCGATGAAAAATAGCGGTCTAATGTTAACTCCGATCATTTTGGACACCACTTAATTCAAAGTCCTTCTAACTTACCAAAAAATGAAATTTTCCACGTTGGACCATCCTAGAGCCTAGTACATGAGCACAGAACTCTGGTATGTCTCTACCTTCCACAAGTGCCAACGAGCAGTGGATTCAATGCTGTATAACTGCTAAGGCACAAACCGACTCGGCCAGAAACAGGTGACAGATGAGACACATAAGAAAACATTAGTGAAACATCTTTTCCTGATATGAGCAGAAGTTAGCACAGCAAATAAGAGGCTGAACAACAATTCAAATCTTAGGAGAACCACGTAGGTATATCCATATTAAATATCGTGTATAGAGAGCGACCCAGTGTGCTCTGTCAATGTTTTTTTATAGACCAAATTTTCGCGTTTAGGCAAATAACGCAGCCATGTAACACTGCTTTGCGATCAAAAAGCTCCCCCGTAACTATTCCAAACATGCAATCGGTTTTGGCAGGAAGAGTAATTATGAAATTTATTCTATTATTATATGGCAAGACAGTGTGTGCAGTAGGTGTTGAAACGGAAATCATTAACTTTAATATCCGTTCAAGTGTTAAGGTGTGCTCATTGTTAGTCACACCCAAAATTCTTTTGTATGGACGTGTAGGTTGATTGAGGAAAAATTAAAGATAGCAGAGAAATTAAGCATAAGGTAAGATATATACATGCTGCCGTTAATTGAATCCCTTACTTGAAAGACCACGATAATGCTCTACAAAACCGTGATAAGCTATGGTACTGAGTGCTAAAAAGCATGCAGGAATAAGGGGCTAATATTGGTAGCCTTCGAAAGAAAGACAAATTTATATGGAAGGGCTATCGCGAACATTCGTGTCCATGTGAATATTGAAATAGGGCAACTTCTACCTCAAACGTTATGGAATACAGAAATCACAGTAGATTAATTTAGCGGGTCTAGGGACCGTTTGGTTAATAAGTCTACATCGTGCTCTTATTGTACCACAAAATGTCAAAAGATTTTCATCTGTATGTGTTAAAGGGCCCTCGTCCAATTATCAAGGCTTCCCCCATCAATGACTTGTATAATAATAATAAACGGGGGCGGAGCAAAGTACTGGTCTTATAGTAAACATCTTCAGATGACGCTACCGAAGGTTGCTACGATTTGATCAGTCATAAGTTCCCGGTCATAGGTCTTGTTGTCGGTTGGACCATGGGTAGTCTCTACCAGGACTTAAATCACAGTACCATGGAAGTCAACCTCCCTTGTGGAAGCGTCATGGTGGCTGTGGTTTAAACCCAAAGTCGTGAGAAGGGTCTTCCTGTTGGTTTGACCTAATGTAGAGTTGCAATAAGTACTGGGTGCTGCGACCCTAAGAGCAGTAAGAGGTTTTCGGTCGGCCTCGACTCATACCAAGGGTGGAACTTGTGCCGGCAACACAGTTCCGAATTGGTATCAATGGAATGACGGATAGCGATGGCAAAGCGTATCCTTGCCCCCCATGGATGTATGGGCATCCCGTAAACATAAGTCTACACGACAGGTGGTTAACGTTAAAAAATCAGACACTATATATGTATTAAAACTTTTACTGGCATGTTGCACGTTTTCGAATGATGCTCAAATGTTAGCACTCACACGGGTCGTACGTCTTTGTACCTACATTTTAGAATCTCTTTTCTCTGATTAACATGGGACTTAGTCTCTCAATAAATTCGTTTAGTCGCAACGACAATTTCGAGTGCAGGTTCTTTGGATGGGCTTGTCATAGGAATTAGAATAACTTTATTTTACGAACAGTGAATTTACAGCTATAGTGAATTTAAAGCAATGATGACCAATACGAAATTGTGCCTATGGCTACGAAATATCATCTTAATAATACTCATAAATAAAGTGATTTTGAAATGTATTTGTACCTATCGACCCACTTCAGAAACTAGTCATATAGTAATTGAATGGTGTGCTAGAAAAGCAGAAGAATGAAACCACGTAAAGGTTTCAAACACTCTTTATCTACGATATTATTCAAGCTTCCCTACATCCCCAATCTTAGCCAGAAAAGGCTCTCTGGATATACCAAAAAAGAACAAGCCTAGATAACGTTTTATGATGATTGTAGTCTTAGATATAATCATTCTACAACACAGTTTGGCACTCAAAATGTTTGATATTGCCTCTTGCAAAAAATTAATACACCAAAGCTTCTTGCACATTGCCTGCATACAGGTAGCTGTTGCCATTGTGAGTACCTGTACACAGAAAACCAGTTTCCACTAGGCAAAGCCGGAAGTTACAGTAACCACTGGATGTTGGTCGTATTCTCATTCTTCACCTACAACTAGTTGCAGTCTGCAACTCACCTCGATGTGGAAGGTTGGCCCCTATCTGGTTAGGGTGTTAATTTCATATTGGCATCACATAGGACAACGAAAAGATATGCGAGTATGTTGTCTGATGTCATGTCATGATGCGAGTTCTGCATATCTACTCCGACGTCGCTAATCCATGAATCTGAATTGTATTTTTTTATCAAAGATTTACTTCTGTTGTTTTACTATGCATAAACACATTCATCGAAAAACAAATGGAGTTGATGTGAATTTTCAATTTCAATTCTATTCCTGTCGTCTTCGTCGTCGTTGCTGACACCATCATCATCCGGGTGGATTAGGTTAATGGAAAATCATTTTTTCCATTTAGAAATACCGACAACTGTGCTGCTCACGTACTCGTCATCTAGTCTCTAGTGCACTTATTAATATGACGCAGGAGGGGTACTGGTTAAACTTAACGAGTATCTCAAAGCTGCTCTTGGATGGATTTGGTAGCAATTGCAATTAGAAATCGTATCAGCAGTACGCTTTGCATTCAGTAGCCAATGTAATTCAATTCGATAAAAGAGGAATGTAATTTGCATAACACCGAGATCCAAATACACATAATACAATATATAGTTACTTTTACGATAAGTATTAAAAATTTGCTAGGGTTCATGCCATGAAATTGCGGATTTAAATTCAAGTTCGTTGACATTGGTTTTGCTTATTATTATCATTTTTTGTTTGTTTTCTTGCATATGCAAATTTTTACAAATACTTATTTGACCTTCAAGTGTGAAAGCAAACAATACGAGTACATCAATAACATTTGAGTAGAAAAGGGCGATGAACCGGATATGCGTTGAAGATACTACGATGTGAACAATATCCACCAGAATCATTTGAAAAATGTTTTTATACAAATGGACGAAAATTGTGGCACCACTTCCTCGCTCAAGTGTGTTATTGGCTTTAACCGTAAGCGAAAATCTACATATTTTGTTGACATACTCGTAGCTATGTATTTACATATCTTGTTGACCGGTCAGCCTCAAAATTCATGAGCGCTTTAGGAAAAAGCACAAACAAAACGTTATCTTAGGCCTCAACAGCCTATGCGAAAAAAACAAAATTGTGATGAAGACAATAACAGCTTCGAATAAGATTGACTCAGCTATTGATAGCCTAGGAAAACGTAACCTAGAACGTTACGTACAACAGAGCTCTCAAACACATACTGGAGACACTTGGGTCCTACGAAGCTGATAAAATCGACGTCCTTCTTTCCACCAGTCAGAGCGACGACTTAATACGGCGATTGTAGCCGTGCACAGTTCATAGTTAGATGTAGATTTGTCTTTGGAAGCAGACTTAAGGATCGATCATGTGTTTTGTACATATGAGTTAGCGACTGATAACAATCCGCATCATGACTAAATTTGCTTACATCAGCCTTAAATGCTCACATTCCACAACAGTAAGTCCTGTAGACTGTTAAACAGCGAAGATGGCGACAGTACATAGTCAAGCAGTACACAATAATGCTATTTCCGCATTGTTGAACAAAACCTAAATATGAAAAATAATATTTTTTTTTTATTTTGAAATTCGGAAAAACGATGAGTTGCTTTGTGAATTTTAGGTCTTGCTCGTCGAAATAACAACATGAAATGCTTTAATGATTTAAAGAAAATATGTATGTGGGAATATAATATAACCCGTTGACCTAAAATTCTATTTAAAAACAAAAAAGAAAATACAACTTTCATCAGGAGGTGGCTAAACAGTTCATGTCATGGGTACCCAAAGGTCTAGTAGAGTTTTGTAAATTCTAAAATACGGGTATGGTAATTACGATATTAATTTTTTTGGCATTTGCTACACTGAAAACAGCCTGCAAAATTGTAAAATAAAAAAGAAATACTTTGGAAATCACATGCCAACATACAACGTGGGCTATACAAGGCATACAAGGTGAGTACAAGGCGAGTGACATGGAAAATCGAGTCTATGTGTATAATTTAAACCATCGAAATGAAATAGTAAAATGGCATTATATATCAAATAATGTCATCGCCAGTGTGAGGGAACAGCCCCCATCCATTTCGAAGGAAGAGCTCCAAACGATCTTCGACAAAATCACAAGTAAGAAATCAGTGGGAACGGAACATTGTGCTTCACCATCTGATGGACATGTACGAGTATACCACCAGTTTAATAATGCAGTGAATAATGTCCACTATCCAGCGCATTGCAAAATTGCGGTGGTACAACCCATTCCCAAAACGGATAAAGACAAGACAAGAAAATGAGATTCCAGTGAATCTTCTGTCGATCAGTCTTTTTCCAAATATCAGTAAGGTTTTCGAAAAAGTGATCAATAGACTGGTAGTTCAATAGAGCAATAGTTCCGGATAATCAATGCCCTTTCAAGGCAGGCCATGATGTGATTCATGCCGCGGGTAAGCTGGTTTCTGATATTCAATGGGACAAAAGCAAGAACCAGTACGCTGGTGTCTGCCTAATTGGCTTGGAGAAGGCATTCGATACCGTATGGTTAGAGGGGCTCTTCTACAAGCTGAACAGGCTGGGCATTAGGAAACCACTGCTGAATATTCTTTTCAATATGCTCACAGATTGACAGTTCATGGTGAAAAATGGCGATGTGAAGTCCGCTGGAACATTTCATATTTAAAACGGTCTGCAACAAGTAGGGGTAAATTCGCCAATCCTATTCAATATTTATACAAGTGATCTGATAGGATAACTTCACCATGCCATAATGTACGCAGGCGACTAAATCACGTACAGATCAGGCTCAAAAATTGAGGTCATTGATACCTATGCTTTTGCATATTTAAACGACATTGCGGCGACCTGAAATTGAAGATCAGACAGAAGTCGGAAACCATTCTGTTTAGGACGCCTTTCTCTGGGGCCTCTAAGTACTAGATAGGGTGCCTGCCAGCTTTGATGCTAAGTGTTCCTTACAGTTTCGGTTACCAACAAGAGCCTTCGACACTGACCGGGTAGGCTACAATACGCTCTTAAGGAAATAACTCTGACAGATGCAATGCCAAAGCTTCCAAAAGTATACCTATCCTTTTTTTATTTCTAAATAACTTAACACTCAAGAGGATATGTATACTTTAAAAATGCCTTAGGATATGTTAATTTTTTTTTGGAAAATTGGATAGAAAGGAAAGGAAAGGAAAGGGCTCGGGATGGCACCTAATATTTAATGGGGAGACTAAATTATAAGACTAATTCGTTGCTATGCTGAGTAATCAACTCATCTTACAATATTTTAACTCCTTAAAGGCCAATCTACCAAAGTTGTCTTCACCCATATCGTAAGTTAAATAAAGTAAATCTTCGGGTATTCGGCGCCATGCGGCAATTTCCAGCCTCTTGTAGGGAAATCTTCGTGAGATCCACAAGGTATCCTCAAGGTGGTGTCTTACCGCCTCTTTTTTGGAATGTGATTTAACTTATTCAGACACTTGGGTGCAAAGTTATTGAATATGCTAGTAGACATAGTTTTTAATATAGTATGCACAAACACAATGATTCTGAAATACATACCACCTTGATCCCGGAATAACCACCGTGTGGCGATCCTATATTGTTCCGATTTTAATTCTGTTTTTTTTTTTAATTAAGTTCGTAGATCTGTTAGTGACATTCCCTCTAAATCTTAGCGTCACAGCTTAACATTTGCAAAAGTTACGTAGCCAAGAGTACATCTATCTCTGCTTGTGTGGATTTAAATGTGAAATGGATTTAAATTTGCAACAACGAACTTATATTAAATTTTGCGTAAAAAACGGATTTAATGGTGCGCGAACGTTTTAAATGTTGGAAAAGGCAACGATTCTCTAAAGAAAACGATCGTTTACCAGTGGTGCGAGCGGTTCAAAAACGGTCGTGAGTCAATCGAAGATGATGAACGCAGTGGCAGACCATCGATATCGAAAACCGACGAAAACATTGATGGAGTAAACGAAATGTTGGTCAATAACCGCAAATTAACCATCAGAAAGATAGCGGAGGACTTGAACATTGCCTATAGATCCGTCCAAGATATGTTGGTTAATGAGCAAAGTTGCTGCAAAAAGACCTCTATTTCATGCAAAAAAGAGACCATATTGACGTCGCAAAAGAGATTATTTGCTAGGCTGAATCCGATCCCACATTCATCAAAAGGATCATTACTGGAGATGATACGTGAGTTTATGAGTACGACAAGCAATCCAGACATCAGGCAAGTGAATGGGTTCACCAAATAAGCTGAGACCAAAAAAACCAAGTCATTTTCAGTCAAAAAAGAAGGCAATGCTCAGAGTTTTCATGGATTCACCTGATTTGGCTCCCTGTGACTTCTTTCTATTCAATCGAGTTAAAAAACCACTACGGGGAACACGTTTCAGCAGCCGAGAGAAAGTAATGGAGAAATCGCAGGAAGCACTGATGGAAAAACTGATCGAAAACTGAATATAAAAAAATGTTTCGAGGATTGGATCAAGCGCTGGCATAAGTGTGTTGCAGTCGATGGGGATTACTTTGAAGGTGACAATATAGATTTAGATGAATAAACTTGTATTTTTAATTTTCTGAATAAACTTCTTGATCAAGGTGGTATATTACAGTAAGTTCTTAGCTGATGTATCAGGGATGACCTATCAACAAACCAAAATAAACTAAGACGTTAACAGCGAATAAAAATTCGGGCTTTGACTCAAAGATTTGTTTTTTTTTAGAAAACTAAACTGACATGTCTAACATCACCCATGCTTCTGTAACATAGGGAGCAATAGATAACAAAAAAATTACAATCCCGAAATTATCACGGCTTTAAAGATTACCATATGTCGGTATCAAAGAGCTGTATAGGCTCTAACCGGACTCACTTCATTGGTATTGCAGTTAACATAGTGGCTGATGTACCAGCACGATATGGTTTTACGTAAAAGTGCAGATTTACTGAACCTTTCTCCGGTATTCATAAACTCAATAGCGTACTTAATACTAGTATACGAGTATGTGGAAAAGAGACATGTTTATTATGTTGGGTTAATATATCTACATCTATCTTGAACAAGGACGTCAAAAATTAATTACAACTAAAGAAAAAAAAATTCTATTCGGAATGGACTCTATATGACGACTTTAAAATATTACCATCATATTGAGTTTCTATGAGCATAGAAAGTCCTGTAAGATTAGCATCTTCCCAAGTCTGTTGTGTAATACAAGATTGCGGACTTAAATTAGTTTAAAATCCATTGATAGTTTAGGGAAGTACAATAAATTCCAATTATTCTATTTGTGTAAACAGAATTTGGAAGAGAAAACGTGACAACGAATAAAACTCATCTCAATCATAAGTATTTTTGAAATAAAAGTATGTGAGTTTAATTACCACCCATTCTTTTCTCAATGCCAGCTACTCAATGGTATGCAACTACGATCCATGCAATTTTCCGCTTCGAAAACTCGTTCGAATCAAGTTTATTTCATCATATGGCAGGTAAGCCAGTAAATGTATCAAACAATTTTATTTATTGTTTAAATCATTTCATTTCTTTATTATTGACCAATTAATTATGCTACTTTTATAATAGGTAGCTTACACCATGATGTAATGTAACAGTAGCATACATAAAATATTATTGTCATTGAGTAATTTGTCGTAAATAGTACCATAATTTAAAGTAAGGAGTACGACTCCATGACAGACATTCGAGAGACATTTTCAACGCATGTCGTACAACACTTAATAATCAAGTAGTTGTAATCTTTCACAAATTATTGCAAAAGATTGCCAAATGAAGTATAAATATCTTCCTACACAACCATTTGCACTGGTTCAAATTTAAAAAAAATTAATAGTTCAAAAAGGTTTTTACCATAGGATATATACATACATATACGCGTATACTAAAATGTATTTTACTGTATAACTGCACTTTGGTCGAGTTATTGCAATGAAAAACTAAATTAAAAAGCAGATCTACGAGTATTATATCTTTTCATATACGTTCCCTGACTCACGTCCCTGTTCTTCAGCTGTAGAACCGGAACGCCCGCGTATGTTAAGCTAATTAAATTCTGATATTAACAGCATAACTAATTGGGGAACCACTAACAGAGTAGAATTTAATGCTTCCAAAACACCATTCTGTCTGCTGTCGTTAAAGCGGAATTTAAACACCCAGCCATTATACATGAATGGCCCTTGCATCGCCGAAACCGATAAACTTTCCATTCTCGGTTTACTCGTATGTGTCAGTGACAGTTTACGTTGGAATGACCACATATTCGATGTCGTCAAAAATGATGTGAAATGTCTAGGTTTCCTCAAGCGATGTAAGAAATACTTCAACCTCTCTGATCTGACCTCAATATATAAGGCATTTATCCGCACGAAATTGGAGTACAATGCACACATCTGGTCGGGTGCTCCTAAAACATCTCTGCACCTGCTAGATTGGATTCAAAACCGTGCGATAAAACTTACTGATGATACTAGTACCAGCCAATCAATTGACACCCTCGAACACTGACGTAATGTCTCCTGTCTCACTTTGTTTTATCGCTATTTCCACCACCAGTGCTCCATAGAAATCGCCAGTAGCATTCCGCCCCTTCAAACTTATAACCGTAGCACCCGTTTCGCTATGAATGCTCATCAGTATACCATCAAGCCCGCTTTCGGACGTACTCTAAAATATCGTGATTCGTTCCTAAGCCGTACAAATCGCTTATGGAATGCTCTGCCTAGCTTTTTATTCCCTAGTCATTATAACCTTCAAACATTTAAAACCAGCGTTTACCGGTACCTCTCTTTCCATCCTCCCTGATTTTCCTTCGCCCACGCTGTGTGCAAACATTTTAAGGGTACATAAATCCCTTGAGCGCGCGCAAATTGTAAAAAAAAAATCTGATTGGAAGTGATATTAGAAAAGAAATCTGTCGACAGTTTGCACATCAATAGCTTTAATATCAGTCCATCAACTGGTGCCACTAAGTTAGGTGAGCATATCGTGGAAGCCTGCCATATTTAATATAACCACCAAAACCTAAGAGCTTTTCGTTAGTCATTTCGGACAATATTCCGAGTCATTCGAAGAAGAGGCCGTCAAAAATTGATTTCGTTGATTAAAGAACCATTTCCACCTTTCAATTCCGTCATATACAGAGTAGATTCACCTCCTATTAATTTTAATTTCTATTTGCATATCTTCTATTTATGCAATCGCCTATGATGATACTCATTCATATGCTGCTGTATGGAAAGTAACTGTGCCAGTAGATCATACGCCTTTGATCCTTCTATATTTGATCATAAGATTACTTCAAGTGAGTGGGTCTCCTGTATACTCATACAATAATTGAAAGGGATATAAATACTTGTTCTACTTTTGGTAAATTGATCACCCTTACAGTTTTCCTGAATATTTGGATGACCTAGAACTCAGCAAATATTTATTTAGGCCTTCTTGTTGAGATATTTGTGACAGTTTTGCAATAGTGCATAGGCAAGCAGAGTTGCAGATGTAGTTTTCCTATTACATTTTGGCCAGAAGTATCTATTTTTTTTAATATTTTACTGATAAAGCATACACCTGATATACCCTAGTTCGGAAGGCAAAAATAAATATTCAGTGCAAATTGTTTCCCCATGATAAATTTTTGAGCCATCGTATATTAATGTACTCTAACTTTGTCATAAGTTAGATAGATATCGTAACAATAGATTTTTATTAATGTACTTTATATTTTAACTTCAATCAATTAGCTTGAGTTCGCCTAAGAAATGTTTAATGCTTTTTCTCTCCGTCAAGTTACACAATCGGCACAGTATTGGTAGATCATCTTTGTGTGGAATATAAGTTAAGCTTGAGAGCTCTACCCGCAGCTTAAACCCATTCTACATTTCCTCAATGCTGTTTTCATCACAGAAGTAATTACCATCTTGCAAGTTATCTTAAACGGGAATAAGTCATTCTGTGCAGCAATACAGACGCCTGCTCTAAGTATACGGTTCTCAGCTGTTCGTCCCCATTTGCAATAAGTTGGTACAGTTGCGGTTTCCAACACTTGCTGTCATCGAGGTTTAGCACTGTTCTAGATATACTAGAAAGTTCCAGCCACTAACTGTACCACCTCCTTCTGGACCGCATTTTTTTGCAATGCTGCTTTTTTTGCAACCGGATATCTGGAATATTCAGGATCTTGAAAACGTAGTCTACATGCAATTTAAGGGTTTTTGTGAACAGCGAAGATAAACCTGTTTCCAACATTAGCATATAATTTGGGGTGTTGAATGGCAGATGGAATATTTAGAAATATACTCGTACATAGTTCCTGGAACTATGTCCGCTGTCGGAACTAGCTCCAATCGTTCCACATACTCCACCTAAACATATTCGATAGTTCCGACATGTCCGATACAACACCGATAGTTCACACACAAGGAGTTCACTTCGCAAAATCTTTATTTTGTTCTGATTCGCACGGCTGACTGTACACTGTATAGTACAAGTCAGTACCGCGTGTACCTTTATCGTCTATTGCATTCGTTCATGTTCACATGCGTATGTAGTTGACGTTGTCGTATGTGTTGGTATTTTCGCAGTATTGAAACTGTCATGGAACTGGAACTACCAATCCAACTATATAGAATAAAAATGGGACATTTTTTGTCTGCCTTTTCTGTGTAACTACAAATGCACCCATACATAAAAGTTCTTCAAAATTTCGTTTTTGAAATATATTTTTCTACTATGTATTTATAAAATGTTCAAATAAAATAACAAATATGTATGCAATGGAGCAAGATTTTTTTTTAGATTAGCATACAAACATACAAATTTGTACTCATTTATTTAATTCATTTAAAAAATTTCAAACGAATACCGCAAACTTGTTTTTGTTATTAATACATAGAAATCATCAATATCAAGATGAGATTATCTTCCTTACACCAAAGCATAAGTCCACGCTTTCCTGCATAGCGAATATGCATGTAGATCGGCCTCTACATTTCCACACACATGTAATTGTCATTCAATATTCAATCTGTTCAACTTCAACAACGTAGTTCTGTGGACATGTATCATTCCATTTATCCGAACATGTCTGTGGAACTGTTTAAATCCGCGGACATGAACCTCTTTTAATTCTGATACATCGTTGGAACCAAATAGTTCCACGGAACTAGTTCTCGGAACCAGTTCCATTCAAAAAAGGAACCGTTACAATTTAGCACAACTCTAGACCACATATTCGATGTCGTCAAAAATTATGCGAAATGTCTAGATTTCCTCAAGCGATGTAAGAAATACTTCAACCAGTCTGATCTGGCCACAATATATAGGCATTTATCCGCCCAAAATTGGGGTACAATGCCCACATCTGGTTATGATTATGGAATGCCCTGCCTAGCTTTTTATTCCCTCTTCATTATAACCTTCAAACATTTAAAACCAGCTTTCACCGGTACCTCTCTTTCCATCCTCCCTGATTTTCCTTCGACCGCGCTGTGTGCAAACATTTTGAGGGTACATAAATTCCTTGAGCGCGCGCAAATTATAAAAAAAAAATCTAATTGGAAGCGATATTAGAAAAGGAATCTGTCAACAGTTTGCACATCGATAGCTTTAATATCAGCCCATCAACCGGTCCCACAAAGTTAGGTGAGCATATCGTGGAAACCTGCTACATTTAATATAACTACCAAAAATAAAGAGCCTTTCGTTAAACATTTCGGACAATATTCCGAGTCATTCGAAGACGAGGCCGTCAAAAATTGATTTCGTTGATTAAAGAACCATATCCACCTTTCAATTCCCCATTTTTCTGATCATCATAACAGAGTAGATAATTTAAAGGGATATACTCGTAAATGCTTGTTCCCTTACAGTTTTCCTGAATATGTGGATGACCTAGAACTCAGCAAATATTTATTTTGTTGAAATATTTGTGACAGTTTTGCAATAGTGCATAGACAAGCAGAGTTGCAGATGTAGTTTTCCTATTACAATTTGGCCAGAAGTATCTATTTTTTTAATATTTTACTGATAAAGCATACACCTGATATACGCAAGTTCGGTAGGCAAAAATAAATATTCAGTGTAAATTGTTTTCCCATGATAAATTTTTGACCCATCATATATTTATGTATTCTAACTTTGCCACAAGATAGATAGATATCGTAACAATAGATTTGTATTAATGCACAATCAATTAGTTTGAGTTCACCGTCTGCCAGATTAGCATCAATTAAATAACATAAAATAGCAAAGTTTATTTAATTATAAATTTTTATTAATTATTTCATCACGCTACTTTAGCGCGACTTGTTATGCTAATTTCGTTGTTCCGTCGACAGGACATCTCTTTCGAAAATATGTTTTCTTATTTCATTTAAAACTAGGCACTTTCCGAAGAACTTCCGTCAAGTTACACAATCGGCACAGTATTGGTAGATCATCTTTGTGTAGAATATAAGTTAAGCTTAAGAAGCTCTACCCGCGGCTTAAATCCATTCTACATTTCCTCAATGCTGTTTTCATCACAGAAGTAATTACCATCTTGCAAGTTATCTTAAACGGGAATAAGTCATTCTGTGCAGTGATACAGATGCCTGCCATAAGTATACGGTTCTCAGCTGTTCGTCCCCATTTGCAATAAGTTGGTACAGTTGCGGTTTCCAACACTTGCTGTCATCGAGGTTTAGCACTGTTTTAGATATACTAGAAAGTTCCAGCTACTAACTGTACCACCCCCTTTTGGACCGCATTTTTTTGGAATGCTGCTTTTTTTGCAACCGGAGATCTAGCATATTCAGGATCTTGAAAACGTAGTCTACATGCAATTTAAGGGTTTTTGTGAACAGCGAAGATAAATTATAAAATTAAAGCCATTAGTTCTTTTGCTGATTTCCAAAATTCTGAAGAATTTTTGCAATGTATCAAACTTCGCGCCAGCGAAGTAAAGCTTCGTAAAACTTCGTAAAGCTTGTTTTGTTTTTCTCTCCGTGTAGTCTTATATTGCCTTACTCTCTGTTAGCTTCCAAATACAAACTCTTCATCTCACCCTCGTTGTATTGGCGAAATAGTCTGAACCATGCGAATGATATTTGTCCAGCCATAATCAAATCTTCGTCGAACTAGGGTTCTGGTCTAATATTTAGTATTCCGGTTAATGCGCATGTATACAGCCTTTATATTATAGTTTTTTCAATGTTGCTCAAATTTCCATCTGATTGCATTTGTAGTTGTTCATTCAAAAAACTTTTATACAAGGACTCTTTGGAAGCATTCAAAAATATAAATGTTTTTTCCAAGCTGGTAGGAAAAAACATTTATATTTTTCACATCCTCATTTCCCGCTACTGTGTGTCTAAACGTGGTAACAATCGGAAGATGATCGGAAAATGGTTTTTGCTTCACATCATCTTGTGATGGTATGTAAGAGTTCCATTCATCTCTTATTGAACAGTAATCGAAAACGGACACGCCTTGTATTCCAACAAATGTGAACTCACCATTCCGACCACTGTCTCTTAATTTATTTAATATTCTTAGCCCAAAAAAATCTCTGTCATAAAAATGCCATCGAGTCCTCCTTGCTATAGAATTTAACACTATTAAGGATGATTTTATAAGAAATCTTTCAACAAATCCCGCCTTGCATATAATCAAATGATGATTATGAATAAGTTGGATAGAATATTCCTTTCTCATTTCTATGTACCTACTCAGCTCTCTCTCTCGGTCATTTGAAGTTTACAACCGGATATTATTAGCCACTTACGTTTTATCAGATTCTTTGAAAAATAGGACGAAGTATTTTGTATTTTTGCAAACCCATTTTTATAGCAAAACAGAAACGTTTAAAAGATAAAACGATCCAAAACAGATTTGTGGACTCCGACGGAGGTTTAAATAACATTATTTATTTATAATAACAGAACATCAAACCATTCCGATTGGTAATTTAAGCAAAATCTTTATTTAAGAGAAGCCAGTCAAACAAAAATCTATAAAATCTATGTCCAAATTAAATAGTAAAATCGGTCCTGAAGCGGTCAATATTATACCTATTGATCTGCATGCCATGTATGCTGCTCCTGTAATCAAAGCAAATGTTAACCGAAGTATACAGTGTGTTCAACAAAAACATGCGTCTAAAAAACCAATGAAAAATGCCAGAATTATATTAATTCATATTGTTTTTTTATTAAAGTATGTATATATCAAAACGAATTGCTCAATTATATTAGTTGGAAGTCAAGTTGCCATTATTATTTATAATTGCTTGGCATTGTTTAGAGTAACTTTCACTTCATTTTTTCGCATAGTTGTTTTATCGTGGCTATTTTTCCCCCTTAAGCCTCTGCTTCATTAAAAACCAAACATTTTCTATTGGATTTGCATGAAGTCTCTATACCATTGTCCTATTCCTGGTGTAAGTTCATCGTTGCCCAAATTAGTCTCATTTCAATTGTTGTTTTTGAATACGTTAATTTCTTTTCTGGGTAAGTTTTCTTTTGCACTCCTCAGATTAATTGTGCGGTTTTTGTGAAACAATGCACAAATTACTTAATTTTCCTTACTGGATGTGCTGACTTTGTTTCCTGTACCTGTCCTATCATCGACATTACCGCATTCCTTATACCTCTTTATCCACTTTCTTTCAAATGACTCTGATGTTTTTAAATATTTTGCTGCCGACTGAATACTCATTTACGGCCCTTTTGGGTGAGTTACTAAGAAAACACTTTCGAAAAGCTTTTTTAAAGCCGCACTCATTTTGTAATGATGTCAAAGTAGGGAAATATACTGAGGAAATGAAAACAATGCACGATCAACAATTAAATGCAAAAAACTATTTCGCTGCAAACATGTGTGTGAGTAAAGTAAAAGAAATAATTTGAATAATGTTTTTCTACAACACATTGTATACGAGTATTGATGAAAACATTTTTAATTTGGCCGATATATTGTATAATAAATTACCGGAGGAATAATATATTGAAAGGAAAACTACTGACCAATTGCAATTCTCTCAGCCGTTGAAAGGTGTATGGAGGAAGTATGTTAATTGTAGATCAATTGTAGAACAGTTTTATTACAAGACATCAATTACTAAACCTAAACCAGCATGGCTTTCAAAAGAATAAAGTTATGGAAAAATTACTGGGGGAGTTAACTAATACCGTTCATGCGGGATTAACCAAAATCATTATGTTCTATAGTCCTTTTCCTTGATATCAGCAAAGCCCTTGATACGCTTAAACCTTAAACTAATTAAGGAGGTTTTTCCAGATAGATCTATATGAGTCACACTATCAGAGACGATAAACCAAGTTTCTATGGTGTACCAGAAAGCTCCAGACATTCCGTTAATATTAAATACAAATTAACTTCTGAGCTTAAACAACAAATGTACCAACTATAATTACGCCAATGACATAAAAATTTCGATTAAATACAAATATTTAAATACTGCCGTGCATATATTACAAGCTGAATTTAACAGAGCTTCGAAAAAAGGTCATGCACATTCGTACCCCATTAATGTACGAGTATAGTATAACATAACACCGAAATGACTTTTGTCCAATGCCAGCCAAAAACAGTTCAATAGAGGTATTTAAGTGGTACTAAAAAATAAAATAAAAAGTATTTTATTAAATTGTTATTTGTTCAGTCGTTACATAATTTATATTAAATTTTACAAATTGGATTCAAATCATTAAAACATAAAACCAACACTGGAACTATGTCATGTTAAATAATCATTTAAAAATTATGTCTAGAGGCTCATCCAGGTTAGGTTAGGTTAGGTAAGAGTGGCTGTTGGAAATACCAACCCACTTAGGCCTATTGGCCCATTGTGATGCCACGTGGATCTATGATCTTCTTACTACTGGAACCAGTTTGAGCTTTTAATAAAGCGTAGGAGACTGTTAACGTCTATTTTTTCTAGATCGTTTAGGTCGTTGTAGAAGAAAGCTCCTAGGTGAAGCTTCCTTCTCTGAGAGAGAGCTGGGCATGTGCAGAGTAGGTGGGGGATTGTCTCCTCCTCTTCCTCGTCCATGCAGCTTCTACAAAAATCGTTAGTAAAAGCGCCAAGCCTTCTTGCGTGCTTGCCTATGAGGCAGTGTCCGGTAATGACACCTATTATGGCGCTGAGATGTTTCCTTTCTAAGAGGATCAGACACTTAGATCGACTCAGATCCAGCCTTGGCCAGATCTGTTTGGTCGCTAGACATGTTTGTCCAGCAGTCCACCTAAGGTCCGTTCTTTTATTGGCATCTAGCTTTAGTGTTAGTTTGCACGTAGCGATTGGTATACCTATACTACCTTTGTCTGGTAGGATAGGTAGAGTGGTTCCAATTTTGGCGAGTTCATCGGCTCTGCAGTTCCCTGGAATGTCTCTGTGGCCCGGCACCCAACAGAGGTGAATGTTGAACTGCTCTGCCATCTCCATGAGAGATGATCGGCATTCAAGGGCAGTTTTAGAACACAATGAGACCGAGTCCAGGGACTTGATGGCGGCCTGACTATCCGAAAATATGCGGATATTCTTTGCAGATATCACGTTTTTCTTCAGCCAGGACAGAGCTTCTTTAATCGCCAAAATTTCCGCCTGGAACACGCTACAGTGATTTGGAAGGCGGAAAGAGAGGCTTAGGTTAAGCTTATCTGAGAAAACACCGCCACCAACTCCGCTGTCGGTTTTAGATCCATCTGTGTAGAGATGGATTGACTTGTCCTCCATGAAAGCATCCTCCTCCCAGAATGATCTAGAGGGGAAGCTTACATGGAAGTTTTTGTCAAACCAAAGTTCAGGTATGGTGTAATCGGTGTTCTCTGTGAGGATTCCTAATGTATTAAGAATGTTGGCGTGGCCAAATGAACCAAAGTTCAGGTATGGTGTAATCGGTGTTCTCTGTGAGGATTCCTAATGTATTAAGAATGTTGGCGTGGCCAAATGAATTATTTGTCCACTGTTTAGTCGCTTTAAGGCGAATAGCTGCAGTCGCAGCTACTTGCTTGCTAAAAATGTCGAGGGGTGTCAAGTGAAGCAGAATATCTAATGCCGCAGAAGGGGTAGACCGCAAGGCTCCGCTTGTGCATAGACATGCTGTTCTTTGGACTCTGCTTAATTTAATGCAGTTGACTGCATTTTCCAAGGCCGTCCACCAGACAACCACCCCGTAAGTGAGTATCGGTCTTATGACCGAGATGTATAGCCAGTGGGTTATGCGAGGTTGAAGGCCCCATTTGTTCCCAATGGCTTTCTTGCAGGAGAATAAAGCTATTGTAGCTTTATTGACTCTTTCTTGAATGTTAGGTTTCCAGTTTAGTTTCCTGTCAAAAATCAGACCCAGATATTTTGCTGTATCGGAGAAAGCTAAACTGGTACCGTTTATTGAAGGAGGGTCTATGATTGGAATTTTATATTTCCTAGAAAAGAGGACAAGATCAGTTTTATGGGGGTTTATTCCCAATCCACAGCGATCTGCCCAGCAGGTTAATCTGTTAAGATTTACTTGGAGGAGTTCTTTAATGGTATTTAAATGTTTTCCTGAGACGGCTATGGCAACGTCATCCGCATAGGCAATCACTCTGCTACCCCCCGCTTCCAGGTATATCAGTAGTTCGTTAACCACTAAGTTCCAAAGAAGGGGGGAGAGGACACCGCCTTGCGGCGTACCCCTGCTGACATATCTTTTAGCAGAAGTCTCACCCAGTTTGGAGTTGATTATCCTGCTTGTTAGCATTAGATTAATCAGCTCCCCAAGTGAGTCGTCTACCTGCAGAGTTGACAACGCAGTCGTGATTGCGGATGTGTTGACGTTGTTAAAGGCGCCCTCTATGTCCAGGAAAGCAACCATTGTGTACTCCTTATATTGTAGGGATCGTTCGATGTGGCTAGTCAGAGAGTGCAAAGCCGTTTCCACCGACTTTCCTTTACAGTAGGCATGTTGAGCCGTAGACAGAAGTCTTGGATCAACTTTAGCTCGAATATGGATATCAATCAGTCGTTCTAAAGTTTTCAGAAGGAATGACGATAGACTTATGGGTCTGAGGTCCTTTGGGACCACATGAGAACATTTTCCAGCTTTGTGAATGAATACTACATTGACTTCTCTCCATAACAGTGGAATGTGGATAAGTTCTACACAGCTCCTCATAATATTTTCCAACACTGGTAGAATAATATCTGAGGATCTCTGTAGCTCGGCAGGTATAATACCGTCCGGACCAGCAGACTTGTATGGTTTGAAGCTATGTAGCGCCCAGAGCAGTTTGTCTCTCGTAATCAGACTATGAATTTTGGTCACGGTTGCAGTAGGCTTGTTTGGGCTGCTACTGGCCGCGAGTTGGGAGCTACCTGGAAAGTGGGTGTCCAGAAGCAGGTTGAGTGATTCATCACTTGAGGTTGTCCAAGAGCCATCGGTTTTTTTCAAACAGCTGGGCATCATAGGATTTGTGGAGAGGATTTTTCTTAGCCGCGAAGCCTCAGAGGTTTCTGTAATTTTGTCACAGAATGACCTCCAGGATTGTCGCTTTGCCTTCCTCAGTTCTTTTTTGTATAATTTGAGGGATTCCTTATATGAGTCCCAGTCGGTCACTTTTCTTGTGCTTTTTGCTGCGTTGAAAAGTTTTCTGCATGTGTTTCTGAGCAGTCCTAGTGCCGATGTCCACCAGTGTGGCTTTTTCTTGCCTCTTGGTTGAATAAGAGGGCAGGAAGCGGCCATAGCCTTATTGAGAGTCAGAGTAAATTCCCTGACTTTCATGTCGAGCTCATTGGTGTCACGCGGGGGACTTGATAGTTTGGAGGATATCGTTTCCGATAGGATTCCTCTATATTTTGTCCAATCAGTTTTCCGGTAGTTCCGGAAAGTTGGTTGGCGAGGGGGAGCATCACTCAGACTGAATTGGATGTACCTATGGTCCGAAAAGGAGTGTTCAGACGATACCATCCAGTTTGTTAGCCTTTGGGTGATGCTGTCGGAGACAAGAGTAATATCTAAAACTTCTTGTCGTTTTTTTGTTATCAAAGTGGGCTCATTGCCAATATTGCAAATTAAGAGGTTAGTACTTAAAATATAGTCTAAAAGTGACTCACCTCTATCATTGATGTCGGTACTGCCCCATACCGTATGATGTGCGTTGGCGTCGCATCCGATTATGAGGCCAGTTTTTTGCCTTCCCGCTTCCAGTACCACCCTTTCTAGGTTATCACCAGGGAGAGGGCCCACTTGGTCGTGGCCAAGGTAAGCCGATGCCAGCCAGTATGAGCCTTTGGCAGTTTCTAATCTGGCAACGGTTAGGTCGGGGTCACTGAGGTTGGGAAGTAGAAATACATTAAGGCTACGTTTCACTAATATACAAGTTCTAATCTTACCTTTGTCTCTTGTATAGAGCGGAACGTATGAGGGTGTCCTAAGTCCACGAACCACGCCTTCTGCAATCCATGGTTCCTGAATTAGAATAATGTCTTCTGCGCTTTTGGAAAGACGCAGAATGAGTGTGGCCGAAGCCTTTTTTGAGTGGTGGAGATTAATCTGGAGAAACCGTATCATTGCTACAGTCTCCCAGAGTCGCCTCCACCACGGTGTTGTTGAGGTCCTCCGATTCTGAAGATGTGCCCAAGAGCTCATCTTCAATCTCTGATCGTGTAGGACCTCTATTTGCTTCGCCATCGGTTTCCATTTCCGACAATGTGTCAGAATCGGAGACCGACGGCTTTGTAGTCACCTCGGACAGATTGGAGTCGTCGCTATCCAATTCTGGAAAGGATATCGATGCTCCAAGATCCACGGTTGTGATGTCAGGTGTTAAAGGAGGAGGAGGTTGCTTATCAGCATCCAACTCATCCTTTTTGTACACCCTTAAATGAATGGACTCGAATCCAAACCGAATCATGCCTTTCGTCTGCGCCAGAGGATTAAGGGATTCCTTATTGATCACAATTAACGCGCATCTATAAGAACCCCTTAGTTCCTCCAGTTTCGCGACTTTCCAGTCATGAGTCGGAAGAGTCGGGTTGCTGAGCCGGATGATTTCCAGGATATTTTCTGGAGAGGAGGGTTCGGCTGGAATCCAGGTACGAGTTCGAGGTCTACTAGGAATGTCTTCCTTAGATACGACCTCGAGTTTTGCACCTGGCCAAACCTCTCCTAAACCATCGATGGCCTTGGTGAAGAGATCGAGAGATCTCTGGTCGGAGCAAGCGATGAGCTTGACATGGCCTTGGTGCCAGCCAGCGTCGCTTGTGATAGGAGGTGGTCCTGGGTTCTCCCGCATGATAGCCAAGAAGTTGCTGGAGAGCTTCAACTTGACCAATTGCCATCGTTCCGGTGTAATGGAACCGTCGGTATCGCTTCTATCGATCACCGCGATCACCAATGCGTCCTTTAGGACTTCGTTATAAGACTTCAGAGATCTGCTGTTGGATGGCCCAGGGGTTGTGGAACTGTGAATTTTGGGCCTCTTGGAAACCGGTACGGTTTCCTCTAACGATCTCTGACGCTTAGAGGAGTCTTTTGACATTTTGTGAGCAATGGAAGCAGTGGGAAATCCGTCTTTTAGGATGTTTTTAGCCCACTCAACCTTGCTCTTTATTTCCGCACTTCTCTCCACCTCCGGAATGGATCCGAAGGTTTTGATAATGCGTGAAGCATTTCGGCGTCTTATGTATAGCGCCTTAGATGGAGCTTGCCGATGCGGCTGAGCTCCAGATTCCTCTTTGGAGGGAGGAGTTTTGGTAGCAGCAGCAAGTTTGTGGCAGGCCACGGACTGGGGGCGGGGGAAGTGATAGGACCATGGCCTGCCACAGTCTTAACACTCCCCGAAGGAGTTTTGGTAGCAGCGACAAGTCCGTGGCCTGCCACAAACTTGCTGCTGCTAGGGGCGGAGGAAGTGATAGGACCGTGGCTTGCCACAGTCTTAACACTCCCTGAAGGAGTTTTGGTAGCCGCGACAAGTCCGTGGCCTGCCACAAACTTGCTGCTGCTAGGGGTGGAGGAGGTGATAGGACCATGGCCTGCCACAGTCTTAACACTTCCTGAATTCTTTTTATTTGGCTTGTTCCTTTTGCCTTTAGAGGATGGCGCACCATGGCCTGCCACAGTTTTGCCTCCTCTCGGCAATACAGGAGCCTTGCCGGTAGTCGGTGTAGTCACCGTTCCACCGCCCGGTAATTGAGGAGTACCGGCCTCGGTTTTTGTTGTCAGGTTGTTGTCCATAATAGTCCCACGAGTAGCGGAGAAAGGGATGTCCATCTGTACAGAGATCCGCCATATACAGATAAGGCTAGCTAATCCGGAGGTCGCCAGGTATCCGGATACTCCGTTTGCGACTGAGCTATTTTTGGAGATACTGGGCCCTCAGCCAGGTTGATCTTCGGCACGGGTCGTATAACACCTTGATCCAGCCCAGGGGAATGATGGAGTGCTTTGGGAGTTGGGGAGGGGGGGGGGAGCATCCTTTGGTTTCAGGACTCGTCTGGAGAATTTCTTCTCGAGAGTCATTGACCCTACTCAGCCTCTACAACTCGACAAGTTCGATGCTCACGGTAGAAGGAGGCTCATCCAACAAGAGGTGTCATTTGAAATTTCGCGCCATTGTTAACTGGTCAACCTTCAACAATCATTGCGATGACTTTTGAGAAATAAAAATTAGGATGTTATTAAACATGCATCGATACGCACTCGCGCAACGTGATAAAATAGTCAAAATACATTTAAAAAAACGGTGAAAATATCGTAGAAAAGTTTCGTCAAAATCGTACTGCTTTTGGTCATAATCATAGGAATTAGACCTATTAACACTTTGCGCCGCATAAAGATCTTGTCCTAATGCATATAAGGCCTGGTTAACACGATAAATGAAGCCAGCAGACCACGCACATTGGTGCACTTTTGCTGATTGGGTGCTGGAAATGAATGATCAAGATTATGATTTTTTACACAAAATTATTCTGAGCAATGAGGCGCTGAGTACGTAAATAAACAAAACGGTCGCATCTGTGGCTCCGAAAACCCAAGAGAAATAGAGAAACAAACTCTCTATCTACAACGAGTGAAAATTTGGTGCCATTTTTGGGTCGGTGGTTTCATTTTTTCGACAATGATCCGAAAGTTCACGTGAATAGATCGCGTTACCGAACGATGTTGATTGATGCTATGGACTTGGATGACGTTCATTTCAGCTGGACGGCGCCACCTGCCACACAGCTGGTGAAGCAATGACTCTTTTGCGTGATAAATTTCCTTCAATTCAAGATAAAGATATCAGAGCTATATACGTAAATATTATGAAAAAGAATATTTACAAGCAGATATCCCAGACGGACATTTGTCAGCTATTGTATTCCATTACTAACCTAAGGGCTTACTTTACATTTAAATAAAAATATCACAAATTCTTATAAAAATGTTGCCTTTGTATATTGATTTGAAATATAAAAAAATAAAGTTCTTTCAATCGAATTGAATTGAAATGAAAGTCATATCACTTAGAAAAGTTATAGTGTACATGAATGCAAATCTTAGCCCAGCCAAAATATAATACATTGTTCGAAATGTCAGAGTTATTCCCATAGACCGCGCTTTTTAGCATGGAATGCCAATAGTCCTGAATTACGCAACGTCAAAAATACAATTATGCGAATATGAGTACTTTGAATTTGTGTCTCGTACAAATTATCGTTTTTGGGATACCATGATCATATAACTGCAACTTTTATGTTTTTAAGGAACTGCACTTTCACTTTACTTATAGTGCGCTTTTAGGCGAATTATGTCCACATGTGACCAAATATTCACACAACGCAAATCTTTTTCGAGAAAATCTAAGAAGACCAGATCGATACTTATCACCTCCTTATCGATCTCAAGACCGCATATGAGACATACATAGCTGTGACTACCTAGCTGCTCGTCATATTATGCAGAATGATGATAGAGTAACCTCGATAGTTCGCAAAAGTCTCACTCTGTCTTTTGATGGGCTGAAACAAGCATATTTCAGGAAACCGTGTGAAATTCGCAAGCCAACGCAGAAGCAAACTTTTATAAAACTCTGTAGAACCACTTACCTATCCTGACGATATCTATATGGAGCATCTGTGAAAATTAAAACCATTTCGTTTTAGATGTGAATAAGTGCAAAACGAGGTTTATGTTGTCAACAAGAAGGGACACACAGCAACTGCGAATCTCACCGAATGCCACAATAACTTAGTTAATTTGTCTATCTCAACACTGCGTTTGACTCTGATAATGAAATAGAAAGTACACGAAAATATCGATATCGCTTGATGGGCGCTTTGTGTTCAACGGTTTTGGAAGAGGAGATGTAACAGCGAATCAGAAAAGTGTGCATCATATGTTTGAGATGTCTACGACGTATAGAGCGAATGGGTATTAACCCTTGAGGAGTCCTCAATTATTCCAGCATGGAATAAAGACACGATGAAGTAGGACCTCGTCTTAGGTGGCTCGTACAAGTGAAAAGAAACGTTCAGGCTATCACAAGTGGAGAGATATAATGGTTAGGTATATTGGTTGAGGTCCAAGTCAATTTCGGACTATAGCGCCATCAAAGTTAATTTGAGTCAGAAATTTTTCATAAAATGGATCTTCGCTTAAACAAACAAACGGAATATTTGCATTAACCGTTTGCATAGGCTGGCAAAAAAATAGTTACTGCTGCCGAACATTGAATTTCTTCGTAGTTGTCAGGATCACTTGATAAAGGAAGGTTTTGCGGTCTAGTAAGGGATAGTTCATCATTTTGTTTAAGTCATAAAATTGTAAGGAATTAAATTTGCAATGATTAGAAATAAACACTTTACAGTTGAAGACTGTTTAAATATAACGCAGCTTCATGAAAATGACTTACTGTTCGGAAGACAGGAGTATCACCACCTGGGGTTACTTTTCGTGGTTTCGCGTTGTTCATCTGTTCTAGAGTAAGAGCACCATAGATGCTGTAGTATTCTATGAAATAAAGTAGGATAACATTTTACAATATCCAGATTAAAAAATGGGAATATCAGCAGGATGAAGAGCCAAAGCACTGTCGAAAGTAAGTAGAATACTGGTTCGAAAAAAAAACATAAATGTTATGTTTTTTAATTGACACGTGCAGGCAGGCCTTTCAGATGTTTTTCTGTGCTAAAAACAACGGAGGGATTACTAAATATTAAGTCAACAAAGCTTTACTAGACACAAGTAACATTAAAATAAATTTAATCTATTTGCACTGCCGCCATTATTTTTACCAACTTTTTAACAAAAAACGTGTGTTTCAGGTGTTAACGAAATTTTTATTTTGAATTCAAATATAATTGACACCATTAGTTATGCCAAGTGACAATATTTATAAGTCCTCCATGGAACAGCTGCCTTGAGTAGGTGCCCTGGACCCAATTTTTTACGACTTTTTCACGTATTGTCAAGTTGTCAAAAGTCTCTGCCTTGTTGCCATAAACAAGGAACTCAACTTTTGTCGAAAGAAAATAAATCTTAAGGTGTTCAATTGTACGAGCGGGAGGCCATTGGTAGATTAAATGGTAGACAATCTGGACCACAAATATGTCATCTATCAAGTGATGGAATGCGTTGTTAAATCCTAATTAAAAAAATTGTGTGCGTCCAATAAAAATGCTTTATTATATGTATATTGCATATATAACATTGAAAACTGAGTTCCTAATCATTTGTGCTTATTATTTTTCCCATAACATGACTAGTATATCAGAGGAATGCTTATTATTTCCAATTTCCAAATTTTTATTTATCATTTTCTGTAAGAACTTTTATGAACTAACTAATTTATTGGAACTAGAATTTACTAGATGTTTGTAAAATATTTGCTTAATTACGAGTATCTCGTCCACTAGTTTTAGATCTCTCATCAGCCCATATGCCAGAGCTGGCAAAAAATCAAAGAATTAATTGACCAACATAAGTAAATATTGTTGTTATCCCGTTATATTGTATTCAAATGCATCATTAAATTTAAATACATGCTCACCCACTCTCTGACGTTTAAAACACTTTTTAAAAGTTTTTAATAGTTGAGTGTTTGAATATTTACAGTTCGTGTTTAAATCGCATGATAATTTTCATTTAACACGACATCCACAGCTTCATGCTTCTACACAGTTCTACACTGGGATTTTCACCTAGTCTTGGATATTGACTTATGTAGTATATGTTTTCAAATAAAATCGGAGCTCATATATACTCCATTTTTTTTCCGAACTTACTATAGAGCAAAATCTTGTTAGAATATATATGCATAAATAAATCTGGATTGCTCTGATTTTGCAGTTTGGTTCGCATTCAAAGGCCTTGTTTGTTACTAGAATGGTGTTGTTTAATACAATAAAGAGATCAGAGCATCAAAAATTGGAAGAAAAGTTAAGCTGAATGAACTTAACCTTAAAATTGCAATGTTTTCAGTTAGATTCAAAGAAAAATGATTGCAAGCTGATCGAAAAGGATCTCATTTTAAATAAAAAAAATAAAGAATGGCTTGAAACATCGATTGGTTTCGTACTCTACGAAAATACTTCCTCAAAACAGCCAGCCCAACCGGAGAGTTCGGATCGAAGCAAACGCGTCAAAACGGAGAATATAAGAACCAATAAAGAATGCATACAAGAGGAATTCAAAGAACGAATGAAACTAATCGTTAATCGACCTAAACCTGGTTTCGGAAACTCGAATGATGGTAGCACTGCGCGGCGAATTTTTTTCAACGCAGATGTGGCATCTGCTGTTATAAGAGTTTCAAGCAATGAAAAAAATACTGGGAATTATATCTCGAATCACTCTGAGTGAAGAAAAACTCTCCGTCCTATTCGGACTCCCACCCCTGGAGAGCAAACATAGAAACCAAACACACCTGAGTTTCAAACCACTACAAAAACAATTTTCCTTTCTCCTCCTTCTATCTTTCCGCCCGCGCCTTGGCAACAGTAAAAGGGTATCAACCCCTTAGGCGCGCGTAAATTATAAAAAAAAAAAAAAAAAAACCGAAATCTTAAAAATTTTATTGAAAAACTTCAATAAAATTGATAGCGATTTCGAGTGAATACGACATTGACATCGACAAATTTAGGCCGTTTAAACTTACCACAAGCTACTGATTCATGGCCCAGATGTGATTTAAGCTACATTGCTTCCACTTGTGATAGCCTGCAATTTCTCGTGAAGAGTTACTGACAACTTCCGAAGAAAAACATTTTACGAAAGAAGTTTTGGATCTAATTATTTCATCGATTGTATCTAACGCTGAGAGTTCCAATCCAGAGAGTGAGGATGATGGTTCATCGGATGCATCTGACTTTTAGACTTAACACCGCATATGTATGCATTTATTAAACATTTTTGGAACTTTTCATAAAAAAAATATGGTAGCAGTTTATAATCAATAAATTTTTTTTAACTATTTCCTGTACGCTAACTGAAAAAAAGATCCACTGAACCAAATCAATATACGTGGCCATGAACATGAGTTCAGTTTAAATTAGCAAAATATGAGTTAGGCAATAAACCTTCAAAGATTCAATTTTGATTTTAATAAACACTAATCCTTACACAATAAAATTAGTTTTAGCATAATATGACCATCAGATGAATTGATTCCTGGCTTGGATATATCTTGCCCCACTGCGCAATGGGTGGAGCGAATTAGAGGAGAACGCTCTTGTAGGTGTATCCAACGCACCCTACTATAGGAATGTAGGAAAGCCTTTTAACAAACTTATCTAATTCCGCAGTTTATTTCGCTACTGAGATGGTAATGCTACTGTCATACACCAAAGTTGTATATTGGTTAGTGCCTGTCAGTTCTCTTCGTGTGTCGAACAGCAGGAGATCCAAATAGGAGCCGTGTCTAGAAAAGGAGGGACTATACGTGGCCTTAAGGCCGAGTCTGTACAATACACTGTACTGATCCCAGCAGTTGAATAGGAGGTTTCCTCTAGTGTTTGGTGTATCTCGGTATGGCTCAAGTGGTAGTGTATTTCCAATCGGTTTCCCAATCAGATGGTTCGGGGTTAAATACCAGCCGTGCTCGAAAGACATTCTTTTTTTCACAAACTAAAATCTCTTGAGATCAATGGTTGCCTAATACAAACATCAAGTCAATTTATATTAATAATTTAGTCACCCTATTAAATGTTGGATGCCACCCATGAAGCGAAATAATCACTGAGCCCAAACATCTTTTTTTCTCTCTCTATCTAATTTTCTGAAAAACTAAACACGTGCTCCGGCATTTTGCATTTTAAGAGTAGTCACAATAAGGTTTTTTTTTTTTTTTTTTTTTTAAGTGTCTTGAGCTCTGAGATGAAACGGCGGATTGAGTAGTCTCAGATGCATAGACACACACCATATATAATACAACCGCTTTCCACTACATACCCGTATAGGGCGTGTACGGCGCACTTGAAACCTACGAATTACACAACTCTACGCTCTTTTAAAACACGGTCCTTTTCTCACAAAAATCGCAACGTTTCCTTGTATGGAGTTGGGTCGGTATATTCATACTATTTTATATCTTCTGGGCCTCATTTTGTGTCTTTTGATTAGCTTAACATTCACTGCACGGAACTTCAGGATTGTTGTGTTAGGCCCGACAGCAGCACGTATGTATATTTGATCTACCCCCGATACAATACCAATTGAGCCACGGCCACACACAATTTTCTACGTCGAGTCACTAAATTGAAACTCAATAGCTCGCTCTTGATAACTTGTTATATAACTGACATTGGTCCTCTATGGTCTTCAGAATTAGTTTGGCGACTGCCATCAATCGAACACGTTACATGTACGAACCTTTCGTAACAGGAATAGTTTTGACTTCAAAAGGCGCTTTGAATCGCTAAAATCGGTGCCGTGACATAAGGCCATATTTCGGGGTATATCCTTATGTTACTTATACAAAGCGACATAAAGCCATATAAATTTGAGACATCAGGCCATAAGCAAAATCAGATGTACAGTGGAAAGTGACATAAAGCCAAATTAGTCTTATGTCACTTTCACAAAGCTGGATTTTGTCCTTACGTCGCTTGGCGTTATGTCGCGGCACCAATTTGATCAGGTAAGGGCTACAAATCCATTTAAAAGTGACATAAAGCCATAATGGCCTTACGTCGCTTTTTAAAAGTGATATAAGGTCATTCGCCGAAATATGGCCTTATGTCACATTGTGAGAGCGTCATAAGGCTATATTTCATGCAAAAGCAAAATTGGAGCCACTACACACCGTTTCCTGATCTTATATTCTCCGCTTAATGTTTGCCGGCTAGCTGATCCCACGCACAACCACCCAACTGCAGGGCATGTCCTTTTATAGCCCATACTGTGTAACGGGGGCCCGATTTTTCGGAACCAGTAACCCACTTCGATTGTGTGAGAGCTAAGATTACTAACAAAGCGCATCCAAATAGGTGTTGTTTCTGTTCTTTATAGCAATTACCATACTAAGAGCATACTAGTTTATGTCATAAGTATTTACCTTCACCTGCTGATTTTTTATTGAAAAATGTCTATTTTACATTACACATATTCTTGTAAAATTTAAGTTTGAATTTTCCAGAGTAAAATATGGACAAATTCCAAATACCGCAAGTGCTAATGTGAAAAATAGCAAATAAAATATACCAACATTGCTTATCTGCCATACTGACCCTGCCCACCACAACAAAATAAGTACCCCTCAAAAGGAGGTGGCCTAACATCTTTATTTACAAATCAAGTAATTGTATGAAGGTATTTTTTTTTTTGAGCTTAGGAGCATTCCTTCTGTGTAGGTACTATTGCAAATATGTTGGGGAAGTTTGAGAATGGCCGAATATTTAGGTAAATAAACAAGGATTAGGGAGAAATTTGCCGTTGGAGGATATGTAGGTGAACACGTCAGTAAATACAATAGATTGGGAATTGTTTTTGCTTCTGCAGAAGTTTCACTGAAAAGTTTCAAAACGGGTCGGTAGCCTCCAGATTATTCCTTCGAATTTATGATTTAAACCGGACATAAGGTCGAATGCACGGAGTCGTTATATTGGGAAGCAAATAGTAATACCATAGGATGAAATAGTTAATTTATTTGTAGTAAGTGCAATTCTTTACTACACGATTTCCTAGTTAATATTTTAATAATTTTGAGCTTATATAAGGACTAGTTGAAGAAAATAGTGAGTGGAAGATACCAACGACTTTATAGTTCTAAATGGTTTAATCAAATTTAAAGTTTAAACTCAGTTTCGGTTTGCACTATCAATCACTTCTCTTTTCGGTGGCAAATTTTTATTGGCATTCCTTGAACTACTCTAATGTTTTGTATAAGCCTCTATTTCTCAATGCCTACCTACACCATTTTCAGAGTATTGTGATCAAATTTATAGGAAATTAAAACATTATGTATTGCATAACATACGAGCTCCCATATCAATTATTTAATCCTTCTACGAGTAGACAAAAAGTATTCTTATATTGCTGAATTCAAAGGTTCTTATTTTAGATATAATTTGAAAGTCGCTTCGCAAATCAGGCCAATTTGTTAGTCGCTCTTTGGCTTATGATTTTTGCCAGCTCATAGTCTAGATACAACCGGTTACATAGCACTCGCCCCACAGTGTCTCTTCTTACCAACGTCTCTCTGCTTTTTTCAGTAATTCGCCCATTCTCATGTAATCGACGCATAACAAACCGCACACTTACGACCATTATACAATAGAATCAGATAGAGGAATAATACATACTCTTAAAGCGATACCCATATCTTACAATAAAAGTGTTTTACCCAAGAAAAAAAAAACAAAACTAATCGGTCCAAGTGGTCCGATCGAGTTGACTTTTTTTAGCCTCTTATTACCTGTAAACAAGATCTCTAATGCTGACGGCCTCTCCCTTCTACCAACAAACAGTCCATCTGCAACACCAGTATCGACAATGGAGGTTGAACTGGAAAGAGGGATAGTGGTGGCACCACTGGAAATTGCTTGCAATTGCATCCGCTTAACATGGCCAGGTGCAATGCACACGATCAGTTGCAGATTTTACTTTCGTCGGTTAAGACCTTAAGAAACAGATTCGCTTTTACTGCTATCGTTTTCATTAGTGCCGAGGATATGTGTGCTCAAAATTTTTAAATAAAATTTATTTTATCTCACAAGTTAAGAGGGGAAAGTTTGCTGATGTAATTAATTGCAAAAACAAAAAACAAAAAAAAATACTTTTATATAAATTAAAATAAAATTGCGAGTACAATTGAATTACTCATGTTTGTGTCCAGTTTATAGAGTTTGTTGCATAATAGAAAACACTTTTGATGGTGGTAAATTTTATGCTGAAATCAGGAAAATATACGGGTATAGGAAAAGAAATAACAAAACGCACATATGGAGGAATAACCCGTTTTAATTGTGAAAGTGAAAATCTAAATTTCAGTTTTCAGTAGATACAGGTGAAATATTTGCAAACTAACCGCGGAAAAAAAACTGTGGATTACCTGAAATTTCTACACTACACTTTTTTGGTGGTGAGTTATGGATGTTTTATTACAAAGGATTATCAGAAGTTACTATGACTTTGAAATTTAAAATCTTTTTTGTATTTTTCGATTGTCTTGATTGTCTTCTTGTCCATTTCCGATAACACTTTCCGATAACATCATACAGAACGTATTAAATATTCCTATTTCATTTTATTCAAACTAATCTCATTGAGAATGGATACAGTGCTGTATAGTAGACCGTCTATCCTCACTATCTAGTCAACCGTATCTACTTCTTGGACTTATGGTGAAGTCTATAATAATTTATCCACAAGATCAAGTTTATTTAAATTCAACACATTTAATTGTGAATTTTATATGCCATTAGTAGATCGCGTACAAAAACTATATTTTTCTCTTTCTTGAAAATAAATCCAAATAAGTTATTTAGCAGATGACGTAGCCATAATAGTTTGGGATAGAAAGGAAGTAACTGACGCTCGTATTTTCAAATCAAAATACAAATTAAATGGAAATGGAAAGAAACTAATTACGGTCTTTGACTTTATCATTGACAATATTATCGACAAAGTCGATGCTCCTCCACTCACACCGCGTTGATTGTTTCCATCAATCAGATCCCCATTCCCTCAATAAGCTAGCCAGATTCGACTGAACCTACCAAATATACCACATTATGGGAGTAAAGGTAAATATTCTTATCTTTGGTGACCCCACCAAAATAAAAAAAATATTAAACTGAAAACTATTCACTGAGTGAGGAAATGCGCATTTTTATGGACACTGCTCGTGGATATCAATGGGAGTCAGGCTGCGCTGACGTGAATGCGTATTCCACATGCATATGCGCCCGTGGATAGCAATGAATGCGAATAGGATTGCTTTTATCAGTTGTATGAAGTGCTTCTAGTAAAAAGATACATCTGCAAAGCCCAAAAATAAAAATATTCGTTAAATGTTTTGCTATTTAGGATTTCTCTGGTAAATTGAGGAGCCACGGCGGAACTTGTTACCATTCCTTATGAAAGCAGCAAGCCAAGGCTTGAGGATATAACTTCCAGACCTAAAATCCCTCACGAACAAATAGATCCTCAACTCAAAAATCCGCAAAGTCACGTTACACACGTTCAGTAGCGCAGTCACACTCAGTTTTGGCAGAAAACTCATTTTATAGTTTTTATTCAGTCCTACAGTATGTTAGATGTTAATGTTTTTCCCATATATTTGATAGGCTTTTAGCAGTCATTTCGGTAGAGTCATCTCTCCTCGATTCAAAATCCATTTCATTAATTTTAATGCCTCTGTAATCTGGTACACGCCAGAGTTCGATACTGTTGCACTTTTCTAAGTTCTTATTAGCGTCTTCTACGGTTTTTGTCTTCAAATAATGAGAACTCAGCCTCTTAATTGCACCAAGAACATTACAATATAGCCTGACGCACTGCAAGAAGACTGAATTATATCCTAAGTTCACGTACTAAGTGCCTCTTTAGCTAATTATTTATCGGCATGCTTTGTAATTAAGTAGAATCAATTAAAAGGAGTAAGGCAGAGAAAAGATATCGATAGGTTCTTGCCTTCTGAATACAAAGGTGTGATAATAAATCATATTTGTCAAAATCCATCTTTAAAAAGTTTCTGCACTAGCCGTTTTATTTATTTTAACAAATTTTCACGTAAAAATTTGCTTCATTTATGTACTCCAGGTTTCACTTAGTAAGAGTGTTTTCTTTTTTTACATTCGAATTTTTTTCCACATTCATCTATAGTTCATTTAAAATATTAAATTTAAATTTAGATGTACTCATTGCATACTAATTTAAACGCGTGTAACACCAGCCATATGTTTTTATCAAATTAGGAACACAGTCGATAGATAAATAAATGTTCATAGATCCAAGAATGTGTGTTTAACACACTTAAATCTTTTAAGCGGAACGCAAATGAAATAATTCAAAAAAAATCAAAAGCCCTATAAATCACTGGCACCGCAGCTCTGTACCACAGCAAAGTAATAAACGCTTGCACCTACTTCAGGCTTAAGTGACAGAAAAAGGTTGATTAAGTTCTCACGAGTTTCGCCATTTAAAAAAGTGTAAAGAAGAGACTGGGTTTGTCTTAAAAGTGCAAATCGCACCTTTCCGACAGATGCACTTAAACTACTCCTCGACCACCTTTCTTGTTGCTACTATTCATTACTATTAACTCTTAAAATATGTTAAGCGTTTAATTGAAGGGTATTTTCTTTGAAGGCATGAGAAATAAAAAAATCAATAAAACGTCCATAATTTCTTTGGTTACTATTTGCTCTTCGAACAGAATTTCAGGCATATGACAGAGATCATTCTGTCAGTTAATTTTGTTCACTTTGTCGAGTAAATCCGACTAAACATCACGAATAATTCGCACAACATTGGCTTAAAAGTCGCTAATTGTTAATAAGTTATTTGCACATTTCAATACCTTAAGGCGGTCCCAGAGCCTTAAAAGGTTCTCAGAGGTTTATTAATAGAGATTTTGCTAAATCACTTTCTTGCTAAATTCTGATGTCAAAAAATCGATTATTGAGCATTGTCTGGTAACGCTTTCTATTGAAACTTAAGTAAGCTCGTTCTTATTTTTCAAAAAGTAAGGTTCGATAATGCTACCAGTGTGTAAACTACGCCAAGGGGTTTTAAGCATCTTCTAAGAATTCTGCAGCTAATTTATCGAAGGTTTGACTAATAGCATCCTTGTACGTACGATAGTGCTTACCAAATTGAGTTTTTATTGATTTGACGAACAGAAAGCGAATTTTGCAATTAAATTTTGACGACACGCAAGCGTTGGTGAGATGTGGGTGTTTTCGTGATTATGCGTCCAATTAGACTGGACAAAAATGTTATATCTGCCTAATTCGGAAGTTATTTTTATCGAAACTGCATCACCTAGAAGTACGAGCTACTCGTTTTGCGGATCAATTAATTAGAGAGCTAAGAATTTGCTGATGTTTCAATTTAAGTGATTCAACCGTCTTTCTCTCCGCACTTTCTTCGGATCTGGGTAAGCTTTAACCTATATTATTCGTACTTCTTATTAAGATACATTTTGTCACAACCGCTGTACTTTAAACTGCCCATCCAACAATGCAGTGTGTCTCTTCAAGCGGACTGTCATATATATATAATAAACCTTTAAAACTTTTGGCTAGAAAATGTTATAGAGTAACCCCACGCTAGCTTCATCTGTGACATCAACTTTGCAATTCGCTTGACTGTTGTCGGGTTTAAATATTTAAATTTCAGCACGATGATTTTTTGTAAATACTCGTAGATGTCTGGAGGTGAGTTTGCAGTTTCAGATGAGCAGAAATTCATATATTTGATATCAGTATGACTGACTTTTTGGCCGTTATCTTCTAGCTCCTTTATCCGATTGTCACGTTATTGTGTATGATTGCGCTATAAGCCGGACACGTCATTGTGCTGCTTAAACTCCAACTTTAACTTCGAATTCTGCGGTTATTCCCACTGTGTCTTTTACTTTCATTTAAACATCATCGTACAATTCATATACAATTCTTATATGCGAGTGTATATACAAAAAGTAGTAAACTTTTACGTTAAAATCGTGCGGTCTATCCAAACGAACATATTTTTTCTTTCTTCTAACAGACATCTGTGTCTAATTCCGTGTCAATAATTTCAACTTCCAAAACGTTGTAAATGTTGGAAATGGGTTGTGGTAATAGTGCGCTGTCCAGAGCGAGTGTTTTGGATTGATTAAATTGTTCAAAAAATTTAGAGTACGCGTTGAAGACGATGTAAATTCTTGCTGTCCTTCGACATCTACTGATGAACATCACGTTAATAGAAAAAAAGTCCATATACAAAGTTTTTGTTTCCAAAAACCGCGTTGCATCTGACTATTTGGTCAAAAATATGATACGCAGCAAACCTATTCGCCTGATTTAGCTCAGTCTGACTTCTGGCTTTTCCCGAAACTCAAAAAACCACTCCAGGGTGATCGTGTTGACATAATTGGAGAGCCTAATCGAAGAAGGTATTGTTTATGATGACTGGAAGAAACGTTGGGACAATTATATGTAAACTGAATTGCTTTGAATACGAGTAAAATAGAATAATAAGCCGTTTGTATTTTATTCAAAAAGTCTTACTACATTTTGGCCACAGCGATATGTCTCGGGTACATTTTAATATCTTAACGCCTCTCATACAAAATCCCTTATGCAAATTTCATTCTTCCTCGTTAGCAGATGTCCGTGCTTGTACACGATATATTTCGGTGATTGAATGTTTTGCGAATTTCGCATCTTGTGCCGCATTCTCAAAAATATTAGCTTATTTAAATGCGCTTCTCTTTTGCATTTCTCCTACTGTTTATCGGTAGTGAGGATACATCTTCTAAATCCCGATACAAGCTAAACAATGTGATTTAACTTCGGCATTGTTCACCTCATTTCTGCATTTTGGTAATTTAACTCGAGACTCTCTTTGTCGCTTTCTGCTCCAATTGATCAGTGCTTGAAATGCTTGCCTTTTATCTTTTCACTGTATTTTTCGTTTCTTCATTCGACTAAAAGTTATTTTTTAATTATATTGAGGCGGCCTTTCAACACTCCGCATTTAGCTTTAATATTATTGCATATCTTGGGCAACTTAATCCCCAGAACTGATCCTTGTAAGCATTAAAATTATGCTAATTTATTTTGACGACCGATGATGGTCTTGATAGCTTCTGGTACTTTCACGAAACATTTTTCAAAGCAAAATTCTGTCATGATTCTCAAATCGTTCGCTCAAAATCATCTTAGAAACTATATTTCGCCCTTTCACGTTATTCTAGCATTGACGGTATTCTATCTGGGTTTGGTGCCGCATGAAGAAGGTTGTATCTCAAACTTCAGTTTTAGCAGTTGAACTTAAATTTCTTATTCAATTTTAATCAAGATAAAATTTATGATTTTCGTAACAAGTCGGTTCCTCTACGATATCCCCTAAACGTGCATACCTACTCATATCTCTATATATACAATAGAAGAAAACCTATCTCTAAAGTACTTTCTGTGGACTTAGCCAAACTACAAACTTTCATCATAAAAATAAAAAGTACTCCCTGTAGATTCATTTACGTGCTTCAGAGGCACGAAGGAGGTACAACAAAACAGGTAATAGTCACTCGTTTCCATTAACTTTATTCGAGAATCGCTTATCTCACTTTAATGACCATTCACAAAACTTCAGTTTTAAATGAATACGAATCGATGGGATTGCGATTGCTATTACCAACCCTGTTCAATAAGGAAGAAGGTTGAAGTCACTCGTATTAGCGTATGTGTGTGTGTCTTAATGTCATACTAGATATCGCTCAGATCTTCATCATTATAAACTAGTTAGCTTAAAAGTTACGTAGTGAGGTGTAAGAGCTTGTTTAAATACGGAACTCTTTTGGCTAAAAAGCGTAAAATTGATCATTTACTGTCGACACAAAATCATTGAGCTAATTTAACTGTTCAGAGAAGTTACCGAAAGGATGCTTTGGGGTGCGGAAATTTGTGTGAAGCTTCTTCTTTTTAATTAATTAATTTAATCCCAGGGTGCTATTATTATGGCATCTTCTAAAGTAATTGGCGGAACTTGATTAGAAACACTGTGTCCCCGGAGAGTTAAGAAAATTGGTTGATAGAGGATGAGATGCACACAAACGCTAGTCGTTTAATTAGACAAATTAAAATGGCTTTCATCTCTACTTTAAAAATACAATGTTACCTCGTACCATTGTGTATATTGAAAAAAATATTAATAATAATCAAGTTATAATTACTTTCTGAAGACCTAGAATTCAAGATTGCGGGCATGATGCAGCTGGCAAGAATAAAAGTTTCTGATATCAGCACACTTTTGACAAGGGAAGCAAACCTCCTAAAGTTCAGGGTTCTATCTATGATAAAGTCTCTCATCCTCTTGTCACTAGAGTACTTTTTATTTGTACACAAACCATCAAGACTAATAAAACACTATGATTGGAAAGAGCCCAGGTTGGCCGGACTATCGGTGCCATAAATAATTTTTGTTATAGAAGAATTCCACGAGCATTTTGCAAAAAAAAGCGAAATAATTCATAGAATAATTGCGAAGGCGACATGAAAAGCTGTAAGTTACAACAACTACGAATGCTTGTCAGTGAAGGTAATGCCACATAATTACGAACGAAATCTACACAGTCGTGTGATATATAGAGGGAAACGCGACATTCATTCCAATTTTACAAAAATAAAGACCGAACAGCTTCATGACTCTGTGATAAATCTGCATGTTTTTCAATGTCAAAGTGTTGACTTGGTCGACTCAGGAGATTCCAGAAACAAATTCTAATACGAAATCTAGATTTTCTCCCATTCCTAATAGCAGCCAGTAAAATACAAATTCAACTACAATTCTACATTCTATCAAATAATTATTTAGAATCCAAAAATTTTAAACGTTGACACATTATCTACTTCATAAAGAACAGCGGATGAGTTAGTATATACAATAATATGGATGAGTACATACTCGTATATAAATCAAACTTTGCGGATTTTCTTTATTTTCTTTTCAATATGTTTTCGCAACACTTTTGTCAGCCCTGAGATCTTTCACAATTCATCTTAAAGGCAAAAGTTTACTGAGTCCGGTCTTCCTCTTGAATCTAATATACTCGTAAGTTGTTTGAAATTTGTGTCTGAAGCACGTTTCATGGCAAATCACTTTTAGAAAATACTAGAACTCACAAAGTCACGTATCTAACGGTACGATTCATTTGCGGCCATTAAATTGAAAATCAACGCATGTAACACATCAACACTCCATGCAATCTCTTAATCAAACCTCTTGCCCATAAAACCATATAAAATCCCCAATTTAAACTGCCTCATACAAAATTGTATACTTTTCTATTGTCCGAATGGATAGGCAATGTTGGTGCCAGAGATGTTACCGAGCACATTCCAAGGCTTTTCATATGACTCAATCGCAAGGTCCTGTGTATTTGCGTAATAGCCTACTATTTATTTGTATCCTAAATTTACAAGAAACTCGAGTAACAAATAGGCTCATAGTAACTGGTTGTGCGTGTACAAACTTATGTACATACGAGTACATACAATTCCCAGGCATACTACAGGCCTACTTAATAGATAGATTGATATTTTTTTTTGTTTATTGTGTCCGCCGTTTTTAGCCAGCGCAACGATTGGGCTAGTTATTGACAAATAATGATTCGTTGTCATGTAGACAATTCATTTCCTCTGGCTATACTCGTATGTATCTGTGTGGATATTTCGTATCCTAAAAGGGAAGTATCATCTGAAAAGTTAGCTATGATTGATGAAAGCTATGAATACACAATTATACAAAGTGCCACATGAATGAAAAATTAATAAGCTGGCTTCTGACCGATAGATATTTGTATCAATAAAATATGGATACTTTTATTTCGAAGGGAATCCTGCTTTATATTCAACGTATTACAAAATAGATAATTTATTTCAAAAAATTTTCAGAATATATCAACACAAATGAGGCTTAGTAGTGTGTGTGTGCTTTGGAAATTAAATTAAGGATCACAAAGTTATATCTTTCAAATATTATCAAAGTGCTCAAGTTAAGGTTTGATGGGGGAAATAAAATGCCGATTAAAGATACTCGCAGCTAGCTAACAATTCTGACCATTCAGAAGCGTACAGAAATTTTTTCCGATAAGCGTATCTTTTCTGTAATGATCCCAGTTGTTGGAGAATATCTTCTTTTGCATTAAGATATTTTAATGTATTTCTAAAACATACGTATAAGAAATCTAATAGTAGAATATAATCTAGGAATTGCGCTGCATGTTGCAAAAGGTTGCGAATGTACGGAAGCGGATTCACTGTGCGAAAGCGACTGGGGTCGAGATAATTGTTAGTTTTAAGTCCAGAATTTAAGCGTACTTGTAATAAATAGGTCCTCTATTGACCCTTTTCTCAAATGAAATTATCGATAACCTGGATGCTATCTGAATTCAATGATATTATACGAGCACAATAAAGGTTGCATATATGCGCATGCCGCTGCCAATGATGTTAAGGGCCCTTTCTAAAATAATTTTTACAGCCTATTGGATGAATGGATGAATTAAGTAGTATTTTAAAATCGCTCTCGGTGACTTACGACGGGCGTTCAACATATTCTCGGTATCGGGGTGAAGCTGTGGTTGTATATATAAATTGATTTATTTATCAAGTAATACTATTATTTTAGAGCATTCATGTAAAATTTCATATAAATGTGATTATTAATTCGCGTTTTATCTCTAGTTAAACAGAATCATAATGGCAACTGAGACGATGATGGTGAAAATTGAGCATCGCGCTGTAATTAAATTTCTCACTAAGCAAGGAAAAAGTCAAAAAACTATTCATGAAGAGATGGTGGCTGTTTACCAGGGTTCCGCACCTTCATTATCAACTGTGCAAAAGTGGTCAAGTGAGTTCAAGAGAGGCAGAGAGAGCATTGAAGACGACCCCCGCTCCGGCCGGGGGGCTACTGCTTGTACGGGAGAAAGCATCAAAGAAGTCGAAAAACTTGTTCTTGAGGAAGCCCGAATAAAGGTCAAAATGATGGCAGAGATCACCAAGCTTTCAATTGGTACCATTCACACCATTCTTCATAACCATCTTAACCTTTCAAAGGTCAGTGCAAGGTGGGTGCCACGAATGCTCACAGCGCCTCAGAAAAAAGTGAGAATCGCATGTTGTAGAGAGCTTTTGGAGATGTGTAGTGAGAACGCGGACGGTGTTATGGATCGAATTGTTACTGGGGACGAAACATGAGTCCACCACTATGACCCTGAAAGCAAACAAGAGTCCATGCAGTGGCATAAAAAAGGAACAGACCCCCCGAAGAAGTTCAAAGTCACTCCGTCTGCCGGGAAGCTCATGGCCACAGTTTTTTGGGACTCAAAGGGAATCTTGCTCATTGAGTACAAAAAAAAAGGTGAAACCATCAACGCCACATCCTACGCTTCCACTTTGCATAATTTGCGGGAGGAAATTAAAAAGAAAAGACGGGGTAAACTCGCAGCGGGTGTGTTGCTTCTTCATGACAACGCTCCTGTTCACACGGCGCGAGTTTCCAAGGCTGCTGCGCGAGATTGTGGTTTCGAAGAAATCCCACAAATCCTAGTGATTATTTCCTATTTCCGGATTTGAAAAAATGTCTTCGTGGAAAAAGATTTTCGGATGATGAAAAACTCAAGTCGGCAATAAATGGGTATTTTGCAGAGAAAGAGGAAATTTATTTTTTTGAGGGTTTAAAAAAGCTTATCTCAAGATGTAACAAATGCATTGATGTCAGGGGAGATTATATTGAAAAATAAAAACAATTTAAATTGAATTCGCATTTTCCTTCATATCGATACCGAGAATATATTGAACGCCCCTCGTAAATGCCAAAACTGGTTAGGAAATAATTCTAATGCTGCGCGGTTCGTAATGCAGCTTGGAATCACAACCCTCGAATTTCGGTAAGGCCACCGCCTTGTCATAAGATGATAATAACTTTTTTAATTTCGTGATAAAGCAGATAATGTCAAAGATCGAACACAAACATGGAACAAAATATGTTCGAAGTCGCACTCTTTATTGATTTTCACACAGAGCTAACGATTACGGGAGTACGTTCATACATATAAGACTTCGAGATAGAATTGCTTGGCTTTTGTTTTTAAGGAAACCAGTTGCCTATTTTAGGTAGTATACCTATAATTGGTGATCTGCATGACAATGAAATATTTTCCATGGTGCAAAATATAAGTAGAATAAAACTAAAACTTTCGGTATACAATTAAGTACAGAACAATAAAAATAAAAAATACACATGGTAGACAAAAATATAATACAAACCAAGACCAAAACAGGACAATGAGCTATGTTGTGGAGAATCGGTGGAGGGTTTACCAGGGCAGTGAGAGCCAAACCAAATGAACCCTGCCACGATTTATAAGTTAGTTCGAAAAGGCCTCTTCGATCCCAGTCGGAAGACTGAAACCGCTGGGTCTTGTTTACAATAATATGACGGAAAAAGATCACTGATGACCCAGTAAGACAAGGCTCAGGGAAGTATTTCTCAGGAACGAAATTTTAATTAGGACTGCCTGCATCCTCCGGTGGAGCTTCTATTATTTGTGTTAGCTTCTATTATTACAGTTCGATTTTATGTGAAGGTTTTATCTTTCCAGAATGTTGACAGACCAAACCAATGCTTTCTATGTCTCTGAGGGAACAGCGACTTTCCTGCTGTCCCTCAGTAGGAAAAACTGTATACTGCTTAATGAAATTTAACGCAGCATCAAGTTATTGTTAAGCACCTGGTGTGCTAAGCATAAAATCTTCATCTTGAGACGCTTTTTGGGGAGTAATGAGGACTCTACGGACACTCTGTGAGTATAGGGCTCGCATCAAGCTGTAGGTGGTCCACGCCTCCATTTGCTAACACATTAATAAAAGATAATAAAAGAATTAATATCTTAAACTTTATTTTACAATATATACGAGTATGTACTATACTCGTATAAACGTACTCTATTTATACAAATGTGTATATACCGCCCTGTGTTTATTTCGATATACAATTGGAAATTGTCAGATGAAACGTCGTACTTTTATCACCGATATTCAGAATTCATTATACATATCTAGCAAGCGATTGTCTCCTGCAATCATTTACCCAATATGAACTGGCGGAAATACAACGAGATCACTCATGCTACACTGGCTGCATGCGAAAGTTACATTGCGATATCCCAGCTAGAGCTTGAAGATGTAAACAATAAACTCACTCATCATCTAAACGTTGCCTATAGAAAGGAGAGCGAGGGTAGGCACCCGCGGAATGCGGGTTACGTAACAGAAACCATTTCCTTTCAGTTCCGTTAATTTGGTGGGGGCTCAGGCCCCCATTTATTTCGCTTAATGCAAGCTTAAACTAACTTAAAAACTAGGACTAGGACTAAAAACTAACAGCAGTTAGGGGTTAGGAAGTATGGGAATGGTGGAGAAGATCAAGTTTAAGACGAGAAGTGCTCAGGTTAAAATCAAAAAGGGGGAGGTTTGAGTTGACTTACGGAACATGCGGGAGATTGGTTCTTTAGAGCCATAAGAGGTGCGGTGGGTTGGAATATAGAAAAGACGAGGACAGCGTAAATTACGAGGGTTAATGTTAAAGGAAATAGAATTTCAAAGGGAAGCGCAATCCACAAAACCAGAGAGCAGTCGATGAATGAAGAGAATTTCAGCTACGTCTCTGAGTTTTGCGAGGGTATTCAGGTTAAGTAGTTTGAGGCGGTCACGATAGGGCGATGAGCTGGCTTTAAGGATTCTCATCAATATGCGAACGGAAGTTTAACCCTCTATCGTATAATATTTCAAGGTCGCGAAGGGATAGAACCAGGGGTACAGGTTGGTCATGCAGAGAATAAATTTGAGAGGGAGATTGATTGGACTTACGAGACAAAGTTATAGATTGGCATTTGGCGACATTAGGCTCAAAGCAATTTTTTAGACACCAAGTGGTAAACCTTTCGAGGTCTTCTTGGAGGAGAATAGAGTCTATGCATTTTAACATTATGGGGTTAAAACCGAGGGAGGACAATTTGAAAAGCATATGTTGTTGTGATATTTTATTGAAAGCCTTAGCGAAGTTTGTAGCAATAACATCGATTTTGTTGCCATTTTCTAGGGCTGAAAGCGCAAAAGATACGAATTGAACTAAGTTTGTAGTAGATGATCTACCTTTTAGAAATCCGTGCTGACTGGGTGATATAAGTGACTTGCACTGAAAGCTTAAAACTTCATCGAAAAAACTTTCAAACATTTTAGGTATGTGAGAAAGCTTTGGAATGGGACGGTAGTTGGTTACTTCATTCTTTGATCCCGTTTTGTGAACCAGGGTTATGAAAGAGGTTTTCCAAACTTGTGGGAATTCCCCTTGTTTGAGGGACAGATGGATGAAATAGGGAGGAAAGTGGGTGCGAAAGATTGGAGGCACACTTTTTGAGAAATATTGCTGGAAGCCCATCTGGACCAGATACAAATTCATCATTGAGATTTTGTAACTTTTCTTCGATAAGGGTGGGATCAAAAGGTTGAGATAGAGAGGGGCCAATGGAGAAATTGGGAAGGTACTTGAAATAGATGGAGTCGGGTACAAAAAGTTTGTCTGCAAATGACTGTTTAAAAAAGTTTGCAAAATAGTTGGCAATAATATGTGGGTCGGTCGATGATATATTATTGAACGAGAGAAATTTCTTTTGTAGTTGACGAATTGATAAATTGTCTTAGGATCGTTGATAAGGTTGGTCTGCGCTATGTCGATAAGCGCTGATAGAGACAGTTATAGAGCTGGGTGAATTGGAGGTAGGATCCAAGATCGTTAGAGTGGTCATAATAAGAATTGGTGCGAAGAAAAGCTGCCCACAATTTTTTTCTTTTGTTTCGTAAAGAGCGAAATCTTTTGTTGTACCATAGATAATGTTTTATGCCGTGAAAAGGGGACGTAAAGACAAATGGAATTAAATATTTCACTGTAGAAAATGGAAACAGCATCAGATAAGGATAGGTTGGTAAAATCAAAAGAAGATTTGCTGAGGTAAGTATTGATTTTGCGAAAATTGGCTTTATGGAAGTTGTAAGAAGAGGTGGTAGATGATGAAGTGGGCTGTGGTGGAGAGTTATGGAAAAATGAAAGAAGAAGATGGGGTGAAAGTTGTCGACAGCCACTTACTTGGCATAGGCTTGAGTCAGTTATCAATGAATAGACATTCCTTGGATGAACTAACGTTTGACGCGGTAAAAAATAAGTGATCATCCGATGGATTCCACTTTAGCAGGGCAGATTAAAGTCTTCAAAGATAAGAATATCGTCGATGGAATCACTTACGTAAATTAGTTGCTCAATTGCTTTAATATCAAGGATGTAGGATTCAATAGGTTGAGCTGGATGAATGTAGCAACACATAATGTACAGGGACCTATTGGGAAGTGTTATTTTAATTGAAACAAAGTCAAGTTTAACAGAAGAAAAGATAGCGATGAGAGAAGTGTTGAGGTTAGTAGGACACCTCTATATGGAGAATCAACTTTAGGGATGGCAGCATCACTAAACATAAGGAGGGAGTCATCGTCATCTCGGAAAACATTATAAGAAGATGGGAATAGCTCCTGGCTCTTTATGTGGGGCATTAAATTGGTTTCTGTAAGAGCATAGACGTCGAAAGAGAGACCATGTGATTTAGACAAGGCAGCGCGAGTTTTAGTGCGCAAGCCTCTAACGTTTTGGTAGTAAAATGTAAGAGGTAGTTTGTTGCGTGGAGGAGTAGGGGAGTGTAGATGAGATGCAGGCAAAGAAGGCAAGTTAAGAACGAAAAAATTTATTATGGTCAGCTCGGCTGCGCTGAAGGTCAGAAACTCTTTTAGAGTGTACATAGCTACGGAAAGCAGCGAGATCATCCGCAACCTTTTGGGGAAGTGTGTCGAAGATTTCGTGGTACCTGTTGTAAAGCTTCCTGAGACTAGTTCTATCCGTAGGAAGGCCTTCCTATTGGGTGGAGACCATGACACTTGTTTTCTTTTTTCCCACAAAGTAAACAGAGTCGGATTTATTGTAAGGATATGCGAGAAAGAGACGTATATTTTCGTATACCTTTTTACCCCTTAGCCTAGAAAGCGCGTAACGGAATTCCGTGGTGTCTACATTCTTTTGGGTCAATTTAACGTTAGGTGGCGAAAGGGGATCAAAATTATGGCCGGGATTTAAGATATGCGAGCTGATAAAGCTTGGGTATTTGGCTCCTGTTGTAAGGTCGAAATTGGGAAAGTAGTTGTTAGTATTCATGAGAGGAGATGTGGGTGGTTGAGCAGTGACAGTATCAGGGGCAGGGCTTAAATTAAAAGAATCGCGTTGGGGCTTGGATGGAAGAGAGGCACTTGGTGCTTTTGTGGGGTTGCGAGAAGGGGTTGATTATTGATATAAACGGGATCCCCCTCTTCTTAATCCTATCAATCATAATCACATATGCCGGCACCTGCACATTACTTCAAGTGAATGATCATGCATATTCATTATTTGCACATGTACTCAAATGTGCATGATCATCATTCCAGAGTAGGTACATACTTATAGCATCAGATGACAAGCTAGCCAAAAAGAAATTATTTTATCACGAAATTAAATAATAACTGCAGGTGGAGAGACTGACGCCAATTTAACCATTGCAGTGAAATAAAGTTTATCTTTCTTAAAAATCCTTTTGGGTCTCGCACCCACGTAAATCGCTGCAAGCAATGGAGCTAATCCAACTGTGTCAAGACTGTATTGGAAAACCTACAAGGTGTCCTTAAAGATTTATAAACGAGTATTAAATTTTGCCCAACGTAGTTCCCGGCGTCGTCACTGTGAAGACGTAACCAGCACAAATAAATCATTGATACTACAGAAAATTCTATTCAAAATACCATGAATTTTGAGCGGTGCCATTTGACCTGGACTCCAAGAAAGGATCTTTTAACGTGTTTATGAACATTCACTTCCGTTGCAGTTTAACAACCCACCTACAACATCTACTCTACGTACATACAGATCAACACTAAAATGATAGTCGAAAAAAGCTTAAATGGAAACATTGCCGTTTCAAATTTAACAAGGCACCAAAACCGGATGGTATTTCCCACAAAGTTAAGTTTTCATTACCAGGGCAGGTATCATTTTGCATATGACCCCAAAAAGATCTCAGACCCATCAGTATGACACTTTTCACGCTACATACCTTTGACAGAATCCTCGATCTCACACCAAATGCTCAAATCGCAGAAGAATATTGAACTCCCTTCATGCCTAACAAAAAAGTAAATCGCCTCACACCGCAATATACTCTTTCTTACGACATCTTGATAAATCTTTGACCCCTCATACTTGCAACATATTATTATGAATATGTTGCAAATTTTGGGGATCTGGTGATATATGAATACTCGTATATACGAGTACATTGAAATATCGTGATTGTTTCCTAAACTGAACAACACGCTTGTAGAATGCCATGCGGAGCTCTCTATTTCCTGGTCATTATAACCATCGAACATTCAAAACCAACGTACATCGATATCTCTCTTTCTTCCTTCCCTAACTTTCCTTCGCCCACGCTATGTGCAAACATTTTAAATATACGTAAAATCCCAGTAACATGTGCTAATTGTAAAAAAACAAATCACCTGATTTTGGAAAGGGACGAATGGACCCATTGTCGTGGGTGGCGGTGGCTCAAGTATTACTATATTGGCTTCCAAATCGGATGGTTTGGCGTTCAATACCATCCGCGCCCGAAAGACATTCTTTTTTTCAGGCAACTAAAATCACTTAAGATGAGTGGTTGCCAAGAATACAACAACAAGTCCTATTACACTAAGAATTTAGTCTACCCATTAAATGTTGAATGCCACCCATTTTTCGAAACTCTTAACACAAACACATGCTTTGGCATCATAACTGTAGTCATACCAACTTGAGTATTAAGTTCTTAAAAAAAAATATTAATAGACGCCTCTAAACTAGTCGAAGGCGTTAGAACATGTGTTTTCTCTGAGCACGTCTGTACGAGTATATACAATTTTTTAGCCACCTACTCACACACTATACCATCTCGTCAGGAGCTGCAAAAACAAAGAGGAAGAGGAATCTGTGTAACTGCTTTGCCTTGATACGGATCAGCACCTCTAAGTAGTTATCGTTTCCGAAATATAAATAATCTCTGGTGTATGAAGATCACCGACCTCTACAAATCTGTCAGAATATCTTTATTATTTTAAGATCAGTTAAGGCATCGTATTTGTACGCGTTCCTAGTGGTATTGCAATGTGTTTACAACTTTAGACCATCGCAACGAGACCCTCAATAACCTAATCTAACCTAGCCATATATGCCTGAATTTAAAAAAAACAACAGTAAACTTACAATTTTTTTATATAAAATGTAATAAAATAATAAAAATATCATGATTTCTCTATTAAACAAATACTTTATTCCATGTTATTTTTTTTTTAGATAGCTCACAAGTGGACTTACGACGGCCCATGAAGAATCTATATTTAAAAATGTTCAGGAAAAAGTGACACATCAAATTTGCTCTAAATTACTGCATAGAAAAAAAGCCAAATAATGAAGTCTCTACCGTTAAAAAGGTATTTTCCCACCCTTTTAATTATATTCATACAGTGGCGAGTTACCCATACATCTGCGGGTGATTTTGAACAAAGTAATATCACAATTCTTCGTGAAGTTGAGAACGATCCCCTGGAATTAAATACACATGAAGTGTTACCAGCGAAACCCGTTAAAAAGAAACCCTATGCCATACTTGAAAAACCCAGTGAATATGTCAAAATCCCAGTTGTTAAGTCATATAATGCACATACGGTCGCATTTGACTTCAATCTAGGTGACCTAGAAGATATCCATGATAGTATTGTACCTGCTGGTGACTTGAGTTCTGAGGAACGTCATTTACTAAGAAACACAAATGATGAAGACTTAACTTACTCCGAAGAGTCAATTCTAACTCCGAGTCCTATAAGTACGTATGTAACGCCAATGGCAACAGAGACAAACGTCAACACTTCAAGGTTGACTACGTCTACATCAACATCAACATCAACAGAAGACAACGCAACAACTAGTCCAAGTACAATATCGCCTTTGTCGATTTCTTCATTTTCAGAAGCGACAACACCTGTAATACTGTTGCCAACCGAGATAAGTTCTATACCATCAGTGTCAGTGGGTCCAGTGAGTCCACATATTTATAAAATCCTTTCAAAAAGCAAGTCAAAAGGAAAGGGGATTCATGATTTTCCCCAAAAGGACGAACAGCCGAAAGCGTATGGGAATCACTTTAACAGCATCAGTACTTTGTTTGGCGATGCGGCGGAGAATTCAACAGCAGACGCATTGCAGCCAAATGTTAACGTTTTCCATTTGATGGTGAATTTATATGATCACTTCTTTTGGCAGCCTTCGGAGATTCGTACCAAAGTATCGTCAGCGTGCGGTGTTGAAATCCTTTCGTATCTGTCTGCCCTGAATAGCAACTATGAGTGGGCTCAAAAAGGTAAGTCGTAGAAAACGTACAGCAAAACTTTTTGTAAGGCAATTTTTTTATAAGATCTTAGTATGCATTGTTTTCGAAAACTTCAATACCTAATATAATATTGTACTTATTAATGTACATGCAAACAACTTGAAGAATTTAACCGTAAGCCTAAAATTAGACTCTTGATGTGATCGAAGTGACGTCGTGAGGTCCACACCTACATATATATACTTCGTTCGGCAAAAAGTATATATATTTTTTGTAAATTTAAAATTTAAAAGTTTAGAGTATGCCGTGCCTTTGTAAACAAAAAGTGAAAGGCAATCAGCTTAAAGTAAAGTGTGTTGGCTGTAATGAATATTTTCACTGCAGTTGTGTGAATGTTCAACCGAGTGATGTAGACTAGCTATGCGACAGGATAGTGCAATATTCGAGATATTTATCAAGTGTACATCCCAATATGTTGTTAGCGTATTGTGAAACATGGTCATAGCGTCTCAATCCATAAACATAACGGATAATGCTTTTGAAAGCGATGTTGAGCTTACGTCTAAGGAATGCACTATAGCAATAAAAGATTTCACAGCCGTAAGTAAAAATTGGAATCAGTAGAGCCCTCACTAGCATTATTCTTGTAGGCAGGGGAGTGAAAGACTGCGACACAGACATATTCCTTAGACATCCGTAGACTTTGCCTATAATAGTGGAGATGTGATCATTCCAACTTAGAGTACTGTTAATCCATACACCAAGACTCTTTACTTTGTCAACGAAGTCGATTGGATCATTACGAAGCAATATGTTAGAAAGATTAAAGCCATTCATGCTGCTTCTGTTAATAACAAGACATTTGGATTTAGTTGGGTTCAGTCTCAGCGATATTATTTTCAGACCAATCTAGAATTTTTCGAAGGTCTTCATTAAATTTATGGGCAGCTTCGTCAATGAGGCCTAGTTTAAAACTCAGGTACAGTTGTACATCATCTGCATACATATACAGCGAAGAGTGATTGATAACTTTTGGAAGGTCATTGATAAATATTGTAAATAATAATGGACCCAGTATGGATCCTTGAGGTACACCTGCTGAGGTTGCAATAAAATCCGATATAACATTTTTAACAGCTTGTTTTCTTCCAATAATTGTAAACATTGATGATGAAAAGCTGAAAAGCCTCTTGAATTTAAAGAGAAGCTTCATGTATCAAAGGCCTTGGAAAAGTCAAGTAGGGTCACGAGAGTTGTTAGGTCTTTATCCATCGCCGCTGGGATATCATCCGTTACTTTTAATAGAGCAAACGTACAGCTGTGATGAGGTCTGAAGCCAGATTGATGTGTACAAAGTAGTTTATTGCGTTGGATATAGATGGACATCTGTTGGTGTAATATCATTTCCACAACCTTTGGCAAGAAGGGAAGGATGGCAATGGGTCTATATTCAGCCGAGGAGTTAGAGGATGCTTCCTTTTTATCAATTGGAAGAACTTTCGCAATTTTCCACTTTCTTGGAAAAGTGGAAGTCAATATAACAGTGTGGGTTATATTGTAAATATGGGTTAAGACTGGAAGAATGTAGGGTAGTATGATTTTATGAAAATCGGGTGAATTTCATCAATACCAACAGCGTTAGTCTTAATTTTAAGTATAGCCTTGATGACATCAGCTTGTTCAATACAAGCAAACTCAAAGCCATTAAATGTTATGTCTAGTGAGTCAGTAATCGTGCTGGAGGCCGTTTGTACTTTCGCAAATTCGTGAATTTCGTAGAGCTCATTGGGATCTACGTTATTTATTTCGACATTCTTTTTCCGACCAACACCAAGCTCACGTAAATTATGCCAAAGAGTTTTTGATGGTAACTTGTGGTCAAAATGTTTATCGTAAAATGCTCTTTTAGCTTGTTTTTTCATAGAGTTGACCAGATTCCTCAGTTGGCGGAAATTGTTATAAAATTCTGGAAGTTTAAAACGTATCCACTTCTTATAGGCTATATCTTGCTTATTTTTAAAGTAAATAATTTCGCGTGTAAACCATGAATTGTTTGAACATTTTATCACTTTAGTTCTAAGTGGTACATGTGCATCAAATAATTCCAATAAAATATGTTGAAAGATATCAACCTGAGTATCTGTGGACACTTCATGATAAATTGGATGCCAATTTATGCTTAGAACATCATGCTCCAGGGCATCAGTATTAAGATTTTTAAAGTGTCGGTAGGTGTATTTTGAAGGTACGAGTATTTCACTATCAGGAAAGTCAAAAGTTGAAAAGATTAGATCGTGTTTCGAGAGTGAGAGTCATTGGAAAGGAAGAGGTCTAAAAGAGTACTGGCTGCTTGAGTGAAATGCGTAGGAACAGTCCTGTTTATAATATCCAAGCCAAGAGTTTTTATGGACTGAGTAAATGCCAGGGAGCCCACATAATTCTTAAATCAACATAGCTATATGGTCTGTAAACTACACCGAGAAGACACTTTTTCCGTTCACAAACAACTTCGACAAAACAATATTGAAGTGGGTACCTATTGTCGACGTCAACAACGCCTTAGATTGTGCTTTGTTTTTTTTTTATATTTATTCTTTATTCTTACTTCCTTATTAAACATCATTACACAATTTAAAATAACCTTATTAAAAAAAATAAGAATAAGTAGGGACATTCATATTGATTTGTGAATAATAAAATAGTAGCAATGTCACTTCATAGCAAAAATTAAAACTAACAAAAAGTTAAAAAATGTTATAAAAAGTTACAAAAAGTGGGGTATTCAGGATTAATTTGTAACTTATATAACTTAAGTTTTCAAAATTAAATTACATACGGCAACAAGTTTTTGATTTCTCCACTGTCAAAAGTAAGAAGCCAGTTCTTAGTCTTTTTAAAAAAATTGGTTAGGAGAATTATGAGTATGAAATATGAATATCTTCTGGAAGTTTGTTAAACAGCTTGCAGGACATAACAGTGAAGAAGTTTTTGTATGAAGTTGTTCGGAACAACGACACTGGAATATAATTGTTGGGTCCGCTTCGTAAGTTATGTATATTTAAAATTGGACTTTGAATGTAACTACTTCTTTTAAAAAAAATATTTGGATACTTTACAGTAATACAAGTGCTTAAGTGGTAGAATATTCAATGTTCTGAGCAAGATCATAGATCGTTCCAAATAGTATATTTTTGTAAAAGGATTAAAGGCAACAACCAACAACTTTGTATGGTAGGCACCTCCCTAGCAATTTATACCATATTGTAGTTTTGAATCAACCATTCCAAAGTACACTGACCTCAAGGTATTTCCTAAGGCGAAATAGGACATGGATAGCAGAACGTACATAATTTTTTAAGAATGAAATATGGTCAGACCAGCTCATTTTAAAATCGAAACTTAAATCCAGGTATTTATACTCATTCACTGGTTCAATCTTGAAATAATTCGCATTGATTGTGTAAAATAAGTATTTAGCAAATTACAGATGCAAACTAACTCACTAGATATGGGGCATTTGTTTGAATGGAACCAGATTTCAAAGTCTAAAGAATGTTGTGTACCAGTCATAAAGTTCATTACTTTTGTTTTATTGCTTGCAACCAGCTTATGCATCCCAAACCAAGTCCTTAAGAAGTAGACATCATGATTTGTATCAGCAGTTGAATCTAGGGGACCTTTTGAACCATATGCAATACCAAGATAATCTGCAAAAGGTGTGATCTTGCCTAAAAACGGTTGGCTGAAAAGTGAGTTGATGTAAATAAAAAATAATAATGGGACTAGGACTGAACCTAGGGACAACTAGGTTGAGTACTTTTGGACTACTTGCAAAATTATCTATTAAGAACTTTTGAGTTCTATTACTCAAGTAGGAAGTAAACCAATTGAGCATAAAACCGCCAAATCTTGCACAGAATTATATTATTTCATAAAATATTAGGGTTCACCATAAAGGCCTTGGTGATGTCCACAAAAAGCCCAGCGCAAAACATTTTATTATCTAAAGATTTGTAAATAAAGGAACAAATTTTTTCAAAGGGTATGAGTGCTAACATATCAGCTGACCACATCGACAATTTTTATGTGCAGAAAATCAATGCCAAAAAGTCAAGTGGAAGGTCATCTTCAAATATATTAGCAGTTAAACTTATTTCAACCTTAAAGAAATGTAAAATAATGATGGAGAAATGTAGTAATCAAAATAATTTAACTTCTAAGATATTTGGTTGTAAAGAAGTTAATCAAATCTTTATTAATGATAGCCTAAATAGTTGTACAGCACTATTATTAAAAGTCGCCAAACACGCAGAGAAAGAAAAATTGTTTAGATATGAGTGGGTTAGAAATGGTAGAGATTTTATGCGCAAAAGGTATAATGATAATTATACAATATTATTATTAACTCGTTATGAGATTTAAATTTACTTGTGTAAAATTGTGTATTGCTTAAACTCTATCAACGTTACTTATGGCAAATGATTTGAATGACCCTCAAGTAAATTTAATGAATATTTCTTTGGTTAACTGCGCAGATATTAGCTCTTACGATCTCATTCACCACCAAGTAAACAATTTTCTTATTAGAAGTATGCATTAGAACTTTGATAACTTTCTTGTTTATTTGCATACTTTTGTTAAGAAATAATTTTGTTAAGAAACACCCAGAACTGAACTATGAACTCTGTATAGACGTGTTAACAACCGCGCTCGTAAAACGTTCAAAAATCTGACGTTCTTTTTGACCATAATTTCTTCAAATTGCGTGTAACAGCTAATCTTAAAAGTGCTAGTAAAGTCAACAGTCCGACACCAGTGATCTTTTCTTTAATAGAACACAAATAAGCAAAATTAAAATTAAACTTTAGTGCTTTTAAAGTAGTTTTTCACTTTTATCTTAAATTTTGCAAGTCATAATGGCGGGAAAAACACGATCGGCTTCCACTACCATCACAGCCAAAGAGTCACATTCCACACCTACGTCCAACTCTACAACAGCCTGGAAAAGAGTCAATGCCGGCGCCAGCTCCACAGCAAAGTCAAATATCATTGCCGAATTGGAATTGAAGAAGCGATTAAGTGACTTGGCTGAGAATATTGTTAATCGTATTTCCGCCGAAATTAACGATCTCCGAAGCGATCTTCTTCAGCGTATTGCTCTCATCGAAGACAACTTAGAAGCCCACGTTGAAAAGGTAAACAAATCGCTCTTTGATCTGCAAAACCGAGTTGAAAAAATTGAATCAACGCACTCTGTTGAATCACAAACAACAAAAGAAAAAATTACCAAATTACAAAAATGATGCGACGCTTACGAGAGGAGAGAGTTAGCAGCTGATGCCGTGCTTTTTGGTGTTCCCCACCTACCCACCGAGAACCTAAAATCAATTTTCAACCATCTCTGTCATACCATCAACTGTAGGGTCCCGACGTTAAAAGCGATTTTCCGTTCTCAAAAACAAAACGAACACGAAACCAAAGCCTCACCTATTATAATTAAATTCGGCTCTTCCTATGAGAGAAACACCGTTTTTAAGCATATAGCTCTTCACTGCAAACAAGAGAAGAAACAGCTGTGTCTCCAAGATGTTGGCATCTCTTCAGGCAACAACATTACTATATACGAGGGGCGTTCAACATATTCTCGGTATCGGGGTGAAGCTGTGGTTGTATTTATAAATTGACTTATTTATCAAGTAATACTATTATTTTAGTGCATTCATGTAAAATTTCATATAAATGTGATTATTAATTCGCGTTTTATCTCTAGTTAAACAGAATCATAATGGCAACTGAGACGATGATGGTGAAAATTGAGCATCGCGCTGTAGTTAAATTTCTCACTAAGCAAGGAAAAAGTCAAAAAACTATTCATGAAGAGATGGTGGCTGTTTACCAGGGTTCCGCACCTTCATTATCAACTGTGCAAAAGTGGTCAAGTGAGTTCAAGAGAGGCAGAGAGAGCATTGAAGACGACCCCCGCTCCGGCGCCCCGGCTACTGCTTGTACGGGAGAAAGCATAAAAGAAGTCGAAAAACTTGTTCTTGAGGATGCCCGAATAAAGATGAAAATGATGGCAGAGATCACCAAGCTTTCAAATGGTACCATTCACACCATTCTTCATGACCATCTTAACCTTTCAAAGGTCAGTGCAAGGTGGGTGCCACGAATGCTCACAGCGCCTCAGAAAAAAGTGAGAATCGCATGCTGTAGAGAGCTTTTGGAGATGTGTAGTGAGAACGCGGACGGTGTTATGGATCGAATTGTTACTGGGGACGAAACATGGGTCCACCACTATGACCCTGAAAGCAAAGAAGAGTCCATGCAGTGGTATAAAAAAGGAACAGACCCCCCGAAGAAGTTCAAAGTCACTCCGTCTGCCGGGAAGCTCATGGCCACAGTTTTTTGGGACTCAAAGGGAATCTTGCTCATTGAGTACAAAAAAAAGGTGAAACCATCAACGCCACATCCTACGCTTCCACTTTGCATAATTTGCGGGAGGAAATTAAAAAGAAAAAAGACGGGGTAAACTCGCAGCGGGTGTGTTGCTTCTTCATGACAACGCTCCTGTTCACACGGCGCGAGTTTCCAAGGCTGCTGCGCGAGATTGTGGTTTCGAAGAAATCCAACACCCACCCTATAGTCCAGACCTTGCCCCTAGTGATTATTTCCTGTTTCCGGATTTGAAAAAATGTCTTCGTGGAAAAAGATTTTCGGATGATGAAGAACTCAAGTCGGCAATAAATGGGTATTTTGCAGAGAAAGAGGAAATTTATTTTTTTGAGGGTTTAAAAAAGTTTATCTCAAGATGTAACAAATGCATTGATGTAAGGGGAGATTATATTGAAAAATAAAAACAATTTAAATTGAATTCGCATTTTCCTTCATATCGATACCGAGAATATATTGAACGCCCCTCGTATTTGCATGAAAGTCTTACTCCACATAATCGCTATCTTCTTCAACAAGCTGTCTGCCTCAAACGCTCACACGAAAGTAGAAGGAGAAGAAACCCAAAAGTAATAGACAACTGAGCAGGGTTGCCACTTTTCTTTAATTTAAATTCTTATCTTAGCAACACTAACATCAACACCCTCTTTAATCACCACGTTCCAATCAAAACACAAAAGGCAATTAATGTATCACAACCCTGGTTCTCAGCCGAATTACAAAAACTCATAGATCAACGTTATCGTGAATTGGAAACACTTTCGGATTGAGATACTCCATAATTCCTACAAATCTCTTAGGAACAAGGTCGTTCTCAAAATTAGGCAGGCGAAATAACGATTCTTTTCTAGTCGTTTAGAGGCAAAATCAGATGGACGAAAGCTCTGGAAAAATTTAAGAGAGTTAGGGATTGGTAAGCAGCGATTAACTTGTCCACATACCGTAAATAGTAGTGATCTCAACCGCAAATTTGTTTCTCTCTCCCTCTCTAAGGTCGTAACTGAACAAAGTTATCACGCTTACAGTACGGTGTACTCCACAGATACGCCTTTTGAGTTCATCGGGGTTATTAACTTGGATGTTCTTGAAAGTTTTCTCTCCATTAAATCGAATGCAGTTGGTGCTGATGAAGTCCATCCAATTTTTGTTAAAGCCATTCTTCCTTACTTATTGCCTTATATCACGCACATTATGAATACAGTACTAGTTACAGGAATATTTCCTCATCAATGGAAAATGGCAAAAATTCTACCAATTCCCAAAAATGGGGCTATCGATGAGTTCAGGCCTATATCAAGTTTGCCCTTTCTCTCTAAAGTCTGTGAACGTCTTATGCAAAAACAACTAAGTGTATATCTGTGCCGATATAACTTGTTGGATCAATTTCAATCTGGCTTTCGTTCCAAGCACAATTCTACTACCGCTCTAACTAGAGTGGTAGAGGACATAAGATCTAGGCTAGATGCAGACAATGTCACCTTCTTGACCCTTTTGGACTTTTCCAAAGCCTTCGACACGGTAAACCATACAGTACTCTGCAAAAAACTACGAGCTTCATTCAACTTTTCTCGGTTTGCAACGAATCTTATTTCGTCGTACCTCAGTGATAGAAAACAGGCTGTATCTATAGATAACGTGTTAACAGATTTCCTCTCCTTAACTGGAGGGGTTCCCCAAGGGTCAATTTTGGGCCCACTTCTTTTCACGCTGTACATTAACGAGGTTCCAAATAAAATACTACACTCATCGATACACATTTATGCAGACGACGTTCAAATCTACCAGAGTTGTACTCTTGGTTTGATTGAAAATTGTGCCCGAAATATTAACCAGGACCTTGAGCGTATTCTGAGCTGGTCGGTTAGGAACGGTTTAACTCTAAATCCACATAAATGCAAATGCTTGGTGATTTCCAAAAAGTTTTGGACCTGTCGTACTTCCCGCCTATCCGTTTAGGCAACGTAGCCTTGAAGATGGTGTCTTCAGCTAAAAATTTTGGGATCGTGTTCAACAGAACTTTGACATGGAACGACCACATAAATTATACCGTGGGTAAGATCTATGGTATTCTCCGAACACTATGGACAGCTCAACAATTTACACCGTTAATAACGAGAATAATACTTGCAAAATCGTTAGCCATTCCTGTACTCACACACGGATGTGAAATCGTTGGCAATTGTGACACTGTTAGCAAGAGAAAGCTCCAAGTCGCTTTTAATAGTATTATTCGATATGTGTACACCTTGCGTAAGTATGACCTTCTTGGGATGACTTTTGACAATTTCATTAAGTTTCGTACATTAACATTTGTATCTAATATCTTAAAAACACGTCAACCATCGTACCTGTATGAAAAATTCCAGTTTCCGACATTAACTAGATCAGCTTATTTAATACTTCCGCGTTTTTCTTGTTTAACGTCGGAAAGACAGTTTTTCATCGCTGCTATTCGACTATGGAATTCACAACCGTTTTTGCAACTTTTCCTATCTCGCTAGTTCTGTTTTTCATAGCAACGTCATATCTGGTCCTTCATTTTTTTTCTATTCTTTTCTTTCCTTTTTTCTCTCATTTTCTTCCTTATATTTCAAAAATCGAATTGTTAAATATGTAACTATTTTTTTCGCATACTAACATGTATCTACATATACCAAATTTAAGATTCGCACGTATGATATTTATTTTATTTTATTTTATTATATTTATTGTTACTTTTATTTAATATTGTCACAACCTTGTATAAGCTTTACAATTCATAAGATTACTTTGTATCTTAAGTATAAGCTCTAAATATGAAATAAACTAAACAAAACCTGACTTAATTTTTTTGTTCGAAATTTGGATTTATTATGAAGAAGAGTGACATTTCAATATCGAGGAATATAGATTTATATCGTGTTGCAATAATGGAGGAGTTGCTGGAATATTTCTATAAGAAAACAGCTACCTACAATTTGCAAAGTTGTGATGTTTTGAAAGTATTCGGTAGAGGATCGTAAATTATTTTTTTTCTGCATTTACAGATTTCATCAATCCTCCTGCAAATAATGTGTTTCTTGGAAAATTGGTCTTCTATTGATTGAATAGTCAAATGGTTTAATATCAGTGGGAAACATTAATATAAATATTTTAGAAAACTCTGCTTACACCGATAACTATTTATTTTTACTGTTATCCTATGGCTTAGAGTCTTACATAAATGAACCAGCTCAATTGACCGAATCCTCAAATTCGTGCATTGCCCACATACAGTGACTCAACTTTTTGACCAAGTGATCAGAAGAAAATACTACTTTTTGCTGTAACTTCTCCAATTTTACTCTTAGTACATATAACTAAATTTACACTCAAAACAAATGGAGTAATTAAGAATTAGCATAGCAGAAGCGAACGGAAATGCACCGTTATTTCGCGAGTACTTTTAATAGTGTTTAGACAATGCATGTGATCAATTTGTTGAGACTGGCGCAGTATATTGCGAAGCGTCGTATTTTGAGCACAAAGGATTGCAAAACTTGTTTTCTTTTAAATGTTTTCTCTCAAAATTAAACAAATTTGATTATTAAAAAAAATAATATTGAAATCCAGCATAAGACAAGTTAAATTTCAGTTTAAGAAAGCATTTTTAACTGTCTTGAATTTGATATAAAATGAAAAAACTTGGTAAAGCTAAAGAAAAGGAAGTAGGAAGGTTAATTGTTTCCAAAATGAGCCATAGAAAAATGTCTCGAAACTTGGAGTGTCATTCGGATTCATATCTAAAACACGCAAGAATTTTGGCACTGAAATCGAATATAAAAGCGCTGGAAGGAAGCCAATTTTGAATTCTACCTTGCAACGTCATATTGTGTGACAAATAAAGTATGGTAATGCGGCCCAAATCAATAAAGATTTGTTACAAAACGATAAAATTACTCTAACAACTAAGGCTGTTTGGAAAAGTTTGCGCAAGAACGGGTTTCACGGGCGCGCAAAACGGGAGACTGACCGCCATAAAAAAAATCCATAAAAAAATGAGGCTAGAAAGTATAAAAACTATAATGTTAGTGACTGAGCAAATGTGATTTGGTCGGATGAAACAAAAATTAATCATTTTGCGTCCGATGGTTATCAGTGAACGTGGAAAAAGCCTAGTGAGCCAATAAGCGATCGCCACATCAAACCAACATTAAAGTTTGGAGGTGGAAATCTTATAATTTGGGGATGCATGTGAATGTATGGGGTTGCTCAATGTTTTAGGGTAATGCGTCGCATGAATGCCACTCAATACATCACCATTTTGGAAGGCGAGCTTTTAACAAGTCTTGGAAACTGGAACAAAAATGTGTCGGACATTATCTTCCAGCAAGATAATGATCCGAAACACACAGCCGGAATTACCAAAGTGTGACTGCAAAGTAATCATTTCGAAGTACTTGATTGGCAGATCTCAATCCGATTGAGGATCTTTGGGTTGAAGTCAAGCGTGCAATTACAGATTTACCAGGAGATTGTGTAAATTTACTAACATTATGGCACCGCACTCAAACTGCTTGGCAAAATATTAATTCAAATTGTTTCAAAACATTTAGAATCCATGCCAAGAAGAATACAAGCAATTCTCAAAACAAAAGGAGGCCATACGAAATACTGAACAAGATTAGTTCAGTAAAGTCCACTAATCGATCAAGTGCCCTATTTTTGTTTTTGTTAAATTAAAATATTGAATATTGAATTTCTATTTCTATTGTTTTTTTAATGAATTATGATATTATTTTATAATGATGTCAAAAATTTCGTTAAATTATTTTTTTAAATAAAAAAGTTGTAATCAAAAGTCTGATTATTTAGTATGCATGTGATCAAATAGTTGAGTCACTGTATTTGTGCGTTTTTTAAGCTACCACAAAGCTTCATCTAGGAGCTTTCTTCTACAATGACCTAAACGATCTAGAAAACATAGACGTTAACAGTCTCCTACGCTTTACTATAAGCTCAAACTGGTTCCAGTAGTAAGAGGATCATAGATCCACGTGGCATCACAATGGGTCAATAGGCCTAAGTGGGTTGGCACATCCAACAGCCAATCTTACCTAACCTAACCTAATCAGATTGCCTTTCCATTAGCAACTTAACTGTTTGTAGGTAATGAACTCTTGAAAAAGTACACGAGAGAAGTTGCATTGCTCGGCTGCTAAAAGGGGGACACCTGTATTGTGTCTAACAATGAAGAGCTAGTCGAATTGGTAAAGAAGGACATGATCTTTGTGACCAATTTCAAGGGTCAAGTAACATGCGAAAGTGCTGTCAGGAATCTATCGGGAACTTATATCATTCAAATGAACAACGAGACAGACAATATTACGAATCAAACATTGTCAAACTTCGTCATAACGTCGCTTCAAGCATTTCCCACAATTCTTACAAACGTCACTGAGGCAAGGCATAAGATCAATATTGAGTACGTTCATAGTCTGAGCATGGGTAACATCAAGCTGCTTGGCGACCATTGGGAGAGAGCTGGACATGTACAGAGTAGGTGGAGGATTGTCTCCTCCTCTTCTTCGTCCATGCAGCTTCTACAGAAGTCGTTTGTAAAAGCGCCAAGCCGTTTTGCGTGCTTGCCTATGAGGCAGTGTCCAGTGATGGCACCTATTATGGCGCTGCGATGTTTCCTATTTAAAAGGATCAGACACTTAGAGCGATTCAGATCAGATTCAGATTAGACATGTTTGCTCAGCAGTCCACCTAAGGTCTGTTCTTTTATTGGCATCCGCAGTTCCCTGGAATGTCTCTGTGGCTCGGCACCCAACAAAGGTGAATGTTGAACTGCTCTGCCATCTCCATGAGAGATGATCGGCATTCAAGTGCGATTTTAGAATATAATGAGACCGAGTGCAGGAACTTGATGGCAGCCTGACTATCCGAAAAATTGCGGATATCCGGTTTTCTTCAGCCAGGACAGAGCTTGTTTAATCGCCAAAATTTTCGCCTGGAACAGGCTACTGTGATTTGGAAGATGGAAAGGCAATCTGATAATATTCCATATGTTTCCTCGAGATTCACCAACATCCTTTCGAAACTTAGGTCAATTTGCTTCGCATTCACTATTGATAATATTGTCAATGCTATGTTATACTCTACGAATATTTTACTATACTTTGGCAAAGAAAGAACTCATAGCATCGGTCACGCTGTCAACGGATTTGTACGAATGCAGTTTTCCAGCGATTTGACTTTGAACAATGAAAATCAAGCTATCGAAGTCCTTATTCTTCGCTGCTAGTATTGCCCATTCACTAGTCTAATCAAGATTTTTATAATTTTGTGCAATGCCGAGGAACACTTTGGTGATGAGTTTCTCCTTCGACGATGTGAACTCGCAAAAATTTGCCTGGAACGATATCAATCCAGGTGAAACATCAACAGGTATTTAGCCATTGCCAAGCGATAGAAGTTGTCTCGAGAATTCAGCAGCCGATGGGTCGTTCTGCAACGTGACTCTCATGTTTGTGGTCAGTTTCAACTCCTTGACATGCCGCCACAAAGACGACGATTTCAGGCATGCATTAAGTTCATCGGCAGCAATAGATTTCGGGGTGACGGGAAGCGTTTGACGAACATTTCCAGATAACAATATCATAGCCCCACCAAATCGTGTTGAATCACTTTGTAAATCCTTCATCGCTCGGTCAACTGCCTCCAAGTTCGTTTATGCGCCATCGTGCATTCATCCCAAATGATGATTTTGCATTCTCGTATCAATTTTGCTGTCGCCGAATTCTTGGTCATTGTGCACGTTGGTTTGTCGTGTTGGCCTTCCAACAATGTGGCAGCAATACCAGAGGATGCAACAGCCAACGCAATTGTTGCCAGAATCAACGAAAGGACGAATGTCTTACCTGTTCCACTGCGAGCTTCGAGAAAGTAAGTGCCTCCCGTTCCATCGTCAAGTACCTTCATCAGCGAATCGTACACGTTCCTCTGCTCGACATTCAACAGCGGCACATTTGCTCGGACTCTTTCGGCCAGCTCGCCTCGATCATAGTCTTGTTCCCGTTGCAATTCGCGATTGAATGCATCGTGCATCGAACGATTTGGCGCTGGCATTCCCAATGTCCACGGCAGACTGCCGCACATGAGCATGCACATGTCTTCGATCAGAACTAATGCTTCGTTGCGCATCTCGTCGTTAATTTGAAAATCGAAATTTGAAGTTGTGGTACGAACTCTGTGCAAAATGTCGTCAGCCATCTCGTCCTTGTATTTGTCCCACAATGCGGTCGGGATCGACGGATGACATGTTACTATGATGATCGCAAACAATGAACGAATTTGATTCGCTGGCGCAGAAATAGTTGCATCGGCGAGCGTTGAGTCCCAATATGTATTGTTTTCGAGCAAATTCAAACGTTGACAAGCCTCCCGAAAAGTGGCGCACAGCACACCATCCACAGTACGCAGGGAATCGAAGGACATAGGGTCTCTAATGTTCACCAAAAGCAAGCGAAGATAGAAGCATGCACCTTGGCGTGGATGAACTGTCCGAGTGCATCAGTTGAATAGACATAAGCGAAGCCGGCAACAGCATCACCTTTCTTCCGGCGTTGAAACTTCTTCGGTGCAGCGTTCCATGTATAATAGCGTGGCATTTCCGAATAGAGTAAAGTTCTTGCGAAAGGATTGCAAGACGACGTCATCGCATCGACGTTGGTCGCGTCTCATTCAGTAGCGATGGCGTCACTCAAGTGGATGTACTCGGCTGATCGTAACTTCGACTGATTGAAACGAATGAAATTGAGACGCTCCGTTTCCACCTTGACGTACATGTCGACGCAGTACTGTTGACAATCGGAGATATCTCAACAGATGATTGTCAACATCTTGCCGAATCATCAATCGATGCGCATAAAAATTCATTGAGCCGAACTTCTTATTCGTTTCTTCTCCTGAAATATGAATTCGAACTTAGTTGTAGAATGAAAAAAAATGATGACTTGTAAACCAACCTGTCGTTAGATTGACCATCTTTATATTGAAGTGATAGCCATCCTCTCTACGACAGAACATCAACGGGTATTGAAATGCATCATATGACCGATGAGTGCTGCAATTGTCCACCATCCCGACGCTTGAGAACAATATCGCGAGATTCCACATTCTCGCCAACAATCACCACTGCGACTTCATTGATAGTGGGAGCATTGAATTGTCTTGCGTGGCCTCCAGCGGGTTTTTTCTTTGCTCTGATAATGATTTTGTGGTCGTCAGAATGCATTGTATCCAATGCGGCTTTGAACAATCTGACCAATTTATTATGCTCATGCAGAAGATTTTGCAATTGTTCGATCATTTCATGTTTAGTCGCAGTAAAAATTGCACAACGCTGATCTAGTTCAATTGCCGAATCACCAACGAAATAGATCTGAAGGAACTTATGATCTTCGTTTGGTGGTGGTAACAAAGCGGTCGCTCGATGGTGCATTTACCCTTGAATCTGAATGTTTGGAAGCAATTTCGAAAAAAATTAGAAGAATTGTTCATTTTGATAATAAGGAGACGCCATTACCTTATAACTCGGATTGTAGCCGCGTTGGTCAACAACTTCGGCTCCAAATGACGTCATTTGAAAGCATCCGTTATATTTTTGTGTATTCGCCAGGAAATGTTTTGATTGGATTGTATTTCCATAGAGAAACGGATACAATCGCTCTGTCGGATGAGTCAAAACGGCCAATTCCACCTTGCCACCAGCACAGCATAAGCTAGGGATTTCCGATTGAAACTTCAATGCATTGCAATGCTGGCATACGACAGATAATGAACCGATATCAACGCAGCGAAAATCTTTGTAGGCGATTGCGGAATCGTATTCGAAAGCAGCGCGATTCAAGTCTATATTTACGACTGGTCTTCTTCCAATAAAATTTTGTCGAATTTGAGGTGGTTCGAGCTGGCTAAGCATATTGCTGCTAAACTCAACTTTAACATCTCTCCACATTTTGATGCGTTTCGATTAAGAAATAAAACAAATGATGGAAGCTGTCCGTTGCTGATCAGACTCTCTTCGGCAGCTGAGAAAAGTGCATTACTGAGGGCTTTCCGTGGGAATAATGGCCTCACACTCGCGCAGCTGGAAAATGATACATTCTCTTTTGTCAGCAGAACACCTAAACATACTGGCCGCGTATACATCAATGAGAGTCTAATAAGAGAAAACAGCTTACTACTGCGTCACGCACTATAGCTACGGCGTGAGAGTCTATTGTTCTCAGTCAAAACTCGCAATGGCTTCGTATTTGTTAAAAAAAGTAAAATTGACTCTGAGCTTAAAATCTCTTCAGATACGAAAATCTCTTAACTTGATTTTCACCTATTTTGTTCCTGACCTACATCAATTGTTTCCTTTATCACCGTTGGAGCATCGTAAAAATGTAATTTGTTATATATATACATACTTGCCATTGTTGCTAACAATATTATAATTATTAGTTATTTTTTTATTTTGTTACCTCTTTCAATCTATGATTGATTTAATAATGATTTTGTACTACCTTATAATATATTTTAACTATCCACTCGCCCCTTCTTATCTTTTCACCCATCCTTCTCTTTCCACTCCTTGCTCTCTATCTACGAGTATCTCTTCTTCGATTCCTTTTCTGCATAGATTACCTATTAACAAGAAATCACTTAAACATGCTTCTATTATTTGTTCTGCATCTATTGCTGGTAGTGGGTGTAACGACTGAGACTGATGTTAGGATATTAGTTAAGATTCTATCTAATGCACGGAAGGGTTTCAAAATTGTTCACTTCAATGCTCGTAGCCTTAGTACATCTAAACTAGATTATGCTAGCAATATTTTTGTAGATTCTGGAGTTGATGTTATATGTGTGAGCGAAACTTGGTTTAAGACATTAGAGAATGATAGTGATTATGAGAGGTTATATGGCATCCCTGGTTACAAGTTAGTCCCGCACAATAGAATCACTGCAACTACTGGTGGTGGAATCGCAATATATCACAAGCCTGATTTGAGTTGTAATATTTTGGGAAAGTCAGTGGGAAATGATACTGAATTTGTTTTAACCGAATTCTCAAAAAATAATATTAAATGTTTGATAAGTGTAGTTTATAGTCCAAATCGTAATTGTTCTTTTGACACATTTTTCTCTCGTCTTCAACCTCTCACCGCATGCTATGAAAATATAATACTCTGTGGTGACTTTAACGCCAACTTGCTTAAAAATGATAGCAGATCTCGTGGGCTGCTAGAAAATGTTGCTACATTAGGGCTAATGGTCATTAACTCCTTTGCTACCCGCTTCGGATCAGATTCTCCATCGAGTCTTCTTGATTTGTTTGTTGTATCCGACCGCTCTAATGTTTTGCTGCAAGACCAATTGTCTTTTGAGGAAATGTAGATCATGATATGCTCTTTTGTACATATGATATCGATTTTTCTTCGGAATTCCAGAGAGATTCTTTTGAATTTCGAGACTTTGCCTCCATTAACTTCAACAGCCTCCATTACTATGCTGGCATACTCCCCTGGAGTTCTTGTTATCTCCTGGCGGACATTGATGAGAAAGTTGACTTTGTCCAAACATTGATAAATGAGCTCTTTAATACGCTTGTTCCTCTCAGAAAAATAACCATTCGCAACAAAAAATGCCCCTGGTTTACAAGTGAGGTGCTTGACGAAATACGGAGTAGAAGAAAGGTTTATGCAAAATGGAAAATTGAACCTACAAGATATAATAGAGAGGTTTTCTGTAGAGCCAGGAATTTTGCTTCCATGATGACAAAAAGAGCAAAAAAAAGATATTTCTTCTCCAAAATTAGTGCAGACCAATCACCAAAAAAACTTTGGAGAAACTTGCGCTCAATTGTCATAACCAAAAACCAAAATTCAACGAATATTCCAAACATCAATGACTTGAATAAAGCATTCCTATCTCGCCCCTGCAATAATACCTCTTTTCACCTGGACAACAACCTTATGTTTAGATCCCTGCATAATTTTGAGTTTAAAGTGGTCACCGAAAGTGAGGTGATTCTTGTATTTCAAAGCATTAAATCCAATGCAGTTGGTGAGGATGGAGTACACTTGCGTTTTGTGAAAATGTTACTGCCCTACACAATTAGTTGTCTCACCCATATTCTCAATTTTTGCATAGCTTCTTCAACTTTCCCTAATTTGTGGAAAAAAGCCAATGTTGTTCCTGTTCCTAAAAAAGAAAACCCAAAATTGCCATCAGATTTCCGTCCTATAAGCATCTTACCTTGTTTGTCTAAGATTCTCGAAAAAATCCTTGCAAAACAAATAACATGTCATCTAAGTGGTTTTAATTTGCTGACGTCAGTGCAATCAGGCTTTTACGCTAACCACAGCTGTTCAACAGCTATGATTAAAGTACTTGATGATATCAGATTAAACTTTGATAAAGACTATCTAACGCTGCTTTGCTTACTCGATTTTTCAAAAGCTTTTGATTGTGTCAATCATGAAATTTTATGCACTAAATTAAGATTTTACTTTGGATTTCATGAGCGTTCAGTTAATTTAATAAGGGACTATCTTATTAACCGTTCACAAAGGGTAATACCCAATGGAAAATATTCAACGCCGATCAGTATAACCGCTGGTGTACCTCATGGCTCGATCCTCGGCCCTATTTTATTTTGCATATTTATAAATGACCTACCACAAGTCTGCCAAAATGCTACGGTCCATCGTTATGCTGATGACGCACAAATTTATCTATCCCGCCCCATTGGGCTTGTGGAAGATCTTGTGGCTAGATTTAACTTAGATCTAGCCTCAATTGTTACTTGGTCACAGAATAATGGTTTATTATTAAATCATGGCAAAAGTCAACTGGTACTTATACCAAAAAAAACATTTTTGTACTGAATGGCTTGAACCTATTTATTTCCATTCAACAAGACTCACTTTCTCCAATACTGTGACTAATCTTGGCTATAAAATAAATAGTACACTTTCTGCTTCAGACCACGTTAACTTCATTGTCTCACGCATTTACTCTGGATTACGAAAACTCTGGATTTTTTCTTGCTTTACAAAAAGAAGCACCAAATTAAGATTGATCAAGACTCTACGAGTATTTATTCCGATTTTTAACTATGCCATTCCTATCTTTTGCAAGCTTGATTCGATCTCTCAGCGCAAACTACTCGTTGCCTTCAACGATATGGTAAGGTATATATATGGAATAAGAAGATACGAACGCATATCCCACCTTCATAAGTTTGTGCTGGATTGTACATTTCAAAATTATTGGGAATTACGGTGCTGTATCTTCTTGCACAAAATAATCCGAACCAAATAACCAGCGTACTTATATCAAAAACTCCAGTTTGCTCAGTCACAGAGAACTTTAAACTTGGTAACACCAATATATATATATATAACACCAATATCATTATTTAATCATTACTTTATATATATATATTTTTTTTCTTATCGCCTTATTATTGTTTTGTTAATATTATTATAACTAAATTAATTTCTCCTTTTTGTGCTCATAATGTGATGTTAATAACGTTAACTAATAATTTCTAAATTGAGCTACATAAATATACGAGTATTATAAATATGTACTAAAAAAGACACAGTTCTTACTTGTACTCCCGAATAAATTGAAATAAATTGAAATTGAATTGATTGTGCAGTACGAACCTTTGCAATATTGGCACGTCTCCATTCATTTTCTTCTGCACGTTCCTCTTGCGTTTGATTATCACGGACATTCTGACTAATTATTGCACGAGGTTTGATCGTCTAATAGGAGGCATTATTCAAGAAAATAGCTCTCCCTAAAAAACAACAAAGTCGTTTTTGACTAATCCTATTCAAAAGAAAATTCTCTTCAATAAAAAAAACCTACGGAATGAATGTTTCGCAATCCAATTGGATAACCTCACGTTTTACACGCAAACTTATTTTCCGAAAAAATGATCGAATTGATTTAATGTCGCATTGAATTTCAATTGATCGTAATGCTTGTACCGTTTGCTGATGTGATGCGCGATATACGACAATCCGGAATCAGTGTAATAATATGCAAAACTCGAATCAATTGCAGCAAGAACAATAGCACATTGGCTCAATAGAAAATGACAATCCGAAAAGGACACTAGTCAAATTGCGCACAGCCTAAGTTAACGTATAACGCCATCTATCGGATTGTGGCATTGATCGCAGCACAGCGCCAGCTATTATTACCTCGTTAACTTCACCTCCCAAAATTCACGCAAAACGTATTTTATCACAATGAATTTCACAATTAGCCGAAATTTTCCAAGCTTCACAATGGATTTTCCACCTTCACATCGTCCAAAATCATCAAATCATGCGATAAAATGCAAAATTTCGTCGAAAACAAAATTCAAATTTTTCGCGGTTTTCTGGAAATTTCCGAGTTTTCCACTAAGAATTTTCTATCTTTCCATTCGAAAAGCCATTCCGGAACAATTGCACAAAAAATTCCATGCAAAAAATCAATTTTCGATTTCTCCAATTTCCCGACTTTTCCGGAGGGTCTTCCCAAAATTTTCTTTCGTAAAAACCTTCTCCGAGCAATTACGAACAACTGAAAAAGAATGTGAGCCAAATCGGCCCAACAATTTTTAATTGATGAATTACTATAAATTTTTCACACCATATATACAAAATATCTTTTGTAATATTGGATTTTGAATGGTCTCCAATCTAGGAAGGTTGGCGTTATTCCCTTCTGCCTGCCTCGAACATTAGACTTACACGTTAATTAAAAGAAAATACAATTTAAATAATACAACTAGTTTATTCGTCAGCTCGGTTTTATTTTCTAACAAGAACTGATTTCTTAAACCTAATTTAGATCCTAACTAAGCTGCACACCGAGTAGGCAGCCCGTGCAAGGATAATTGCCCAATCAGCAATTTTCCAGTTCCAAGTTTGGGAATCTGCAATATGCCGTGATCAGAGCTGATGATGTTCCAGCATGTATTATCATTACGTTATGTACATAGTGCATAGTACTTCAACATGAATTGGGTTGTTCAATGTGATATCTCATTTTTTCTTTGGTTGGATATGCATTGTATTAACTGACTTAACAACAGTCTCACAAACATATTTTGAGTCGGAATCATGTTCAAACAAATTTTTTGCTATTGAAAGTGTCAAATCAAGCGTAAATCATATTTGAGTGTGTTGATTGATTGCAAGAGAGTTAGTTTGATGATACGTTGACCCTTCTGAAGCATCTGATGGTAGCCAAAAGACATATCTACTTATTGAATTCCTTTTGCTTTAAAGATCTTCTTAAATGCGTTTATTATGCATTAGTACATTCTATGCTGGAATATGCCATTTATCCCATTCTACTGTTTCAGAAATATGTTATTCGTTTAATTTGTAATAATGGTCGCCGGGACAGCAGTTTCATTCATTTGAAAAGTTTAAACATATTTCATTTCATTTCATTTATTATTAAATATTTGGGATGTACAATAAGATTGATATCTTTTTTAGTACTTAGATACAAATTGAGTAGTCAGTAGAACTGATTTAACATTTATAACTTAAAACCTTAAACTACGATACGAGAAGAGAAGAGATACTTAAATTACTTAAGAGGTAAAGATTATAGGGAACAAAGAAGGGATTAAGGATGGGTAGTTAAAGAAGAGAAATGCGAGAGGACTGCACTTTTAAAGATTGCACGGTTAGAAATGAATTTGATTCGCGGTTGTAGTGAATTCCATAGTTTGACAGCATGAATGAAAAATAAACGACTTGGCGGAAAGGGACGATACTTAAATTTCTTACATAACGATTAAAGACGAGTTTGTTAAATAAGTAGGATGGACATTTATTGTTAATGATTTTATGTAAGAATATACAATTTCTTGTATTGATGTATTGCTGCAGTGTGCCGCCTAATAGCTTTTTTGAGTGTTCAGAAATATGGTCATATCTACGGAGGCCGTATACGTAGCGCACCGCATCGTTGAATGCTACTTGTAACTTATGCTGAGACAGTGAGTCAAGGGCGCTGTAGACAACATCTGCGTACATAATGATAGGGACTATTAATGTTAGTACCAACTTGCGTCTAGTTTCCACCGGAGTAAAGTAAACCGATAGCCATAATTTGCGTAAACATCCGTAAATCCGACCAATGACTATTTGAGTATGACTGTAGCCTGATAGAGTACGATCAATAACAATGCCCAGACTAGTGCAATGCTCAACAGCAGTAATTTTATTATTGCTTAAACATATATCTGGTAGGATATTCAAGCTAAATCTTCTCTTAGATATTGGTATAACTTGCGATTTTAGTGGGTTCAGAGCAGCCCATTAACGACCATAACGCCCATAACGGACCAAGCATATATTCGGGAAAGATCTTCATTAACAAGAAGAGCTAGCTCAGAGAGCTGGTTAAAGGGTTTCCCTAGATGAAGTTGAACGTCGTCAGCATAAAGATGCACAGATGTTTGCGTGCAGACTGATGGGAGATCATTGGTGAACATTCAGAATAATAATAGCCCAAGAATTGACCCTTGAGGAACTCCTTGAACTAAAGCTTTTAGAGAAGAGGATTTGCCGCCAGAGGTAACTTTCTGAAATCTTTCTGTTAAATAGCTAGCAATAAGTTTGACAGCCCTATCACTGAAACCAAAAAAGTTTTTTGGCTTCCACTTTAGGATGTTGTGATCTACCCTATCGAAAGCTTTCGAAAAGTCAAGCAGACAAAGAAGACTTACATAGCCCTTGTCATAATCCTGCCTTATTTCGTCAAATAGGTTTATCATAGCTGTAGAGCAACTGTGATTTACTCTAAACCCTGATTGTTTCGGGTAGATGGTTCAGGATTTGCTTCTCTAATACTTTTTCAAAAATTTTTGATAAACTAGGTAGTATGCTAATTGGTCGGTAGTCAGAAGGAGAATGTGCGTTTGTTTTTTGGCAATTGGAAGTATCCTTGCAATTTTGCAAGACATAGGAAAAGTTGATGTGGTAATGCAAAAGTTAATAACATGAGTGAGATGGCCAACAATAAGAGGTAAAATGAGTTTAATAAACCGTATTGATAGACCATCCTCTCCGATAGCGTCAGACTTAACGGCCATGGTGCATTTAAGAACTTCATCTTCACTCACCACTTCAAAATCTTCTAGTCTTTGCACAAAACTCTTCGACTGTTCCAAAATGCGGTTAGAATCGAGACCATTATCCTGGAGTTGATCGCCTACGAAAACGTTATTAAGAAGATCTAGGTCGAGAGCACTTTGAGTTCTTTTTAGATGCACGTACAACCAGAGTTGCATGATTTAGGGCTTGTTTAAATGCTTTCCAATTGATATTCGTTGATCGGCGCTTCCATCTACTGTGCAATTTATTTCGAATCTTGATTATATTAATCACATCGGAGGTGAACCAAGGACAGTTTTGGTTTTGTACTCTTACTGTTTTTGTCGGTACATGTTGATTAAACAGTTGGGTTAGGATCGGAATCAACTAAAGCATTTATACTTTTCTAAGGTATTACAAGTATTCTACACAAGATCTGGCTATCAGTTGAGTAGATGCTCTAACAACTATCAAAGTAGAACAAATAAACTTAATCTTGCTATTGTACTTACCTCCTCACAACTTGCAAATCTTTTTTAATTTCTTTACGTCGTTATGTTCCCATACAACATAAGAAACATTAGAAATACATTTTTGTGAAAATAATAAAGTTATGTCTATTTAATTTAAATTATAAAGATATCCACATTTTGCTTGTTGCCTTTTATGATGTATTGTAATATATGTATATATATAATTTTGTTTTTGAAAAATCCTATTATATTAAACTTAAAAAAAAAAACTATCTTTATTTTCCAGAAATAATTTGCCATCTTAATGAATTGACTCCATTGTATTTATGTTTTCTTATGGTTTTGCAAAGTAATAATGTCTGCATTCGACTCTAGTTCCTCGAGAACTATAGACTGCTGTTTATTCAATAACATTACGAATAAGTATACTATGTGAATCTTATTATGCAAATGAAATGAAATGAAAAGAAAATCTTTTGGAATTCTTTTAGTTCGTAACCCTGCACTAGTAAGAAAAGGCCTACAACTTTTTCAATATGTCCTTAAAATACCTTGTTTCATTCAATAGATATAATATCCTTTTCTAGCACTTTCCTTTCCTTAATATTTTTTCCTTTAATGTTCGTATACTCCTTTCCAGATTCTCGTAAACATTTTCTAAGGTACTGTTTCCACATTTCAGAATTCTTTTGTCTTTTTTGGGTAGAGTTTTTTGGAGTCATATCACTTCCAATTAAAAAAATATTTAATGTAAGTATATGGAACTAGTTCCCATGTTTGTATAAGATCTTATTTACCAGAAGTATCACACCTGATGACATACTTCTTACACTCTCTGTTAAAGGTTGTGGCAAAACAATAAAGGTCATTTACTCTACCATCTGACCCTACGAACTCGAAACAATGACATTTAAGAAAACGAAAGTCAGGGTGATTTGAAATTTTTTATCAAAGTCTTGTTCCGATGAACTTGAGGAAGCACTATTTGCTACTTCCCTGAACTCTGCTCCATTTGGGACTAACTCGTCTAATAAACTTAAAAGATTAGAAACATTGAATCAAAACTTATACCTATGTAGACTATAAGTTCTTGCGAAATAAGGGATTCATCCATAATGGGCATTGGAGAATTCATTTTTATAATCTTTCAATCACGTCCTCTCACGACAAAAGATGGGAAGCAACAACTGAAATATTTTTCAAAGAGAACGTTATTATTTATACTTTTTTACGGTCACAGTAAAATCGTATGCACGTACGGCAAAACCAAGAAAAATATTTGTCTTTCTAATGACGTACGTGCATATGATTAAATAGCGTTACCTTGCATTTTGTAGGCACATAAGTCAAAACAATACTGAACAAGCATTTGTAGTTTGATGGCGTACGTTGTAGGACAATAGGAGGTACATCAAAATAATTCTTAAACAAAAATTTGCTTAAATTGTATGGAAAATTTAACAATTCCAAACTCAAAAAGTGAATTTTGGCGTTTACGGTAACCCAATATTAGGGCATATCGTCGCCCTAATTTAATTGCGATTGAGATAGTGATTATAAGTCTAAGATACGTGATATCTTCTATCGTCTGCTAACGAATCAGTACCACATTTCTTTTATTGTGTAATACGACGATGATGACATTTATCCATTCTGACCGAACAAAAGGTTGTTGACTCAGAGAAGTCTCAGGTATCCGAATAATAATGGCTAATGGTTTGGTTCATAGAGCACAATGGCCTCCCACAAGGTCGGCTTGGTATTATCTAACGATAATATGGACTGATTATCTTGCGATAGGTTTCCGTTTGAGAAACTGTCTTATGGACGTCTAAATCATTTGAGGAGGAGACATGGGAATGGTCCCCTTGATGCTCAAACAAACAAGGAAAAAAACTTGTTTTTCCTGGAAAAGAAATTGTATTCCGAAAGTTATCGTAACATAAGTGTTCCGGAGTTTCGATCTTTATGAAGATATATCAATTCTCTATTCCCGCTGGTTTGTGTGGGAAATTAAAGCAATTGAGCTGACCTAAAAATTGAAAAGCTCTAAACCCGCTGAATAGTAATATATTTACTTAATTACTTACACTACACTCCGGGGTAAAGCTCAGCTTGAACAAATAACTCTCTCCCAGTGCGGTTGGTATATGCTCTCTACCAAGTCATCTACCCTGTCGTCCGGTTCGAGTGGACGCATATAATGGCGTTAGTCAACCAAGCGGTGACAAGCACATGTCATTTTTAAATGTCCACAGCACTGATATAAGCTACTACTCAGTTTCCTTGCTCACATCTATAGGATCCTGTTCAGGTCTTGTTTACTTGACACTTTTTTTTTATTATTATTCTTTTTGTTAGTATAATAGATACTGACGTCCTTTTATTGTGTTCAGATTCATAGGCGAGTTGCTTTGGTACACGTGATTAAAACCATGACTTTTGTTTCTACTATGGTCGTTAGACCTATGCAAAGTGGCCTGACAATACGCACTGGAAAGAGGACTAGCTTGTTGAAAAAGGAAGACGTTAACCGGCGCGGTGCGTTAGGAACATCTGCAATGGCGACATTTTCGTATGCGGTTTGTCACTAATTTTGACCCTTAATCAAAAGATGCTCAGCAATTGAAGGAACTAAATGAGCATGCTAGCCTATTCACATTCTTAGTTTCAACTTACTGAAACTTATTTGACCGAAGTCAAAGAGCCAAACCAAGAATGTCCCAACATTAACGGTTGACACAGCTAAGACATCGCCCCCATGCTTGAAATCACAAAGGACCTACAACTGTTCAAAGTATACCTAACCTAACCTAACCTAACCTAAGTTGTTGTTAAGTCAATGCTCAGATATGCTTTTGGTAAGCAAAATTAAGAACCAGATCACGAAATTGGCTTCATTGTAGCCGTCTTACTCCACAAGAGGGTATTGGTTTGGTTTCTTATTAGTTTGTAGTCGAGAAGTACGCACAGGTTAGAAGCGTTCATGAAATGTATTCCTCTCGGTAGTGTATGTGGTGTCGCGCTGGCAGCACTTCTTTCAAGTCAGGAAATATTTTTTTCTTTAAATTCAGCTCCAGAAAAAAAAACTCTTTACTTTTTAGGCGAAGATCTAACAGTAGATATTGAGATAACTTAAATTGTACATGATGTTTATCCTGTCCTTTCCTTCAGCCGGTTGCTCAGCGCCGAATACTTAGCCAAAAGTTAAGAACATCTACACATGCGGAGTTGTTATCGAACACTATTGACCACTACGAATTTGTCGCATAGTACGGATCCTGAACGCACAAACGCACCAGAGCTATAGTCATATGACTATCGTATAGAAAGTTGGCCGCTCTTCTCCAGAAGTAGATATTGAGATAACTTAAATTGTACATGATGTTTATCCTGTCCTTTCCTTCAGCCGGTTGCTCAGCGCCGACATACAGCCAAAAGTTAAGAACATCTACACATGCGGAGTTGTTATCGAACACTATTGACCACTACGAATTTGTCGCATAGTACGGATCCTGAACGCACAAACGCACCAGAGCTATAGTCATATGACTATCGTATAGAAAGTTGGCCGCTCTTCTCCAGAATTTTAAAGCATTGAAAATTGACCCACATTTATTGAAAATGGAAAATATCATTTAACAAACGATAGACCGAATTATCTTTACGATAGAAGGCTCATACGACAACCAGTCTAACAAGCAAATAAGGACGAAGAAGTCAGCGAACAAAACCTTCAACGAGTTTATTGTTAAATGTCTCGAGTCTAGACCCTTTACAAAATCGTCCACTGCATTTCTTGAATTCGTTTGCGCTAGAATTCCTATTTGCAAGCGCAACCTATATATTTGTTGCTGATATATTCGCCCATCTTAACCAAGGTTGAGAACAATCGATCCCATTTTTAATGCTTCTGATCCCAACGACGTTGTTATTTTTTTAGGTGATTTTAATCTACCTAAGATTCTATGGTCTCAGAATGACCAGTCCTACTTTACTGCAAAAAAATCCCACCTCTGACAAAGAAAACCTCAGGGTTTTCCAATAAGAACATGACAACTTTTTTTTAAATAAAACGCAAACCATTTGAGATATTTCAAAAGCTTTGTTATCGGCTTGAACTACAATACAATCAAAACATTTATGAATGCAACTCGACTTCGTTCAATTTTCAACGACTCGGTCACACATTTCGGCCGAAACGGCCGCTATTTCGCGTTCAATCTTGACTCTGAGCTCTTCCAACGTCGTCGGCGTGTTGGCATAAATCAATGACTTAACGTAGCCCCACAGAAAATAGTCAAGCGGCGTTAAATCGCACGAAAGAGGCGGCCAATCGATTGGCCCATTTCTTGAGATAACACGCTCACCGTACTTACTCTTCAATAAATCGATTGTAGCGTGTGCTGTGTGGCTTGTGGCATTATCCTGTTCAAACCACATGTCGTCCAAGTCCAGATCTTACAATTCGGGCCAAAAATAAGCGGTGATCATGGCGCGCTAACGCTGACCATTCACAGTAACGTGACGATCGTTATCGTCGACGAAAAAATATGGCTCAATAACGCCGCCGGCATGCAAACCGCACCAAACAGTTATTTTTTGTGGATGAAGTGGTGATTTATGAAGCACATGTGGATTTTCACCCGACCAATAACGCATATTTTGCTTATTGGCGAACCCATTGAGCCAAAAATGAGCTTCGTCACTAAAGATGATTTTGCGATGAAATTCATCATCTTGGCGCATCTTCTCCAGAACCCAATCGGAGAACGTACGTCGCTTCAAATGGTCCATCGGCTTCAATTTTTGAGTCAGCTTGATCTTTTATGGGTGTAAACCAAGATCTTTACGCAAAATACGCCATAATGTGGTATCAGACCATAAGGTCTGAGGGATGTCCAATTCTTGAGAACGCCGTGGAATTGACTTATTTGGATCATTTGCTACGGACGCCTCAACGGCAGCGATATTTTCAACGCTTCGACCAACCCGTTGACTCACTGACACGGTAGCATCACACAACGAATATGCAGACTCAAATTTTTGCACTAAACTTGTTATTGTCTGTCTACTAGGGCGAAAATTACGACCGAAAATTGGAGGTAACGCTCTTAAAGTTGCAGTCACCGACTCCGAATTTCGGTAGAAAATTTTTATAATTTGCAGACGTTGCTCGTTCGTGTACTTTACCATGATGAAAATGTTGAGCTTAATGAATAAATTGACAGTGACGGTTTGATGATTAGTGAAAGAGTGCGTTCACAAATTAAATTCAAAGTTGTCAAGTCCCTATTGGAAATCCCTTTAGTTGGTGTCAGAAGCATTTTCTTGAGCTTAACGTTACCCGTAACCTACTTCCCTCGCTGCTATCTAATCTTTAATCTGCCTGTTCTCTTAGTGAATATGTTGTGTGATTTAGGTGTTATCTGCGATAAGGAACTCAATTTCCGTTCTCACATTAATAATAAAATAAAAAACAGCCTCGCCACATTGAAAGCATCGGTTCCCACTAGATCACCGAAATCAAGCAGTGTGGGCGCGGTAAGTACCTAGATGGAGGACCACATAGGAACTCGGTACACCGCGTGCTGTTGACTAGCGCCACATGGGCATAGTACCCCGGCGTGAAAATCCTGGACTTTACAAATTCATTTGTAAAGATCCCTCGAAATGATAATAATAAAAAATCCAACTCTGCCCTTGGCTTCATCAAGCGCTGGTCTAAGGAGTTTTCCAATTCTTGTGTTACCAAATCTCTTTACCTAACCTTTTTTAGTTCTCTTCTTGAGTACGCAAGCCAAGTTTGGTCACCCTACTATAGAACTCACGTCCTCCGGATAAAAGCTGTTCAACGCAGGTTTTTACGGTTTGCTTTACGTGGTCTTCCCTGGGATGATAGCGAAAACTTACCACCTTACACTGACAGGCTGAAACTAATAAGTTTATAGCCCCTTTCTATACGCCGAAAATTGCCGACATTCTCTTTATTCATCAAATTTTAGTTGGTAATATCGATTGTCCTTCCTTACTTTAACTTATTTCTTTTCACACCAACCAACGCAATCTTAGGTCTGTGCCACTTTTCCGGCACAATCTTCACACAACGAATTACGTACACCAGGAACCAATGTGTAGAATGCCTCGGGAAGTTAACGATATTCTGCCTCTCTTCGACTACCATCTCAGCAAACTCTCCTTCAAGAACATTCTTATTTCCACCTATGCATCATCTTTAACCGCTCCCACAGTTTTTAAGTGAAACTGTTAGATTTAAGAATATGCTTGCAATAAGCTTTAATAAATCTGTCCGGAGTTGAACCCCGTCATTTTGAGCACAGTCTTTGATATTAAGAACGTCTTAAAAAGGGAGCGGTGTAGGAATGGTCACATTTCACATGGTTTTCAAAGGATATCCCTTAGAGGTTCTAGAAATAAATGGTGAAATTGGCCACCATTGGGCATGCAGTCATTGGGGGGATGAAGAGTAGTTAGGTGCCTGATATTTGGCTCGACCAGCATTTTTATTTTGAAAAACACAATTGCTCGCATTGCTGGGCTAAAAAGGAAGCACTGATAAATTAATTCCAGAGTGTAAGCTTGGCCCAAACAATCCAATCGTCGCATAGTGTTTGAGAGGCAGTCTCACAGGTATTGTCTCCAACTGTACAAAACAAATGTTTACGATGGGGCTCTAAGCAGTTGGGTTTTGGATTGATAATTGCCTTACAAATTGGCAATAAGTAGTAATGACATTGCTAAGTAACTTAAAAACAACCACAAAACAGAGAAATTTCTATGCATCTACCATATAGTCCTGATACTGCAGATCCAGATTATCATTTATTCCGATCACTGCAATACTCTATTGATGGCATAAAATTGGCTTCAATAGATGCAAATGAAAAGCGTGTGACTCAGAGTTTCAACAAGAAACCCCAACAAAAGGCCGTCGAACAAAATGAGCAACATTTGGTTCAACAAAATTAATTCTCAATATAACAAAAAGAAAGTGCTCTAAGTTTTTACTACAAAAGTCCCCAACCTAATACATTGGACGTATGCTGGGTGGTAAGATAACTTTGGGATTGAAAGGCAATAGTTTTAAAATTATTGTTAAATTGAAAGTGTTCAGTAAGATTCAGAAATCGTTATTATTAAGTAAGATTTAAGCAGTTCAGTTTAGCATAAAATGTTGTTTTGATAGAATAATTGAAAATTACAATTTTACAAAAAAAAAAGTAACAATATACACAACCGTTTAAAGCCATACGGGACGAACTACACAGAACATAACAATATCTAATTTTGGCATTATTCATTTGTTTATTTTATTTATTTATTTTAAAAGCTGTACAAGTAAGATTTACAATTTTTCTTTTATGGTACATTAATTCAAGGATAAGTAATACAATATTTATAATACTCGTATAAAACAAAAAGGATATTAGTGGATAAAAATTATAAATTACATAATGGGAAAAACAAGAAGGTAGTTGTTGTAATTATTTTATAAGTTCAAAAGCCTGGTAGCGTGGATGATGATAAGGCGCCAGGGGTTAAAGTAAATGAAGGAAGAAATTATAATATTTTGCGTTCTGCTAGATTGGGTGAATTGTATCTTATTCAGCAAATAGGTGGAGCATTTGTTTTGTATAATTGTATTCATCAACAAATTAATTGAAAGACCAACCAAGAACCGATATGTGATATTGTGGAGTGTGGTTGTATCGACGAAGCCCGTATATACGAGTATACCTAGCTATAACGTTGAAAGCAACAAGTAACTTATGTTAAAAGTGAGAGTCGGGCATTGGTATAATCGCAAGAACGTTGCATGAATAAGGAACTCGCTTTTAGTTCTAATAACGACACCAGTGCTGGGATACCCAGCTAGGAATAACTAGCTATTTCTGTTCGCTAAGGAAGCAATTGTATGACAAAACCCTCTCTTGAATAACTACTACTTGGTTAAGAACTAATAAGGCCACCCACAGCTGTTTTGGGTGGTGACCACATCAGAACGATAGGAAAAAGGATTAAATAAAACAATAACGGTGTGAGATATAAAATGGATTTTGGCTTTATTTTGAATCTACGTTCATGCCATTATTCGGACCCACGACAGACATTTCCAGTGCCCAATTAGCGAACTCACGGCGTTGTTTATGGCCGTCTGGCTTCAATTCATGCGTCCGCACAATCTTATACGGATGTAGGCCCAAATCCAATCGCAAAATAAGCCGGGTTGACTCTTTGGCAATGTTCAATTCGAAGAGAAAATACAACGATGAACTGTACCTATTATATGGCGAAATACAGAGCGCATATATAGCAGCGCTCTGACTCGTAGTCTTCAAAACCAACCTGGAGAAGATTTTGAAAGGTGTGGATGGATGAATGGAGGGGTTTGTTGGTTGAGGCTCCAGTCCACAGAAAAAACTTATTAAGTGGTTAATACAACATGATCTACAATAAAAGATTAAGAATATTTCTGCTTATGTACGGATTAAAGACACTCATAACCATGGATATTATGGAACGTTCAGAGGTGCCTGACAGAAGTGACTTCTATGTATTTATGTAAATTAATTCATCTAGGTCATATAAAAATTCTATCTGAACGTGAATATATACACAAGTTTACTACCCTGTTCATATATTATTTTTTATGATGGCTTTTTTGCTAAAACACGCATTTTTGACGTAAAATATCTCTACACCCCTAAGATTGCAAATTTAAATAACCTATACATACCCTTACGTATGCATACATTGCGCGTATTTAAATTGTCATCGATCAAGTTTTTAGTCCATAGTAATCGAATTTTTCTGCTCGTTTATTCCGTGTTTCGCTAGGGTTGATTAATTTACATGGTAAAGCACATCACGTGACGCTGAAGAGAACTCTGTGGAGCAGAGTTTTATTCGGGTTCTGAGGCAATTTATTTATTTTTTTTTTTTTAAATATTCATGTTCCATCGTTGAAATAACCATTTTATTTTGAATTTTTTTTAGTGCTTAGGCTTGGGATAAAAATTATTGCAATAGTAAAATTCAGTTACAAAATGCTTGAATTTTCAACGTGAGGTATTTGCTTCGTTTGCAGCCTTCATATTCTCTATCGAAGAAATAATAAATCTGTGATGAAGTTTCAAATTAAAATTGTTTAGGGTTGGGACGACCACTTTAAAGTGTCCGGACTCCGGATAGAAGGAAGCATGATTTGCTTTGATGTTTAAAAATAGTTTGAAAATTTGAACAAACGTACCATTTTTATCACGCAATCTTCTAAATTATGATATAAAAGTGTTTCTAGTACTATAATATTGTTCATCTAAAGGAAACATGTTTATGCTTTCACAATCGAACACATATCTATGAATATCCGGAACTATAAAAACCTGAGCGTTGCCTCCAGTCCGTTAGATGAAGGTTTTGTAGATCGAAGGGGAGACGACTTTCTGCGTAATTCAAATAGCCGCTTGATATGGGCGATCCAATGCAGTCGACGAATAATTGCTTTGCGAATTATATCTATACTTTTATGCAGCTCATCTGCTGCTCTTCCAGACAGAACACAGTATACGACATTTAACTTGCCTTTCGAAAGATACCAAGAACTGTTCTACTATATTATCTATATATACTCGTATATTACATGGTGTTCCGAAAAAAGTGTCGAAAACTTTAAGAGGATATTCCATGAAATATTCTGAGAAAAAATGCATTCTCTACAAGCTTCAAAGGTTTTTTTTTAGCAAAGCCTTACGCTATCCTGTTTTGACTTCTGTTGAAAATAGCTCGTAATTACAAGTACTTTAATTATTTCGGAGTAAACCTTGCCCTAACATTAATGTGTCAATAATAATTATTGAAGATCAAAAGCAATTTTTTTTATTAAGATTACGATTCTGTTTTCGACATAATTTTTATAAGACCAATACGACCCATTCAATTAAAATTTGTTAAAAAATGTAGGGGAAAAAATACAAGTAATCAATATTTGTACATTTTTATTTTCATTTCTTTCATCAAACCTTGTATCATACCGATTGTTCAAAGTGCAAACCATTGCTTGTATGCACGCCAAAGGCTAGCTTTGAAAGGCTCTAACAATGTCCATTCTTCTAAATGGTTCTCGGAGTTTCGCTGCTGCCTCGCAAATCCTATGGTTTAGTCACCCAATCTTATGTTTTCTGATGAGTAAATAATGTCCTTCATCCGTCCTCATAAATAAAAGTTCATTGGGATCAAGTCCGGATTCCTTGAAGGCCACAGAATGGGTCCATTCCGCCCTGAGCACGAATTTGTATACACACGATCTAATGACTATCTCTATCTGCAGGTACGCAATGGCTGTTCTTTGTTGCAGTGGTATACTGGTAGGTCTGGTAATTTGTTTAGCAAGAAAATTCTAGGTAGAGATTCGAATTAAGTCTTGAACAAAGCCGATAGGGTCTGATCGGCTGGTAACCCAATATGACTGCCCACACATTGACGTTTAAGTTATGCTAAAAAGCTGTGTTTAGTGGAGTGGATAGAGTTGCTTCTACCCAGCAAGTGATGACTTGAGATGAAATGATCTCACCTTTTTGGTTTGTAAATACTAGATCCACTTTTCAAACATTTACTTTGAAAAATTAAAGTACTTACAATTACGAGTTATAAGTTACAAGCTACTTATAATTGCGAGTTCAACGATACAGAATTTGTTCAATACACGCAGAAATCTGAAAGGTGTTATTCTCAAACAGGAGGCAAAACAGGGCATCGTAAGGCTTCGCTTAAAGGCTCTGTATCTCGTATCTCGGAGGAGATGTATTTCTGATCCCCTCCCCACCCCCCACCACACAATCAACCTTTTTCTCAAAATAAATTAAGAATATTCCCCTAAAGTTCTCAACACATTATCCAGAACATGCTGTATCACATAATATATGCGTATCATAATATATCTATCATTCAGCTTCGTTAAACAAGACTGATAAAATCTATGTTTCAGAGCATAATTGGATAATTGTTGCTCTTAGAGTTTGGATCGAAGTAGAGACAGTGGTCTAAGGTTGATATTTGCTCTGATGTATACAAACTCCTTTATTCAGTCAAAGTTTTAGCTACCGGTTTTTAAATTCTGTCCTTGACGATGTTGGACGAATTGTGCTACACTCTGTACATTCCCAGATTGAACAAATCACAAACCGTGCTAAAAGCCAAAAGCTCGATCTGAATATTTGATCTATCATCGGTGGTTGTAATGCAAAACGACTATACTCGTTTTCATACTACACTGAATAGGATCTTGCAATGAACATGGGGACATGCTTCTTCTAAAATAACTGATCATCTTTCTTGAAGATGGGGCAGATAGGGCTGGTTTTTCACTCGTTGTGCATGTTTTCGCTGTCGAAAACTTTGGAGATGATATGACTTTGTTGTTTTCTAATACTTTCGGAACAGCTACGACCTCTTCTAAGGTCACAAGAACAATTTCACCAATGAATGGTGAGCTTTCTTAATACCTAATTATTCCCTGCTGTAACGCCTACCAAACTGCTGTTAAAAATGTACATCAAAAATTCAAAATACAGAGGTGGGAGTCTGTAAACGCTCTTTTCTTTTTGTGTGGTTACCCTTAGGATTCTCTGTTCGTCTCAGTCCTCACTGGTTCATTTTACGCTTTATCTATTGCGTTTTATGTAGGCGCTTCCCACTATGCCACCTACTTCTTGTCGGAGGTGATTGGTGGCCTAAAGTTGCTTCAGCTACTACCTGTCCGCCTACCTGCCCCTGCTGCTCCTTCGGTGCTCTAAAGATGGGTTGCTAGCTTATAAAAGGGTCGTCATCCCATCAAAACGGCTGTGGGTGGTTAGATGTTGTATGATTAGACTCGTAGCGATACCCTGTGATGTAGCGGTGAATACATATCCTCATTAATTCTGTTATAATATTCTCTTGTTCGTCCTTGCGTCCGGTTACTGTTTGTATCTGACCACTAGAAAAGTGTTCCAATTGTTTTGTTATTTTGAGGAACGGGGTTGGTAAAATGTTTTTGACTTGCCTATTACCTTCTGTTTCTCTGCAGTAATGGAGTGCATTTCTTTTCAGCCAGTTATTTACATTGTATATAACTTTTTATGGAGCTAATTATTAATTACTACTGTCCATACTTGCGTACAATGCGGTATTGGTCGTTTCTCTGTATATACCTACTCCAACTCCTTTGTCTGTTTTGGATCCGTCGGTGTACCACACCAGTGAAACTCTTTTTAACCTTGAAGTAAGAATAATTCCTAATATATTGTTCATTTCTCCTGAGAAATGAGCTCTGCATGAACTACAATATTTTGGAGTTAGTCTCATTAACTGAGATAAAGCGTTAGTTAAAGCTTCTTTCTATATTGTGAAGATGTCCAACAGAACCTCTGTGGGTGCTGTTCACATTGCACCCATACACACATAGGCAAGTCTTTGAAGTTTATTTAGTCAAGCCTGTGTAGACTTTTGTTTATTCTTATACCACTATATGAGATGCATAAGTGACTAGCAATTGCTGTGTAAATATATCCAGTGTCATTTTTGGCCTTAAACTCAGTTTCTACGCAGTAGACTTTGATTGGTCCATAGTGAGATCATGGTATTTTTTTTTAAATACCACATTCATCCCGAAATTTATTCAGAAACGTAAAAATACAAGTTTATTCATCTAAATCTATATTGTCCCCTTCAAAGTAATCCCCATCGACTGCAAAACACTTATGACAGGGCTTGATCCAATCCTCAAAACATTTTTTATATTCGGTTTTCGGTATATCCATCAGTGCTTCCTGCGATTTTTCCATTACTTCCTCTCGGCTGCTGAAACGAGTTCCCCGTAGTGATTTTTTAACTCGATTGAACAGAAAGAAGTTACAGGGAGCCAAGTCAGGTGAATTCGGTGGTTGTTGGATGGTATTTGTTGCATTTTTCGTCAAAAAATTACGAATAATAATGGCACTGCGCTACGACGGTGCGTTATCATGGTGCAAAATCTACGAGTTTTCTGCCCACAATTCTGGTCTCTTTCGACGAATTGCTTCACGCCAACGTCTCATAACACCCAAATAATACTCTTTGTTTACTCTCTGGCCTTCTGGCAAAAATTCATGATGCACTACACCGTTGTTAACATGAAAACCGTGAGCATTGCCTTCTTTCTTGACTGAAAACAACGTGTTTTTTTTTTTGGTCTCGGCTCATTTGGTGAATACCATTCACTTGCCTAATGTCTGGATTGCGTGTCGTACTCATAAACCCACGTCTCGTCTCCAGTAATGATCCTTTCGATGAATGTGGGATCGGATTCAGCATCGCAAATCATCTCTTTTGCGACGACAACACGGTCTCTTTTTTGCATGAAATTAAGGTCTTTTGTCACCAACTTTTCTACTATACGACGAAAACACAAATCATTAACAAAAATGTCTTGGACGGATCCATAGGCAATGTTCAAGTCGTCCACTATCTCTCTGATATTTAATTTGCGGTTATTGACCAACATTTCTTTTACTTCATCAATTTTTTCGTCGGTTTACGATGTAGATGGTCTGCCACTGCGTTCATCATCTTCGATTGACTCACGACCACTTTTGAACCGCTCGTGCCACTGGTATACGACCGTTTTCTTTAGAGAATCGTTACCGAAACACTTTTCCAACACTTCCAACGTTCGTACCATTAAACCCGTTTTTTACCCAAAATTTGATACAAGTTCGTTGTTGCAAATCTAAATCCATTTCTAAAATTGTAAAAAATCGCCAACACACGTAGAGATAGATGGAACAATGGGAGCGCCACACGGGAACTTTTTGATCAAGGTGGTATATGTGTTCTATGTGTGTTTTTGGTCTAGGGTAACCCCCAGGAAATTCACTTCACTTAAAAACTTTATGGATACACAAAAAAGTATTGGAATCTTGAGTTTAGCCAATTTCCATCTCTTGGAAATTCGTCCTCGCATCAGTCAGCAGCAAGGTTGGGTAGCCTCTGGAGGAGTTCGAGGATAGTTTCCTCGAAATTGCCTCTGATAAGAAACCAATGTCATCAACGTATCCTTGGACATAAAAACCATCGTTGCTGAGTATATTGAGCAGTTCATTGATTACAATGGACCATAGCAGGGGGGAGAGAACACCAACCTCGGGGCAATTTTTCGCAGCCGATTCTGATTCTATTACTGCCTAATGAGGCATTGATATTTCTACCGTTAAGCATGTGATTTATCCAATTACATGTAATGTTATCTACTCCTATTCTTTGGGGGAATATCTTGGCGTGTTCGGTGTTGTGGAAAGCTCCTTCGATAGGATAGGAGCCATGTACAATAGCATTTTTCGGAAATGATGTAAGATGTGAGAATCGTCTCTTCTGTGTCCATCTCAGGTATTGGTGAACTGAGTAGAAATTCCTCGCCTGAATCCATTACCATTTTTGTTATTCTTTTTGTTTTATTATCATTTTTCTTATTGTAATTCATGTACGAGTATGTAGATCCTGCGAGTAAAGAGAGAATGGAAAGCCCGCACCTGTAGAAATGTCATACAGATGGCTGATTACTATGAGATGTCGTCCGGTATCTCATTGCCAATTTACTTTCACGATGCACATTTTCTCAGTTCCATGCACCATACAGTCCTCGGCACGTATTCCAAAACATCTTGACTTGGGAATTTAGACTCTTGATCCGCGATGGTGTGAGAACCTCTACCACACTTCGTGGCTTTCCCCTATCCGCCACAAGGGGAAGCGCCAGGTCGCCTGAGAAGCTCGTATTTTATACCGGACTTAAAGTATTAACTTTTTTCTGTAATTAACAACTATGTTAGTGTCTGTAAGAATAAAGTTGGAAACATAATACAGTCACAGTTCTTCGTATTGAATTTATATATTTTCTTCTAAATCACAACATCAATAGAAAATTGCTTCATTTTTTATAGATCTAACATTTTCCTAACTGTTTTACAAGCCTTAGATACTTACATAAATTGTAGTTGAAGACTCAATTGCCCGTACCTACTTACGTACATACAAGTATAATATATTTAAAATACACACATGTACTCGTATATCGTTTGGTTAAACCTGAGAAAAGTCATTTTATGTGCTTGTACATGTGTTCATATAGCACTTAAATACCCCAGACCTGAAAATCAGCCATTCCTCAGAGGAGATTAATTTTCATTTTGCAGTGCATATAAACATCTACACCATGCAAGCCACATGTCTACAGTAATAGACGCTTGCATATGGATAAGTAAAATGAAGTCACATCCTTGACATGAGTGCTTTTTATGTGGGTTCGAGAGAAACCCTATCGTTGTCTTCAGCATTTGCAGCATCTGTCAACCTTTATAGTGTTCACGAGATTATTATTAATTTCTAATTTGTGTTCGTTATTTAATATAAAGTTTATTGATATCATTTTATTTTTATTTTTAAATAGCATATGACTCTTCAGGACATTATAAGGGGCAACTTTTCTTTGGGAGTAATAAATGGCTGGGACAGAGACAGTTTTGTTTCGAAGTGAATCGAAATGAGTTCCATGAGGAGAGGAAGCACTTCGAATTTGACTTTTATGTTGCAACAATACACATAGCCGCATTGATGCCTACAAATTTGGTAAGTAAAATTTAAGTTATTTTTTTGCGTTCCTTTTTTTAATAACAACGACACCACCCAAAGAAACAATTTCAGTTTTCGGTTCAAAATACTACAAATTGCCACCGACATGCCGCTGGCAGGAAATTGTTGTTGTAGCTCTTCTAATAATCCGATCCCAACGAGACCCACGTTACCAGAATTGTCTCTCCGCTTGTATTTTCACATGCTCTTTTGGGCTTTGTGGGTTTTAAAAGCTGTTTTTAAACGAAAAAATTGTTTTATTAAAATCATTAAACAAGGTGTACCCTAAGTCGTCAAGTATAATTTAAAAAATGATTCTTTGGTATATTCTAAGAAAATAATCCTTCTACAGTAAGGGTCTACCTTCAATGTTCATATCATTTATTGAGGATTTAAGAAAAGGTTTACTTTGGTATACCCTGACCTGTTAATACTAATTTCTGAAACATTTTTTTTTTTAAATGTACCCAAGAATCATTTCCAAAATTATCCTTGACGAATTTGGGGACACCCTGTATATTAATAAGAAAACACGAATTAATTATACGGCTATTATACGGCTATTTTACAGAACCAATTTTCATAAAGTATATAACGTTGGAAAGCCCTTTTTATTCAGATGTGAACAATGATTAATATTTTTAGAACAGCTAAATATGATTGGCTTAAGATACAAGAAGAAGTAGATGCGTAAAGCTAAACAAATATATTTATGTACATACGAGCGTTGAGCGTTTAGTAATTAGGTTCGAAACCAAATTGTATAACTATCTCCTTGGTTTGAGGTTAATAAAAGTAGTTTCACCATAGGGTTATGTGAAGCCTAAAAGGCTCGATTTTATATAAACTACAGGTAGTTTTAGAACAGTAAAGTAGTCCGATTACAGAGAACTCTTTTATGATGATAAATATTTTCCATATTATCTTTTCCAGAGTAGTTTTTCAGTTTTTTTTTTTTTAATTTTTTCCTTTCTCCTAATTCAGTTGATTGAATGCATGCGCATTTTTTTCCTTACCTTTTTATTTTTGTAATACACGCGCTGTAACTAAACGCGCAGTGTCTAAATTTTATAAAATAATTTCCCACAGTTAAAAACCTGAGTTAGCAAAATAAAATTAACTTAGTAAGTAAGTGAATAATGTGGAAGTTAGTTAGTAAGAAACCTCGGTAGTGTTGAGAGGTAAAATAAAATGTCTCTTTTATAAAAATTTAAATGTTTTTTTTTCACTTAAGACGCGAACCCGAACCTAAGATATATATAGGTAGTTATAATATAAGTTTTATGGCACGGCCATCGAATGAAAGATAGCGTTTTTGTTTTCATTCATATATAAACAAAAATTCTGAATGTATGAGTTCTGAACAAAGCTGTTGTCTGGGGTAATAATTTTTAATTTAAAATAGCATTGCTTTCGAAGAAAATATGTTCAAAGCTGAGTTGTTGGGTGTCGTCATACCCTGCAAATACAAACTTTCCGCCTTACCACTGCGAGCTGTATCCGATAGAGTTGATATGCGCTTCAGTAAAGGGAAAAAGTCTGCTAGGGAAAGCGAACAGTGAAAAATGGCATAATGGTGGGGTGAAAAGTAACCTCCTTGGGAATGAAATTTTTTTTTTAAATGTTTTTTTTATTTTATTCAATATAGTCTCCTTTTAGCTTGTTATACTTATTCCAGCGATTTTCCAACTTCTTGATCCCGAAAAGTAATTTTCCGGAAGGTCTGCAAAATACTCCTCCGTGGCGTCGATGATTTCCTCGCGTGAGCTGAATTTTTTATTGATGAGCCATCTTTTGAGGTTTGGGAAGAGATAATAGTCCGAGGGAGCCAAATTGGGCCAATACGGTGGATGCGACAGCAATTGGAGCCGTAAATCATTGATTTTAGCCGTGGTTGCGATGCTCTTGTACGCCGGCGCATTGTCTTGCAAAAACAATTTTTTTTTTCGCTTCATGTGAGGCCGTCTTGCAGCGATTGAAGGCCGAAATCGCTCCAATAATGCACAGTAATACTCGCTGTTGATGGTTTTTCCTTTTTCGAGGTAGTCCACGAACAGTATGGCTTGACAATCCCAGAAAACCGACGCCATAATCTTTCCGACCCATCGATCCTCCCTCGGCCGCTTCAGAGCACTCGTGCCGGCTTCTGAGCACTCATTCTGTTCTCTGGTGTGTAATAGTGGATCCAAATTTCATCAACAGTTACCAATCGACGCCAAAAGTCCGCCCGATTCCGCATCAGCAAGTCCAGACACTCTTTCGAAGTGCTCTCGCGTTCGTGTTTTTGGTCAGAAGTGAGCGTGCGCGGCACCCAGCGGCATGATAACTTTTTCATATGCAGAATATTGCCCAAAATATGGCGTGTGCGCCCAGTACTAATTTTTGTGGTATCTGCTAGCTCGCGTACCTTCACTTTCCGGTCAGCCAACACCATTTCATGTATTTTTTTGACATTGTCCTCTGTAACCGCATCGGAGGGCTTGCCGCTGCGGACTTGATCGGTAGTGGAGTTGCGGCCACCACGATGCTCTCGAAACCAATATTTGACGGTGTAATCTGACGGAGCATTAGCCCCATAATATTTATCCAACTTTTCTTTTGTTTCCTTCGCCGTTTTGCCTCTCAAAATTTGGCATGTCTGCCTAAATATGAACGGACTTCAAGGCACCATAACCTTTTTCGCAGTAGCAGCGCATTCTGGCGGTCAAGGAGGTTACTTTTCACCCCATCAGTACATCAAACATGTTGAACTAAAAGTTGGGCCTAAGATGTGGCATGTAGATGTTTTCACCGAAACAGCAACAAAGAGATTGCTATACAGTATGTTCCAGAAAAACGTGTGTTAAACTACTTCTTTTACTGTACTCACACACACATGTTTGTAGCCAAATTATTTTCTGCATTTAATTGCCGATCGCGCATAGTTTTCATTTCCGCACTATATTTCCATACCGGTATAACATCAGTACAAAATAAGTGCGACTTTTAAAAAAGTGCCGCAAATTAGTATAGCATTGTAGTAAGTCGTAAAAGGAATGCGGTAATGATGCGAATCGAATAGAAAATGTGTGGTCTTTAATGAATCCGAGCCTTTAAGAAAAGAAAATAGCCAAGATAAAACAACTTGCGGGGGTCTTTAACCAAATCTGGATATGTTTAGGATATGCACTAACATTAAATGAAAATTGTTCTACACGATTCCAAGCAATTATGAATAATAATGATGACTATGATATTATATAAACTAATATAATTGTGCAATTCGTTTTAATATATACGAGTAGTTTAATAAAAACATATGATGTAGTAAAATTCTGGAATTTTTTATTAATTTTTTAGACGCACGTTTTTGTTGAACAGACTGTACCTTAATTTTTTTTAAATTTTTAGGGGGGTTGAAGCCACCATTTATTTTCCTTAATACAACCTTAATGCAACTTAAAAACTAGGACTTGAAATCTAACAAAAATTAAGGGTTAACAGCTAAGGGAATGATTAAGAAGATCAAGTTTTGAGACCAGAACTTGCTCAGGTTAGAATCAAAAATGGGCAGGTTTGAGTTTGAGGTGCTATGGGTTGGAATATAGAAGTGACGAGGACATCGTACATTACGAGGGTTAGTGTTGAAGGAAATTGAATTGTAAACTGAGGCACAATGCCTCCTTCGATGAATGAAGAGAATATCATATCCGTATCTGCGTATTCAGGTTTAGAAGTTTGAGGCGGTAACGATAGGGAGTTAAAATAAAGGGGTTATCCCAGGGTAGTCCTCGAAGGGCAAATCGAAGGAAACGACATTGAATGTACTCGACTCGGGATATATGAACTTGCTGAAAGAGGAGCCACACTTGGCGAGAATTGAGGGGGACCGGAGCAGGGTAATGTAAAGTGACCTTATCACATAGAGGTTGCAAAATTCTTTAAACCATCGTTTGATAAAACTAAGTTATGAATTGGCTTTAAGGATTATCTCACCAACATGCGAACGGAAGTTTAACTCTCTATCGTACAATATTCCAAGGTCGGGAAGGGATTGAACTTGGGCTATAGGATGGCCATTCAGAAAATATAGTCGAGGATGAGATTGATTGGACTTACATGACAAAGTCATAGATTGACATTTGGAGACTTTAAGATGTAAGCAATTTTTTAGATACCGGGTAGAAAACCTATTGAGGTCTACTTAAATGAGAATAGAGTTTCGGGGTGAAGAAATAGTTTTGAAAAACTTAGTGTCGTCTCGGGGTAATTGGACTAGGGGCAGTATTTAATAATCATCTCAATATCGTTTATAGTTAAAATGAAAAGAAAGGGACCTATATAGCTGCCTTGAGGGGCACCTTAATTTGTTTTTTGTTTTTTTTTATAATGAGCGCGCGGTCAGTTTCAGTTTTCAGTTTAAATGCATTTTTATATAACTAATTAATTTACTCTTACATGCTAGACAAAAAAATGCTTAAAAATTAGCCTAAATAACTTACAAATAATCTTATTTTAACTTACTGGCCCCATCCGGGCGCGCTAAGCTAAACCTAACACTTAAACTATGTATTTCGACGAATCTTACATTCTAATTTTATATTCAATTTAACATTACTTAATACTAGAATGAGCGCGCGCTTAAGGGGTTTGTGTACCCTTAAGGTGATTGTTCACAACGCGGGCAAAGGAAATTTAGGGAGGAAGAAACGAGAGGTACCGATGTACATTGTTTTTAAATGTTTGCAAGCTATAATGACCAGGAAATACAGAGATCGGCAGGGCATTCCATAAGCGAGTTGTACGGCTTAGGAACGAACTACGATATTTTAGAGTACGTCCGAAAATGGGCTTGAGGGTATAATGATGAGCATTCATAGCGAGACGGGTGTTACGGCTGAAAGTTTGAATGGGCGGAATGCTACTGGCGATTTCGGTGGAGCACTGGTGGTGGAAATAGCGATAAAACAAAGTGAGACAGGAGACATTACGCCGGTGTTCAAGCGTGTCAATTGATTGACTGGTACTAGTATCATCAGTAAGTTTTATCGCACGGTTTTGAATCCAATCTAGCAGGTGCAGAGATATTTTAGGAGCACCTGACCAGATGTGGGCATTGTACTCGAATTTTGGGCGGATGAATGCCTTATATATTGAGGCAGATCAGATCAGAGGGGGTAAAATATTTCTTACATCGCTTGAGGTAACCTAGACATTTCGCAGCATTTTTGGCGATATCAAATATGTGGTCATTCCAACGTAAGTTATCATTGACACACATACCGAGAATGGAAAGTTTTTCGGTTTAGACGATGCAAGGGGATAATGGCTGGGTGTTTAAATTTCGCTTTCACGACAGCATTGTGTTTTGGAAGCATTAAATTCCACTCTATTGATAGTTCCCCAATTGGTTATGCTGTTGATATCGTTGATATTGGTTGCTGTTAATGAGCTTAGCATACGCTGCCGTTCTCGTTCTACAGCCGAAGAGCAGGGCCGTGAGTCCGGAAACGAATATGAAAAGCAGAGAGTACTGTCATCAGCAAAGGAATATATTGGATTAGAAGTAGCAGACAAGAGATCATTAATGAAAATTAAAAAGAGTGTTGGAGACAGAACGGCGCCCTCGGACACACCAGCATTTATTTTGTGAATATCAAACTTGAAACCGTCCAAGACAACTTGAGTTTAACGTTCCGAAAGGTAATTTCTAATCCATTGAAGAAGAGAGTCGTCGATCCCAAATGCACTCATCTTTGACAAAAGAGCCTGATGCCAAACTCTGTCAAATGCCTTAGAAATATCAAGTGCAACTATCTTGCTTTCGCCAGATTGATGTACGCTTTGGTTCCACTTTTCGGTGAGACATGCCATCAAATCACCAGTGGACCTGTTGCTACGATAACCATATTGCCGGTCATTGAGAAGTTTTCGTGTTTCGAGATATTTTATGAGCTGACGATTTATCAGCGTTTCCATGACCTTGGAAAGAAGGGACGTAAGTGCAATGGGTCTGTAGGAGGAGAGAGAAGATGATTCGCCTTTTTTAGGGACGGGCTGGACAAATGCTGTTTTCCATCTGCTCGGGAAGAGTCTTAAAGAGTAGGATTGATGAAAAAGCCAGCTAAAAACGGGGTTGAGAAGGCTGACCTAAAACAAATCCTATAATGACGGTTCTCCAGATAAGAAGATATTCATTTTAATAATATGGTGTCAAAACCCGGGAAGACGATTTGAAAAGGATCAATTGATAAGAGAATTTTTTTCGAAGGATTTAGTAAAATCTGCAACTATAACATCAAATTTATTGGCATTTTCTAGGCCTGAAATGCAAAGGATATGAATTCAACTAAGTTTGTATAGTAGTTGATCTTACTTTCAGAAGGCCTTGCTGACTGGCTATATAAGTGGCTTGCACTGAAAGCAAAAATATAAAAAAAATGTTCGAGCATTATAGGTATGTGATAGCTTAACACTTAACACTTCTATAGTAAGAATTTCAAAAAAAAAACTATTACGCTTCCAAATTAAACACTTCCCTCCCGGCTAAGAAACTTTGGAGCAATATTCGTGAAATCGGTGCCACTAAAACTACCAGTGACTGTAAATGCTCTCTTGATCCCGATGATTTAAACGATTTCTTTCTTGGTGAACGGCCCAGTCATTGCAACTTTAACTTTAGTCAAAATGAAAACTTTACTGTTCCAAGGTTGAACGATTTTGTAGTAGCAACTACAAATACCTATGCGCTTCATTAAACTTGTATTACCACAAACTGTCTCCCACCTCACACATGTAATTAACTGGTGCATTACTACCTCGACCTTTCCACAATGCTGGAAACTTGCAAAAGTCTTGCCAATAGCTAAGAAAACTAACTCATCATCCCCTGCCGATTTTAGATCTGCTAGTATCCTACCATGCTCATCAAAGGTCTTCGAGAAGATAATATCAGTGCAGATAACAAAGCATTTATCACTACACAAACTGCCGAGCCCCGGCAATCCGATTTTAGAGCTAACCACCGCTGTTCCACAGCGATGGTGAACTTGCTGAAGGAAATAAGGCAGGATTTCGACAAGGTGTTTGTTTCGCTCCTCTGCCTGCTAGACTTCTCAAAGGCCTTCGATAAAGTTAATCATTCAATCCTGTGTTGGAAACTGAGAAATAATTTTGGGTTTAGCGAAAGGGCGTTTGTAGTTTTCTTTCTGGTAGATCGCAAAGGCTTAGTTGCGGTGAACATTGCTCATCTCTTAAAGAAATGGTGCAAGACGTTCCTCAGGGTTCAATTTTGGGCCCTATATTATTTAGCATGGTTATAAATGTCATCTGAAATGCAGATGACGTAGAAGTTCATTTAGCTAAACACTTTAAGGAGTTAGCAAAGCTTGTTTTTATTTTAAACGAGGAGCTCAATAATATTTATAATTAGTCAGTATCAAATGGATTATTCTTGAAACCGATAAAAACTCAAATAATCCCTATTTCCAAGAAAAGTTGTAACTTAAATATCGAAACAATAGCAACATTGAAGTTGTTGAAACTGTAACCAGTATTGGCTATATTATTAATCGCTCTCTCAGTGGTTATAACCACACTAACTTAGTGATTGGTCGTTTATATGCGTGCCTTCGGAAATTGTGGCATAGTGCTTACTATACTCCCTTGGAACTACGAAAAAAGATAATATTCACACTCGTATTACCAATTATTTCATACGCTGAAGTTGTTTACAGTAATCTTGACTCATTATCACAACATAAGCTGCAAGTCGCTTTCACTGATGCTGCACGTTACATTCAATGCATCCATAGACATGACCATGTGTCAATGCATGCTAGGGATTTACTCGGTTGTACCTTACAAGAATACATCAACGTCAGGAACTGCATATTCTTACTTAAAATCATTCATGAGAAGTGCCCGTCTTACCGGTACAACAGGCTTACTTTCACTCGGTCCTCAAGGGCCATTAGCCTTATTCCATTACGTTGCAATTACCTTAACTCCTCCCATTTATTTTTCATATACACTGTTGGACTTTGGAATTCATTACATATGCATATCAGAGCCATATCTAGTAGCTCGAATTTTAAAAGTGCAATCTTTCGACATTTTTCCTCCTCAACTCGCCCACAATAGTCCTGCGCCCTTGCTCTGCTTCTATAAACCTTTTACTATTCTTCACTCTTACTCCTTATCGATAGGTTAAGTTTATTTTTTGTTAATTTAGTTTTAATATGTTCATACATCAAAAACCCATAATGCTAATGTATTGCACTCAGTACTAAAAAAGATGTTAAATCTTAATGTACAAACCATTATAATGAAATAAATGAAAATGAAATGAAAATTATATATTATCGAATGAGAGAGAGGGGGTAAACGTTGATTTTCTTTTGCAGTTGGCGATTTGAAAAAAGTCGACATATATGTATATCATGGTATCCCTATGAGAGCTTTCAAGAGCGAAGTGCTCATGCATTTCATTGTAACAAGAGTGAGAGAAAAATATTCCTATCTTCCCTGTACCGCAGATTTTTATCCAACAGGATATAGATATGTTCTCTGCCGGCAGTTTTTGAATAGTGTGGCAGAGTAAAATGAAGATACTCAAATGAACTGGCTGCTGGTGCCAAGATAATAATTTGAAAATAAAGAAGGCTGTCAAAATTTGATTGCAGAATAAAACCGACGCATTGTTTTATTTGGTGTCTTTAGAGTTACTTTTGTGTGTATTTATTTTTTTAAGTGTCCTACAGTGTTTTTATTTTTTCAAGAGTATTATATTGTAATAGGGTAGCTTAAAACGTAAATCAGCAATATGTGCAGAAGTGAGGATACCGAATTCCGTCGAAATTTAAGTACCCCGCAGATATCTGAAATTTGTTTATTTCTTCAATGTAGATTCATGTATATGCTTTGAGCATGAGCAGTTTTTCTCAATTTGCCTGTCTGCGTTTTTCAGAAAACCAAGTATTTCTGTGTTGGGGCTGTTTGAAAAGCAGCACATCAGACGCGGCTTCGAGAGATTATGAAAGACTCGATCGGAAAAGGCCTTGATGGTCTCTTATGGTTGTAGCCCTTCGACGTCGAATTTCCAACTGGACCGAGTGAATGTTAGCTGCTCGGAAAATTCGACACTAACGAAAGAACATAAAAATACTAGGTATAGGGCGCTTCGGTAGAAAATGTCCTCTGTAATTTTTGGACCCGTTTGCACCAATGGAGAATACAGGAGACGGAGATCTGTACCGGCTGTTCAGCGATGCTTCCCGTGTCAGAAAAACTGGGATTACCCTGCTTAGACAGTTCTCTGGCCCGGTAAGTTTCAGATTCCCGCCCAGAGGGACAATGCGGTAAATGACGACTTCATCTTTATGGTGCACACAAGCGATTTAAATTGAATTGATTTTAACGAACTTCGTGTGCGTAAATTAAGTCAGCTGGAAAAAGACCATTTAGATGGAGGGGCATGTTAACTGAGGCGCTAGTCTGCACCGGATCACCAATATAATAAGTAAGTTAACTTTCTCCAGTTTATTAAGTGGCTTGTACAGAACACCAGAGTCCGAGTATCTAAAATGTTATCCTAGTGATGTCTTGTACAATAGGAAAAACTTAATAACAGGGAACAATTTCGTTATTAAGTTGACTCAAAGGCATATTGCAAGAGTAATGACCTCGACGAATAATCTTATATCCGGGATTTACTACCCCACCTGCTTATATCACGAGAGTCTGTGCTTTAACGTCTTGATTCCCCTAGAAGCGTTCCTCTATTTAGAGAACCGCTTATCATTACCTCGGAATATTTGTCATTGTATGCTAAAAACTTGATCACATCAGAAATTATTCTTTAGATTATTCAGTATATTGCCATTAAGTTGAACCCAGAACTTCTGACATTGTCATCCACGAATTTTAGCACTCTCAAACCAAAAGGATTGCCCTATTCATATCACAATCTTCAACCCACTTCCATTTCAAAAGTAAACTAACGGACCGAAGTGTCTGGTACGGTTAGTTGTTACTCCTTTTTTTTTGTGATATAATGCACCACTAAATAATATCCCCATTTATAAAAGCATGTCCCGAAACAGTATGTACTTGTACGCCGCCGAAAAGGCTGCACAAGTTAGAATTCGGATTTGTCTTGGAAAATCGACTTAGATCAAAGGTTATTGATAACTCGAGTTATAAAGGGTGTTTTAGAGGTATACCTATTCAATGTGAAATAAAACACTTGAAGCTAATGTTAATGTCTATGATATTAGTCTTATTTAATAGCCATTAATGTCTAAATATGATATAGGGGATATGCGCGCCACGACTACCTCGAATGAAGCGCAATCGTGAATTCCAATTGTCGATAAATTTATCGAGCAACTGGGGCCGTATAGCAGCAATAACACGGCGAATGTTGACTTCCAAATTTAAATCCACAAACTAGTGACTTCACATACCTCCAAAGAAAGTAATCTAAAAGTGTGAGATCACAGGATCGTGGAGGCCAGTTCAATTTTTCTAATTTTGTTTCCCGCAATAAATTGATTGTGTCTCGCGTCGAGTGGTATATTGCGCCATTTGTTGAAACCAAAGCTCTGTCACGTCAATGTCATTCAACTGAGGAATGAAGAAGTCAGAAATCATGTTTCTATAGCGCTCTCCATAGATGATAACATTCTGGCCGGCATCGTCCTTAAATAAATATGGGCCGATGATTCAATCAGCTCACAAATCACACCAAACAGTGAGTTTTAATGGTTGCAAGGCCGTCCCGACAAAGGCTTATGGGTTTTCTCCACTCCAAATTTGGCAATTATGCTTGTTTACATATCGATTTCACCTAAAATGAGCCTCATTGGAGAACAAAATTTTGCGTTGAAAATGAGGATCAAGCTGAAATGTTTTCGGCCCATTCACCGAACCTACGACGTGTATAATGGTTACGCGGTTTCAACTCTTTCACAGGCTGGATATTATAAGCTTTTAAGCCAAGATCTTTCCGCAAAATCTTCCACAAAGTGGATGGACACAGCCCCAATTTCTGTTCACGATGGCGAATCGACTCATTCGGATGCTCCTCAACACTGCGCTGCACAAAGGCTATAACTTCTTCTGTATCCACTAGAGTGTAATCGTAAAGTGGCAAAACGTACTAACCACAAATCAACTTTTAACTGTTAAATTGACAATCTGTAGAAACAGTGTTGACAGTTTAAAAATCAAACCTCTATAAAAAAAAACACCTTTTACATACATTGGAAAATATCAGTCTTATATGCACTTAACACTGGCAACTGCCGATAAGAGTATTGCGAAAAAGTTTGAAACGTTCGCGCATTACGTGTGTGGATCTTTTACGCGACATTTACCAAGCTTGTAAATGGTGTACGAGGGGCGTTCAACATATTCTCGGTATCGGGGTGAAGCTGTGGTTGTGTATATAAATTGACTTATTTATCAAGTAATACTATTATTTTAGTGCATTCATGTAAAATTTCATATAAATGTAATTATTAATTAGCGTTTTATCTCTAGTTAAACAGAATCATAATGGCAACTGAGACGATGATGGTGAAAATTGAGCATCGCGCTGTAATTAAATTTCTCACTAAGCAAGGAAAAAGTCAAAAAACTATTCATGAAGAGATGGTGGCTGTTGACCAGGGTTCCGCACCTTCATTATCAACTGTGCAAAAGTGGTCAAGTGAGTTCAAGAGAGGCAGAGAGAGCATTGAAGACGACCCCCGCTCCGGCGCCCCGGCTACTGCTTGTACGGGAGAAAGCATCAAAGAAGTCGAAAAACTTGTTCTTGAGGATGCCCGAATAAAGGTGAAAATGATGGCAGAGATCACCAAGCTTTCAATTGGTACCATTCACACCATTCTTCATGACCATCTTAACCTTTCAAAGGTCAGTGCAAGGTGGGCGCCACGAATGCTCACAGCGCCTCAGAAAAAAGTGAGAATCGCATGCTGTAGAGAGCTTTCGGAGATGTGTAGTGAGAACGCGGACGGTGTTATGGATCGAATTGTTACTTGGGACGAAACATGGGTCCACCACTATGACCCTGAAAGCAAACAAGAGTCCATGCAGTGGCATAAAAAAGGAACAGACCCCCCGAAGAAGTTTAAAGTCACTCCGTCTGGCGGGAAGCTCGTGGCCACAGTTTTTTGGGACTCAAAGGGAATCTTGCTCATTGAGTACAAGAAAAAAGGTTAAACCATCAACGCCACATCCTACGCTTCCACTTTGCATAATTTGCGGGAGGAAATTAAAAAGAAAAGACGGGGTAAACTCGCAGCGGGTGTGTTGCTTCTTCATGACAACGCTCCTGTTCACACGGCGCGAGTTTCCAAGGCTGCTGCGCGAGATTGTGGTTTCGAAGAAATCCAACACCCACCCTATAGTCCAGACCTTGCCCCTAGTGATTATTTCCTGTTTCCGCATTTGAAAAAATGTCTTCGTGGAAAAAGATTTTCGGATGATGAAGAACTCAAGTCGGCAATAAATGGGTATTTTGCAGAGAAAGAGGAAATTAATTTTTTTGAGGGTTTAAAAAAGCTTATCTCAAGATGTAACAAATGCATTGATGTTAGGGGAGATTATATTGAAAAATAAAAATAATTTAAATTGAATTCGCATTTTCCTTCATATCGATACCGAGAATATATTGAACGCCCCTCGTATATGGAACTAGTCGTTCAGTCTAATTTAGTCATCCGACATACTTTCGCTCACCTTTCCTATGTAATCACTTTTCGCATGCACGTTAACAAAATAGCTGCGGGGCTCTTAAGTGTTCTGGGTATGATACAACATTCTGCGATTGGTCTTCTATCTTTTAGCGTTGAAATAATGTGAAATCTATATACAGCACAGCAAATAGATCGTTCAGGTGGGCTATTACTAGTGAGCCCTAATTTGTTAACTTTTTAGACTTTAACAACATTGACACTAGCCTATATCAAATAACCACCCTTTTCATCACCCTTAATTTCCTATCACAGCTATTGCGCAAAATTGGTAGTTCTTCTCTCTAATATAATACAATACTTTAAGTGAACCAGCTCCTCCTCCACCTCTTATTTCATTTTAAAGTTAGTATGTACATTCTTTATTCAATTTTATTTTGCTATAAGACAAGCCACTATGCATAGAAAAGATAAATATTTTATCAAATGAAAATAAACTATCTGGTATTTGTGTCACTCAACATTCCGACTCCCTTTTTTGAACTTGATTTCCTCTTATTCTTATAATGTGCTTAACCACTTTCTTCCTCCATCTCAATTATTTTTAATTACATAATTACAACATTCCTTTAATGTGTTCAAAACATGTGTAACGTCCCCGTTTTTAAGTGAATCATATATGTTAGTTGAGCGTACTATTAGGTTATTTAATATTTGCTTGAGAAAGGAAAGGAATGAAGAAACTCCTAAACGAGTGTAAGTAAAAACAGTATTGGAACTAAAACTTTAGCTAAGTGCAATTTTATAATTGATGCATTTATACCAAACTGAATAGATGGCACGCTTTTGTTTCACACAATTTATTCTGAATGTGCACGCTGGCATTGATCAGAATTTCAAGATACTTGCACTTTTCTGCAATTACAATAGTCCCACCTATTAAAAGTACGAGTATATGCGAGGAAAATAATATCATCTTTAAACACCAGAGAGGAAATTTCGTTTAGTTAAGCTCAATCCCACCTTTAACAGTGCCCGTCATGCCCTTTATAATTAATACGAATAGTAAACTCCTCAAAATACAGCCTTCTTCTTGATCATGTGAATGTAGATGAGAAAAATCTCTAGCCGAGCTACTCTTTGCAGTCTTTGAATATTCCAGATATGCTAAAATGTTCAACTTCAAATCTCTTTTCGTTAGAAATCGGTCTTTGAATTTGGCTGTAGTCAAAGTCGGCATTTGCTGCTCTAAAAGTGCGCACAATATTAAATGCAGGCTTCGTATCTATTAAAACTTGTACAATTTGTTTGCTGGTTCGACTATTTGGAGAAATCCTTGTTACTGCGAGACTCTGGTACTACTTACGTATTCGTAGTTGCTGCAATTTACATTTGCTGAACTTTCCACTTTGATGGAGTGAGTTTCAGTTGAGATTCCAGACAAGCTCCGCTTGAAAGACAGCATTCTCTCGCAATCAATTTTTTTCAATTCCTCTCAATTCTCAGTATATCGTCTTCATAGCGTCAGGTTATAACATTACTTATCTAAAGCTCTAACATATGCATATAGCGATTGTCGATGTTAACATCCATCTTAATTGCATAATACGCAACTTGGACATAGCTTCTCCAAACTATTCCAAGTGTGAAACGGATTTCGGCAAGGAGATGCACTGTGACTACTTCGATCTTATGCTGGAACAGATAGCCAGCAAGGCAGAAGTCAACGTAACTATTGGCAACCGTAACTGCGGGGTAGATAAAGTGTTTTTCTACTTCGGAGTAAACACAAACTCCAAGAATAACACATTAATAGAGATTCAATGAAAACTTACTCTGGGGTACCGCTATATTTATTGTAGCCAAAATACATCGGCTACATTGGCTGGGAAATATCGAGAAAATGGACAAAAATTTTACAGCCAAGAGGCTGAATCTCAGCGATAGATTCGAGCTAACAAACAAGACCGAATCTCCGTTTCCAGAACCAAACAGTCACGGATATCAGAGCACATGGTCTAGACAACTAGAAACAGTCCATACCAGATTGACGGAAGAGACTTTTCACGGGTCTGGCACAGTGCTCCTAAGCGCAGGTGTCGCAATTATTTTTTTTTTTCAATCATTCAAATATTTCAAATTATTGTCCGTTTAATATTTAGTTCACGTCCGAAGAACAATCTGTAGTTAAAGTCATCCTTTATATGGACGACAGAAAAAATGCGAACCTCAGCCAAGGGGCTGACCCAACTGTTCGACTTACACTTAAAAATACAATCCCCAAATTCGTTAATACCGTTCGTGATGAAGTCCAGACCAGAACTGATTTCACAATCCTCATCAGCTTAACTCAAAAGCTGCGTTAGCTATCCAAAGGTTCCCATTCATTCCGCCTGACTGTGCACTTTACCTAATTACACTTGATCCGGTTTCGAATAGCTCGTGCATTCGTTTCCGTGGAAAACTCAACAGACCAATTATTTGCTGAATCAGCTGGGAACCTGTTTGCACCTGTTGTGCGCCTATCGGATTGTGATAACTCCTCCCCCTTCGAAAATCTACTAGATCCTTTGATGACATTGAGGTCAAGCCGTTGGTTGTGGTATTTTAGGGGATGAGATTGTTGGGAAACTGGGCTTTGCATGTATCTTTCGCCAGGTGGTAATTACGACAAATGCCACGCCAATCAGGATTGAAACTTCTGTACAAATAGAGATTTCAAGTTGTTGAGATATCGTAAACTGGGGTTACTTTGCTCCGTTTTTTTGCAAAGAATTTTTAAAAATGGTTAAAAATTATTTTGATAATATCTATTCCTATTTCTCTTATATATAAGATATTAAAGAATACGCATGTAACCTGAAATTGTTTTAAATAAGAATTTATAATGTTTTGTTTTCTGGCTTAAAAGTGGGGCAAAGTTATCCAAGGGACGGAGTTACTTTGCTCCATCCAAAACTTTTGGTAACAGCGCCTGCAGTTAAAGAGCTAGAGTAATGTTGTCAAGAGATTTCGTAAATATTGATCCGAGAATTATTTTCCTGAAAAAAAACTATACTTTTTTTTATTTAACGAAAAAACCAAATGGCAATTTTTATTTCTTAAAAAACTTGAAATATTCATAGTAAAACATTAAATAATATTTAACTTTAACATTAAAAAATATCCATCTTAAACTTTTAACGAAATTCAAATTCATGTTTGGGTTTTTAACTAACATATAATATATAATAGCTTACAAAACAAAATAGATTTCATGAAAAAAAAGTAATAAACATAAAAGGAATACAAAAAGGCAGCATCAATCATCGTAAAAATTCATTCACCAGTCAACATTCAGAATCATTAGTCAAACATATATTGCAGCTCAATTACGGAGAAAGTTCCTTTGTTTGAAATCTTCTTTGGAGTTTGAATGGAATGAATCCCTTTGAGGGGGCCATTTCCATAGTTTTAAAGACTTTTCCATCGCGTTGATTTTTACAGTCTCTTCTTCAAGTTCGACTATTTCTCCGGGATAAATCTCTCCTTCGTACAAAAATGCCACAAATTTGCCAACCTCTCGATTAACATCCCCCAGATTCAACTTAACATCGCCTTGAGATATTTTTCCTTCTAGGAAATCAACAAATTGGTTCGTTAACAAGATCTTCAAAATTATTATCGTCGCAAGAATTGTCGTCGAAAACCATGGCTTCGACCTTTCTATGGCGAGATGTGCTAGGCATATATTGAGTAGCATTGAGCTCATTTTCGTCAATATCCTCCTGATGACGAGTAGAACTTTCAGTCTCTGCAGTTTCAACTAAAGCCACGGTCTCACCCGCACAAAAACTTCTTCCTGCTGGAATGTTCATTTTCTTCCTTCGGCTCTTCACAATTTTTGTAACCTCGGTCCTTCTTTCCTGAAGAGTGTTAAGAAAGGCTAACTCAACTATTTCCACGTTGCAAGTACTTCGCGGAATGCGGATTAAAACCTCCTCAACATTCAGCGGAAATATTCCACATTTTCGAAAACCAGATGTTAGGTTTTCTTTTGCTCTTCCGTCAATCATAGTCATCATTTTCAACAGGAGCAGTGGAAATTTTTCTTTTTGTATGATTGTGTTTCGGATGCCTTCGGGAGTCTCCTTCCACTCTAACAACACCTTCCGCCATGCTATTTTTAAGGGCCGGAAAAAGGCAATATCTAGCGGCTGTGTTAAATGGGTACTATTGGGGGGTTAACAAACAAGGTGCACCCGGTTTTCGCGACTCAGTTGGAGGGCACATACAGTTATATGCGAAGATAAGTTGTCACACAGTAGCACTATTTTTCCTTCTAGCTTTTAAAGTCTTGGCAGCATTTGATATTGTAGCCAGTTCGTAAAAATATTCGCATCAAACCATCCAGATGTACTTACATTGTAACGGCAGCCGCTAGGAACATTTTCAGCCCACGTTGTCCACCTTTTACCAGCTCTATAAGCTACGTAAGGTGGCATCAGCTCTCCAGCGGCGTTCCCACAGAAGATAACAGAAACCGAGGTTTTTGACGCATTTCGTATAACTTCTGGATATTTACAGCCTTTCTTTTCTCCTGGGTCGTCTGTAAGATTGGTTTCGTCAAGATTCCATATGTTTTCGGGAGGAACGTCCTTTAATTCGTTTCCTAAGTTTTTGAAAATACTTCTAAGTATCGGCTCATCCACCGCCGTTCATGTGCGTTTCACGTTTTCTGCAAACCCAACTGAAATAATTATAATAATAAAATTATAATATAATAAAATAAGCAGTCTACGAATCGCGCCTCTTCATCTGCACTAAAAACAGGCTGTCTTCCAGGCTTTCGGGTTTGCTTTACCTTAAGTTTGTTCAAAATGGTTCTTCTCGGAATTTTGTACTTCAGCTCAGCTTTTCTGTGGGAAATATCACCTCGTCTGATTTCATCCAGACAAGCCTCCAGGGTCTCTTCAGCGTAGTCAGCATACCGCCTCGTCCTCAGTTGCCTTTTATATGTTCGGGGCATTTCTGCGTCAAAGAAAGTACCGTTAGCTCTTTATATAAACGGCAAAAGTCCAAAAAGAATAAACATAAAAATATGGAACCAATCACTTTTACTTTGCTCGAGGGCAAAGTAACCCCAAAAGTAGAAAAAACTTCATGGCCACACTAGAAAACATATTAAAATTTTGTTTAAAGATAACGAAGGATAATTGTATGCTAAAAGTAGTAGTAAAATAGTACTTTAGCTAGAAAATATATACAGTTTTCTCTGGAACCGGTGTATGCACTAAATTTTCCACTAAAAAAAACACACACAAAATTGGACACAAGTTTGCACGTCAACTGCTTTCTACCCACTAAAGGTATACGATAGTTTTGATATGCAGGACGAGACATGTCTGAGCGCGAAAAAATAAACAAACTCTTTTCGTTAGTGGCGCAAAGTTACCCCCGCTGGGGCAAACTAACACCGGTTTACGGTAAGCTACCTATGCGTTCTATGTACTGAACGCTGAGTTCATGCACGTATCCCAAGTCGATAATATGGTTGCGGTTTGTGATGTTCATCAATGCCGGAGGAAGGGCTTGTAGTGTTGTAACAGTAGAACTAGAAAAGGTTCTCCATTTCAAGTCCATCGTCTCGTTATGTATCTGGATTATATATGTACCTGTAAGAGGCCTTGACATATTGTTATAAATTGAATCGTCTTTAAAATTGGTGTCGTCTTTAAGGAGTTTCAGGACCTCCTCGGTACTTGTTTGGAAGATGCAGGTCGTGGGTCCACCTTTCAACAGTCTAGCAACGCAGCTTTCCTCGAGAATTACTTCTAATGCCTTATATTTACATATTGTTGAGTTATTTATTAAGAGGCAACTGCCCTTAATGCCATGCGTGACCCTGTGGTTGATCAGAACTTTCCTGAATTTCAAATCGATCCGCTTTCCCTCTATAACTGATGGTCATGTTATCAGCAAGTTATACTCTTCTATTCCTACCTTTGGCATTGAAATAACGTACAACACCATTGAGCCATTAGTGAAAATTGAAGATGTGCCGTACTCAATTGCTTCTATTTCGTTAGCGTACGGTAGGGTTGCTCATCATTGATAACCGTGTTGATTTCTCCTGTATCAAGGAAATTGGTATTAATCAGGCCGCTTTTCGCCATTTGGCAAGCCCGAACGATTTCATTTACTTCTTCTTTGATGAGCAGAATCTCGTCCAAAATGTCCTGCTCAAATCTTCCAGAAATTACAACCGCTTTCGTATATCCCAATTACCAGATTGATTTTCTGTGTAATATCACGCGTGATTTATATTAAAAATATCTAAGGCTAATCTTAATCTGGTTCCTGTAATTGGATTAATTGGATTAAAATTTCTCAAAACAAATTTATATTAAAAATATCTAAGGCTAATCTTCTTAAAACAAATTGGACGTGTGACTGTTACTACGTCACTATATAAGAAATGGTTACAGGTGCATTGTGCGTATATCGTGTGTGTGTCCCCTCTTTATTATTTTTTTTTACGTATTTATTGTAAATGTTCTTAATGTGAGCCTTGTGAATCCTGCGGCCACTTGCCGTGAGGACTGTCACATTATTATCTTTTGATACAAATTCTTTTGGGTACAATGGTTTATTCTTAGCTTTAATTTTCTTACAGGCTGTATAGATTATTTCTCCTTTTTTATATTTTTTTGGGGAATGTCTCTTTACATTGTGACGCCTATAATTAGATTTTTGCTTCCTTTCTATTTCCGCGCTCAACTCGCTTTTCACCTTGGCGCGAAAGTTCACTAAACCTTGGTAGTTAACTCTGGAGCTTCTGTTGAAGAAAATGTCAGACGGTTTCCTCCCAGTCACGGAATGTATGGTATTGTTGTATCTGTCGACGGCTATGTTGAGGAGTTCCTTCGTTTTCAAGTCTCTATATTTCCAGGATTGTCGAATGTAATCGCTCTACTTGGCCATTGACTTCACTGCATTGAACGGGAGTTCTATCCCCAACATTTTGATGAAGTTCAAAATGATTGGGCTATATGATTGGAATACTACGTCCATTGTCCGTTACCAGTATATTAGGAACTGTGAAGTATGATTTTCGTTATTTTGTTTCTTAGATATAGCGAGGATTTATTTTTGATATGAAACAGCTTGGCAAACTTGGAGAACTAGTCAATGCAACTGATGTATTTCTCGTTCTGTAACTCCATTATGTAGATGTAAAGTATCTCACAAGGATACGATGCTACTGGAGTTGCACGAAGTCCCGGATTTGTTGGATGCATGCCGTATTCGTTCGCAAGGCAAATTTCACATGTCTTAGTATATTTGGAGCTGAGACTGTTCATTCTCGGAAAATAATATCTCTCAAGCAGCTGTTCCTTATTCTCTCTCGCATATCTATGAGCTTTTCTATGCACTTCCGTAATAAGATGTAGAACTCTTTCGTCATTTGTTACATCTTCTACCACCCTCTATTCTATGCGAACTTTGTAATTACTGAAGCTTTCTAGATAACCCTCTTGTAACACGCCTAAGTATGCCTCTGAAATTTTAATACCGTTGATTACGCTCGGCCTAAGCTTTTTCTTCAAAATTTCGGCGAGCTTACTTTTATCCAGGTTTTCCATGGAAATATAGTGGCGGGAAAATCCTGGGTGTGGTTCCTCATAGATCTCTAGGCCTTTAGAAGCCCTGATTATTATCTGAATTCGGAATACATTCAAAGGGGCCGTGAGGTATAAGATCGGAGGCATCTTGCGCTACGCTGTGGACAGTTTCGGTGGCGGTGTCTGTCGAACCTTCGCTTTCGCTAGCCGTTTCCGTCAAGGCATCGGGTCCAGCTGTACCGCTAGCAGTGTTAGTCGATGAGTTGCTAATTGCTGTGTCAGTATCTGAACCTTTATATGCTCCTCTTGAGTCTCGTGCCATTCCAGATAGTGTTGATCCGGACAAATGATTCACCTCCGTCTTTAATCTGGAGAGAGCGTTAGCCACTATGTTTGATTTATCTGGTTTGTAAACCAACTCGTATTTGTACTCCTCTATGCGGGCTTCCCACTTCTTTAATTTGGCATTAAAGTTCCTGTTACCCAGAGCAAAAGTATGCGGCTGATGGTCGGTAAATATTCTTATCTTTTTAGCTCCGTATGCGTACGAACGCAGATTGTCCAGAGGCCAGATTATGGCCAACATTTCTTTTTCATTCGTGGCGTAATTTTCCTCGGTTTTATTGAGGGATTTATGAGATGTACGCAATTGGCTTGTCCTGTCCCAATATATCTTGCGACAAAACAGCACCAATTGCGTAATTTGAAGCGTCCGTGGTCAGGTTAAATGTCCTTTCGTCAGTCAGGACATCAGTCCCAAAAAGCTTTTCAGATCCTTAATATTCTCTGGGGGTAATATTTTTGTATGACCTCAACCTTCTTGGGGTCTGCTCGAATTCCATAGGGGTGATGACGTATCCCAAAAATTCGACCTCTGTTTCCAAGAAGTGAGTCTTTCCCAGATTAACCTTTAAGTTTACCTCATGTAATCGGGAAAGAATAGTTTCTATTTCTTTAGCATATTGTCCATGTCACTCCCAAAAATGACTATATCGTCGACATACACGTAGCATATTCACCCAATGAACTCCTTAAGCGCGTCGTTGATCATTCTCTGAAAGATCGCTGGCGCATTTTTAAGGTTTTAGGTATATCGGCCTCCTTCATGGGTATCTGGTGAAATCCAGAAGTGTGATCAAGGGTGGTGAAGTATTTCGCCTTACCTAGACTGGCAAGCGTTGAGGTTATGTCCGGAATTGGGTATGCATCGGATACGGTGACGAGGTTTAAGCGTTTAAAGTCTACTACCATCCGGTACTGAAGCTCTCCTGTGGGTTTGGGTTTTTTCGGAACAACCCAAATAGGAGAATTGTAAGGACTCTTGGAAGGACGGATGATTCCTTCCGTTAAAAGTTCCCTAATCTCTTTATCCACTTCCTTCCTCATGCATGGTGGGTAAGGTTAACTCTTGGTTTAAATGGGTTGTCAGTGGTAGTTCTTATCTCCGCCCTCACGGATGTTGTTATCACTTCATTAGAACTAAGTGGTCCAAAAACGCCGCTGTATCTTTCTATTAATTTTAAGACTATATATCGACTGTTCTTTGGAATTCTTTCGTCGAGTATTGCATTAACTTACTTCTGAAGATAACTCATTTTTTAGAGGAATTTGCTTTCCATTCATCAGGGTAAGGATATTCTTCTTACGATCAATGATGGCTCCTACCTCTTTCAATGTGTCGTCACCGATAATGCCATCGAACGATTTTAGGCCTGGGAGCCCTTCAAAGAATTTGCCAGTTATTTTGTCAGTGATCTTCAGGCTGCCGGCTGCCAAATTTACAGTAAAAGGTCGAGCTTCCCGTGTCCACCAGGAAGCTTACCTACGTGTGGAACGCTGTATAAGCGTCCTTCATAAAATTTACCTCATCTTCATAGTTTGCCTCAGCAACTTCGTGGTAGGCTTCGGGTGATGGCTCTTGGTGTCCCTCATCGTCCCCTTCAAGCACTTTGTCATGGTTCTCCAATGATACTTCTTAGTCTATATTTTGGTGGGGTCGAACGCCCCCATTTATTCGGCTTAACACAAGCTATAACTTACAAATTAAACTTAAACTAAAACTTAAAACTAAGGTTGGTTGGAGTGGTGAAGAAGAACGGATTTGCGGTAGGGAGTGATGCGGTGGAAATCAAAGACGGTAGGGTTTGAGTTGATTTGACGTAGCATACGGGAGATTGGTTCGTTCGCGCCATAGGAGGTGTGGTGGGTTGGTAGATAGAAGAGTCGAGGGGTACGTAGATTACGAGGGTTAGTGTTGAGAAAAATGGAGTTGTGAAGGGACGCGCATTCAACGTGACCTGAAAGGAGTCGATGAATGAAGAGAAAGTCTGCAGCATCTCTGCGATCTTCAAGGGTGTTTAAGTTGATAAGGTTGAGACGGTTTTGATAGGGGGGCAGATTAAAAGGATCGTCCCAGGGCATACCTCGGAGAGCAAATCGAAGAAAACGACGCAGAATGCTTTCAATTCTCGAGATATGAACACGATGATATGGGGACCATACTTGACTGGCGTACTCTAGGAGGGGGCGAACAAAGGTAATATAGAGGGACCTGGTCACGTATGGGTTGGTGAATTCTTTGGACCACCGTTTTACAAAACCTAGTGCAGAGTTGGCTTTGAGGATTATCTCATCCATATGTAAACGGAAGTTGAGCTCGCTATCACACAAAATGCCGAGGTCACGAAGAGATTGTACGGAGGAGATAGGTTGGTTATGGAGAAGATAAAGTCGGGGAGGAGATTGGTTCCGCTTATGTGAGAAGATGATGGATTGGCATTTGGTGATGTTAAGTTCCAAAGAATTTTTGAGGCACCAGATCGAAAAACTATCAAGATCTTGTTGAAGGAGGAAGGAGTCATGGGGAGAGGAAATGAAAAATTTTTTGAAAAATTTGGTATCGTCGGCGTAAAGGGAGACAGACGAATGTTTGATGATCATATCGAGATCATTTATGGTTAATATAAAAAGAAGGGGACCGAGATGGCTGCCTTGTGGTACTCCAGAGGTGGCCAAAAATGGAGCGGACTGGGCTGACCTAAAACGAACACTGTAAAAACGGTTTTCGAGGTAAGAGGATATCCATTTCAACAATATGGGTTCAAAGCCGAGGGCAGACAATTTAAAGATGATTAACCGTTGAGAGATTTTATCGAAGGCTTTGCTAAAATCGGTTGCAACTACATCGACTTCATTGCCATTTTCTAGGGCAGAGAGGGCAAAGGATATGAATTCAACGAGATTTGTGGTGGTTGACCTACCCTTTAGGAAGCCATGTTGTCTAGGAGAAATAAGTGATTTGCATTGGAAGCTTAGAGCTTCATACAAAATACTTTCGAAGAGTTTGGGTATATGAGAGAGTTTAGCGATGGGACGATAGTTGGTTATTTCATTCTTTGATCCTTTCTTGTGGATCGGGGTTATGAAAGAGGATTTCCAAGCCTGAGGAAATTCTCCTTGTGAAAGGGATAGACGGAAGAGATTAGAAAGGGCAAGGGAAAGAGAGGAAGAACATTTTTTAAGAAATATGGAAGGGAGGCCATCTGGGCCGGGTGTGAATTCGTCATTGAGTTGGTGTAATTTATGTTCGATATAAGACGGATCAAAAATATGAGAGAGAAGTGGGCCATTGGAGAAGTTCAGTAGGTAACTAAAACAGGATGGATCTGGTACAAAAGAGTCGTTGGTGAAGGATTGTTTAAAAAAGGTGGCAAATAGGTTGGCAATGGTGAGTGGATCGGTTGATGACCTGTTGTTGAAAGAGAGGGAAGGAGGGTAACCATCGGACTTTCTTTTGTAGTTGACAAATTGGAAAAAGGACTTAGGGTGGTTTATAAGGTTGACTTGCGCATTGTTAAGGTAGTCCTGGTAAAGGGAATCATAAAGTTCGGTGAAATGAAGATAAGCACCAAGATAGTTGAAATAGTCGGTAAAGGATCTGGTACTCAGGAAAACAGCCCATAACTTATTTCTCTGATTTCGTAAGGAACGAAGCTTGCGATTATACCAGGGAGGACTAGTAGATGATGTTTTAAGGCGGGAAAACGGAACGTAAAGGGAAAAAGAATTAAATATTTCTTTATAAAAAATGGATAAGGCATCATTTATACTTAGGTTGTAAAAGTTAAAGAGGGATGTGCTGAGATATTCACTGATTTTGTGAAAGTTTGCTTTATGAAAGTCGTGTGATGAGAGAGTTGTGGGGGGAGTGGACTGGAATGAAGAGTTATGAAAAAATGAAAGTAGAAGGGGGGGATGGTAGTTATCGATTGTTGAGAGAGATAGGGGACAAAGTGAGACTGAGGAGTTAATTGGATCTGTTGTGAAAATACGGTCTAATTGCTTGCCCATAAAATTGGATATACCACTGACTTGGCATAGATTTGAGTCTGTTAAGCGATCTAAGAAGAGACATTCCTTAGCTGAGTTGGCATTTGAAGCGATGAAAAACGATTGATCATCTGATGGAGTCCATTGTAGTTGAGGAAGATTAAAGTCGCCAAAAATAAGGATATCATCAATAGGGTCTGACAGGTCAATTAAATGATCGATCGCATCAATAACAAATTGGTAAGATTCGATAGGTTGAGCTGGTAGGATATAGCAACATATAACGTAAAGGGACTTGAGAGGCAGTGATATTTTTATTGCGACAAAGTCGGCTTTAGAGGATGAAGAAATTGTAATGGGAGAAGAGTTAAGGCTGTTGTCCATCGCCAGTAGGACGCCTCGACAGGGGGAATCTTTATTTGTGCGGGTAGGATCGTCGTCGCGGAAAACATTAAAAGTAGGAGGGAACAATTCCTGGTTCTTTATGTCGGGAATCAAATTGGTTTCGGTCAAGGCGTAAATATCAAAGGGAAGAGCATGCGATTGACGTAGGACAGCATTGGTTTTAGAGCGAAGACCTCTTACATTCTGGTAGTAAAATGTAAGAGGGATGTTGTGGGGTGGAGGTGTGAGGCAGGATGGTTTAAGCGCTGGCAAGGGAGGCACGTTATGGACGAAAAAATTTGTCGTGGTCGGCTCGGCTTCGTTGTAGGTGTGATACTCGTTTAGAGTGAACATAGTTGCCGAATGCAGCAAGGTCGTCTGCTACTTTCTGAGGGGACATGTTAAATATCTCGTGGTACCTGACATAAAGGTTCCTGAGACTGATAGGGTCGGTAGGGAGGCCTTCCTGCTGGATGGAAACCATGACGCTGGTTTTGGTTTTCCCTTCGTAGCAGACCGAGTCAGATTTGTCATGTAAATTGGCAAGAAAGAGACGAATGTTTTCGTATATCTTTCGTTCTCTGAGCCTAGAGAGAGCATATCGACTTTCTGTAGTGCCATTGGTTTGCTGTGTTAGTTTAACAGTGGGGGAAAAAAGGGGATCAAGAATAGGAGCATTGGAGGAGGGAGAGAGAGATAAATGATTGGATATGGAGTTGGATTAGGGATGAGATGTGGGGTTTAGGGTATGGGAGTTAATGAAATTAGGGTACTTAGCTCCAGTTTTAAGGTCGAAGTTGGGAATTGAGTTGCTAGCTGGGTTTGGTGGTGTAGCAAAAATAGGGACTGCTGGAAGCGGGATTTAAGATAGGTGTTAAGTCAAAAGAGACACGTTGACGTCGGGGCTTGGTTTGGGGTGGAATAGACGGAGTTGGAGTATGGGTAGGAGGCTTAAAATTAGGAAAAATTTTGGTTTTAAAGCTCCAATTGGAGCTGGGTTTGTTTTGAGAAGAGGAGGTGGGTCTTGGCAAATTGGGTTTACTTGCTACTTTAATAGATGGTTTAGGTAAGACGGACTGCTTGACTTTATCCTGCTTCTTGGTCGTATTTTCCAACCATTTGCAGACACGCATCTTTCCAAGGTTGAAATTGTTGCTGGCTGGAATGGAATAGCCATTCGTATTTGGCCGGCATATTGAGCTTGAAGCTGCATTTACTTCTGTGGTGAGATGTTGGAATTAAATTACAGTGGCTAATGGTAATGCCATATTTCTTTACGAAGAAATTTGAGATCCAATCAGCATCAGCGTGTGGTGGGGCGCCTTTTATAAGAAGCGTAGTGACCAATTGATTTTTCGAAGCAAGTTTATTAAGTCTACGCTGCCATTCAGAAGATGTCCAAGTTGAGTTGAAGTGATTGATAAGTCTCCGTGGGGCAGCGATTGGAGGTGTTGACGTAGATGTGGTCTTTATTATCAGGTTGGAAGAAACTTCGCAAGAATCAGTTGGTTGAACCGTCCGCAGATGACTTGTATGTGGGGGTGAGTGTGAATCCACTTCAGGTTCCATTAATTCAGCCATTAGCGACGTATTATAGGGAACATTCTGGTAAGGCTGCGGGAAGTTTGGTGGGTCAACGATTTTGCTGTTTATTATTGCAATGTGATGTTCAATATCGCATACGAGGGATCGAGTCGCAGTAAGTTCATCACTGACATCGTTCACTTTGTCGAAGATAACTTCGAGCATAGGATCGGATTCTTTAGGAGATGGTTGTTTGTGTGACGAGGACTGGAAATGAATGTCAATGTCGTCACGCAGAGAGCTTATCAACTCGCAAGTTTTTTGGTTGGATATAATTTGCGTAGAACATATGGCTTTGATGTCACTTAACACTTTATCCAGGTGGCCTAAGGGAGTTTCTTCATTCCTGGATCTCCCAGAGTCTAACTCGATTAGACCAGCAATTTGTTTATCCATATGTCGTACTTTGGATTTTATTAGTTCGGCTGAGGTCTGCACTGAGTTCCGTAACTCTTCAACACTTTTAGCACTGCTTTCGATGACCGAAATTTTGTCCGTGATCTTTTTCACGAGTGCGTCTTGGTAGGAGTCATTGGAATCGCTTAGGCATTTTATTGCCAAAAGAACATGCGAGAGTGAGATACACTTGCACTCATCACAGAAGAAAAGGAGGTTATCAGAGAATTCCTTGATAAACACCGTATTTCTTTTGTTTAACCCGACACAAACGGCATGAAAGGCTTTCCCACAGATGTCCTTGCAAGCTACCCAGTCAGCACTGCAGTCATCGATTACACAATTGGCAATTCCGCAAGACATATTTAATTTAGTTGAGTAGGTCAGTGAGGGTATAAATATTATGTCGAATTATTGTTTTTATTTATTTTTTTTTTTTTTTTATTTGTATTGCTTGGTTGCAATTTTATATAGTTAGGGGCTTTGCACTGAAAAAATTGCACAAAAAAAAAAAAAAAAAATTAGAGAGTTCAAGAACTGGGTTTAAGAACCGGAAAATGCAATTTGACGAAAATTAATTAAAGGGAGAACAAGAAAAACACGTCTGTCTGGTTTAAGATACTGACTGAAAGTCCGTCTGCAGGTTGTACAACTTCTGTTACTTTTGAGAGGAGTCCCGTGAGCGTGAAAAGTTCTCGGAGTGTGCCTTCCTTTTGAAAGGGTTGTTTTGAGGTCTATTCGAATAGTTCACCTGTTTAGTCTGAATCGAGTGATCAACTTCCATCTTGGGATGAGGTTTTGGACCAATCGGCCTAGGGGGTGTGTCAGAATTGGAATTATGTGGTTTTGGGTGGTTTCTAAATTGTGGAGGAGAAGGCTTATTTTCCCGTCTGAAAGACTGATTGAGGGGGGCTGTTATTGTGTTTTGCATCGAATAGTTGAGATTCTGAATCTCTAGACACGAAGCGTATGCTTCGGGAAGGGTTTTGGGTTTCTGTACGATGAGCATCCTAGATAAGTCGCCGTTAAGGCCTCTTATGAGAACATCCAGCGCACGATTCCGGTAAGTGTCTACCAGTGCACCGACAGTTTCCTGTGAATAAGACTCCGTTTTGATCATATTAATTATTAAGGAGAACTGGTGGTTCACCATGGCGTAAAAATCGTCCAATCTCGATCCCTTCTGTGAGAGTTGGTTGAGTTGATGCTCTAAAGTCCTGCTGTCGCGTTTGTCGGCGTAAGTTGCAGAGGGGTAAATTCCAAATTCCAAGGACCGCCGGTGATCTAAAACAAAAGGATACTTAAATATCGATTTTTTTTTCTTTTCTTTTCTTTCCGAGATTTTGGTTTGAGACAGGCTTAGTGGAATGATCGTGGGGTTCTTTAGTTGCTGTGTTCCCATGGTTACATCAGAATGTGTTTATTGGCTTATTTTTTAATATATTGTACATTTAGACCAGAAAGCGGTTGTGTTCCCATGGTTACAAAGCCACACACTCCAAAGGGGGTGGTCTGATCTATGCCCATTTAAGGACAATATTTTTTTCAAAGCATCTCTGCCACTATTGCTAGGACAAAAAGGATATACCTTTTCTAATACTGTCCCTGCTCGGGCGCCAGTTAAAGTCGTTCTTTATATGGACGATAAAAAAAACGCGAACGTTAGCCAAGGGGCTGACCCAACTGTTCGACTAACTCTTAAAAATACAATCCCCGAATTCGTTAATACCGTTTGTGATGAAGTCCAGATCAGAAATAATTTCACAATCCTCATCAGCTTAACTCAAAAGCTCTGTTAACTATCCAAAGGTTCCCATGCATTCCTCCGGACTGTGCAGTTTACCTAATTCGCGTACACTTGATCCGGTGTCGAATAGCCTGCTCGTGCATTCGTTTCCATGGGAAACTCAACAGACCAATTATTTGCTGAATCAATTGGGAACCCGTTTGCACCTGTTGGAACAAATTATTGGACGGCGCGTATCGGATTGTGATAACCCTGTTTTTAGGTGCGCACAGTTTGTCGATTGCTTGTATACTGTACTTGGTGTATGAGCGTTCAATTCGACTGTCCCCGACTTTGGTACAACTCAATACGTAATAAAGTAGCCTTACCACTCCTACGGATTATGATCGCTTTCTTTAAAATACATCATAGGCACGTCGAAAACAATATTTTCAACATCGTTAATTTGTTGCCGGCAAAAATAACTCATAATTAAATGTTAAGAATAACTGAGTCAACTCTTATATATGCAAATATCGTATATGTGCACTAGGGTGTCCGTTATTTTTCAAAGTTTTAAATTTCTAACGCATAGGTCTTAGTTTTGTTCATTTGCCTCTAAAACACTCGGAAATAAATTTGAACGTTATTTGGAGTACGATAACCCGTGCCGACTTGCATCGAATCATGTTTATACATGTTGCGCGGCAGTAGCGGTGCGTATTCACGGCATTTGTCATTTGTTCTCAATTATTCTCGCGATTAACACGTATTGTTGACTGTTAGTGAAAGCGCTAATCTCGTCATTCGGGTGTGTATTATATTTTGGGAAAAAGCTAGAATCCCTACCAGAGCTATACCTAAATGTGTAAAAAAAACTTGTGAATCTTGATCATGCTTGGAGGGAGCTGCAAAAAAATTCTAAAAAAAATACAAGATATTTACAAGTGCCGTGAGGAGGACTTTAAGAACAATTTAGATAATTTATTTGATATAGCACACGCTGATGCTTTGGAACGGATGAAAATTTAAGAAGATAAGATATTTTTTTCAAAAAGTTAGTTGCAGCTTTAGATAGATGTCAATTAAGCATAAGGGATTCGGTCTATATACTTCAGGCTGTAGTAGAAGCACTAGATCTTAGCTGTGATGGTTTTCCGATAAACAAATCGTCTATTCAACGTATTCGGACACAGAGTCGAAAAGATAGAGCGGAAGCTATAAAATCAAATTTTCGGAATAATATGCCTGAAATGGTGACCGTTCACTGGGATGGAAAATTATTACCTGAAATTGACGTGAGAAGTTCTAAAGAAGAACGCTTGCCAATTCTAATTTCATTTGGAGAAAAGGAACAACTTCTGGCTGTATCCAAACTGGAGAGCTCTTCAAGCCAGGATCCAGCTAAAGCTGTGTTGAACGCACTTTATGACTGGGACCTCGATGACAAAGTACAAATAATGTGCTGTGACACAACTGCGTCTAATAACGAGCGATTGAAAGGAGCTTGTGTACTTTTGGAACAAAAACTAGACAGGGAATTACTACTCTTTGCTTGCGCCATAACGTTTACGAACTAGTTTTAAAATGTGAGTTCGAAACAAAAATTCACCAAGTCACAAGTAGCAGCTCTGATATCCCACTATTCAAAAAGATTAGAGACAACTGGAAAACTATCAATCCTGCTACCATTGAAACATATACCGATATCGTCACACGAAATTTTTGTAATACAACAATAGAAGATTTGTTGACATTTGATCAAGAACTGCAAAATACCATTGACTACATCCAAGTTTAAAAGAAAATATCCTGCCTGATCTGTACTTTTATCTTCTTTTAATAAATATTTCATAAAAATTTTAATATTTCAATTGATTTAGCTATATAACGGAAAGGGTTAAAAAGAGCAATTTTCAAAATCTTCAGAGTTCTGTCGGCACGGGTTAACGTTGACGTAGGAAGATGAAATTTTGTATTTAAGTAAGTCTGGGTAGTATAAAAAGAAATAGGAGGTACTACGCATTTCGATATCTAAAAACAAATTTTTTTCACCCATATAAGGGACACCCTAATATGCACTTATATTCAAAATTGACTGGTAGTTGTCGGATTTAGCCCAGACAAAGAAAATATTTAATACATATCTGCAAAGAGGCGCCACTATGGATTGTATAAGGAAGCGTTTTTCATAATTTGCGAAAACATATGTCTTCAAGATTTGTCGTAATGAGAGAAGATGTTTCTCGTAATGAGAGAAGATGTTTTAAATTACATCCTATAAATATCTATGAACTATTCTGTAGTGCAAGTTAACTTCAAATAATTGTTTTGTATGGCTGTCTAATCTACATATATTCTTGAAGGAACGATGCTCACCAATAAGATTAAAAGATACGAATATGACTTTCCTATTACGTACAGTAAACTTTGGTTAAGACTTTGCAAACCCTTCCTGGCTTGATTATGTGCTTATTCGTGTCAACACCTAATAAGAATTTTAGGTTTATGTGGTAAATTGTTAAAATATTTTAAATGTTTTTTTTTTTCAAGACCACCGAAATCCAACTTGGAGAGTGCCTACCAAAGTCGTGTACTACTCGAGATGTTGGAACTATTCTTCAATTGGACCCTCATGCTAAAACTCTTACAACAGCAACGCCCTCCAATAACAGCACATACATCAACATCAAAGGAGTGCGTACTGTTCCAGGACCATACTGTGTATGGAAAGATGTCAAGTTTGTGCTTTTTGTGTAAGACTCTTAGTTTAATTAGTACCACCAGCTTACTGATACATTATCATCTCTTAGAATCTTCTGCATCATACTTATTATAGTGGTAATCACAGCAACTTGGTATGAATCTGATCTCAATGAAAAGATTCGACTTGGCCAAATAGCTGACGGCCCAAAGGTAGATCCAAAAATTGGAATGAATCCAGAACTGAACGGCAAAACTTTAGAAGCTTACCAGATGACTCAAATTAAAAGCACAATCGATAACAATAACCTTGACATCGAGGCAGATTCGAAAAATATCATCAAACAAGATACAAAACAGTCAACTAAACCACAAGAACATGCCGACCCTGCCGGAGTTATAGCAAATCAACAATGTAGTGATGTCAATGCCAATCATGTTGAGTTTTCTGGTGGAATGCAACAAAAGAAATTAGGTTAGCCAATGGATATAATGAATACCTACACCTATATAGACACATACATGTATACAATATTCTCATAAATGTTTTTATTTCAGGACTTTACCAAGAGATACTTTTGTGTTTTGCATTTCAAAGGAACGCCAGCACTATCCTTTCAGTTGAGATGAAAATTGAGGTAATAACTTTCGGTTTGATTTGTTTTCTTAAATTTCCATATTTAAATGAAGTTCCTTTTGTCAGAATCAAACATCCTGTGTCCATGGATTAAGAGTCTTATCTGTCCTTTGGACAATTTTAGTCCACACATACCTGCAAATGTTCACAATCGGAGAGAATAGGGTAAGGAAGTTGTTTTTTTTTTTTACAAAGATTTGACGATTTTCTTTTTTACCTATATATATTAGTTCTTGCGGGTTATAACGGAGAGAACGTTTTTGTATCAATTCGTTGGTAATGCAACGTTTTCGGTGGACACATTCTTCTTTATAAGTGGTTTCCTAGTGACACTTCTGTTTCTGAAGCAAGGTACGGACAGAAAGGTAAAAGGCGCCGAAGAAGACGGTTTCGTACAAAAAAGCCTCAAGGAGAGTTTTTGGATTATTATTTATCGGTATATACGACTGACACCTGCCTACATATTTGTCATTTTATTCAATGAACTCTCACTAAGGTAAGCTTTAACAGTTCCAAATTCATTCCAACCACGATAGGTAACTGAATGATAGAGATATCTAAATTTCATTAGTTATAGCACAAATGGTGAAATACTATATTATGCAATTTTTTTTCGTATAAACTAACACTTGCTCAAAGAGAAAAGGAAAATTAGGCAGCATAGAAGAGAGGTACCGATGTACATTGGTTTTAAATGTCTGAATTTTATAATGACTACGAAAAAGAGCTCAGTAGAGCACTCTAAGTTCCCGAGTCATTGTAGAAAATAAAAAAAAACACAAACACCGACGATGATAAGGAAGTTTGCGAAGGGAAAATTCTGACGTTGGTTTACCGAATCAAATTGTTGTACATGTTATGCCCTTACAACAATAGGAAACAGTGCACCAATAAAATTCACGCTTGCAACCCGCTATCAATCAGTTGTTACAGTCAGAGAATATGTGCACAACTTTTCAGTGTTATGCGAGGAGTGTGACTTCTTCTGCTGGCCATAGCTACTCCATGCAACTCGTCTTCTAATTACCCCCGACGAGTAGTTGTAGGTCTTTCTGCATATGCGGTAAAATCTTCACTTACCATCCCACTAGGATCTTATCGAACTTTCGTCTTCGTACGCTGGTGTTCCTGCGCTCTACAGCTCTCAATCCATATAACTAAATATATGTCGCTGTACAGCCGGTATAGTTCTGCCACGAACGCGGCCGGGACCGAAGACCAAATGCAGAATCATTTACTGGATAGCATTTGTTCTTTACGGAAAAAATCCATGACTTTGTTCCGTTTAAAATTTCAGAGATGCTGAAGGTTTGGTATAGCGTCATTGCAAGTGGAATAAATCCACGATTATTTTGAATGGACAAGATAGGCCCGCATAAGTCACACTTACATACATCACTAGAGATTTCCATTCCCATACTATTGAACTCTCGAAAGACTATTGATTTCGCAGCTATAGCGAGGTTTTCACGAATTTTTGAACTGCATTACTTCTGAGCGGCGCGGTGGGATTAGCTACATTTAAGACCACTCTACAGTCTGTATCATTGTTGTACAATTACCCCGATTTAAAAAAAAACTAAATGATTTCAATTGCCGTTCTGCCCATAAAACCACAACGAAAACCAACAAGTTTGTAGTTGAGATCCGTTTAACGATCTGTCACTTGGGATTCGAGGGAGGAAAAAATGTTTGCTACACCTAGTGGCTGCTCAGCTTTATAAATTTTTTGTTTTTTGCTTTGTGTTTTTAATTTCTTTTCTTTCTTAACTTTTCGATGGTCCACCAAGTAGTTATTAACCCTATCCCATCGATTTTTGCTTGAACCGTAGGTCTCACATATACGAGTACGAGTACTCTCATCCATACCATACCGTTCAGACCGATACAACGGCCCAATTTTGGTCTTTGTGTGCAACACTCCGTAAATTTGTTGAAGTGAGCAACCATGACTTGGATCTCCGTTGCTTCCACTCTCTCACGCACACACATTCGTGTTTCTTTCTTAGTTTCTAAATCTGGGGAGATTTCCTCCAAGATTTGGATTAACCTTTTGCCGGTGCTAATATTTCCCCTTATGATCAGTCATTGGGTTTGCATTCAGTCCCAATACAACACCAGTCCTAACCAAATGATGAAAAAAGGAAAAAGATAATTTGCCAAGAGTACATGGCCAACTCGCATTTATAATTCATTATCATTATCCGTTTCCGATAATGATCGAATGGCGTATAGTGAGGGCGAAACATGGAACTAGTCATGAGATGAGCACAGTAAAAGGAATTCTACCTCTGAAGCGCTACACAATGTCAGGAAATTTATGAATGAGGGGCGCGCAAATAGGGGTCCATTCTTTACAACAATTTTTTTTGTTACATATTCATTCTCTTTTTTTTCATTTAGATGGTTGGGGAGAGTTCCGATGGGTGACATCGCGTCATCGAACGATACATCGGTGGCAGCCCGCCTGGCTCTGTAGCGTTAGGGATTTATTATAGAGAGAACCTCCATCTGGATCTAGACGTAAATTTCTTGGACTAACGTGACCGTCCGTCACTTCCACAGAGACTCCTGTCCCTGCCTTCTTGCAGATCTATTAGTTGCCCAACTGGAAGTAACCTCAAGGTTGCGAAGCTTGACCGGAAGCTATATTCTGGTACCACGGGAGGTCAGGAGCCCCCGGAACTATGGTTCCGGCCTGACCTAGGAGTTGGCCCCCTTGTGGGAGTATTGTGGTGGCTGTAGGTTTATACCCAAAATCGCGGGGAGAATGGACCGAATGGATCTTGGACATCTCATGGCTTAACATATGTTGTAGTGTACTACGATCTGTGCTGGGCCATGGGATTGCCATGGAACCAACTGGTTTACTCGATGTGGAGTTGCATTGCAACCGGGTGCCATGACCCACAGAATGGCTGAGGTATTAGATAGGCCTCGACCCTTCACCAAAGGGGAAGTTCGTGCCTTACACACGACTTCGAATCTGGTACTGGTGGTAGTACTTTTACTACCCGATGGGCGCTTATCAACGCATTGTTTTGATATCTTGTGCGAAGACGCGCCGTAGGCTTAAGCCCTCACGGCAGGTACCTACCTTAAACACAAGAGACATCTGTCCCCTCCGATAAACATAGAAGAAGACAGACAGAGTTCTAGAACCTATCAGTTCTTCCCGCTAATATACTTCTACAAAAAGACAATTAAATGGGCCCAAAAACCTCTCTTTCTCTCTGCCCCATTTTCCTAGTGACTTGAGTGTGAAATTCTTAAAAAAAAAGGCTAAGCAGACTTCCCGATAGGTGAGACAACACAACACAAGGGGCAAGAGCCGACAACTTTATTAAATGCTCTTGTATTGTATATAACCATGTTGGACGCTGGTCTCGCGCCTTCCTCTTGTCAGGACTCATAGCTACTCGCCACCCTACTAGGATTTTGAAGATTCAACGGAAAAGGCCAGAAGAAAAGTGAAAGAGTAGGACTTGATGTGGTACCTTTTTGCGCAACACCATCTTGGATTGCCTCATTAGTGAGACCAAGAACTTACTGAAGTTTTTGGAGTTGTGCAATTGTTCTTTTTTTCGATCCATTCTTCAAATGTCGGCTTTAATTTCAGTTTATACTGCTTATTCGACAAAATATTTCAAAGAGCTCCGTTGAAAATTGCAAAACCAACTGATTTGCCTTGCCCATAGTTTTTGCACTAAAGTAGTTTATTTTGTTGATGTCATCGTCCTTTCTGTGGCAGTGGAAAATCTACGAAATTGAAATCATCCGAATATAAAAAAGTGTCTTACTCCCCCGTCGTCGTTCGGAGTTGGCAAAAATCACCGATCGCCCCTCAAACTGCGCAGATACTAAGCCTTGATCCACTTTTGACTGGGGCGCCAACAATATACTTTTTTAATATTTATGTTGTCCACTTTCTAAAAGATATATGTATATCGGCGCTGCCATTTCCAAATTCTTGCAGCCTGAATATACACATGGGTCATAATTCTTCCTCTACCTTTTCAAGGGTTTTTTAGTATAACTTAAATATATGCATTTTTTTATTGCATCGTTCAACCGAAGACGAGATCTTCTTCAAATGTGTATGCCATAAGTGGTTGAGTCAATTTGGGATTGTTTTTTTTCGGTCTTCCTCGACTTCTCTTAGTCATCTAATCAGTTACTTCTAAAGGGATGGAAGTTTAGTAAATAGTTGGTGGCATTCATCGTTGTATAATATTCTCCATTAATTAAATGTTTCTTTTACAGACAATATCAGGATCCTTTGTTCCGTATTACATAAGATCATGGAGGGGCTTTAACTATGGTGATGTTAAGAGTACATCCATTTTTCTTGTATATATTGTGTTATATACCATGCATGTGTTTACCTACGTTTAGTAGGAGTACCATATTTCTTAAAACTCTTACAATTCTAAAGATCGGGTTGATATAGTCGGCTAGCCGAGAGGTAGAAGAATAAGGTAACTTATAGGTCAAGTGAAACAGGTATTGAAAAGTAAAAGGTTTAGAAAAGCATGAACAGTATTTTAAAGTGGCTTTTAAAAAAGGAAATATGTAGGAACTATAATATTTTTCACAAATTCAATCGTTACATTAAGAATTTCAATACAACCGTTATGTTACTAATTCAAATATAGTCATTACATTCTAACCAAATACAATTATTAGCACGACCGGTGACCACCGTACTGCCGAAGTTCGTACCGTCAACTCATCTCTCAACGTTGTCAGTACTTCTTTTTATATCCGTCATCGCTAGTCTATCCAGTCCCAGATGCCTACCGCATTCAATAGCTTATGCCACGTCCATAACTTCAGGGCAATCGTAAACACGATCCATCCGGCGCCTATCCCGATTAACATAATAATCGACCTCCGTGACAACATTGTATTACAAAGACAACGTTGCTCATATCACTCTGGCTTCTATGCTTCCTAATATAGGTCAGCACAAAATCCATTCATGACGAATGCCACAATGCTCTCTTCATAACTCAATGCAGCGACAATAAACTCTGATTGTAATCAAACTCTGATTGTAAACAAACTCTAATTGCAAACGAATTCCAATCGCCTGGGTCAACAGGCGAACATACGACGACGATGACTACTCATGCTGACACATTATACCGCGCAGTCGGTGGTCGTCGATCGTGAATCATTCATTGATTATTCATTGATTATTCATTGCTTACAAAGTACAAATATAAATATACAAATGTTAGAACTCCTACAAATATACACAGGATTTTGAGGATAATGTGTCGGAAACTTTAAGGTGAGTTGGTTGACATAATTTTTCTTTTAAACTACAAATTTGATTTTGTCATAATTTTCTTTGGAAAAATATGTAACCCCACTTTTTGCAACTTTGAAATGTGTACCTAAAAACCAAATGTCAGGTCCTTTCATCCCAAGTCAGAGTTTTCATGATACGATCCAACTGATTCAAACTGTAAAACTTAAGAGTGTATTCGTATACAATTAGCCAGTTAACAGTTGATTTTCAATATTTTTTTCGTAAAGAAAACTTATTATTGCGAAAGATAAATCCAATAACAATTTTTTAAAAAAGGTTCATTTTATGACCCCTAAAAGAGGAAAAAGTACTACATCGGGTAGGAAACGTCCATATTTTTAGGGCAAAAAACAATTGCAGGTCCTATCTCTAAAACAAAGTAAGCAAATGAAGTAATATGAGAAGAATGCAAAATTGTTTGCATTACCATTTTGTAATTTTTAACTGAGGCATTGACATTTAATACATAACATCCTCGATGATGGACTTTTCAATACAAGAATACGCACACATGGTTTATGTCTGTGGAAAATTACCAGAACTGTTAGGTAATATACGATTGCAACAAATAACATCCATAATATACCAGGAGGATGGCGCCCCCGCACACTATGGCCATTTAGCTAGAGAGTGGTTAGATAGCGTGCATGAAAATTCGTGGATACGGCGGGATGGACCTATTCTGTGGCCTCTAATGTCTCAGGATTTGACCCCAATAGACATTTATTCATGGGAACGGACAAAGGATATTGTTTACTCATCAAAAATAATAAATAATTGGATGACTTGATTCGAGAAGAATTGCAAAGAATGGACATTGTAAGAGCCTTTCCAAAATGAGCTTTGGCGTGCATACAAAGCAAGGATTTGCAATACAAGATTTTATAAAAGAAATAAAAGTAAAAATGTACAAATACTGATTATTAATAATTTTTCCTAAAGTTTTTAGCAATTCTTAATTTAATGTTTAATCTGTGTCAATAAATTGAGCCAAGTCTTGAAAACTACTGACTTGAGATGAAGTTACACCTGGAGCAGAAATGCGATGAGAAGGCTCTTATACAAAGCCACTTTAACGACTCTCAGATTTCTAGACTGATGTTATTTTCAATACAATAAATGAAATGCCTTAGAACCTCAAAATGTCAAGCCATCGATGTCTTATGTAGTTACATTTTCTTCTTCCACTGCGAAAACTATTTAAGAAGCTTCTATCTCGATGAATATAAATGCTCCTCCGACACCCGCTAAGTTCTACAAATGATGTCAGTATAATCAGCATATGCAAGCATCTGTACTGGTTTGGAAAATATTAGTCGTTGGTGGTGACTATAAAGTAGTCTACAATGTTTCGTGAAAGATATTACAAAAAAAAGCCTTATGAAAATGTATCGCTTTCTCACTGCTGTAAGAAATGTTGCCGGTCTTAAATATGCCTGATTGAAATCGACTATATATTCCAGATGTTCACTTAATATCATAGAAAGATCTTATGTTGATATTTTACTTGCGTGGCAGCTTTCATCCGATAGCGTCCTAGCAATAGACATAGTTTGCCCTGCAGAAAAGCTCATCAGTATTAGGTCATGTATTCTCTGATTTCTGATTATGCTACTGTGCATATACTGACTATGTTAATGTTAACCCATCCCATCGCACTTCCGTAATTGCAGTGAGATTCCATAATATACGTAGTATGTTTAAGAGACCCTACACACGCTAATATATGGCACTAGTAACGGTACGGTGTTAGTGTATGTTTTGTTATGTGTACACGATTTCGACGATCGGAAACAAATTATATGCTTTATACGTGCCGCAAAAGGAGAGCCCATTGGTTATTACACATGGATCAGCATTTACGAGTATATGATAGTACGTGATTGTACTATGCACGTAATATCTATCTGGTGTTTACCGAACAAAATGACGACGCAAATGTCCTAATCAATATGGTATAATACTATTGTATTGTAGTATCAAGTATTAGGGCATATTTCGCTGTGTACAGGCGCTTCACACGAAGATCCGAAAATAATTATCCTCACTTCGTTTTGGAGTGTAATTAACAGTTGAATAAATCATATCGCAAACAATGTATCAAGTCGACTTTTTTTTATGCGCACAGCACACCGAAAGACGTACTATCTCACCCTGTTAATCAGAATTTATCGAAGCTATTACTCTGATTTTTTGTGCACTTTCAAGTGGGTTTGGACGAGCAGCAGACTGGAGAACCTCCCTTGAAAAATACACATTTATGTACTTCGGTTCGCAGTTCAAGTAGGACTGCTACCGAAACCTCATTTTTAAAATCCAATTACATATTTTGAGCAATCTTTCCAGCATTTTTTTGTAGACCTTTTTAACAGCTACCATGTGTTAGTGTAGTTTAATACTTCTGAAAGCTTTGTTCCATAAGAGAGTGTAATGGCCTTATTCGTTCCGACTACTTTTTTAAAAATATATAATTAATCATACCTCAAAGTTATATACATGCAATAATATAGGTATAACGTGTAGCGTGTTAACGTGAGTCTCTAAAAAAACAATAGAAAAAACTGTTATATTATTACTTACGAATAAAATTAATATTTATTTGAAAATCATCTGGGGAAAATAAGTTTTATTTTCTTATTTAGTTTTTTGATCATCTTGAAAGTATGATATTTTATTTTCGTGCATCCGTCAGAAGAACAGCTCGTTAATATATGTGTACATTGTAACCGGGCCCTAAGACTCATGGTGTCAGAAATATCAAATTATATTAAATTAAGTTTCATTTCCGGTGACTTTATCTCTGTAACCTTACTCTGAAAACTTCAGATAATATAAATAGTTTTTTTATTCTACAACCACATGTGACCAGAATATTTGTATATTTTTGGATTTTTTTTTTCAGATACATAACTGATAGATCCGTTTTTCAGCCAACCGTAGCCACAAAAACATGCTCTGAATATTGGTGGCGCAATATCCTGTACATTAACAATTTCTTTCCCCTCAGCCAAATCTGTATGATATGGTCCTGGTACATGGCCAATGACATGCAATTTTATATTATGGCAACGCTGCTCTTAATATTTTCTACAAGGTAAACAACCAGAAAAAGAACACAACACAAAGGGAAATTATCATTCGGCACTTGTTTTCTTTTTTGTTTTTTTTATTTTTGCCTTGCAGATACTTTAAGACAACCATTTTAGTCCTGTCGGCATTCCTTGTGAGCTCTTGGGGCATATCGGGCTTGGTATCGATACACTACAACTATACTCACAAAGTGGCGCATCCTTTCGAGTCGTTCAATTTTCTGTACGATAAACCATGGCAGAGGGTCGGGACGTACATCGTGGGTAAGTAATACTTTTTGCTCATCCTTGCTATTCTTCAATACAAGAAATCCTTGAATTTAATTTAAATGCTGGAAATTCTTTAAGAAGACAGTAGAGCCCGGTAAAATGAAAAATGTCAGAAAAATAAATTACCCACTGCATTTTATCTTTTCACTGAAAAAGAACTCGACAGTTGGAATTAACATTTTTGCAGTTCTTCTGTCTACTCTTCAGTTCGTTCTATAATATTTTCCTCTTTTGTTTCATTATTTTCACTATAATGCAGTGTGACGTTTGTTACTTAAACATTGTATTTTTGTTTCTACTCTGGATGTGAGTGCATTGTGGACCTAGAATTGATGTCGTATTTTACTTTGCAAAAGGTTGATATATTCGACATGGAAACTCAATTGCACGAAAGCAATGATTTTAAGTTGACAACCGGTTTTTCAGGTATCAAAATACATTTTTTCTGTTGGAACAGAGCACTCAGACAAAGAACTAATTGAATATTACTACAAGATGTTTAACAGTAAAAGAAACCAAATTTTAACTAACAAGCAGAAGGAGCAATTTAAGGTGACCGTTGGTGACACTTGGCAAAACAATATTGATTTTAAACTACTTGTGAAATAGCGGGAGTCGATTTGAGAAAGGGGTCCCCCATTTGTATGGTCTGACATAATACATGGCCGATGAATGGAATATCAGAATCTTTTGTCCGATCCTTGTGAACTTATGAACTGCGTCAACTAAGGAGGGATCAATCTCCTTGGTATCACTTATTTTGTGCAATATTCTTGGAGTACCTGAAACCCTATTTCAACAAACAGCTATCTACTGAACAGCCCATTTTTTGTTTGCTTGGCCCATCATCGATTACATCGACACCGGGGGTTAATGTGCTGTGTACATATAAAGAAACTTTATTGATATATTTTATTAGATATTGCTTTCTGAATTTCAGCAAAAGTAATTTAACAACTGCAGCTTAACAGTTGATTGAATAAGTCTAGTAGTGGATGTGTAAATTTAAAATCGCATAAAACTTTTAATATCCATAGTCTCTTGGGATTACTTAATCCTATAAAGGAGCCCGTTATTCTCTGTAGGAAAATGAGCGCTTATTTTGGGAAGTACAGACTTATGGGGTTTGTAATAAGGCAGGTTCGAATATATAAGCTAAGATTACAGTTTCGTGGTAGCCTACATAGAGCAAGCCAATTTGTGATAGTTGTGAATAGTTTTTCAATGTCATTTAACCGGAAGGCCTTGGAATCTGCTCATATCAGATTTACCTAGTGATCGAATGATTTGGTGCTTCCAGACATTTGTCCAAGGTAATAGAATTATCACCAAGATTGTTTTTACTTTTGGTGGGGAGAGCAAGGCAACTGTATAGCAGATGAAAAATTGGCCACATTTATCGCATTAAATTTTAAAATGAATTTATTTTTAGTTAATGGAATAGCCCTAGAAACGAAAAGGATTTATAGGATAATAACGCTTTTGGGATATAATAATAATACATTATCATCTATTATATATAAAATTAAATTAGATAAAGGGAAAAAAACAATCAACTTATCAATGTATGAACTTAGCGATGGATGGAATGGCAATCAATGGAATTGCCTGAGCTGAGCTTATCTTATCCAGTTAAGCTGGATAAAAGGTGAGTCATTTAAATTAAAGAGAATGCAATTATGGTTAGAGAAAATGTTGCCCATCAATACCCTCCAGTGCTTTACTATATTGTCTATAACTTGTCGCAAGGACTTTTATATTCTGTTTGTTTGTTTATGTTTGAACAAAATCTGGATTAAATTGTTTAGAAAAATAAATAAATTATATAAAATGCAAATAATAAATGATTTTTTGTTCTAGCAGCAAATGATGGATGAGGTGAAAACAACAATAGAAATAAAGAGATTCGAGAGAGAAGATTGCAGGTGGATTAGGAGGAGATGCAGTTAGTTAGCAGTTGACATTGATTGGTTTTACAACTGATCCACTGATCTATCAAATTTACTGTTCTGTGGCAATGATTTGGTTTTTATAATCATATTTTTTTTTTTTTTTTGGGGTAAGAAACTATTTTGTTGCATTGGTGTTTTTTGTAAGTTGGATTGGGAAAGAAGTTGTTTGTAAATGTTTATGTTTTGATTTAATTTTATTACAATGTGATCGGAGGATTGGTTTCTTTAAATTTCAATTACCCAGCACATGGACGTCTTCTTGCTCCTGTTCACGTTGGCGCACAGCTACAGCAGTCTCAACAAGTAGGTACAGACATTTAAACTTATCTTTATCATCACGAATGACACCTTTAACCATATGACTGCTGCTCGAATGCATGACATTCTGCGCTGATGACGTTAAAGTGTTGTTGTTATTAGTTGTATTTGTAGTGTTGTTATTGTTTAGCACATTGTTCGGTGTTGACGCTGTCGATGAGGTGACAACAGTTGCTTCCGCAACGACTGTCGCAGCAACCGCTTCCGCTGTTGAATTTGATGAGGTCGTTATCACGTGATTAGCTGATGTATTCGAGTCATTGGTAGATTGCACTACAACTTGGGCATTCTGGCTGTTGGCACCAACTGTGCTTGTAGTACTGCCACTTAAAGGATGCGCTAGCTGGGGCAAATGCGCCAAATGCGGATGTGGTGCGGCACTCCAGTAGGCAGCATTCGAAGGACTTGTTGTTACTTCTTCGGTGCTTATAACACCTTGCCATGCGTCTGAGTTTTCGAATTTTGAATTGTCTTCCTCACTGGGTGAGCAGGATTCGTATTCATTTACACTGTCATCTTCAGATCTGTATATAACGCTATCATCGTACTCCATTTCGGGTTCGGCTTTAACAACTTGACCACCAGGTGTTTGTACAAAATGATGACCACCCAGTGCGGTAAGAACATTGGTAATACCATCATGAACTTCTTCACCTTCAACTTCTTCTGTTGCTCCAACAATGACTTCAGATGCTGGACTGCCGGTAATTGGATTAGGGGCATTCACTCCAGATGCATTGAGACTTGACGTGCTCATTGAAGAACTGTTTAACTTTTTGCCACGTCTTGAAATTGTGTAGTGCAGGTGATCGTTACCTTCTCGGCGAATCATTTCGGGCAAGATTCGGCGGCGAGCATTAATAAACCAATTACAAACTTGTAGAACTGTGAGATTAGCTTCCTGTGATAGAGTAATTTTTTTCCGCGTCGCTTGGATATGCATTGTACCTGTGTTCGTAAAGCCAACGCTTGAGAATTTTAACAGAGTGCTTTGGAAGGTTGCCTCGACGTTTACGCACAGATGAACTGTCCAGGTTGACGCCATCGCTTGAATCGAGTATGTCTTTAATGTCTTTGATGTCTTGCATTTCAGAAATGTCATGCATATCTTGGTGATTTTCTCTGCCTTCATGATCTGAGCCAGATTCGTCCGCACTCGATGTCGATTGAAAGCGATCGCGTGCTTCATGTTGGATGATTTGGGCTTGAATTTGAGCCTCCTGTGCCATGTCCTGGATGTCTTGACGTATCTGACGGTCTAGGGCCGAGTTCACCTCCTCATGGTGCAGAGTGTCGGAGGACATCATCTTGATAAAGCAATTCCTGTTTTCTTTTTAAATCCAACTGTACCCCTTTACTTGGAATCTTTCACAAAAAAAAAAAAAACGAAGACTGATAATATGTAAATGTCACGCACAAGCTCAGTAACTGATGAACACGCGGGGCAGCTCTGTGGGGGGAAGACAGGCTGAATTTATTCCCAACTTGGTTGTATTTCAAAGCAGCCAGAGAGCGAAATTCACTATCGAAATTCCAAGAGTTTTCGAGGGAAAATGGTCCAGTTGGACAGCGCCAAACAAATTTGTTGGCTTCCGCCTTCGAATGTCAAACGAAACCTAAGAAAAGTCACATACAAGCTTTTTTTTTTTTAATTATCCGTACGTCCGTCAGTGGAGATTAGGTTTTTGCGGTTTATTTCTCAGTCGAGAAATTTCCGCTTTTTGGGAATTGCGGCTTTTTTTGTAATTTGAAAAAAATTAGCGGTAATTAGCTTTGAGGTAAGATGACATTTTGATCAGCAACACTTGTGAGGGAGCAAAATCTAACTCGAATTTGTTTGTGTATACACTTTTCGACGACCGTATTGCGAAAGAAATCCCAATAAATGCCAAAATTGAAGAAAAACTTAATTGTCCACTCATAAAAAAAAACATAGAGTTACTCAGGTAGTGTGAAGCGCATTCTCATCACAACCTAACTTGTGATTGGTTTCTGTTCAGCAATAAATCCTTCCAGTATATCTAGATGGTCGGCATGTTATAAGCCAGATAAGCCGTAGTGGCCTATGAAATGAGGTTTGATTTTGCTGCGACTATATTATTATATTGCTGAAATTTTTATTATTTTGGGAAAGTTCGGTCAAATATCACATATTTTCCTTTGCTATTTTTCTTAACTTTAAATTTTACTTCAAAATTTAGAAATTGCTTCCATTTGTTATCCACCCTTTGTTCCGATATAACCGAAGTTTGTCAGTACCAAATTTGGTGATTTTAAATCAGGAAGCCATTACCAATATTTATATAATAGTTAGGTTATTTGTTTTCGGCATTGCTAAGGCTCTCCTTAGGTTTTTTTTTATATACTTTATCTCTTCTAATATTTAACTTTTTTGTTCATAGATAAGTCCATCCCACGAGTAGTGAAAATATGGTGGTCCACCCAAACCGGGTTGAACGGGGCATTAATCCGACCTAAACGCGAACAGTAGGAAAAGCAATTGTTTGGGAGTTGGGTAAGGAGCGACCATCGTTGATTTACTATTAGTCCTATAGTAAGATAGCTGTGCAGCATGCATTACGCAGAAATGATTCAATTAATACTCCAAAAAGCTCAAGATTTGCTACCTAAGTGCGCCTCCAATAACAAAACAAAAAATATTTCATTTGCTCATTAAAATAATCTAGCTTATTTAAGGTAAGGCATCAATTTTATTAAGTAACATTCGATGGGATAGCAGAGTAACAGATAACACAGCAGGCGGTACTTATTAGGTTAAAGGTTATGGTGACAATTTGGTGGGCATCGAAAGGACCAATGCATTTTTCATTTCTTCAACCAGGAGAAAAGATAAACGCTATCAAATATTGTGAGGAAATCGAAATATTGCATGCCAAATTGGCTGAAAAGCAAGCTGCGTTGATCTGCGTACGTCCACGTCTGTAAATACAGACCAGCTGTTTTGGCACTTAGTGAAACACAGGTAGATCCCCGCCCACACCTCTCAGATCATTGTGATCTGAAGCTACCTGGCTACGAACTAGTGCCATTATTCTTCTCTCACCGCGGTCTCGCCATTTATGTGCGTAGTGATGTAGTTTACCAAACTCCACCACAGTGTGATCCATGTTCCAATCCGGAATTCAACTTCATGTGGTTAAAATTCCATCTCCGTAAGCAAATTATACACTATTGCTTTATTTATAGAATCCCCAAACTGGACAGCAATTCAACCTTTAACGAGTTTGATGCGCTGTCTGACTCCATTCAAAGAATTGTATCCCTGTATCCTCATACTGAAATCGTTATTACGGGCGACTTCAATATACACAATTCTGGGTGGCTTCGACATTCTGGACAGACAACACACGAAGGACGGTGTGTTGAGATCTTCGCTGCGGAAAACAACCTAACGCATCTTGTAAATGAGCCCACGCGAATACCAGACGTTGATAGTCATACCGCCAACACCCTGGACCTGTTTTTAACTTCTCACCCTGATAAGTACACCATTGATGTGGTCTCCCCTCTAGGCTCGTCGGACCATTGTGTCATATCAGCTAATTTCTCGTACACCGACCACACAGTTAGAGAAAAAATTCCTAAAAGAACCGTATGGCAATACGAGAAAGCCAACTGGAGCGGTCTTAACAGCTTCTTTAGGAATTTTAACTGGTCGTTATGCTTCCTCGATAACGACGTGGATGCCGCTGCTGATATGATTACAGACACCATTCTCTTTGGAATGAGATCCTTTATTCCTCATCGGATGAAGAGTATCAAACCAAAAGAAAAGGCATGGTACGACTCGAGCTGTAAAGAGGCCATCAGGGTTAGAAAAATGTTTTTTCGGTCCTACAAGACCAACCCGACAGAGGAAAACCGAAAAAAGTTCAAACGAGCCAGAAATGACTGCAACGCCTTTCTTAAGCGTGTGAAATTCCTATACGACCAAAAACTGAGGCAAAAAATACTGCAATGTTCCAAAGGCAGTAAAAATTGTTGGTCGTTCGTCAAAAACATTAGAAATTCCGCCTCATCCTCCATCCCAACGCTCATTTACAATGACATTCCAGCTGTCAGCTCTTTGGATAAAGCCAATCTGCTTGCTGCACACTTTGCGGCCAGCCTACACTTGAGTGCGTCGAATATTCAATGGGACGAATCTATTTTCGCACTCGTGTAGTAGCAAGAGTACTTAAAGATCTCAACATACATAAATCCGCTGGTCCAGATGGTATATCTCCCCTTCTTCTGAAGAGGTGTTCTTCCTCGCTGGCAAAACCACTGCGTAAGCTTTTTCATCAATCCTACACTTTAGGACTCTTCCCGAGCAGATGGAAAACAGCATTTGTAGAGCCCGTCCCTAAAAAAGGCGAATCATCTTCTCTCTCCTCCTACAGACCCATTGCACTTACGTCCCTTCTTTCCAAGGTCATGGAAACACTGATAAATCGTCAGCTCATAAACTCGAAACAGCACTATCTCGAAACACGAAAACTTCTCAATGGCCGGCAGTACGGTTTTCGTAGCAACAGGTCCACTGGTGATTTGATGGCATGTCTCACCGAAAAGTGGAACCAAAGCGTACATCAATCTGGCGAAAGCAAGATAGTTGCACTTGATATTTCTAAGGCATTTGACAGAGTTTGGCATCAGGCTCTTTTGTCGAAAATGCGTGCATTTGGGATCGACGACTCTCTTCTTCAATGGATTAGAAATTACCTTTCGGAACGTTCAATTCAAGTTGTCTTGGACGGTTTCAAGTCTGATATTCACAAAATAAATGCTGGTGTGCCCCAGGGCTCTGTTCTCTCACCGACACTCTTTTTAATTTTCATTAATGATCTCTTGTCTGCTACTTCTAATCCAATATATTCCTTTGCTGATGACAGTACTCTCTGCTTTTCATATTCGTTCCCGGACGAATATGAATATGCTTAGCGTATGCTAAGCTCATTAAATTCCGATATCAACAGCATAACCAATTGGGGAACTATCAATAGAGTGTAATTTAATGTTTCCAAGACACAATGCTGTCTGCTGTCTTTAAAGCGAAATTTAAACACCCAGCCATTATCTATGAATTGCACTTGCATCGTCGAAACCGAAAAACTTTCCATTCTCGGTATGTGTGTCAATGACAATTTACGTTGGAATGACCACATATTTGATGTCGCCAAAAATGCTGCGAAATGTCTAGGTTTCCTCAAGCGATGTAAGAAATATTTTACCCCCTCTGATCTGGCCTCAATATATAAGGCATTCATCCGCCCAAAATTGGAGTACAACTCCCACATCTGGTCAGGTGCTCCTAAAAAATCTCTGCACCTGCTAGATAGGATTCAAAACCGTGCGATAAAACTTATTGACGATACTAATATCAGTCAATCAATAGACACCCTCGAACATCGACGAAATGTCTCGTGTCTTTGTTTTATCGCTATTTCCACCACCAGTGCTCCACTGAAATCGCCAGTAGCATTCCGCCCATTCAAACTTTCAACCGTAACACCCGTCTCGCTATGAATGCTCATCAGTATACCCTCAAGCCCATTTTCGGACGTACTCTAAAATATCGTGATTCGTTCCTAAGCCGTACAACTCGCTTATGGAATGCCCTGCCGATCTCTGTATTTCCTGGTCGTTATAACTTGCAAACATTTAAAAACAATGTACATCGGTACCTCTCTTTTCTTCCTCCCTAAATTTCCTTTGCCCGCGCTGTGTACAATCACCTTAAGGGTACTCAAACCCCTTGAGCGCGCGCTCATTATAAAAAAAAAAAAAAAAAAAAAATAGGCACGGTCCGATCCTTTTGCATGCCAATGTTAGACTCCATACCTCACAAATAACAGTGCAAAAACTGTTGCAGTTGAGATTTGAAATTCTTCCGCAGAAGGTCTTCCGGAACCGAGCAGAGGTCATAAAGGCTTTTGAAGATTTAATTGCCTCAAAAAGTCAGCACTTTTAGTAAAAAAGGAATATTTTTTGACAAAATAAAAATAATTTTTTACAAATATAACTGATCAAGGATACAATGAATTTGTCTAAGAAATAGCTTTGCATAATCTGCTGCCATATGGCAAGTGGTGAAAGTACAAGAAAAATTTAAAACATAATAACAAAGTAAAACAATATTGATGGGGTAAAGTAATAGGATATTTCAAATATAAATGCAATAAAAAAATAAAAAAAAGAAGTAAATTATAGTCAATTTATAACATAGGAATGAGAATCGAATCTATTTCATAATGATTGAAAGTGAAAAGCCATTTTTGAACATTTTTTTAAAAATACAGTTTTTGTCCTCTCACACCTAAGGTTTAAAGAACTAAATAATCTGGGAGCTGTAACATAGTAGAGTCGACAAAAGAGTGCTTTATAAAGAGGTGGAATAGTTACGAAGTTCCTCATGTTAACACGTAAATTATAATTTTCATGAAACCTAACATCATAGAAACCTGAATTTTCGAAAAACGTCTTTAGCACTTTATAACAATATAAATGCCTTAATGGAAGAATTTCTAGGCTTTTGAATAGTGCAAAACTAGGCGTTCTCCGATTTACCTTGGACATAATTCTTAAGACAAGCTTTTGTTTAATGAATAAAGGTTCTATTTTATTAAAATAAGCAGCCCAGCAAGAAATACCATACTGCCACTTAGATTTGAATAAGCCATTATAAACCATTTCTAGAACTTGAATATTGCAATAGAGGCTCAGATGATACATTTGCCTGACTACCCTATTAAGATACTGTTTGAGGTATAGCGCGTGATCATTCCAATTGAGCTTGTTATCCAAAATAATACCTAAATACTGGAAACTATCGACACTTTCAATACGAAAACAATCTTCACTACAATTCACATTTGCTTTGAAGGTATCATGACCTCGAGCAGTTGAATCAACTAAGCAAAAACGTAGGCAACTCGGAGAGTGATAAAGGAGGGGCAGATCTTCATTTATTAAACCTTTAAGATTAAATATCATAAGCTTTGTTTTACTGCTGATTACCAGTTTATGTTTATAAGACCATCGTCGTAGTAAATCCAAGTCATTATTAACGTCCACATACAAATTTACGTAGTTATCGCTTGAATATGAAAGTGCAGTATCATCAGCAAATGCTGTGATTCTGCCTTTAAAGGGTTGGATGAATATCGTGTTAACATACATAAGGAACAATAAAGGACCCAAAACTGAGCCTTGCGGTACTCCAATATTCATGTATCTTATAGAACTAAAAGCATTTTTATTTTTTACTATTTGATTCCGGTTTTCAAGGTAGGAAGTAAACCAATCATAAATAAAACTCTGAATCCAGCATTAAAAAGTTTATTAAAAGAATGGTATGGTTTACTGTATCAAAAGCCTTGGTTATGTCAATGAATAGGCAAGTTGGAATTTGAGAAGTATTCAAGCTGTTATATATTTCCCCAATCAGTTTTAATGACGCACTTTCAGTAGACCTATCTCTTCTGAAGCCAAACTGGAATTCACTAAAGAACTGAGACCTGCCTAAGAAAAAAATCATTTTTGTTTTCATTCCTCTTTCAAAAACTTTAGAGGAAACCGATAACAGCGAAATGGGGCAATAATTATTTAATGACATAGTACTGCCTTTTTTGTGAAGAGATATTACGAGTGCAGTTTTTAGGGCATCGGGGAAAACACCATTATGCACACAAGAATTAAAGATATAGCACAGAACATCCGAGATCTGAAAAGAAATTTTTTTTTAATAAAAAGCTTGATATATTATCCAATCCTGTTGAATTTGACGTTTCCAGTGAAGATATTATTTTATGAATTTCAAGTGGAGTAAATTCGTTAAAGTAGAAGCTTTCGGGTTGAAAAGTGGCTTCCAGTATGCTATCACTATTATACAAATTTGGATTATCATTATTTGATACACTAAGAAATGAGCCTACTTTAGAGAAGAAGTCATTAAATAAGTAGCTACTTCCAAAGGGTCAGAAATCGTAGAGTTGTTATTGTTAAGTACAATATCACTGCAAGGTATGTTTTTATTTAAAATATCGTTAACAATTTGCCATTCTTTTTTGGAGTTACCTATGTTTTCGGCTAGATTTTTGCTATAGTAAGTATTTCTACAGTAAAGTATTTCTGTCTTTAACTCATTTATCAAATTTTATCATAAAAGTTTTTTAATCTTGCATTGTTTTTTGAACGAGTGAGCAAAGATTTTTTTTTTTTATTATTTTATTACTTCGTAAAAATAAAGAAATACAAAAGAATAAAGAATTCATAATAAATCTAACAATTGAATTAGTAAAGTAGCTGCAATCTATAGGTCAAAGGGAACTAGAAGCGAAAGCAGAATGAAACAATATGTTTACATTTAATTTTCAATTAATAAACACTAAGAATTTGTAATCTAGTGGGGTCTTAATATTTCTATGTTCTATAACATTTTTTGTATATAGGTATATTATTAGGCTTGATATTAGCTTATTTCATAAGGTTTATGAAAGTAAAACAGAATAATTTAAATTATAATGGATAATAAACTAGAAATATCCTCATAGCTTTTGTCTAAGAGCCATGATTTTACTTTCTTGAAAAAGATGGATTTATTTCTTATGATTTTAATGTTATTTGGTAAGCTGTTGAAAAGCCTAGGAGCAGTTGCCGTAAAGAAGTTAAAGAAAATTTGCAGATTGTGATTTGGTACAATAGCAAGATTTAAATTGTTGACTCTGAGATTATAGATAGAAGAGAATCTGTTTAATTGATAGCCCGACCTTACAAAAAGTATCTTTAAGACTTTATAACAGTACAAATGTTTAACAGGAAGGACTTTAAGACTTCTGAAGAGAGGCAGACTACGATCACGACTCTTTTTGTTACAAATAAGACGAATAATATGTTTCTGCGAAACTAGAAGAGGGTTGAGCTTGTTGTTATGAGTGCCACCCCAAGAGGTTAAGCCATATTCTAGCCTTGAATGAACTAATCCATAATAGATACATTTTATAAGATCTCGAGAGCAGTAGGACTTTAAAAAGTATAGTTGTCTTGTGGCAGCTATAAGATACCTCTTTAGTGCGCTAGTATGATCAGACCAATTCATTCTCCAGTCAAGCAACACACCAAGATACTTAAAACATGAAACGCTTTGTATACTAAAACATTTATCAGCGCATGTACTCGCTTCAAAAAATGTTTGTGTTCTTGTGTTCGAATTACAAATATCTTTACTGTGTTTAAATTTGCTGCAGTTCGCACAATGAAAAAAGAAATTTCCAAAGTTTAACTTCCTTCCACTCGCACTAAAAAACATAATTTTTGTTTTGTCACTAATTACTAACTTATGTTGTTGGAACCAGTGGCCCAAGACTTCCAGGTCATGGTTTATATCAGAAATTAGATTTAACGCGGAATTACTTTGGAAGGCACATGCCATGTCGTTAGCAAATGCGTTGACTTTGCTACGAAAATTTTGTGAAAATAGCGAATTGATGAAAATTAGGAAGAGTATTGGACCGAGCACTGAACCCTGAGGAACACCTATAGAAATATTTTTAGTAGAACTTAAATGACCACCGATTTTAACTCTTTGCCCTCTATTAGATAAATAAGAACCGAACCAATTTTGCATTGTACCCCTAAAACCACACTTATATAGTTTTTCTAAAAGAATTTTGTGATCGTCGGTATCAAAGGCTTTTGTTATGTCAACAAAAAGAGCAGCAGTCAAATTCCTGTTATTAAAACCATTATATATATTTGTACAAAAATTTAAAAGGGCTCTCTCAGTTGAGTATCCAGAACGGAAACCAAATTGGTTTTCACTAAAAAAATTGTTTTTTTCTATTTTTAATAGCCTTTTCGAAGATCTTCGAAAAAACAGGAAGTAATGATATAGGCCTATAGTTATTTATTAAATTTTGATCACCTTTCTTAAATAATGGTATAACTTCGGCTTGTTTTAAGTCATCTGGAAAAACACCACTCGAAATACTTTTGTTATAGATATGGCATAAAATGTCACAAATGTTCAAAGCTATTCTTTTTATAAAATTATTTGAAAAGCAGGTAGATGTTTTAGAATTGGAATTTTTTAGTGATAGAATGATTTTATACAGTTCCGAGGACATTATTGGATCAGTATAAAAACTCTGTGAGGAGGATACAACATTATCTGAACAATCACACTCAGGAAGATCATTGCAGCTGTCCGAGCTTTGCTACCAATAGAAACAAAGTAGTTATTAAATTTTTCAGCTAAATCCTTGGGGTCACGAATAATAATATTTTCATCATTAATACTATGGACTAGAGTGCTTATATACGTTTTGTTCTGAATTTCTTTAACCAATTTCCATTCCTTTCTCGAGTCACCTTTAACTTCTCGAAACTTGTTGAAATAATAATTACTTTTACACCGCGTAACATTTTTTGAAATATCTTTACATAGTTTTTTGTAAGTATTGATAATATTATTGTTATGAGGGGATTTAGTTTTCTTTTTGTAAAGTTTGTTCTTTTCTTTGATTTTAATAAGCAACTGAGCAGTTATCCAAGGTTTTAATCTTTTCATTTTATTCTTACTTTTCTTTACTTCTTTCGAACAAATGATGACGTACTTATACAATGTATCCATAAATTTGCTGTAAGCTATGGAAGGATTATCTTCGTAAATTACGTTTGTCCAACATTCATAACGCAAAAATTGATTAAGTTTTCTAAAATCAGTGATAATAGAATATGGACACGAAGAAGAGATATATGAGTTTTTAGTAGGATTATAATTGAAACTTAAACACGTCATGCAATGATCAGATATTTGCAAATCGAAAACAGAGCTGCAGAGAAAAAGTTTTTCAGATTTTAAAAATCGCACCATGATGTGGTCAATGCAAGTTCTTGATGAATTGGTTATACGAGTGGGTCTGTTAATACATGATTCTAAGCCATAAGATGCTAACAAAAATAAGTAGTTATCTACAAAAATAGAATCAAGTAGGATATCTATATTAAAGTCACCCAATAATATTATGTCATTTGATGACACACTTGATAGCAGATTTTCCAATTCTTCTAGAAACATATTAGAAACAGAATTCTCATTAAATCTATAAATACAGAATATTGTCAACATTTTTTCACACAATTTCACTTTTAAAACATCACAACTCTGCAAGTTTTCGCAGACAACATTAACGTTTATATCATTTTTTATAAAAGCGGCAACACCTCCAGAAGCATATTTATTATTGCAACATGGGGTAAATTCATATCCATCAATATCAAAAAATTCTTTTTCTTCATCATAAATCCAAGTTTCAGTTAAGAAAATAAAATCTGGCTTGTTCACAAACAAGTTTAGATGCACAATAAAGTTGTCAAAATTTTTACGGATACTCCTAATATTTTGGTGAATAACGAAAAAGTTGTTTAAGTATTTCTGGTTAAAAGCGAGATTAAAGGGATCAACATTTACGCAATCGACAGAGGGAATATAATCTTGTGGATCTTGCATATCAATTTAAAGCTAGGAGATCAGCCTCCGAGTTAACAACAATGTAATTATCATTATCCCTCTTGCGCATTAATATTCTCCCACCCTTTACCCAGCAATACTTACACATCTTTTCTTTTTTAGCTATCTGTGCAGCCTTTAAAAGATGTCTTGTTGCACCACTTAGAGATTCGTTTATAAAAATTTTTGTATTTTTCTTACAACCAAATATTTTTGATGTTAAATTATTTTTATTACTTGATTTACTCTTCATAATCATATTTTTCTTTAAACAGGAAATGAATTTAACTACTAAAACCTTTACTATACTACCTTCTGAACTGTTCTTCTTTTTAACATTTTTGACAAAACAATTATCAATATCGGCTGCAGAAACATCAGCACATACACCCTTTGAGAAAACTTGCAGCGCATAATCTTTCTTTAATAATGGAAAGGACATCCATTTTTTCAGAGGTTTTAATTTGTTATCAGCTCTAATTTTCTTTTGGCAGCAGATCGAAACATAATATTGTAACTTGCTTAGAAATATATCAAATGCTAACGACGGATTAGATGTTATATAGACTTCATCCCAGAATTCATAATTTAGGTGGCTTTTTAAAGCAGTGAAATCTATTTTAGTTTTTTCCCTTACGGTAGGTTTATTTAAACGAGTAACTTTACTACCAAATTGAATGGAAGTTAAACAATGATCTGTAATTCTTAGATCGTAGGCCATAGTTTTATAGTTCTCTTGAATATTTCGATGTTTTCTTATAAAGATATGGTCTAAATAAGAGTAGGTCGATATAAAACCAAACGAAGATAGGGCAGACAAAAAGCAATCTGAATCAAAAGAATCACAGAGGATATTAATGTTAAAATCACCTAGCAATACAACATTCATAGATTTCTGACGTTCTAAAAACACTGTAAATTCTTCCAAGAAGCATTTAACTGAAAACTTATGAAGTCTTACACCAGAAATTTCGCAATTTACATAACATCAGAACTTTCCAACTTATATTTATTAATTACACAATCTTTTATACTATTTCTATAATATACCGCAACTCCACCGGCTGCATAGGAGTTATTACAGGTAGCATCAAAGATAAAATTAGGAACTACATTATAATCTGATTTCTCTTCATCAAATATCCAAATTTCAGAAAGAAAAATAATATCTGGCAGATGTTCCAGAGGTGTAAGGTAAGACAAAAATGTATTAAAATTAGTTCTCATACTATGAATATTTTGATGAACAATAGAAACATCAGATGAGGGATCATTGGTTAAATGCTGAACACAAAAACATTTCGAATCAGAATTCGAATCACCAAGAATTGAAGAAGAAAATCTACTATTGATACTATTATTAATATTAGAAGAAGAATTAATTAGATTATTACTCATATTAAACATAGTCTTCAAATCAGATTTTCGACTTTATAAATGTCGTCAAATGAATCAATTTGACCTTGTATCATGTTGGAAGAATGTCATAGATGCCAATGGATCCTATTTTGATTGAATAAAATCATTTCATGTGGTACAACCCAATAGTTCACTACGTGCTTCCATTCTAACAATGGTGAAAGATGATTCCTTATTGCCAAGGGTTTTTAGATGTTATGAATATAAACGAATGACTTTAGAGTAATTTCAACTGATTTACTTCTACACTAAACATCGAAAACTCGCTATAATGCTTTGGTGATAGGATGGTTATCTTTAAAGTATTATATGTATGTACATATATTAACAATAAATTGAAGCTTCCGACGTTTTCCATATCCTTCCATCATTGATCGTTTGAATATGACTTTTGAAAATTTATTTGAGTATTATGAGGCATTTCGTGCAGCCTGTTTATTAATAAATTCTATTCCATCGGATAAGAAACGCAGTGTAAACTTATTTATTTTAATTTAATTATAATTTTATAAAATTAAAGTAAACAAAAACAATAAAAAATGTGTTCTTTCCACACATACCTACTCGGGTTTATACGAGTATCTGTATGGAAATTTGATCACATTGAAGAGAAAAATGTTTCACTTTATGGACTTTATATGTGACAGTTTAAGTACAACATACAACAATCAGTTCGAGAAACAGTGAAAATAAATTACGTACGTATTTTCAATACATAAAGTGAAATACTCACATACGGATATCTAAGTATAGTATGGCTGTCATAAAAAGCTCGTTTAACCATAAAACCCAGAACTTCAAAAACAACATCAAAAGTCAACACAAAAAAATACCCCATAATTGCGAATCCATAAATCTTGACCATACTGTCCAAACACGATTCTGAAGATAAAACCGAAACGTCAAAACTCCCCCAGCTCTGTCAACCAATTTATTTGTAATTCACCCCAATTCCTAATCCCCAAGCCAGCAAGCTGTCTCTAGCTTCTGTCTCAACATATAATGTTGGTTTTTCTTTCTACTTGCAGGTATGGTCGCCGGCTATATCATGTACATGAATAAAATTCCACCAAAGATATCCTGCCGCCTAAATATGCTTCTGTGGATCGCCAGTTTGGGACTATTATTTGCAATTATTTTTGGCGTTTGGTCCGGCCAACTGGATGTGGTGACCACAGCGTTTTATGTCAGTGTGGGCCATACGGGTAAGTAGGACTTTTAAAAAATGTCCCAATACATTATTCTTAGCATTAGGCCGAGGACGTTTCGTAATTTTGAATTATTCTCTTTTATTTTCCGACTGCCACTGTTTTGTTGGTTTTATCTTTTAACAGCGTTTGGTGTTGGCCTCGTCTGGATTGTGCTCTCATGCTGCTGGGGTCTAGCTAATCCGGTGAATAAGGTCCTTTCGTATCCTGGTATGCTACCGTTGAGTCGTTTGACATATTGTACATATCTCATTCACCCGGTCATAATGCTGTTGACATCTTCCCAAATGGAGGGCACTGTACATTTAAATAACCAAATGATTTGGATTATATTCCTGGGTAATGCGGTTGTATCGTTTATGACAGCTTTTCTCATTTCGGTTGTTTTTGAAGCACCAGTGGTGAGATTGCTAAAGATACTGTTTAAAAAGTGAGTAAACTGGGGGAGAACACTTGATTTATAGGATATATTTGTGTTTGTTTTTTTCTTTTTTTTGAAAGACTATGAATATAGGTTAATACAAAAGACTTAAGGCCGTATTAAAAAAATCGTTGTTATTGTATTTTATATTTTGATGTATGTATATATTGTGTATATAAAAATAAAGATTTATATAAAAATGATGCAATATTTTTTGATTTAACACGTTTGTAATGCATATTTTTTATTTCATTTAGTTTGGAATTTTAGCTACGGCTTTGGATCAATACCCTAATATGGCCAAAATCTCTTACCTTTGCACCAACTTTTAAAAAATATGAAATACAAAACTGATCACATTGCAATTAGATTCTATAAAAATTGAATATGTATATTTATTTCATTACCTTAAACACGAGCACGATTATTCGAATCTCGTTGATATTTGAATTGCGAACTTTAGGAGCAGGTGTATATAGATAAGTATGAGGTAATCCTTCATCAGCTTATGATGCTTTTTCCAAAGTAAAAAACAGTGCAAGTACTTCTAGGTAACAACATATTATTAAACGTAATTCTACATATTACTCCCACGTGCCTGAATAGTTACTGTGCTACTTGTGGGGTTGGCTAAATTTACGGATTGGATCACCACATTGAAGAGGTTAAGAATCAATAATTTTTTTTGGGAATTTTTTCCGCTACCCTTAGAACCCCGACTGTAACTAGACTTTGACTGGATTTTCCAATTACCTTCGTTGAACATGGCGAAATCAGCTGAAATTTAACCACTATCGATTTTTTAATGTGAAAACTTCTGCGAACGCTCATAGATCACATTTTGTCACACCCGCTGATATTCGTAACATTTTCATTTGCGTCACTGATCTCTTTCTTTTATATTTTTCCTACATAGCCCAACATTGCGATGCGTATTGCATATGTACTCGTAACAGACCTTCGATTTAAGTTGAGTTTTGCGACATTTACGTCAGCCTGCATAGACATACGAGTATGTGCGATATCGTCATCGATATTGGTGGTTAAGGACTTTTGCGCGATAACGACTTCTAGATAAATGTCAGTAGTTGGGCTTGCAAGTTTGGTAAAACAGCGGTCTTAGAACGATTGAATATAACGAGTTATGTCTTTGCTCCTTTATGCAATTATAAAGAGGTGCCTCAAGGCAACTGTCAAGTGTTTATTTATTGTAGCACTATCATAGTCGAAAAAAAGAGAAGTTTCTCCGTGCTCCTTAATGTGTAGTTGCAATAGAAAATCCTGCACCATATTAGAAAGTTACGGACTTTGTGTCCGCCTTGCTGTACTCCAATTTAATGCTCAAATTCTCCGGGTTATTTCCTAAACCTTTCGTTTTAACATCATCGTACATATCGTGCGTCATTCTTATATACGTTTTAGGTACATTTTGAGATCTTCGATGTCTAGGAACTCTGTCGAATGCTTTTTCGATGAAGACGATGTGCTTTCATTACATAGCGTCATAGCGTTTAATAACATTCCATTGCAGACTGTCTAAAACTCGCCTTTTCGTAGTATTTTAGTCGGTTTCCCGGCTGGTCTTCAATTTACATATTTCGGCGATCGAAAATCTTGGCTTCTGTTCCTTATTTATCTCGAAGATTTTCTACACATTGTGCGCCTAGTTCGTTTTTCTGTCAGAAATATAGAGTCATGAGCTGGCTTCCTTCCTCGTTAAATTGTATTAGTTTATTCTTTTGGTTTTCTTTGATTTTTTTCTGTTTTTTTTTCACGGAAAATTCTTTCAGCAAAACTTGCTAATGGTTCCCCCAAGATAAGTATTGAATCTTTACTTGTTGTTTGGCGTTTCTTTTTTCAAAATAGGTTATCAAAAATACTAAAAGGACATATTGATAATCTATAACACGATCGCAGGGCTTTAATCCAATCAAAACCGGGATATCATAGTTTCCTGACTCAACGTCGTAACATCAACACTTCCAAGCTGCCTTAAAATCATCCCAAGCTCCTCAACTGAAAAATGCGAAGACAAAATTACGAGTAGATTGGAAAATAAAAAAAAATCCCAAAGAGTAATCGCAAAAAAAAGAAAAGCTTACTACTGAAATAAATTTCTGGCTATTGCTTATTTCTCAATTCACAGTTAAAGTGAAAGAAAATCCCCGTTGAACTTTCTGAGAGCGTTCCAAAATTGTTCAGTGCCAGAACATAGTTTTTTTGGTCTGAATCTGTGATTGGGATTTTTAAAAGTCTTTCGCGATGACTGCGATAATACAGGTATACGCTTGTAAATTCACACATATTCATATGTTTGCATATGCAGAGACGATCCTGGGTTTACTGGAGAATGTTTACTTACTCTTACCTTCGTTTGCCTTTATAACATATGTTTACAGCACACCTATATATAAAGTAAGTGTTTATGTTTAATAAATAATAAAGTTACCTTTAATATTAAAAGCTAGTTACGTGTCTGAAGGACAAGGGTCATAAATAACAGAATCACTCTGGCAACTTTCTATGGACAGAAAACTCATGTCAACAGCGCTTATTATTTTAGCTCTTAACCTCAAACCGAGTCGTTAAAACTGTTTTTGAAAGCGCAATTCTTTTGACAAGAAAACTAATGTATGTATGTCATTTCCACCAAGTACATTTTTATAAAATGTGTTACATAACACAAATAAGAAAACAGGGGAAAGGTTTGCAATTGGGACTTCCACACAAAAACGCCCAGTCATATTCTTGTACAGTTTAAACCTTATCCGACTTCCAAGCTCATGACCAGCTGAAATTGTGAAGTGGATGCAGCACTTCAATTGTTTCATTAAACCAATTTTTCTATTGAAAAGGAAACTCTGGAGATTTTAAATTGACTGCTACAGGACAATTGCCGCAGTGCCCTATGCACTGTTGGCCTATGTTTTTCACATACGTTTTACACACATACGAGTACATATGCATTTACATACATCTAAAGAGCAAGTATTGTTTTCATGATTTATAAGTATACGAAATATATTAGCCTGTATATTATAAAGTGTTTAAATTTGTGTGCTTTATTTTTTAAGTAATATAGTCTCCATAGCCTACGACATACCCCGGAATCAATGCTTCTTCTTAGAACCATGTTAAGGCACGGATATAACTTCATGACGGTCAGTATATAACAGCTTCTGCGTCACATGTTAGCTGCTACGAATTGTTTTATGTAGACTCTCTAGGCTTCTAACCTTACAAGTCTTCTAGCGTTGTCCAGTTGACCACTCAGCTTGGTACCGCAAGACTTGGAAAAAAAACTCTGATATGTGGCATGTTTTTACAGCACCAGAACCATCGCTATCCCTTCCTGAAAGAACGATGATCTCATGAAAAGTCTGTCACGTATAATCTAAGCATTCAACCAGGTGTAGCTAGTGGTCCAATCTTGCTTATATCTTAATAGCGCACTGCAGTCCGGGGACTTGAAACTCAACGAATAAGGCTCCCTAATTACTATTTTGTGTGCCACCTTAGGCGAGGTTGATTTAAATGACATTGCCATCTCAAACGACTAATTTCCAAAAAAAAATATCCAAATTTCAAAAAAATGCCTTTGGGATCTCATTGGCATAAAAATTAGTAGTGACCACAATAATGACAATTAATTTCTCAAAAGCAGTGGCAATACCTTCCTAATGCAATTTAATCCCAGAAGTAATACATCTCGGCCGAACACATTGAATATAATGTATGTAGTTCAGAACGTGAAGATTCGATTTCGATCTTAGGCGATAGTTCTTACTCAGAAAGCTAAAAAAAGATAACCATTGCGATTCAGAGTCATGAAGGTAGTGACCCATTATTAACGAAAAAAGTTGAGTTACTTGAATTGCTGATTTTTCGGTATTTTGGTTAATAAAATACAATATTAATAATTTTGATCGGTAAAAAAAAATACTTGGCAGAATTTTTTGATAGACTTTTTAACACAAAATCGGTCATTTGATCAGATGTGACCAGATTCACATTATTTTATTGGGGACACTGGTCCGACTACGTTCATCATTCAGCACAAGTACTCGAACCAGGTGTTAGAGCATGTTTCACATGGCCATTTTCCGAGACACGTCCTCTTGAGTAGCGCTCTCGGAAAAAATAATTGTCTACTACGAGCATATGATTGGAAAACCATTGACTTGTGTAAGTCTATAATACTCGTATAAATGTGCATTGTTTAAATGACTGCAAAATATGGTAAGTATTTGAATTGTTCATTTTGCTGGTTTAAGAGGAATATATCTAATTTGACCCCTAAGATATCACACTTTGAAATATTTAGGGGTAATAATCGTAGGTTTACTGGTGACAAAGTAACTATTTACAGTCTAACTTGATATGTGACTTCTTATTATTGTTATTGGTTATTGTTAAACCTAACCAGTGGGAATTAAGAACAGTAAATACTGCTTAGACTACACGTTTTGCTGTATACCACGTTTACCATTTTCATGATCTATCTACTATCTTCTTTTCTATCTATGATTTTTCTAAAACTAAAACGAATACCCATATAATGACTTGAATTCGTATTTAAAAATGAAAGTCTTCGATGACTAGACACTAGACAGTCATAAAATCTATGAACTTTATTCAAATAGATATGAAAACATGACAGCTGTGTCTAGGCTTAAAATATGACATCGACCAGAACACCAAAACCTTAGATATGCCAAATTAGGCGATATTGGTTCACAATCAAGACCAGGGCAAAAACATACTAATGGAAGTCGATATCAAACAGCGATTGTAATGTCATCGTTATCAAATACCATATCATTACATGTAAGAAATAATATTTCCCCAGCAACGTTCTCGCCCCAAACTCATTTGGAATAAAAGTATCGTTTCACAGTTCCAATTATATATAAAGGGCCCGCCATATAACGTTTTTTTTTCAACTAGCGCTTATTTCGTGAATGGTAACACTTACCTCATGTCTGATTTGACAGATAATTAGTTTTATCCTTCCGCTGAACGAATATGGTTGTGCATACGCTTGAACAATGCTGGGAAATATTGCGACATTACTTTGAAAATCATGGTAATGTTGCAGAATGTGTGCGAAAATTGCGTACGGATTTTGGAAGAAGAGAAGCACCGTCAGCTCCGTATGTTCGTTATCTTGTGAAAAAAGTGAAAGAAACTGGCATTCTCATCGATAGGCGTGAAAAGCCAAAAACAGTGCGTACACCCGAGAATATTGATGCTGTGGCAGAAAGTGTGCGTGAAGCGCCATCAACATCAATTCACCGTCGTTCTCAACAATTGAACATTTCGGAGACATTATTGAGACGAATTTTGCATAAAGACCTTGGTATGACGCCATACAAAGTCCAATTGGTTCAGGAGTTGAAGCCAACTGACCATCCAATGCGTTTTCGCTTCGCTAAGTGGGCCTGCGATCGACTTAGAGAAGATGCCGATTTTGCCAAAAAAATCATCTTTTCAGATGAAGCTCATTTTGATTTTGGCGGGTATGTAAACAAGCAAAATTGTCGCATTTGGGGCACAGACAACCCGCACGCATACATTGAAAAGCCGATACACCCAAAACGAGTCACTGTTTGGTGCGGATTTTGGTCCAGAGGCATAATTGGGCCATTTTTCTTCGAAAATGAGCAAGGAGTGGCCGTTACAGTCAATGGCGATCGTTATCGGGCCATGTTGAACGAATTTTTGTTCACAAAAATTGAAGAGGAGGATATTGGCAACATTTGGTGTCAACAGGACGGCGCTACGTGGCACACAGCCGAAGCTACACTCGATGTTTTGCGCCCTGTTTTTGAAGATCGCATTATCAGCCGCAGAGCTGATGTCATTTGGCCACCTCGGAGCTGCGATTTGACACCGTTTGACTATTATTTGTGGGGTGCCGTAAAAGATAAGTGTTACGCCGACAAGCCAGAGACAATTGACGCTTTAAAGGACAATATTCGTGAAGCCATTGGTGAAATACAGCTGCACACAATCGATAATGTGCTTAAAAATTGGACTGATCGTGTAGGCTACTGCATGGCCAGCCGAGGAAGCCATTTGAATAAAATTATTTTCCATTATTAACCGGAAGGATAAAACTAATTATCTGTCAAATCAGACATGAACTAAGTGTTACCATTCACGAAATAAGCACTAGCTGAACAAAAACGTTAGATGGCGGGCGCTTTACTATCTCGTTGTGTATTAAGCTATATTATATGGCCGATATTGATCACTGATTACATAATACGATTTTTCTGTTCCAGAAACAAAGGCTGGGTCAATACTTGATGCTATATTCTAGTAAGTACAATAGGTACAAACATACCACCTTGATCAAAATGTTCCCGGAATGTATTCAGAAAATTCAAAATACAAGTTTATTCATCTAAATCTATATTGTCTCATTCAAAGTAATCCCCATCGATTGCAACACACTTCTGCCAGCGCTTGATCCAATCCTCGAAACATTTTTTATATTCGGTTTTCGGTATGTCCATCAGTGCTTCCTGCGATTTCTCCATAACTTCCTCTCGGCTGCTGAAACGCGTTCCCCGTAGTGCTTTTTTGACTCGATTGAGCATGAAAGAAGTCACAGGGAGCCAAATCAGGTGAATTGGATGGCTGTTGGATGGTATTTGTTGCATTTTTCGTCAAAAAATTACGAATAATTATGGCACTGTGCGACAGCGTGTTATCATAGTGCAAAATCCGCGAGTTTTCTGCCCACAATTCTGGTCTCTTTCGGCGAATTGCTTCACGCAAACGTCTCATAACGCCCAAGTAATACTCTTTGTTTACTGTCTGGCCTTCTGGCAAAAATTCATGATGCACTACACCGTTGTGTGAGCATTGCCTTCTTTTTTGACTGAAAACGACGTGGTTTTTTGATGTACTCTTGGCTACGTAACTTTTGCAAATGTTAAGTTATAATGCTAAGATTTAGAGGGCATATCAACAACATATCTACCAACTTAAAAAAAAAACAGAACTCAAATCGGAACAATGGGAGCGTCACACGGTGGTTATTCCGGGATTTTTTATTACTTTTTGATCGCTTTTTGGTATTCGCAACAACTGCGGACAGGCAACTCAACTACGATGAGATGTCGCAGTCGGCTGTGCAGTTCAGTAGGCAGTAGGGAGTCGCGACATGAGGGATGTTGCTCAGCAGCGCCAGAAATTTTGGTGGCTAGTTGAAGGGAAGGATGCTTCGTCGTCGAATGTCTCCAGTAATGGGTAGCTTCATCTGAAGCAAAGTGGGTCAGCCTAATTTTTTTTTAGCCATGGCTTACTAAGTTTTAGGTAGGATTAAGTTAGTGTTAAAAAAACATATATATATATATAAAAAATATATATATATTAATTACGTATTAGAGGTATGTAGGTTAAGTAGATTAAGATTTATTTTTAGGTAGTCTGTAGGTTTTTAGTTTTCAGTTCAATAATAAAATTAAAATTAAAAGTGTACATGTACTAAGTTTTCAAAAACGTTTTCTTAGTTTAAGCTATAGTTAAGACACTTTAAGTATAAGAATAAAACACGTCGTAAACGTCGAATGACATAATTTTTAAGTATTATGTTTAACTTATTTGGCCCCGCATGGGACCAGTAAGTTAGTATAAGATAATTTTAAGTTATTTAAGCTAATTTTTAAGCATTTTTTTGTCTAGCATGTAAGAGTAAATTAAATGATGTAAGTAAAAATACATATAAACTGAAAAAAAACTCCCCACCTTTTGCCAATGGTCATGCTGCAGGCGTAGAAAAAAAAACCCATTCTTCCCTTGTTCTGTGTGGGGATGCTCCTAAGTTTAGGGTTTAAGACCTGACTGAATTTCTTGCAGTCAGTTCGTTTGGGGGTTCTTTTAATGTGGCGGGTTTCTACAGAGGTACTTGCACTCAAGAGTGTCCATCTATGGTCTGCAACAGATTTATGATTGGATACTCTCCATTTATCTATAATATATTGGGAGTGTAATGTAGACTACAAAAGTTGCCGAGCTTGAAAACATGAAGGTGGGAGTGTTGCCCACATTACACACATTAAAATCAAATAAACACTCACATCGATCATTGATTTCAGTGCTCCCCCATAATAAGTGTCTTGCGTTTGCCTCACATCCCAAAAGCGACACCATGTGCTGAACTTCATCTGGCGGCGATGGTTTGTAGTAGGCCATGTATGCGGAGACTTTATAAAGCTGTTGTTTGCCTATACCTAATACTTGAACGAATGTTAAGTCATTTGTACTGAGATGGAGACATAAAAAGGCTATGATATGATTATTAATTATTATACAGATTCTTACTTATTTATTCTTTTTGTAGAAAAGCTTGTATTTACTCGTATTGTCACGGAGCCCTCGAATGGTCGATCCTGGATGATGCCAATGTCATAATCTTCCTCCCTATGTAAGACAAGCAAATTCTCCGATGATGGACTGTCGCTACGTCTGCGAAGGACGGGGATTTGCTGTTGTTTTTGGGCTTTAGGGTGAGGGAATTACTGGTTGCTGAGGCTGAATTAACCTTTTCTCTGTTAGATGTATGTGTGGTCTCGTCTTTGGAACGGTTTCTTTTACCTCCCTCCCGCTTAGGTTGGTTTTTGGTGTTCAATATATGCCTGGTATATACATCAACCACGGCTGAGCTTGAGCTTATCCTCAGAATCTTTCTCATACACGATGCCCGTCGCTTCATTTTTTGCATTCTGGCTGAGGATGAAACGACCTTACTGTACCTGCTTTTCAAGATGTTGCCGGGGGACTTATCCTTTTTTGATGGCTTCCGGTCACTTCGGCTGTTGGTCTTGTCCACCTTATCGCTGGTAGCAGAATTGTTGTCCGTTTGTTGATTTCGGGTACTGCGACCTTAGATTTCCGAGCGATCGACTATGGTTTCTTGACTCGAAGCCAGTAATTCGTCCTCCGATAACGTGCCCGGATTCGGCAAGCCCGATGCTACGCTCTATGCAGCTACTCCCGTGCTGTTTGTACTACCTGGTTTCTTATTGTTTGTTTGGTTAATTTTTTTTTATGTATGTATGTTGGCCCCGCGAGTAAGTCCGGAATGGATGGATCAGTCCCAGCAGAGCCGATATACTGGGATAAGGCACTGATGCAACCAAACATGTCTGGACATCGGAGGGTATCGGAGGGTCATGCACGGGTGCAGCGAAAACTTGGCCTTACAAGTGAGATTTAGAGTTGTCTCCCACCTCTTTCTTAATGAATCACCTAGCCCTGATCGTCCGAGACGAAACGCCATTAACGACGACCACGGTGTATTTCTGAGTTCTGGTTAGTGTATTACATCTATGTATATGTATAGAGCAACTCCACTTCCGATAGGACCGATCCTATCCAACAGAGAAAGCTCAAAGACTTGCAGACTTTTACATTTCTTTAGACACTTTTGGATACAATCCGAATCATAGCCATTCATAGCCATGTTCGTGCCTAGTACATTTATCAGTATAGTTTAGAGGATTAGTCAGTCGGCTTACTATAAACTAAAACTGTGTGGCTTACAGCTGGATTTCAGGAGCAAGTTCGTTCGACTTAGATGTGTTCTTAATTTTTCCACATATATTTTAACTCAATTAAATCTTTTATTGAATTGAAATTGAAATTTCTTGTACCCGACAGGGAGGGAGAACGGAGGTTTTATTCGTATTTTAAATTAAAACATTATCAATTCCTAGCCACATTTATATTGTGTATCCTTTTCGTTTGGGAATTCTAATAACCTGCCAACCTACTGAGAGTGTTTCCAACGGCACACGGTCATTTATTATTGATCCCTAATGAGCTTCAAGAACAACATTTTTTCTTGAAGCTCCTTTTTCGTTTTATCCAAGAATAAAAGGGAATGTATGAAGATTGAAATTAAGAATGCAAAAGCCGAAAGCCGAATGCAATGGAATTACAGAAATATCTTTTCTCAAGGTGCTGTAGATAATATGAGCTGTCAATTATTAAAGTTAAGAGGAGAAAAGTTAGTTGAAGTTGATGGCCCTTCGGAGTACCTGGAGAACTTTTTTTAAATTGTTATATTTCATAATTTCTTTGAACATAATCTTATATATGTACCTTAATGCAGAAGTCATATTTTTTTCGATAAAATTAAAACAAAATCAGGGGGAAAGAGAACAATATTTTAGTCACAACCCGAGTGGAGACAAATTATTCTATTTCAGTTGAATCAGAAATTATTTCTATTAAGAAAAAAATGGGGCCAACTTATGGCTATTACGCTAGTTCTTGTGACGAAAGTACAATAGTTTAGTTGATCTTTTTTTGAATACTTGATGAGTGCATCCCAAATTTAAAATGCCATGATATAGTGCTACAAAATAGGAGATTGTTGTATTCTTCATCATTCTACTTAAGTATGATAGAAGTCTTTTAGACAATCTATATATTTTTATTGTAGGATAATCAGATATACAGATGTTAGTGTATTTGGCAGTATTTAGGATTTCTTTTGTTTTGAATATTGCCTTGAATGCTATATAATCTGTAACTTTTCATGGACTCAATTTCATGGCATGTTGCAGTGATTACAAAAAGGATAATCAATAAATAGCTAAAACCACATAAAAAATATTACTTGCTACATAAACCAATAAACAATTCAAACAATTCACCTTATTTCCCAGCATTAGCATTGCAGTTGTTATAGCGAATACTGGCGAGGACTAAATAAATCCGCATGCAATACATTCACCTGCTCTGTTTTATTTTACGACCACTAATTCTTCATAACCTGAAAGTATTCAACTGCATGGAAGTACATATAAGTACTTCAGAGTTGTACCATTTTTGAAATATGTACGAATAAACCATTCACGATAGCATAAACTCAACCAATTACCCTAATTCTAAAGAGCAGATGACGGGTGATATACGGATGCAAGCAATTGGGTGTTTACTAGTAGCACTTGGTCAAAGATCTACAAGAACAGAGAAAACCAATAATTTCAATTGTGCCAATAATAAGATGAAAATGGTGGCTGTCCGTTGTGTAATTAAGGTAGGCAATGCGTGTTGTCAAAATGACGATGCTGTAACTATGACCACACATTAAATATGAAAATTTATCTTCACGTGGTAGCCATCTAGTACAACTGCACTTAACTTGCTAAACTTGTAACCGGTTCAGGTGAGCAAAAGACAATAGCAACACTCGAATACACTATTATAATTGAATGAGAAGGAAGACGTACATAGCGTTTGACCTTTTAATGTAAACCACCTGTCATGGAGACTTATGTTTACGGGATGCCCATACATCCATTGGGGCAAGGATACGCCTTGCTATCGCTCTGCCGCTTTCCTGAGATACAAAATCAGTACTGAGTTTCCGGCACAAGTTCCACCCTTGGTATGAGTCAAGGCCGACCTAAAACCTCTTACTGCTCTTAGGGTCGCAGCACCCAGTATTTATTGCAACTCTACATTGGGTCAACCAAAGAAAGACCCTTCCTGCGACTTTGGGTTTAAACCACAGCCACCATGACTCCCACAAGGGGGCCTACCTCTTCAAGTCAGGGGCTCCTGACTCCCATGGTACAATACCTATGGCCGGCAACTTGTGACTGATCAAATCGTAGCAACCTTCGGTAGCGTCATCTGAACATGTTTATGATAAGACCAGTACTTTGCTCTGCCCCCGTTCATTATTAATACAACGTCATTGATGGGCGAAGCCCTCATAATTGGGCGGGGGCCTGGAAGACGTACAGTACAGACGTACAGATAAAGTTGCATTTCCGAATCTATGATTGCGTTAAAAGTGCGGAATGACTGCACCCATTACCGCCGAATGAAAAGATTTACTGTTGAGAGTCCCGAAAATTTAAAAAAATAAAACGTCGTTCGGATCTGTATATGGAGTTTAAACTCTCAACATATCACGTGCAACCGAAAAACTTGCGTAAACACTAGGGTGTTGTACTGCCATTATACTTCCCAATCAACCGGCCTGAGATTTATTGAAATTGGCTTCAACGTTGACTTGAATTACCTAATTCTTTCTTAGTAATTCCATTACCTTCTTTACAGACAGCTCTAATATAATCGAAGACATTGACATTGAAGAAGTCTACCCACACACAGTACCGCCTTCCAAGCCGAGGTTTTAGCTATTCATCAGACTGCTGTTTGCCTTAGCCTGTAATATACATAAAGAGTAAAGAAGCGGTCAGATCCGTCTGCAATGTCTAAAACCAAATAGCGCTTTCGCTTGACGTTCAAGTTCGGATATATATAACATAACTTCAAAACGAAGCAAGAGTTCAGACAGGCTGAATTTCTGCTTGTTTTGACAGTTAACAGCTGTGGAAATAAAAGAAAAAAAAGTAAGCAAACATAAAGTTTTTCTGCAATAGTTGGCGGGGAAATTGTGAAAATTTGAGCTAATTAATTTTAAATGAAGACATGCTTTCAATTCATACAAATTGAACACAAGCAAATTTTCAAATCGCAAAAAAAAATTTCTCTTTAGTACGAGTAGCAGAACAATTCTAGACAATTTCAAAAATGTCATTTGAAAGTGAACACAAAGCGAATAAAACGTAATGTGACCAAAGTCGCAAAGGAAGCGCTATTTTCAATTTTTCGCATAAAGGTCCGAAGCAATCTCTCCGGGGCATTTATTATCAAAACAAATTTTTCAAAAAGTTTGTTCATCGACACCCTTTTACAAAATCAAGCGAAGTTCATTAAAATCATCAAATAATTCTCATTTAACTGGCATGCAATATTTCCTCGACATCTTAAAGGTGCTTGCGTGACTCAGGTGAACTTTTAAATAATTGTATTCGTTAATATGATGTGGCTTAGCGTGGGATACAAGAAAGTTATGTTCGTATATGTATTACTGCATAGTTAAATCCAATAACTTTCCCCGACTAACCAATTTTTTGCTGGTCGAATGGAAAGGTGGTAAAAGATATTTTATTCCAAGTACAAAAAGAAACTGTAAAATATAAAAAAAAACTGAAGCCACACCTCTCCCGCCATAATCTTTTTTATAATTTAAATTATAAATATAGTATCATATACTCGTATATATGTACGAGGGGCGTTCAATATATTCTCGGTATCGATATGAAGGAAAATGCGAATTCAATTTAAATTATTTTTATTTTTCAATATAATCTCCCCTAACATCAATGCATTTGTTACATCTTGAGATAAGCTTTTTTAAACCCTCAAAAAAATTAATTTCCTCTTTCTCTGCAAAATACCCATTTATTGCCGACTTGAGTTCTTCATCATCCGAAAATCTTTTTCCACGAAGACATTTTTCAAATCCGGAAACAGGAAATAATCACCAGGGGCAAGGTCTGAACTATAGGGTGGACGTTGGATTTCTTCTAAACCACAATCTCGCGCAGCAGCCTTGGAAACTCGCGCCGTGTGAACAGGAGCGTTGTCATGAAGAAGCAACTCACCCGTTTAATTTCCTCCCGCAAATTATGCAAAGTGGAAGCGTAGGAAGTGGCATTGATGGTTTCACCTTTTTTTTTGTACTCAATGAGCAAGATTCCCTTTGAGTCCCAAAAAACTGTGGCCATGAGCTTCCCGGCAGACGGAGTGACTTTGAACTTCTTCGGGGTGTCTGTTCCTTTTTTATGCCACTGCATGGACTCTTGTTTTACTTTCAGGGTCATAGTGGTGGACCCATGTTTCGTCCCCAGTAACAATTCGATCCATAACACCGTCCGCGTTCTCACTACACATCTCCAAAAGCTCTCTACAGCATGCGATTCTCACTTTTTTCTGAGGCGTTGTGAGCATTCGTGGCACCCACCTTGCACTGACCTTTGAAAGGTTAAGATGGTCATGAAGAATGGTGTGAATGGTACCAATTGAAAGCTTGGTGATCTCTGCCACCATTTTCACCTTTATTCGGGCATCCTCAAGAACAAGTTTTTCGACTTCTTTGATGCTTTCTCCCGTACAAGCAGTAGCCGGGGCGCCGGAGCGGGGGTCGTCTTCAATGCTCTCTCTGCCTCTCTTGAACTCACTTGACCACTTTTGCACAGTTGATAATGAAGGTGCGGAACCCTGGTAAACAGCCACCATCTCTTCATGAGTAGTTTTTTTACTTTTTCCTTGCTTAGTGAGAAATTTAATTACAGCGCGATTTTCACCATCATCGTCTCAGTTGCCATTATGATTCTGTTTAACTAGAGATAAAACGCGAATTAATAATCACATTTATATGAAATTTTACATGAATGCACTGAAATAATAGTATTACTTGATAAATAAGTCATTTTATATATACAACCACAGCTTCACCCCGATACCGAGAATATGAAATACGCCCCTCGTATTTTGCTTCGTATTTCCTTGCCTATTTTCGTTGGGAACCACATTTTGTATCTCGAGCAGTTTTGGATCTTATGATCCAGAAAAATTCTGGAACCATCTATTGTAGCTTCTACAGGTGCGCCATAATGTATGATGCTATCGGAAGGTGCCAGCGATTAAACAAATAGCGTCGAATGCCAATTCGGTTTTGACAGTTGTGAAGCAAACAGAATTAGAATTTGTGTGTATAAACAACGATGTGCTATAATCCTGAAAAACTCGGAATAATCGTCAAAATGTTCCATGAAATTCGTCAGTGGGTCATTCATTATTACCTACCTTGTATGTGCATTCAAGATTACGGTATTCAGAGCTCCGTGAAAACTAATTTTAATATTAACGGCTGTGTTAATAAATGTTATATGAAGCACTTTTGTGCTAGGCCGGTCAGGCCAGGCAGGTAGGCCGGTCTCTAGCTAACTGCCTCCAATTGCGCACTCCAAGTCGGTTGATGTTCCCTTCTGCTTGTACGCGCCACTTAAGCTGAGGTCTTCCTCTACCGCGTTGTCCCTCTGGGTTAGATTCGCAGACTCTTCCGGCTGGAGCATTGCAGTTCATATTTTCTACATGTCCTAGCTATCTCAGGTGACTAATGAGCAGTTTTCTAATTAGATCAATGCCGCTGTACAGCTTGTATAGCTAGTCATTGAATCAGCTCCTCCAAAGTCCGCAAGATGGGACTGAATAATTTTCAAAGGATTTTTGTCCCAAAACGAATAAGGATATCTTCAAACGATTTCGATAGAGTTCATGCTTCACCACTATAAAGTAGGACTGAGTTCATTAGTTTTCCTGGATAGGGCCCCAACTGCCTTTTAGCCCAAAGAAACAGCAATTGGCAAGAGTGATTCTTCGTTTTATTTCTGCTGAGGTGTTGTTAGTAGAACTTAAAGCAGAGCTAAGGTAGACAAAATTCCTTACTACCTTGAAATTATAGCTGTTGTCTGTGACGTTCTGTCCAATAAGTCGCTGTTGTGTGTCCCCTCTTGTTGGCAACATATACCTTGTTTTGCCGTCATTTACCTCTAAACCCATTTTCGCAGCTCCGTTCCAATACTAACGAATGCAACTGTGACAGCCCACTGAGTTCTCCCAATTATGTTGACATCATTGGCATACGCTACTAGTTGCACAGACTTTTGAAACATTGTGCTTCTAATGTGCACTTGTGAGTTCCGCACAATTCTTCCAAGTACGATATTAAAGAAGTCACATGACACATTATATCAAAGGTCTCGTTTAAGTCAGATGAAAACTACAATAGACATGGCTCTATATAGCTTGTCTCTATAAATGCTGTCATATGTGGCCTTAAGATCTAAAATCGATGAAAAGGTGGTGGGTATCCATTTGGATTTCCTGAGTTTTTTCCAGGATCTGCCGGAGTGTGAAGATTTTGTCGATTGTGGAGTTTCCTGGGCTGAAATGGGATTGATAGTGGGCAACGAATTTCCAGCTAACCTTAGAGGCATCGTAAACTAGAAAAATCCTTCTAAAACAATACTTTTTACTACAAACTTAAATTAAATTACAATTAAAAATTCTTGTGAATTCCTTTTAAAAATTATTTTGTTTTCGAAATCCAACCTCTTTCAGAAAAGCAAATTCGGCTTCGTGGGAAACATAAACACATAAAATATTTTATTTTGCAAATAAATGAATAATATAAATATAATAATCAGGTTGTTGGCGAGGAGTTTCTTGTATCCGATGTTGAGGAGACTTATGCCTATATATGTGACGCAGTTGAGGGGGTCACCATTTTTCTGGATCGCAAACGATGGCGAAATTCCATTCATCAGGCTTACACTCTTCTGACCAGATCTGGGAGATAAGTTATAAAGTCATTTCCAGTAGTTTTGAATATCTCGGCTGGTAAACCGTCAGGTCGAGCTGCTTTGTTGGTTTTCAGCTTAGATATTGATATCCTTACTTCATTTTGGTCAAGCAGACGGAAGTTTTGTATGTTCTATTCTGCCTGACAACGTCACGGAGCTCATGAAGACGAAATAAAATACGAGTGTGAATCAATATGTCCGTAACTTTTTAAACAGAAAAATACACATCATCCAGCGTTTCAACAATTTTTCGATTTGTTCCGAATAAGAAGATTTGTGATGGTCCTCAAAATATGCTTTTTTCTTCTGTTACAGTAAATAGTCACAGGCAGCTTAATCGGTGAATATGGCGGATAAGTTAATAGCCCAATGTACAATATGAAATTTCGCCATTTTGACTTTAAAACATCGTTGAACCGGTTCAATAATTCGATATGATATTCACCATTGCCTATTTTCCCTTTTGAATCGATGTACATCGGTTTTGGCTGAGAGATCTACCTAATACCTGGGCCTTCTTCTGGGCTGATTCACACGGAGGAAACTACTGTTGTGACTGCGCAGAAAAAACTCCTCCATATTGGGAGTGAACAACGCACTCACACTACACACACGAAAATCACTTATTTCCATTTTCGGCTTAATTCACACCGTTGTCATCTTTCAGCGTCGAAGTTAGACAGTAGTCTATTGATAGATGGAAATTGATGATGATTTTCAAATATTATCTAAAAAGAAAGCACCTACAATACCCATACATATACATATACAACGCGCCATATTTGAGATCTGCTGTCCCCTGAATTGTTTTTGTGCTAAGCATGAGGCATGAAGCTTAAAAAATGATATGAGGGTGTGTTCTTTAAAAGGCGAGAGATTATACCCCATAAATTGACTGGAATTCAGATAAGTACAGTGAGGTGTTAACATTTATTATAATATTTATACATCTGATTACTCTTTATTCTTGAATGTTTACCATGAATCTGCCGATAAAAGACTTACCATATACTCATATAAGTCTCCAGAATCAAACCTTCCATTGGCATGTGAACTATTTCTGTATCGTATTATAAGTAATGAGTTACTCGTAAGTTCTCTGACGGAGAAGATAAAAAAGAGTGACAGGAAAGTAATCATCTAATTAGTCAAATATCCCAACACAAATCCGTATAATTTTGCCAAAACTTCATAAGGCAACGTCGATCCATTTCCTATGTCTCAATGAACAGTATAAAATTATTTCCTATTGTAACACAACTGTTTTAATTTAATTTATTGAATAGCATTTATTTTTTTTTTTTTTTTCTTATTTTTATTTTTCATAAATTTGTCAGTTGAATTTCATTTAATTTTACCATGAATTGCTTATAAATTTTTGTTTTGACTGTACATAATTTTCTAATCTGTGTTTAAAAGCTTTTCCTAAGTTAAGCTCTAAGTATCATTATAAATCTTGATTAGACTTTCGTTTAAAAGCTCCGCCAAAGCGGTATAAATAGCCCGCCCTGATCAATTGGCGGCCACTCTTGATCAATCGGGAGTTTGAACTGGTGAACGGTGATACGGGTGAATTCCTTTTGCCAATACCAATTTACACTCTCTGCGCGTTAAGATTAATTTTCTTAGTTTTGTTTTGGGTGATTCCCCGTACCTCCCCTTTCAGGATTTGTACGCTTCAACAGGTACTGCAGTTCTCGAACCGCATACTCGTGGGTGAACAAGTCTTTAAAGGAATGTAATTAATTAATTTTAAAGGCATTTTTTTTTTATTTCATTTATTTTGTTTACGTTGCAAGAGTATAGTAATAAAGGAATTAACCGAACATTTTGGTGTTTCATTGCGCACGAAGAAGTGTGCTACGGGTTTGGAGGGGAAAAAGGAACGGACTCTCAGCTCTACCGCACCAACCGTGCTACACTATCTAACATAAAGGATTGGGTTTTCTTAATTTATGTATTTAAAGTATTTTATGTTAGAACAATCTTGCATATACGCATATACGAGCACCATACATATTTTCAGTATATTCTGATTTATTTTTTTACTGAAAGAGACGCTTTTCCGCAGAAGTTGCAGCGTAGAGTTACGTGACAAAAGGGTGGAAATTCGAGGAAATAAGTTTTCATGCCATTCTTGCATGAATTCAGTGAACTACTCTCTATTACTAGGGCAAACACAAGAGTTTCGTCGTCATATATAACATATATATGAATAAAACTCAACAATATTTGTTTCAATTTTAGGATTACACTGCGGTGGTGCTATTTTTTGCACTTAAAGAAAATTTTAAAGCGGTGATAAATATGAATTTGCTGCCCAGTGAAGGAATGAAATCGTATGTTGGTGAAAAACTGCATATAGTCACGCAAGGCTTATAAATGGAGTAGCTTTAAGCGCATTGTCCATGGCCAATATAAAGGGTGTCCCAAAATTCACGAAAGAAGTAATTTTGATAGAACAGGTTTTTAATTAAAAACAGCAATTTTTTTATTGATATATAAAGCTTACAATATAGGTTTATGTTACGAATAATACATCGGGTAAACGACCTCCACGATATTGCTAGCATATACGCACTCTTTTGTCGAAATTTTCCATGACAGTTTTGCATAAATGTGGCTGAATTTCGTTGATATAGTGCTAAATTTGCTCCACCAAGGCGTGATTGACCGTGAGCTTGAAGGCATAAACTTTTAGAAGTCTAATAAAAACAATTCTCAACAATCACTCGTGAATTTTCAGAACCCCAAATTCGGCATTTTTGATGACTAACAAAGTCATCAAGATGAAAACCAGCCTCATCGCAGAAAATGATTTTGTTTTTTCGTTGGCAACATTTTACCGCATAAAATGTGGTACGCGAGCGTAAAATTAAAATCTTACGTGAATTTCAGGACACAATGCATAGTTGTTTTTGATATACATTGTTTAATATTTCCATTCACTGTTTGTACAGCACCTCGAGAAATCGCCTATAGTCATGAAATATGCTTTACTCATGTTAAATGGGGCCAACGTGCATAGAGGCATGTATCAGATATGAAGTTTATACAAATACATGAACTTCCTTTACTGAAACATATATCCATTTCAGCTTGTCATGTCTGTTGTCATTCTCATATTTTTGGTAGCATGCACACATGCCATACTGGCCCCTTTCGTATATCTCTCATTTCTTTGCTCTCTTTTATCTATAAAATTTTACTTCTATGGCAATTATTATTATTATTATTATTATTATCTTTTATTAGCACATAATTTAAATTACATGTTAATCATAAAATTAATGAGCTTAGCTGCGAGGACTATTAGCTCTGTGATAAAGAAATTCTTATATAAAAAAGTTAGTAGATAAAATAAATTCGTTCATTTTTTCTATGTTGGAAGTGTAAGGGTTTTTTTAATATGTCATAGATATTAGTATTTATAATGAAATGGTTTAAGTATAATTTAAGTATGTGCGTTAAATCCAGAGTAACATTGCAAGTAGGGCAATTTGGTGGAGCGTTTTTAGTCAATAGGTGTTGGTGTGTAGTTGTAGTATGTCCTAGCCGAAGACGAACGAAGTTGTTTATTTTTAATTTGGTAATGTTGGTGGAATACTGTGGATGGGATTTGTTGATTTTAGAGTAATGATGTTGATATGAGTTCCATTCGAGTAGTAGGTTAGCTTTTATGGATTTTTGTATTTTGTTTTTTAAATCTGATTTTGTGCAAATATTGAAATTGAACACTGGTGCATATTTGGCCCCTTTGGTGCAGGATCTGCATTTTCATTACCTTGTATATTAGTGTGACCGGGAATCCACATTAATTTCAGTTTGTTAGCTGATTTGATGGGTTTATTTCGGATATCGACGATGAGTTCGGTGTTGTTAGGGTTGTTTATGGCTTTGAGTACAGAATGACTGTCAGTACATATTATTTGTTTACCGCGGCAGTTAAGAGTTTTCTTTGAGGCTTCCAAGATTGGAAAAGCTTCGGTTGTGAAGATAGATGCAAAATCGGGCATGATTCCAATGCTAAGGATGGTACCATTCTCCAGTGTGACAGAGAATCAAGTACTTTCAGTTGATTTAGATCCGTCGGTAAACAACAATTTCCATCCCTCCGTTTTAAGGTCAGAAGGAATGCTGACAAAAAAGGCCTGATAGACTGCATTTGCTGGTATTGCACTTTTTGTAATCCGCAAGTGTCGTTATTATTGAATCCGGTCTTATGAACCATGGTGGAAATGTTGGGATAACGTTTCGTGGCCGATTAGTAGCGATTTCAAATTGTGAAGCTTTGTCAAGGATGATACTAATTGCAGATGGAACTTTTTTCTTAATTTTATGGCCGGCTTCTGCCAAGATATTTTTGATGGGGGTTGTAGGAAAGGCGTTTATGGATCTTCTGGCTGCTTGATGATAAATTGGTTTGATGATTTTTAAAGTTGATTTTGGGCAGTTGCCGTAAGCCGATAAACCATAGTCAATTTTACTGAGATCTAATATTTTAGTGATAGATGATAAGGAGTTAATATGTACACTACTTTTTTTACTACTTAAATACTTAGTAATATTGGTCCTCGCAGTTAGGCTTTTCTTAAGATCTATACAATATTGATTCCACTTATATTTTTTATTAAAAACAAGTCCTAGAATAGTAAGGTTATCAACGTTTACAATATTAATATTATTAATATTTAAAATTAATTGAGGACAGGCAAGTATGTAGTATTTTACATTTATTTATAGAAAGTTTTGAGCCTGATATCACTGTCCAATCTAAAATATCTTTAAGAGCGTAAATAAATAAATTCTTACAACTGTTTAAATCATTGACTTTACAAAGAATGTACATATCGTCCTCGTAAATGCAGTGATCTAATAATTTATATTTCGATATTATGGTCGAAGGCCTACCGATAAAGGGGAACCTTGTGGGATTCCGCTATGTAAAGGGAATTGCTTTGAAAAACGATTATTTATATTTGTATAAAATTTTCTGTTTGTAAGGAAAGATCTTACATACCCGTAAATGTTTTTTTCCAACACCCCAATCTTTTAGTTTTTCTAAAATAACATGTAATCCGATCTTGTCGAAGGCGTTTTCAAAGTCTAAGGTAAGAACAGATACATGGTTTTTTGAGGATATTGCTTTCGAGATATAATAGTCAATATGCAAGTGAGCGTCCACACCTCCTCTATTCGCTTTGAAGGCAACTTGGTGTGGGGAAATTAGTTTTTTTTTGATTCAGCGAACCATAAAAGGCGCTTAGCTAAAATTTTTTCTAAAATTTTAGATCAGCGAGATTGGTCAATAATTTTCTAGCAAATGGATATCTTTTGGCTTAGGGATGGGGATTAATGACATCGTTTTCCAGCTTTGTGGAATACTTGCTGAATTGAGCACATTATTGTATAATGTAATTAACCGCTGTTTAACTTCATTTGGCAAATATTTTAGCATTGAATAGGAAATCCGATCTCTTTCAGGTGTTTTACCTTTGACTTTGTAGAGGCACGCTTCGAATTGGATGAGGGAAATTGGTTCTTCAATTCGTCTGGCAGCAGGATTATTCGCATGTAGGGGAAAGGGATAACTGAGACTCAAAATTTTGGAGTTATTGAAGTTAGAAGAAAAGTTGGTGTCATCTTAGAATCTGGATAATGTTGAACGATTTACTGTCAACTGCCGAATGTTACGCAATATTTTGGCAGGAAAAGAGCTGGGATTGATGGTGGCTGTAAATTCTGCAAAGCTTTTTGCTGTTTTGTCTTTAATTAATAAACGCATTCTGCGAAATTTTGCGTTTGTTTTCTTATAAAAAATTAAATTGTGTTGAGTCGGCCTCTTTTGGAATTCTTTGAGAGCTAGCATCTTATCCTTGTGGAAAGTTCGGGGCACCACCAAGGCACAATTTTATTGTTTTTTGTCCTGAAGAGGGATGAGTTTGAGGAATTGAAGTATTAGCTGCCGTTCGTATGGCTTTATGCAACAACGCTGCTTCTTTATTTGTATTATTGTTTATGACAATTCTTTGTGATGAATTAAAAACTTTCCTATACATATAGTCTTATGTGAAGTCCAATAATATTTTTTCAAAAAAAAATTCAGAAAGGTAATCAGATTCTCGATACACTCGATTACTTTAGAACTAACTAAGATTCGTAACTTGAAATATTGCAAAAAGAAATACTGAATAGTTTTCACCAGTTACTTTAAATATTATAAAAAACTAGCTGAATCAGTGCTCTCCTTGCTTCGCCCTCTAAAGGCTTCCTCATGCATACAAATTGTATGTAATATCAGAGCGAGTGAAAAAACATCAAAGTGTTTGTCCAAGTCCATAAAATTATTGTGTACAGTAAATGTTGTGGATTAATTGCATTTTATCTATGCCATTCCAATGGGTAGCTTTCAGCCCTTAAGTGTAGATTTCATAGTTCTAAAAAACCAACATGCTCTAAAATGTTATCAAACGTAATAAAAAATCCAATACTATAAATTATGGACGTTCCTCCACCAATTTTAAGTAATAAATCAGAGAAATGTTGTGCGTTTGGATTGCCTCCTGTTCGTGCTCGTATATTGATGGTCAAGTGCATTTGAATAACACTGGACTAGAGACTTGACATTTTCAGACAGGTGTTTACTTCGTCAGCTCTTATGCCTCGTGTCACTACCGGCAACGTTTGTCTAAAGTCTCTGCAAAATAGCACTGTAATGCCTCCCAACGGTCGATCATTTTGTCGTATATCCTGTAAGGTTCTGTTAACGGCTTCCACTGCCTTACGATGACTATAGTGCATCCGTTCCAAACAATTAGAGAACAGCCACGGAAAACTCGATCTTTATCACTATTTAGGGGAATGTTGCAAACTGGACTTTCAGTGGTGTCTAATTGTATGGGTATTTTACACATTGCATGAGAAGTTTCACCACCAGGCACCAATGTAGCTGCTATTCCTGACGACGCCACAGCCAATGTAATATTACCTTGGCAGGTACGAAGCGCTAGTATTACCCTTGTTAAAAAAGTTATTCCGCTCCCACCGGGTGTATCTAAAAACAACAATTCTCCAAAACTGTTGGTGGCGCTTTGAAAAACACGATGGAAAATTCTCCGCTGCTCTGCTGTAAGGCTAGGCACACCGTCTCGAAGTACTTGTGCTGTTTCGACGGGGTCATAGTTGGTTTCGGATATACTATATACTCTCTGTTACCACGCTGACCATCCGAGTTTGGTACGGGCAAACCATATTTTGACAGAATATTACCACTAATAGACAAAACTGTATCTTGTGTAGCTTTTAAAAAGCAATTAAGAACACTATCCCACAGCGCGTCGTTCAGTTCGCCACAGCCAATAATTTGCCTCGTGTCTTGGAAAGAATCTTCTGATAAACTCTGTTGATATTTTTGCCACAATAGAGCAGCATCAGAAAGTCCGCAGAATACCAACATTATGGCAAACATGGTGACTTCGTCCCACTTAGGATTAGTGGTAAACATTACAAAGAGGTCTGGGCGCCCATACTTCTTTACATAGCAAAATGCATTTTGTGTGCGCTCGTGAATGTATCGCGGCCCACCCGTGAAACCTGACGGCAGACCGCACCAGTTCCTCAACGTTAGCATCCTTCTGCGTTCTGTAGATCAATATTATTTTCAGCACGCTATCTTTTTTGATTTGTTCGAATGTGTACCAAACGGTCTTTTCCGATCTTAGCGTACATATCAACCACAAATAAAATACCTCGAAAGCGGTGCAAATGAGCAAAACGGTTGCGTAGTATATGCATGAGGTATGAATAGAACTGCAGAGCAGGTGTTTTTTTATTGTACTTTGGCGCCCCGGTAGTAGGATTGACTTGGCAAACTGCAAAATTATATCCGTCCTCACCGCAACAATAAATCAGTGGGTACTGAAGACTATCATAGGCCCTATGCCTTTGCAAGCGATCGTCACGGATGCTCAGCACAATATCACGCCTATCGCACTCCTGATCCACCAAAACAACGGCTAGGGGAATTCTATCGGCCGCGATGTTCTGTCGCGGGTTGTTTACCAGCGCTGATTACAAATTTGTAATTATTTTGTTGATTTTAATCAACAAACTTCAGTGCAGCCTTGAAGTTATTCACATATGTATGTATTGATTTCATGGAACATGCTTTGCAGCTCGGAAATCAGACTGGCGCTTAGATTTTGGAAATGTTGATTACTCATATTAGCTTGTTCGCAATAGTCGGATACAAAGTATATTTGTATGAATTTCGGTTCCTCTGCTGGCAATAGAGATTTAATTAAATGATAAGCTTGACCCTGGATTTTGAAGGTTGGCATAAATGACCCTTCCACAATTTGGTTTGCCCCGAACGAAATCATCTGGAATGCACTGTTGTAAGAATGGATACATTCCAAAAAATATTAGGATTTCAAGGGTTCTGGTGGTTCTTTAAAAATATCTAAACGTACCTTTCCACCAAAGCAACAAACTCCATTCGACTCTTTTGTCCATTTAAGAGCTTGACAATTATAACAGGCCTGGGTCAAACCACCGATACCAGCAAATTTGGCATAATTAAGTCCTCTAGTGTGGTAAAACCCACTTCTGTTTTTGATCCACTGAAGATGTGTGTTTGTTTGTGACATGCGTTTTGTAGCAAGACGTTCATCTTCGGAACCTGACCTAATGTGACGTTCTTCATTTGTTTTATGTGATCGAACTTAACGAATTGTCCTGACACGATTTGAGATTCGAGAAAGTTTAGACTTTTTCCTTAAAGGCATATTTTTTATAAAATAAACAACGTTACCTAAAACAAAACGGTAAGCCCCGTGTCAAGTAATAAATAGAGAATATTAACTCACCTAAAAGAAGGCAATGCAAAAAAAAAGAAACTGGAAAATTGTGTTGGTGGTAAGAAAAAATAGCATTCAACGTAGATTCTAATGAGAACAGTGCAAGAAGATACATATGTATGTACACTCACTAAGGAGAAACACCAACTATGTATAAAGTTTCAACATTATGTGAGTGAGTAACAGATTTTCGTTAAACTTGCAGAAAACAATTTTTAGACACACTAAATGGTGTGTTTCTTCCAAAAAACTGGAGTTGCACTCAATTTGTATTTACACCACACACGTGCGCATATTTCTCTTTCGCTGCTACCCAACAGAAAAAACGACACACTTTATTTGATGAAGTGAATAGGTACACATGCGATGTGCGCCCACCACTCCAAACCAGAAAAACGAGCAGGAAGAACCGTGCACATCCGCATACAAGTTTTACTCACACTAAATGGAGTGTTTCTTCAAAAAGAACTGGTAAAACAGTTGCACTCAATTTGTATTTACACCACACACATGTACGAGTACAATCTTCGCTTACGTTTCGATCCAACAGAGAAAACGACACACAGTATTTGTTGAAGGTAATGTGCTTTCGATGTGCGCCCACCACCACCCCAAAGTAGAACAACGAACAATCGTTGTTAATTACGCACTAGGCAAATAACTTTGTGTATTTTGAGGCACATTTACTGGGTATAAAAAGTACGGCAGAACATCTAGCATATCGCAAAGCTTTAATAGTTGTTACTGAGTGAATATGACATCTAAGCAAAGTCAGGTTTGGGGGTCATTGCCATATTGGCGGTGATTGAATTTTCGCAATGTTAGCGAATAAATCATTGTAGGGGAGGTGGGTTTTGAGGTAACCGACGTCCTTTGACTAATGGACGTCCTGGAAGCTTTGGAGGAAATGGAGGTATCGGCGGGCATTCGAGTGTTGATGAAAATACTGCAACTTTTGGATACTGGCCACATCGTCCTTATCACCTACATCACCACATCACCCACAAGAGCCACATCACCTACATCATCTACATCATCCACATCACCCACATCACCCACATCGACTATGGCCTTCTCCAACCCCTGAGATACCCCCAGTTATACCCGAAACACCCGAAACATCAGAGACACCAGAGACACCAGAGACACCTGTGGCACCAGAGGCTCCAGTGACACCAGAAGCACCAGAGGCACCAGAGGCACCAGAGGCACCAGAAGCACTAGAGGCACCAGAGCCACCAATAACTGCACCAGAAACTACACTTGAAATTACAAGAGCAGCCAAAACCGGTTCTGGAACAGCCTCCGGTCCATTAAGTCCAGGAAATTAATGAAACTTGGTCTCAAAACAGTGCACCCTAATAAAATCTATTTGCAGTAAAAAATAGGCTCAATTTGTATTAAGTTCATCAACCTCATTCCCAACTGCAGAGTTTTCAATTTCAGTAAGCGTGGAAACAACAACTCAAGTTACTTGATTCCAGTAACAAGGATGCGAGACTTTTAGATTCCAGTGACTTACTTTTCACTTACATCCGAGCCTTGCGCAAAGATCCGAATTTCTCCTCGTCTCGCCTACCTGATTGGGGAGGTGGATTCCATTGCATGGTGTACTTCACAATGGAATTATCTTCGCGCAGTAAAATGTGACCAACACACTACCCCGTGTTTCTCCACATTTTGACGCTTGTAGGTTATTGGGCCGTTATCGCGTGTAGTTGATCGTTCGATATACGTTTTGGCCAGAAGATCCTTAATATATTGTGAAGACATTTATTTTTCTATGTAATACACCTATAAAGCAAAACAGTTTCCAGGTTTTATTAAAGCAGTCGCAGTTGACAACATTGTAGTCTTCAGGTTTACCTGATCTAGGATCCAAATCGCTGTTGTATATGGACTTAAGTACTGATGGAAAACGTTTCGCCAACTGTCAAGCTGTTCTTCATCTAAAGTCAGCTAATTTCCTTCTAGTCATTTAATTAGATGTAGTTTGTAACGCTGAGCACCGGCGACTAGTAACGAATAGTATAAAGGATATGCTGTCGAACCTATTTGCTGATTCTTCAGCCTTAATATTCTGTGCATTAGATAGATACTCGTAGATATATATTATAGACAAATTTTATTTCTTATGATTTCAGGATACAAGAGATTCATATTTACATAGTACACAAGTCATAAGTTTTAGAAAGCATATAAGAAAATTTTGGTAAATACAAATTTAATGAAAATAGAGTTGAATTGACTTAAAAAATAAATTGGTATAAAAGTTGATATTCACACGTTATGTAAATTGAAATTAGTACCCCAATGCAAAAACTGTCAAAAAGTGTGCAGGAAGGCACCATACCAAATATGAGCATACTAAATGTGCAAACTGCAATGAAAACCTCCCTCCTACCCATAGAGGTTGTTTAGTTGCAAAACAAAAGAAACCACAAAAAAGCTCAAATGAGGAAGCACAAAAAGTCACCCACAAAAAGAAAAACACAAAGATCAAGTGATCATCAAGAATTACCCAAAACAAAAGACAGCGGGCCCAAAAATGACAGGCAACATCAAAAATAACTCAAATACGAGCAGAGAAAACCGTAAAGCACAAAGTAGAGCTAAACACTGCAACATAAATCGCCATGAGATAAATCCTAAACAGGATTGGTTCCATAGAAAAATCCAATAAAACGATATTAGATAGAATAACATTGCTAGATAGACAGAACAGGGACAAAAGATAAACATGCTGAATTAAATAAAAATTCTTGAGCGGAATGCTTATGGTATCGAGAATCGAAAGGACCAGATGCAAGTGACTCTCGATCTACACCAGATAAATATATGTCTTATTTCAGAGACGCACTTTAAATTGACCACTGACTTTAAACTTCAAGGATATAGTTTATATCACTCCCCTCATCCTCATAATTGTGTAAATAAAGAATACAGTGTTAATAAAGAATACGATTGAACACCATATAGAAGCAAAAATCCAATCATGTGCCATCCAAGAAATTTCCATAAGTATAAAAACAAATATCTGTTGCATCAGTATACTGCTATGGTAGCTATAGACTAAAGAAAAATGATTTTAAAAGACTTTTCGGTATATTTCACAAGAGATTAATTAATCGCGAGAGGGCATTTTAATCCCAAGAATAAATATTGTGGATCTAGAATAAAAAATAGTATATGCAGATAAGTAGATATAAAAAACTATTAAAGAAGATGGCGCCAAATATTACTCAACGGGAAAACCTATCTACTGGCCAACAGATAGGAATAAAATTCCAGATCTTGTCGACTAATTTATATCTAAAAATATATCTTCAAATAAAATAACTGTAGAGTGATATTCAATCAGATTACGAGTACTTATCAATAGTTCTTACACTTGGCGATAAAATAACAACAAAAGAACATAGACCAATACTAGTTAATAAACTGACTGATTGGAACTACTTCAGATAGAAGCTGGAAGAAACTATCCAACTACCATCAGCCCTTCAAACAGATGATCAACTAGAAGAAACAATGCAAATATACAAAAAGCTGCATGGGATACAACTAATAAAACAAAAAACTAGATTAGAAACTTTTATCCTCGCGAAATATGTAAAATTATTACAGAAAAGAGGAAAGCTAGAAAACGTTGTCAACAAACAAGAGCGCCAAGCGACAAAACCAAAAAATGTAAACCTACAACAGAATTTAATAATGAGCCATCAAAGCAATCATTTTTGCAGAGTATCTTGAAGAAGTCTGCAAACCTTGTGAAGATAAAGGACCTTCAAGTTTAAATGACATTTTTCTATCACAAAATAATGCAGCAATTTTAGAGACCATCCAAAGGTCGTACATGTGTGATATGTACTATACAAAGCTTAATGACACCAAGTAGTACAGATATTAAGAGCAAGGGTTTAAATGAAGATTGTTTAGCTATACCTTTAAGTTCCAACTTGCCTGTGGCATTTTTAATTGCAGTTATTTACCACCATGATTAAAGTAACACTCATCAGTCTCCTCATCAGCACCGCCATCATTATCATCGTTAACATCGACATGAAAGCATAGCCATCATCATTATCCACGGAAGAGTAGAACTCGAAATAGAAGAGTTTTTTGCACTCAAAGAAACTCGAAAAGCAACATGAGAGAACGGAAAAATTCATATAAAAGTTAATACACTATGACTGGCAAGGAACTAAACCCTTTTATTCGAAATCTGCATCGAATTTGTGTCTATCGAACCAATAAGCGTCAGCCTAAAATGAGTATGAGTATATTGTGATTAAACTGGATGAGATTGTAAGGTAAGATTGAGAACTACTGCCACTGCGCTCTGAATATGGGATGGGATCCTAGTTTTTGGTTTATGCTTTCCATCTCGCGTTTGTTGTCTATTGGTCCCTGAGCAGGTGGAAGCCATTTTGTTGCATTCCCGAATCTGACAAGAGATGTAAGTGAAGAAGCAGATAGATCTGATAGATAGTGGGTGACCGTGGCTCAAGTGGTAGTGTAATTACCTTCCAATCGAATAGTTCGGTGTTCAATACCCGCCGTGCCCGAAAGACATTCTTTTTTTCGAACAACTAAAATCTCGTAAGATGAATGGTCACACATACAGGTCACCAAGTGTGTGTGTGTGTCCCAAGAGTGAAGAACCACGCTGCGAACCTCTTATTTCGAAAGATTTGTCGCAATAGGTATATGTTAAGCAATTGCAACCAGCGAATGGCTTGCCTAATTGAAACCATTTTGCTGTCAACTTCTTTTCGTAAAAGAGACTAACTGACTAATTACCACATACACCGCTGTATAAGTTGAGCTCAATGTCCCACAAACTTATCGCTCCGATGTCATCAGGCCGAAGGTGAAAACAACCCCGCAAACTCTTCTTATTTCGAGTGATAAATTTCCGTTTCAGAAAAGCGAATTTTAATGAAATTGTTTTTTCCGCATTTCCCTAGGCCTTCAATAACTGTATCAACTGTACTCGTACATTGTTTACAATTTCTGAAGCTTAATGTAACCAAATCATGAAAAAGTACAAGTTCAACCATAACTTCAAGAATAGAATAAATCCTTCTTTATAAAAGATTCACCGGTATGGTACACCGAAGGATAAAACGTAGACGAAGGAGTTGGCGCAGACAAGTACTGAGAAACTACCATTTACTCACTGTTTGTATTTCAAGATGAGATTCACGCTCAATATGAGGGAGAACCTAAACAGATCTGTCACCAACAAGAACATTTATATTCTCTCTGGCATCTAACGATGTTAAGATAACCTCAAAAATTTCCTGGCAGTGCATTATACTTCTCGAAACTCTAGCGAGCACCAATAGTGTCCATTTAATCTATGTGCCGGGTCACAGTAGTTATTATGGTTCAGAAAGAGCAGACGAGATATCCAGAAAAAGTTCGGCCTCAACATTCATGTTATCACGACCATTTGAAGCTGGAAGAACAAAAACTATTGCGCCTGTACTGCAGGAGAAAGGAAGAATTTGGTAGCCACACTGAACTAGGCTTATCATCAAGATTTTATCAGAGTCGAACATGAAAATATCAGCACAGTTTTTCAGCGAATACTATATTCGTATTTTGCAGAACACAGAATCACATTATAATGTACCACTTTATAATACTATTAAAGTAAGGTTTTATAGACTTTCCATTTATGTTAAGAGACCCAAAACAGACACCAAGCGACTTAAAGTATTTTAAATTAAAGCACTTTGTAGACAGCAAAGTTTTTAATCCTACTATTTCTCTTGAATTTTCTCATTTTGAGCAAAGAAAGTAGTCTTACTTACAGCGAATTGTGTGTCCTTATCTAGTTGATGTCAGCTCGATGATGCGAATCGACTTCGTAATTTAAGTAATTTATAGGATCTAAATACGGATGGGGACTCCATTTGAAGCCGAACATTCACTTCCTCGATTCTCTTAGATCTTAAGATACCTCTTAAGAACCCCTCTTTACCGGTCACGTGAATACATATATTCCAATATTATTTTCAATGATTTGTTTCTGGTTTAACTCATCGATGTATAGGAGTGAAACAAGGAACAAAAAGAACATTATTCAAGCTGGTGATTAATGAATTCAGGTGGTAGATTTTCATAATGAAGTGTCCCAGAAGAATGAAGGAGTATCCGTAAAACTGTCACACACTTGTCAAGTTGAATAATGAAAACCAGGCTGCTTTTCCGGACGAAATCTCTCTGTTACAATAGATTGAAAAGTTACTCTGAACTTTAAGGTTGCAATAATTCCAGGAAAAGTGTGCATACATACACATACTCTTGTAATTTGAATTACATTATAATTGAACTAGGCAACATTTTAAAGAACCAATATGCAATTACAAACTATTTAAATAATCGTAACGGTAGAGAAACCGCTTTTGTTTGCATATGAAAACCACCCAGAATATGAACCACATTATGGTAAACATAAAAAAAACATCATGTCAGCACTAATTAGACACTTCAAATAGTGAGTTAACTATCAAATTAACTAAGGCAAAAACTTCAATTTCTCGGAGTCACAAAAACTACTGAATCGTGTTCATCATCCGCAGATATTAATACATATGATGGAGCATTTCATTTTTTCAGCAACAGCGATGGAATGGACAGCACTGCTTCTGCCAGCAGAGTCTTCGGATCTAACCTGGAGGAACAACACAGTAGAGGAAGACCTCACCCTAGGTGGCGCGCACAACCACAACTCCAACTGACTTGGAGTCCGCCTCTGGAGGCAGTTAGCTAAAGACCGGACTAATTGGAGAAGCTTATTAGTTCAGGTCCAGGTTCACCCCGAAATGTAGCGCGACCTAAGTAAGTAAATAAAGTGCAAGAATACATATAAGATACTTTCGAGAATGACTCAAAAGATAATCAAACAGGTCCCTCAATTCACATCAGTTCGCAGTTTTCATATGTAAGAAAACGTCTAAAAACATACAAAAAAGGTCTGAATACACATAGACTGTCAACTTAATGGACTCCTTACAATATTATAATAGATCAAACAATAACTTCTGCCTCAATAAATCTAACTTGCAAAGAACTTACTATACTTAATCTGAAAGATGACAATGAGGTTTACATCTGTATTGATCGACAGAATATAATCTCAAAGACCTATTAACTAATACAGAAAAAATAAGTCAAAGATAGAGATTCAGATAAAGATGTTATGGCATAGAACTTTGATTTGTTCATTCTTTTTGTGACGTCTCAGTCAATTTCTTAAAGTGTTGCTATAAAAGTTCACACACAAAATATTAATACTCGTAACATATTAATCTCCGACAAGGCTGATAGACTTGGAGACAAATCGTAGTTGCAAGTCATGTTCTGAAGTATATGTCTGTGAACCTTTGTGCCTGTCTACGTTATCATGGGAATGAAAGTCGTGTCAGGCGAGACGGGTAAATCTTATGTGAGCCAAAAAAGAAGGCGTTCGGAATATGTTTGCCTTTTTGTACATCTTATTTCCTACCTGCACATACGCATGGAATGCCCGCAGTTTTAGTTCTGTGGCTCTGTGAAAGTGCTTATCTTCAGTTCTGAAATAATAGCGTATCACTTACATAAGTGTGGGAATATGTTTAACTACTACTCAGAAAGCAGCACAAAACGCAGTAATTTTCTAAGCAGCATTACTTCTGACCGCCTAAACTGACTTGGGCTTACGAGTATCTTCCCCTTTCTTATCTTCCAATAAGAAACAACGTTTGTCGGACGTGGAATTCTTAAGCAGAAAAAATAAATTTTCCATTTTCAAATTCTGGCAGAATTTTCAGGTGTGACTAAGAAGAACAACCTTAAAACAAAATGCAAATCGATTCGACTCTCAAAAATTGATTATTTATTGTTTCTTTCTCACATATGAAATGCAGGTAAAACAACGTAAACCAAAATTAACGATTTTTTTTCCATTTGAAAAACTAAAAATTAAAACTGATGGTCTAAACATTCCAAACAAATAAAAGCTGAAAACTATAGAGTGCTGAATTTTATTTTCATTTCCAACCACAAGCAAAAACGTGCCTTCGAACTGTAAACAAAAATATCTATTTTTCTAGAATAAATCAAAAGCCACGCTGTTACACAATAACACCATGTTCTCAATTCGCAAATCACCAAAGGTCCCATCATGAATTAGAAATGAGTATCACTTGTATTATTGCTGCAATAAAAAATGGATCGCCACACTCAAAACAACGATTCCACAATTCGACCCTTTTCTCACATTAATTTGCAATAAAAATAAAAACTGTCACCCAAAACACTTTTCAATGTCATCAGCCGAATTCCCATGAGTCCCATTAGAAAGATCCAGACCAAAGACAGAACTATGCTGTTTCCAAATAAATACAAACCCTCATAAGAACAAACCCGCAACGTTTAACCACATAATTTTCTGGTAGGCCGCAAAACAAACTCTGCCACCTGTGTATGGTGGCGTATCCCTAATATTTCCTTCCCCTAACTGTAAGTCAAATAGACCCATCAATTGACTTCACCACCAAATTACAAGTTACTGGTATCACATATGTGAAACACAGTTCATCCAGCCGAATTTATTAAGTTAAAGAAAAACTAAACGGGATCTGCCCAGCATCTCGATTAGAAAATCAATATTAAGGCGAAAAGGATGAAGCAATAAAGACAGATGAATCCCTAACCTATGTAATACATGGCATTCTTTTCAGATTACCTCAATCTCCTTCCATACTTGTACACACGCTTACAACAAAACAAACAAAAACGATTGTCGGCAAAGGTAATTCTAATCCCTTGAATCCTTTTACATGTCCTTTGTTTGGGGGAGGTCAATTCTTGTTTCGTCCATATCAAAGGCACCGGTACTTTCCTATACACATTATCATATCTGGGCCAAACTCAAACCGAGCATTATTCTTCTTGCCTAGTCCTATGTACATCTTTTCCCCTGTCAACTGAAGTGTGAATAATTTGCATTCATATTCGGGGAATACCAAAGATGTCCAGAGCTGAAAGGTGGTCGATACTCGTATCGTATCTCAACTTTCTGTTGAGGTTTGCTTTTTGTGTGTCCCATATTTGTACATACTCGTATTTAAATGTGGTCTAATGTATCCCAACTGAGTACGTATTCATACACCGCATTCTATCAGGAGCACAGTTTGTAATGAATGTAGGCACATTATTAATATTATTACACTCGACGGGATCCGACCATCCTTTTATATGTCACCGATATTGAAATTCGAAACCTTACTAAGTTATATCTACTGAATAAAAATTTGTAAAAAAAATACAGCACTTTAAATTTTTTAACAATGAATTTGAAAGCTGTAGACTTGCTGATGATTGCTTTTATCCAATTAGTATTGCTCAAAGAATTTTAAGAAGATATTCATATATTCACAAACGAATTAATTGTAGATATTTTTGTTCAGAAATTCAGAAATTTCACGCCCACATTGCTAAAATATTCGTTATTAACATTTATTTATATTTATTTTGAAGTGAAACTTTTTATCGCTCGTTGAGTAGTAACTCCGAACTCCGCTGAAACGAAAAAGCGACAGTATATGATTCCAAACTCCGAAATAAAGTGATTCCGATAAAACGAAAACGTAGTCCCTCTTGCACTCACTAGGTGGCATTCAAAACCATGCGATAATATTTGCAAATGACATTAACAATATCCAACAAGGATTAAGCGTTCGTTCCTTTACGATATTGAATCACTATTCTCAACAGTAGTTCTCCTACGTAGCCATTAAAGCTACTCCACTTCAAATTTTCCTTAACACCCATCTCGTTGTGAATGCTAAAAATTCGATTAGACATAAAAGCGATAGGAAACGAGGAGGGTGTATCACGCATGGTGAGGCAGAATGAGACATGGTAGGGTAATGAAAAGGCGGGAAACTAGGAGTAAGGAACAAAAAGGGAGGGGATAACGTGCATGGTAGGCCAATGTTTCGGAGGGAATGAACCATGAACGAGTTAAGTAGCATAGTGCAGACCAGCAACAGAATTGCTCCAACGACGTCGATTTACCTAGTTTGGGAATAGAGGTATGATCTTTAACTGTTAACTATCAACTCTTCAATGTACAATGTTTTGTATTATTCTAGGTATTAACTTATTAATTAACTTAGCAAATTTAAGATAACAGGTCAGTCGTGTGAAAGACCCTGAAGTAAAAAGACATTATTTAAAGCAGTTGTGTCTTATTTGCAAGGGCTGGGCAAATACCCACACTCCATCTCGTGTTCGTACTATAGACCCGAGTATAGACACATAGAGTCATGGCTGGTTTTGTATGAATATGGCGAGTTCTTATGAGAATTTGCATGGGATTTAGCTACATATGTTGTATAGTATCCTTGGCACATGCCATCGTGCAGCATTTGTTACTTATCGAGGTTATATGTTGTGTCGAAGTTATTGAAGTTATAAAGAAGTGAGATATGTATACTCAACAAAAAATTCCTCAATAACGAAAAGTGGCTTCTTTTATGAAAGAAAAGTTTTTTTTTGCAAATACTTGTGATCTAGAGTGAGCATACTCATTTTAACTATCATATTTATCGAGCTGCATGAAGTTTCACATCCATCGCCTAGGCTCTTAAGCTGACGATTTTTTTTAGTTTATTTTATTATACTTATATGCTTATTCTCATTATGACAATCAAATCGTATAATCTAGTGATAAACTTCAATTAATTTAATTTAGATACATTAACAAAAAAAATAAAAGTAACATTACTATTGACACCCGGTTAAGTGCTTTCAGCGCCCCTTGGTGGAATTTTTTTTTACCTCCACGACTGAACAGATTTTGGCCGGGAGCAAAATCATATGTAAAGTTTAATTTCGGTGTGGAACAAAATAAATAAATTAGTTAAAGAATTTATTTTTGTCTGATAAGCATAAAGTTGAAATGTATTCCAACTATGCGAATTTTCAGCAGCATTTCACTATTTTATTGATTTGTTTAACCATATATTTAACAAAAAGGCACTATATTACACAGTATTCACTAAATATTTAACGGAAAAGCAAAAACACAACAATTTCTTCGCGTTTAACAAATGCTTTGTTTACATTTTTTAAAGCACGATTATATTTAAACTATCCCATCTAAACACTTCACAAGCACTTATTTCGAAACTCGCGTATCTTTTCTCGACATTTTAACCCAACACGTATTTGAAAACAAAAATTTCTTTAACAAAATTAATAATATTACTCCGTGCCGAATTTTCACTTTTCATACGAATTTGTTCCCATCAACGATCTGTCAGAAATTTACATAGTCGATATAGTACAAAAAATTTCCGCCAGAATTTTCGTTCCGAGTCTCAATACATTTGACTAAGAGAAATAATCTTGTTTGGTTTTGTTCACATCTAAAGACACACGGTGAGAGTTCCATAACCGAATGGCAAAATATTGTGATAACCACTTAAATGTGAGCGACATCTAGATTTACAGAGCAGAAGATATCGATACTCGAAGACTAGAAGATTTCGATACTTGAATAACAAAGTCTCGACCATTGATGACTGGAGAGTGGAATCGAATCTTCTAGCAAATTGGAAATTGTATGGGACGCTGGATGGCGAAGATAGTTCTCGAAGTATGTCATTCGAGTATAAATACCAGCATCCCCAAGGTATGCAAATCAGTTCTAAAGTGAAATCGGAAGTGTTAATTAGGAGAAGTGATTAAGTGGTTTAAGTAAAAGATAAGAAAAGTATAAGCGGTTGAGAAATTGGATTGTACTGAGAGAAACAATTAAATAGTGAATTGTAACTGCACTGAATAAAGGGATTTGTATTGAAAAGAATAAGTTCTATCATTTGTACCCACACAAACATTTTACATTGGTGTCAGAAGTGGGATAGGACTTACTGTGTGTAAAAAAAGAGTGTTTTCTGACTATTTGAAAAAGCTAGAATGGGTCGAAAACTATTGCAGTTGACCCTCGTCCAACTCAAATCCGAGTTGAACAAGAGAAGCCTCAGCCCCAGTGGAGGAAATAGTGACCTGGTGCTCCGTCTTCAGGAGGCTTTGAACAACGAGGGACCTGATCCTGATGCATATTCCTTTGATGTTGACGAGGATGAACAGACAAGTACCGGCAATGACATGGCTGCGATGATGCAACTCCTCTTGTTAAAAATGGACGAACAGAAGAACAGTCTGGAACAAAAAATGGACGAACAGAAGAGCAGTCTCGACGAACAAAAGAAAAATCTAGAAGAACAAAAGAATAGTCTCGAACAAAAGCTGGATGAACAAAAGAAAAATCTAGACGAGTAGAAGAGCAGCATTGAACAAAAATTCAACGAACAAACCAACAATCTGCACGGTCTTCAACAGAAAATGGATGAACAAAAGAATAATCTGGAAGAACAAACGAACATTCTCCAGCAAAAATTCGAAGAAATCGATGACAAATTTGAAAGAATAGAGAAGAACGTTGATGACAAATTTGATAGAATAGAGAAGAATGTTGGCGAAAAATTCGAAGAAATGGACAGCAAAGTTCAGCAACTGGCAAAAGAGCTCGACACAGTGCGAAAACAGAAACTGCGAGAATGTTCTTTAAGCGGTCCAAAGGGAAAAGAGTTGAAGCCTCCCTCATTCGATGGCCAGACCTCATGGTCTACTTATAAGAAGCAGTTTGAAATGGCTGCCTGTGCAAACGACTGGGACAATGAGGGAAAGTGCTTTGCCCTAACAATGGCCTTACGCGGTTCTGCTTCAGAATTGTTACAAACAATCGATATCGAAAAGAATAGAGACTATATGGCTTTAGTGCAGGCTATCGAGAAACGGTTTGGGGATAGCCACATGCGGGAAGTTTACAAGGTTCAATTGCAAGGCCGTATGCAGCAACGGGGAGAAACACTGCAACAGCTCCAAGCAGACGTCAGTAGACTGGCACATTTGTCATATCCCACCGCAGGCCAAGAAATAATCAACGAAATGGCAAAGGACGCATTCATCAGGGGAATTGCAGATTTGAAGCTACAATCAGCAGTAAGGATGGCCGGGAAAAGAACCCTTGCTGAAGAACTTGCCTTCGCTCTGGCGATGGAAGCATCCAATCAGGCTTCCAAAGGAATGCATTTCGTAAGGGAAATAGTATCTGGTGAATGCTCCTCCTCAAGACCATATATCATGCAACGATATATCCCGCGGGAGAGACGAAGGATGCGCTGCTGGAACTGCGATAAAGTAGGACATTTGCAGGGGCATTGTAAAGAACCGGTACGACGAGAAGGCTGCCTGCAGTGGGGTTACAGGCAAATAGAAAGAAAAACCGACAGGAACGGCTACCAAGAAACCGGTCAAATTTCCAGAAGCCATCAGTTAGGAAATGCTTACTTCGCGGGGCAGAAGTCTGTAGCAGGAGTCGACTCCAGGGTAATTATCCCAGTCTCACAGGTAAAACAATGCAATGAAAGCCTCCCAGCAGAAGTAGTCAGTGGTAAAGAAGCGAAAGAACAGGTAACTATCCAAACGATCAGGACTGAGCCAATAGAGGGTTGGAGTATAGACGAAATCCGTTCCTCCCAACAGGCAGACAATGACATCGAACCAATATTGGCCTGGAAGGAACACGAGGAAAGACCAAGCTGGCAGCAGATATCAGATCGGAGCCAAACTCTGAAGGCATACTGGGCACAGTGGGACTCGCGTTTTGTGCAAGATGGATTGCTGAAGAGAAAATGGGAAAGTGCAGATGGGACAACATCTCGTATGCAGCTAATTGTGCCACGGTCGAGAGTCAACCAAGTACTCCATGAAATACATGACGGAATCTCAGGAGGCCATTTGGGAATAAACAAGACGTTGGAAAAGGTAAGGGAACGTTTCTATTGGCTAAGCGCTAAACAAGATGTCGAGAATTGGTGCAAAAAGTGCATAAGATGTGCGGCTACCAAGGGTCCAAAAGCAAAGCCACATGGACAAATGCAACAACACAATGTCGGAGCACCTTTCGAACGAATAGCCATCGACATCGCTGGGCCGTTTCCCGAAACCTTTAATGGAAACCGATATACCCTCGTGGTCATGGATTACTTCAGTAAGTGGCCGGAAGTGTTTGCCATCCCAAATCAAGAGGTTAAGACCGTATCCGAACAGATAGTCAACAACTGGGTGAGCAGATTTGGGGTCCCAATGGAGCTGCACTCTGATCAAGGGCGAAACTTTGAATCAAAAGTCTTCCAGGAAATATGCCAATATTTGGGAATAAGAAAGACAAGGACAACGCCACTACACCCTCAATCTGATGGAATGGTCGAGCGATTCAATCGGACCTTGAATGAGCATCTATCTAAGGTTGTCAGCAATTGCCAGCGGGATTGGGATCGACACATACCCCTCTTCTTAATAGCCTACCGAAACGCGGTCCATAGCTCAACAGGGCACACACCATCCGAGATCTTATTTGGTCAAACAATTCGGTTGCCAAGTGAAGCAAAATTCGGATCCCCACCGACGGAGCCCAAAGAGGTGAACGACTACGCGAATGACTTGCGCAGCAGGTTCGTAAATTGCATGAAGACACCAGAGAAAAGATGAAGCTAGCAAGCAGCCGCATGAAGACTAGGTACGATATCAAGGCGAAATCTTCCGGTTTCAACGAAGGAGATCTGGTCTGGCTGTATAATCCTCAGCGTAGGAAAGGCAAGTCACCAAAATTGCAACAGGACTGGGAAGGTCCATACAAGGTGATAACCCGCATTAATGACGTTGTCTACGGGATCCAGCGTGGGGATCGAGGAAAATTGAAAGTGGTCCATTTGGATAGAATGTGTCATTTCAACGGGATGCTGAATGACGAAGTTGTTCGGGACGAACAACTGTAGGGAGGGAGCAATGTGATAACCACTTAAATGTGAGCAGCGACATCTAGATTTACAGAGCAGAAGATGTCGATACTCGAAGACCAGAAGATTTCGATACTTGAATAACAAAGTCTCGACCATTGATGACTGGAGAGTGGAATCGAATCTTCTAGCAAATTGGAAATTGTATGGGACGCTGGATGGCGAAGATTGTTCTCGAAGTATGTCATTCGAGTATAAATACCAGCATCCCCAAGGTATGCAAATGAGTTCTAAAGTGTAATTTGAAGTGTTAATTAGGAGAAGTGATTAAGTGGTTTAAGTAAAAGATAAAAAAGTATAAGCGGTTGAGAAATTGGATTGTACTGAGAGAAACAATTAAATAGTGAATTGTAACTGCACTGAATAAAGGGATTTGTATTGAAAAGTATAAGTTCTATCATTTGTACCCACACAAACATTTTACAATATTAAAAATTGACACTTTGATGTTGGAGATGAGCAGCGAGGGTGGATTATTTGTTGCAGTCTATTTGAGAAACTCACTTCGATTTTCTGAAACACGTTGGTGGAAGCTTCTGTAAAGTAAGAATGCGAATTCACAGAAAATCGTCAAAATTGTAATTACATAGACAACACGAATATCTAGATACGTGATCCATACTTCGTTATCTAAAAATGTATTAGCTTTCTTTAGATATAGTAAATTTCACAATATATGCAAGAATGACTAATGCTTTTACAAGTATGAAACACGTTTTCTTTGGTGTAAAGTAATGGGCTACCCATAGTGTACAAAGTACACCACAAGTGCTTCCGATGAAGCGATTTAAATAATCATCCCATGTGAGGTTGTGGTATGGTTAAGTACCACATCAGGAAAGTATGAAAGATCTACAGATTTTATAAGTTACATTCATCTTCTAAAGGAGTTTTCATTGGTGAACTAAGCGATGCTCTAAGTGTTTGCAAAGAGAAAAACCTTATAGTAATTCGTGATATCAATATTGATATTTTAAGTCAATCTGATAAAGATTCTGAAAATTATATGTTTCTTATGGCGTCATATGGTCTAGAGAGTCGTATAACTACTCGTATAACCGAATCAAGTAAAACTTGCGTTCGGGGAAGAATAATAGTAATGAATTCAATGGTATTGTTTATGATCTAAGATTAACAGACCATTGCATGATTGCACTCACAGCGTTCTGTAACTTCAATGCATTTAACTGTGGAACCACATTTGAAAAAGATTTCAATCTTTTAAATGAGTCTTTAAAATACGAATTTTGGGAGCCAGTTTATCGTGAACCTAATCCTTCAATTGCATTCGATCTTTTTCTTAAAACTTTGCAAAAGCACATATCAAATTGTACTACCCTTTCCCCTCACGTCTCGAACAAAAATAAATTTTTAAAGCCATGGATGACTTTCAATCTCTTGCAGTAGATTAATAGAAAAAACAATTTTGCAAATAAAATAAGAAGTACCCACAAAATATAAAACTAAAAAAATAATCATAATCTGTGGAAATCCGTACGGAAGAACATTGAAGAAACGCGCGACACTTTTTATTCTGAATCGTTTGACCGAGCGAGGGGTAACGTAAGGCAGGTGTTCATGTGAAAAGCATATAATTCTTTAGTTCAATGTAAATTGATAAGTTTCAAAGAGTTGTAATGTTTTATGTAAGAGGTCGCTGCTTGTTACAATTCAAAAGCCGACTACCGGCCTACCTATTTCCTATTTCCACTAATCATAATTGTCCTCTTTCATCTATCACCATCCACGAGGTAAGACGTCGAGCTATATTGTATATAATAAAGACCAGAAGTCTCAATCTGTTTTTTTTCTTCTATTTAATCTAACTCCTCCACGAGGAAAACTTTCCTAACCAGCGCCTATCTCAGGGTCTACTCAAAAGCACCCGCACATTTTGGTCCTTCGAGCCGGATACTATTAATAATTCAACGATTGTTTAATTAAATTATATTGGAATTATTCGCCAATTTGCATCGAAACCCATCATACAAAAGTGCAAGTTCGATATACTACTCATTCTGATATATTCTGATATACTACTCATCGCACAAATCATCAATTCATCAAATTTGAATTAATAAAATATCGCACCTTGGTCTATTATCTCGTGCATAATTTCATTTTTTTCATCAAATCAAAACGATCTTCGATCAACGATCAGCGATAAGGATCATCACATCTCGCCCCGCGAAAATCATCATCCTCCATCAACATCAAAAAAAAAAAAAAGAAACACAATTGCACATTTTTGATTGTCTCTTCGGCATAGACGAAATCGCCTGTAATTCAACGAACATAATCATTAATCTGCATGATCAATTCGCTCTCACTTGAAGCAAAAACAACCAGTGGACGACATCCAGTCTATCCTACAGCGACACACCACTAATCGGAACAAGAAAAAAGCGGTTCAATACTTTACTTATGTAATACAAAACAAAGTGTTTAATGTTATAACTCATAACCGAAGGTCATCAATCTGAAGTGTAAAACAGGTACGTGAAATTCATTTTTTAATAAGTGCAAAACATTTACTATTCCGGTATAAAAATTTATCTACTTTAAATGTATATCTGCGTGTAAAATTTGTGTCTTTGCAAGTATATGATTAATCAGAGGAATACGAAGACATAGTTTTTTTTATATATAAATTTTCTAAACATCTTCAAAACGAAGCAAAAGTTTATATTTACACGTGTGTCCAGATCGCGTGAGTAATTAGAATGAGATTTTCCTTCCGCTAGATAATTTTTGCTTCGCCCTTGTGCTATTAAGACAATCTGATAGAAAACTTACTTGATCATGATCGGATTAGATGAATTTGTATGTGCTACTGACCAGTTAACTGAGTTTCGCAAGTGCTTTAGAGAAATTCCAATCGTAGATAAAACTACAACCTCTTTACAGGCTTTTAAAGCTCAGTTAAAGGAGTTATGGTCGGAAATCGGTAAGTCATATTCGTTTTGTTTACAAGCCTCCGACTCTGCATCTGAACCAGATATACAAGCTATAAAGGGTAAATACAATTCCTCATCTACTCTTTACGTGTCGTGTTTAAGTGAAATCATAGATTCAATTAGAAAATTAAAATTAATAGACGCCGATTTAGAGGATGAATTAGTAAACAATCCTCAGCCAAAGGATACAGTAGTGAAACGTGTACCAGAAAAATCTTTCGATAATATGTGTGTGAAAGTTCCCCCATGCGACACCGAAACATTTGACGGTGATTATTTGTCTTGGCCATCATTTCGTGATTTATTCACGGCTATCTACATAAATCACCCAAAGTTATGTGCTGTGCAGAAATTATTTCATTTACTTTGCAAAACCAAAAATGAAGCACATGACATTGTTTGTAAATTTGACCTTACAGCTGATAATTTTGATCTGGCTTGGAATGCCTTATCAGAACGCTATGAAAATAAACGAATTTTAGTAAATCGTCAGCTTAAAACACTTTTCAATCTTCCTACCGTAACTGAGGAATCAGGCAGAAGTCTTAAGAAGCTGCAAAGTGAAGTCAATGATTGTCTCTCCATCCTCAAAGCCTATAAGGTTGATACGAAATCTTGGGACCCAATGTTAGTGTTCTTGTGCTCTAATCGTCTGCCAGAACAGATACTCTCCATTTGGGAACAATCTATTAAAAAATCACGGGATCTTCCAGACTGGACAGAAATGGATTCGTTTCTAACCCAACAGTACCAAATCTTAGAATCGGTGTCCGATATCAGAAATTCAAACGCAAAGGCACAAACGAACAGATTCCTTCAACACTCAAGGCAAAAGCATCGCGCTTTTCATACGAAATCCAATAATTACAGTTCGGCCTTATGCCAAGCCTCTCATCCCCTTCGACTTTGTACGAAGTTTTTGCAGCTTTCGATTCCCAATAGGATTACACAGGTAACAAGACTTAGTTATTGTCAGAATTGTCTTTCATCAACCCATGTAGCGAACAATTGCCAAAGTCCATTTACCTGCAAGCTATGTCAACAGCGGCATCACACACTTCTCCATAATCCCATTCAAGGACAAGCTGATCAAACTTTTTCTTCATTCAATGCAAATGCCCCACCTACCAGTTCGTCAGAAACTTCTTCACCAAATATACAGTCCACAAATCGTCCAACCGATCTACACGTTCAATCATTCTTCTCGCAAAACAGTGAACGTGTTATTCTTGCTACTGCTTTGATCGATATCTTTCATCTTGGCACGAAGTTCACTTTACGCGCTCTTCTTGATCCCGGATCCGAGGCGAGTTTTATTTCCGAAGATGTACAGCGAAGATTACGCCTTCCTGTTAAGCCCATACAAGCCAACATCTCTGGTATGAGCGCAGTTGTTACGACAACATCTTCAAAGCTATGCTCCTTAGTTTTGAGTTCCAGGCATATGAAATCTTTTACGGCCTTGGTTAATGCTACTGTTTTAAAACGCCTTACAGGTAATTTACCTTCCTTTAATATTAATCGCGAGGATCTTTCCGGGCGTTTCGATCTTGAGCTCGCCGATCCCTTCTTTTACCAAAGCTCCAATATTGATTTCATAATTGGAGCAGATATACTCGTATATCAATCAATTATTCTTGACGGCATAAAATCAAATGTTTTTGGTTCATTGGTTGCTCAAAAAACTGTCTTTGGGTGGATCTTATCTGGTCCTTTACCCCAAAGAAATGTTCAAAGCTTGAGCACAATCCTATCATATTTTTCTGAAACTTCGCTAGACCAACAAGTTTCTAAATTCTGGGAACTTGAAGAGATCCCAGAACCCAAATCATTTAGCAAAGAAGACGAATTCTGAGAAAAGCTCTATTCAGACACAACAACTCGGGACATCAATGGTCGCTATATTGTACGACATCCCTTCAAAGAATCTGCTCGCATTTTGGGTGATTCTCGAGCGATCGCTTTACAACAGTTTTCACGTAATGAAAGATCGTTATCTAAAAATGTCGATCTTTATTCTAGATACAATGATGTACTCGAAGAATACTTGACCCTAGGACATATGAAAGCAGTTCAAGCACCCGAAACTTGCGATAAGGTGGAGAAGCCGTCCTATTGTTTGCCTCATCACGCTGTGGTTAAACCAGAAAGCCTTACCACTAAGGTCAGAGTTGTGTTCAATGCTTCGAACTCTTCTAGTAACGGTGTAAGCCTCAACGATATTCTCCATAGTGGACCAGTGCTTCAATCTGATCTCATGAATCTCATCTTACGATGGCGATTATATCGATACGTCTTTAGCGCCGACGTTGAAAAGATGTATTGGCAGATCTAGCTACATTCTGATCATACATCATATCAAAGAATCCTTTTTCGAAAGTCGATTGTAGACAAATGTCAAAACTATGAGTTAAAGACAGTCACGTTTGGTGTGAATTGCGGACGTCTTGGGACATGCCACTCATGCCCCTTACGTGTCAACGCTGGACAACGTTTTTTGCTGCACTAGCCAATATCCAATACATTCGAGTTCCTCGGTGGGTTGAATATACTCTTCATAGCTCAATCCAGGTGCACGGATTTTGCGATGCTTCTGAGCACGCTTATGCAGCCGCTTTATACCTACGTATTCAGCAAGGTCCGGATACTTGGTCATCGTATATATTATGTGCCAAGAGTAAGGTAGCACCGGTTAAGAAAATACTTTTGCCAAGACTTGAGCTTTGTGGAGCGGTTCTTTTGACAAACTTAATGTGCCATTCTCTACCACATTTAAAAATTACAAATTATGAACAGTTTCTTTGGACTGACAGTACAATCGTCTTAGCATGGTTAAGCAAGCCTCCATATACGTGGAAAACATTTGTTGCGAATCGTGTGTCTAAAATTCTAACACATTTCCCAAAATCTTACTGGCACCATGTCCGTTCACTAGATAATTCCGCTGACTTAGCAACCAGAGGAGTGCTTCCACTTGACCTCCAATATAACAATTTATGGTGGAATGGACCCTCATGGCTTCAACAGTCGGAATCAACTCAGCCAAAATCTATATATATAGCACCACAGGAGTTAGAACAAAAACCGATTAAATCCAACGTTACTATGATCATTCCCAATATTGAAAGCTTAATGGAAAGATTTTCATCTTGGTCAAATATGCTTCATGTGATGTGTTACGGATTACGTTTTATTCACCGAACCCATTATCGATACAAACGTGATTTTTCGTATACATCAATAACCATTTCCCAAAGGAGATCTCCGAAACAAAATTATTTATTATTAGAAGCACACAACGTTTCTATTATCCAGATGAATACACCCTATTAAGACAAGATATGCATATATCTAAGAAGAGCTCACTTTCAATTCACGGTGGTAACCAGCTAGTGTGAATTCTGGATCCCGCGAATCAAAACTCTAGTCAAGAAATACATTCGCTTATGTAGAACTTGTACTATCCATAAAAAACAACTTAAGACTCAATTAATGGCTGCCCTACCGGTTGAAAGAACTGTAATTTATCTACCATTCGCGCATACAGGACTCGACTTTGCTGGTCCCTTTGCTATAAAGAATTTCGTTGGGCGAAGTTGTAGAGTATCGAAAGGATATGTTTGCGTTTTCGTGTGTTTTACTACAAGAGCCATACACCTTGAGCCGACTAGCGATCTCACCACTGAATCATTCATCGCTGCACTAAGCAGGTTTGTTGCCAGACGTGGGTTGCCAACGTGCATCTACTCAGATAATGGTACGAATTTAGTGAGAGCAAGTAAAATCATTGCAAAGGAATTTAAAGTGTTCCTACAACAGTTTCCTCCGAGGTTGCAGAAATGTATAAAGATCGTAACTTCCAGTGGAAATTCATTCCACCCGGAGCACCACATATGGGAGGGCTTTGGGAAGCTGCAGTTAAGAGTTTTAAGATACATTTCCGCAAGATTGCAGGAGACCACAGGTTTACGTTCGAGGAGTTTACAACTCTTTTGTCAAGAATTGAGGCTTGCCTTAATTATAGGCCGATTTCCCCACTGTCCGAAAACATCAATGATCCACTACCTCTAACGCCAGGACATTTTCTTCGCGGTGGTCCGCTTCTAACTACCACTGAATCTGACATATCTGAAAAGTCAATTAGCTGCATTCGACGATGGGAGAAAGTAAAGTTACTCCACCAACAGTTTTGCTTTCGGTGGAAACGAGAGTATCTCTGTGAAATGCATAAACGGTATAAATGGCAAAATCCCCAAAGAGATGTTGCTATCAATGATCTCGTAGTAATTCGAAAGGAAAAACTGTCTCCAAATGAATGGCGCATGGGACGCGTAGTGAAAATCTATCCGGGTTCTGACGGCAAAATACGCGTTGTGGATATCAAAACGCAATTTAGTATACTAACTAGGCCTATCGTAAAACTTTGTGTACTACTGGACTCTTAAAATTAAATTTATCCGCATCTGATCGGTCAAACTTCGTATGTATCTCTAGCTTTTTCATATACTTGCATGCATTTAAAAACAATTTCATTTATCATTTCATTTAAAAGTTAAAGAATTTTAATGGCACTTATTAAGAAAGCATTTCACGAATTTGAAATTTATAACTTTGTACATATCATTATTTTAAGACACTTATGAAATCAAATTTTATCTATATCATATGTGCACAACGTGCCTTTATATTCGTTTTTACTTATAAATAATTGATTTACTGGTTCCCCTACTAACCATTCCTTTCCCAATGGAGTGAGTGGATTCCCTCCACAAACAAAAGAATCCCAATAGTCTTAAGTTTAATTTTGTGAAATTATAATGTATTTGAAAATCACCTCTTTGGATTTACGACAGTATCCTTATAATAGTATACGTAGCTTTCACTTTGCACCGGTTGCTGCAAGGCGGCCGGCAATGTTCATGTGAAAAGCATATAATTCTTTAGTTCAATGTAAATGGATAAGTTTCAAAAAGTTGTAATGTTTTATGTAAGAGGTCGCTGCTTGTTACAATTCAAAAGCCGACTACCGGCCTACCTATTTCCTATTTCCACTAATCATAATTGTCCTCTTTCATCTATCACCATCCACGAGGTAAGACGTCGAGCTATATTGTATATTATAAAGACCAGAAGTCTCAATCTGTCTTTTTTCTTCTATTTAATCTAACTACTCCACGAGGAAAACTTTCCTAACCAGCGCCTATCTCAGAGTCTACTCAAAAGCACCCGCACAGCAGGAATGGAAAGTAATCGATAGTATTTTAGGGAAAAGTAGGCAACCAATAACTATAAGCAGCTTGGACATAGATGGTATTAATTACACCGATTCAGGTAGCATTTCAAATAATCTCAATGAGTATTTTACTGAAATCTCAAAAAACCTCAAACCTTGTGTCGATACTTCCTTAGACTGCAGCTGCTTTAAAAGAACAACAGAAGACATACAACACAACAGTTTTGTTTTCCAACCATTTTCCTCAAATGAAATGTGTAAGGCAATATTCTCGTTAAAAAACAAAAACTCGTGCACTAGCGATGGCATATCGAGTGTATTGTTAAAGAAAGTGTGTTATAATGTAGTAGACATTTTGAGTTACTTGTTTAACCTAAGTGTTGAAAGTGGTTGTTTTCCTCAGCACCTAAAAGCCGCGGAAGTTATACCACTTTTTAAAAAAGGCAAATTATAGACCCATTTCCCTCTTTCCAACATTTTCCAAGATCTTTAAAAAACTTATAAAATCGCGAATATTGTCTTTCTTAGATAGAAATGAGTTTTTTAGTAGCTGCCAATTCGGATTTAGAAGTGAAATGTCAACGGAAGATGCAATCCTAAGAGTATGTGGCCAGTTATATGAAAGTGTTCACTGCAAACAAACTACCATGGCTCTTTTTGTTGACATGACAAAAGCGTTTGACCTGGTTGACCACGACGTTCTGCTGAAGAAATTATACAATGCCGGTCTTAGAGGAGTTATCCACAAATGGTTTTTCGTATCTCAAAGGTAGAAATCAAAAGGTCAATGTAAATGGGTGTTTTAGTGATTCGCGTACCTTAAGAAATGGCGTTCCACAGGATTCAGTTCTTGGTCCTGTCCTTTTTTTAATTTATATTAACTCTCTGTTTGCTCTCAATCTTAAAAGTGTGTCAACAGCGTTTGAAGATGACATAGCCCTAACTTATCAGTTTGATACAATATTCGAATGTATTGCGCAGATCTCAGAAGATCTTGAAACATTGGGACTTTGGTTTTCAGAACACATGTTGATTATTAGCGAAAAAACAAAACTAATATCCTTCTATCAAACCTATCTATAGCCTATCAAACAATGATTTGGTAAATTGTAATCTTTGTTTCCATGCACCCAATTGCAAAAAATTTTGTTTGCCTGTACATAATTGTGGAAAGAGTACTTTTGTTTGTAGCTCCCCCTGTTCAAATAGTTGCTTTAAAATCGAATTTGTGCAAAATTCTAAATACCTTGGGGTATTAATTGACCGAAACTTGAACTGGAAAGATCATATTCATACCATTAAAAGGCATATGCTCCTTGTAACCCGCAAAATGTACCTCATCAAGTAACACTGCTCTGCAAAAGTGTTAAAGTTAATTTATTATGACCTTGCCCACTCCAAATTGCAGTATGGTATTACAAGTTGGGGTGGCTCTTATAACAACTCTTTTAGGCCATTATTGATACCTCAGAAACATTTAATTAGAATTATTAGTAAAAAAATCGTCTAACTCCGAGCTGGCCATTATTTACAAATCTGCCAATTTTACCAATGAGACATCTTTACGTTTTTAAAGTACTAAAATAATTTTTTAAGCAAAATGGAAATCTTCCCAATTTTATAGTCTTCGTACAAACAACATGCAACTGGTAAATATTCCATTAGCTTGCACAACCCACTTTTCGCGCTTCTACACTGTTACAGCCCCTTCAATGTTACCTTTTCCAATTAGGTCAACCTTACGATTTAATTCATTCCTAAAAAGCGTAAAAGACTGATTGTTTACACTCAACTACGACTTCCTTGAATCATTACTTCGTTAATCGCTACCTTAAATATCAACACAAGTCGTTCCCGTATTTTTTGTGTCAGCTTCTTCATTTTGATTTTCGAGTTGTTAATGATTGAATTTATGACTCAATGAATTTATGTTTGAATTTACATTTAATGAATTTTGAATTTATGTATTATATTTATTTGAATAATTCCTTAAATTTTGAATTTCAATTAATCGATGCTCCCCCACATCAATTGTTGTATCTTTATGTTGTTATTAATTCGGTATCTTTACACACTAACTTTAAGTTACGGGTTGATTACTATTATTTTCCGCTTTATTTAAACTATAGCTTTAACTTTGTAATAATCTTAAGTTGTTTTTAAATGAAAATAATAAAAACTTGAAAAAAATATTTTCTGGAAACAACTAAACATTTTGATTTGTTGAGGTTTAGCAGTAGACCATTCATTTTCCCTAGTGTGCTACATTTCAATCAAACCTAGAGAGCAGTTAACATACATTTGGACATCATCATTTGTAGTTACTGGTTTTTTTATGGAGCTGGGAGGTTTATATAATATATAAATTGAAAACATGACCCTTGGGGACCGCCCTTACGGGAACGAAGTCAGAAAAATTTCCATTGGTCAGGAAAGAGAAAAAGGATTTATTGAATCGAAAGAGAAATTGTACAACCGAAGAAGCCTTTCGCAGAAAGCCCGTTGGTCCACAGAGTTTGATATCTTTGAAAAGTCCAGCAGCACTAATAAACTTATATTTCCGTTATCCATCGCTAGCCTTGACATAAATCTTCGGTGACATTTATTAATCAAGTGATAGAGCTATTAATTGAAAGCCAAATTATTTGCAAGTTAATGTACGATAATGTATGGTTGCTTCTGATAAAAAAATTTAATTTTTTTCTTTTAAATACAGGAAAGATAAGATAGAAATTGTCCTGATCTCGTCCCCTTAGAAATTTTTGGAATAGGAGGAATTTTCGCTATGGTAATGATGATGTTAAAAATAAATGTTAATTTTCAATTTAACACGGTAGGCAAAATTGTCTTTAGGAAAGTCGGTGGATTTGGTCAAGTCTAGTCACATTCGATTTATTTAGAAGTAGACCTTCAACTACATCAGAACTGTCTAGTCCTTTGAAACCAAAGCAACGTATTCAAAATGGACCTCTGGAGATAGGGATATTAAGGAATTTGGACCTGTAATGAGTTGTTGATTGAGATAATTTCTATTAACGTTATCATAAAATTGTCTAACCTTCGTCTTGTTTTACGATACCTAAACAGCATATGTCACATAAAGTCGACCATAAAATGCGGGACTTAGATCTTTGTATTTCTACAACAACTTTACTTCGTTATTGAAGTAATTTTATCGAAATTCATCAAGGCCAAAACGTTTCCAGCGCCGGTAGGCTTGATCATGTTGTTGCATCAATATTGTTTAGGTTTTCATGGCGACTTGTCAATTAAAGAATTTAACAATACTTTTGTTGAAAAAATCAACTTGTTCATTTGAAGCTGGCATGCGAATGGAATCCCAACTAATATATTGACAGTGTTCTTCTAGATGCACAATGCCGATATTTTTAAAATCTCTAAATTGGTAACTACTTTTATATAAAGTTATATTGAAGTTGTAAGTAAGTCCGATAAATAATATCGTGCTTCGAGAAAGTGGTTTATTATAAAAGAGTACTTTTTCTTTGTCACTTACCAATAATAAGTCTAGCAACGTCGGATTAACTGATGGTTTTTTTTTTTTTTTTTTTAAAGAACTTAACACTCAAGTGGGTATTAATACACTTAAAATACCTGAGCACGTGTTAAGTTTTTAGGAAAATGGGACAGAGAGAGAAAGAAAGATTTTTAGGCTTAGCGGTTATTTCGCTCAATGGGTGGCATCCAACATTTAATGGGGAGACTAAGTTATTAGTGTAATTGGATTTGTTATTGTATTAGAGGCAACCATTCGTCTTACGTGAATTAAGTTGCCTGAAAAAAAGAATGTCTTTCGGACGAGGCTGGGATTCGAACACCGAACCTTCCGATTTGGAAGCCAGCACTCTACCACTTGAGCCACGGCCACCCACAATGGTAAATTAAACATACATACTCATATTACCAATCAAGCTTTAGTCTTCCAAAAGGTTACTATTAAAATCACCACATACAACGCAATTAGGTGAGGTGAGCCATAGGGTATGTAAAATGTTTATCAAAACGGTAGTTTACTTTTGATACCAATAACGTCTATGAAAATGAAATTAATTTCACTGTTTCACACAGTTTTTAGTCAAACAGCATCTAAACTTACACTTTATGCCTTGCTTCACATAAATACGAGTACATCCACAGAAACGCCCTATTCTGTTTGCCGTAAAGATTCTGTATCCACTTAAGATGGTATCATAATTATCCAACCAATTTTCGGTAACGCAGATAACATCGATATTTGATCCCCCAAACGAATTATGAAACTCGTCGATTTTCGGGGGCAAATTTTGTGCATTAAGGTCACAAATTTGAAATCCATTTTGTTGACTACATAAAATTCTATCCATAGAGTGCAAAATGTCATTATCTTCCAGTGACAGTTGAAAACTATGTTTTTCCTACTTAAACATTTAAATTATAAACAAAGCTAAAAGTGAATTAATGTTGGCGAAAGTAATAATATTAGGAGATGGATTTAAACGTTTGGAATATAAAGATTCCTATTGTGATTTATCTTAAATTAAATTTATGAATGTTTTGTATAGGGTAACCAGATAGCATTGATCATTTTTCCAATTGTTATGTTTCAGCAACTGTCAAAGTTATTAATGACATCCAGCTGCCAAAATATTCAGGAAGGTTTGCCATTTCAACATACATTGTTTTACGCTTGCCGAACGTGTGGAAATTATTAAAAAATATTATCGATATTCCAGCTCAATTGTAAATACGCAACGTGAATTTCGTCGTGAGGTCGGTCGTCATCATTGCTTCAGTGTGGGGCAATTCGTCGCATCATGGAAAAGTTTGATCATGAGAATACTCTTTTGGATATCAAGCCACCACCCAGATAAAGATTGGTGCGAAATAAAGAAAACATAGCCGCCGCAGCGGCCAGTATCGAAGAAAGCCCAGAAATGTCGATTCGGCGCCGATTCGACATATTTTGCGGTTGGTTTTGGGCCTGCATCCGTATAAGATTGTGCTGCCGCAAGAACAAAACCGAACGACCATTGAAAACGCCGTGAGTTCGCTAATTGGGCTTTGGAAATGTTGGCCGGAGATCCGGATTTTGGCCAAAAATCATCTTCTCGGACGAGGCCCATTTTTGACTCAGCGGCTATCTTAACAAGCAATATTGCCTTTATTGGAGCGAATACAATCCACAAGTGTTCGGCCAAGCATCAATGCATCCACAAAGATTGACTGTTTGGTGCGGTTTATGACAGAGCGGCATCACCGGACCTTATTTCTTTCGAAATGAGGAAGGAGTTACCGTTACCGTCAATGGTCTCAGGTATAGGATGATCTTAACCGACTTTCTGTGGCCAGAGCTAGACAACGTCGATATATTCCAGCTGTGGTTCTAGTAAGACGGCGCTACATGCCATACAAGTGACGCAACGCGCGAAGTTGTGAACGAGAAACTTGGTGACTGGGTCATATCACGGCGAGCGCGATCATGCGATTTGACACCACTCGATTGTTTTCTCTGGGGTTACGGTAAGTCCTTAGTATACGCTAACAAGCCAATCACTTTGGAAGAGCTCGAGGCCAACACTCGACACGCTATTGCCAGAATAACGCCGCACATGTTTAACAGAGTCATCAAAAATTTAACCGACCGCTTGAAGCACTGCCAGTGGATCCGAGGTGGCCATTTGAATGATGTGCTATTCCACACATAATGGCATGAACGTAGCTTCAAAATATATAAAGAATTAATTTTATTTCTCACACCGTTGTTGTTTTATTCAATTTTTTTTCCTATCGATCTTATCTTGTCACCCCATTCCCATAATAAGATATTTTGTGAAAATAGAGTAGTAAATTGTATTTCTAAGAATAGTCGGGGGTGAGGAGGTACCCTGGTAGTCCTCTATTCATCGCAGAATCACACAGTTGATCAGAGCTTCCGATAAGAACGTTTTTTTTCGTTGGGAGAAAGTTTGAAAATATGTATTGTATATGTATAATAGCAAACTCCGCGCTGGGCATCGTAAAACGACGGTTCAAAGAAATCTCAAACCCTTATGTCACTAAATCTCACTACCTTGTATATACAAGAAAATAGCAAGAGTATACGGATGCTAGTTAAAAGTTATTTCGCTTTGTAGCAGTAGTTTAGCACTCTCGCTGTTACCGGGCTATATCTCAAAGGATTATGGGACCTTGTGCTACTAATTCCTTAGTTAAAATCATACAAACTGAATGGGATGAAAGCGTTGTACGACTTCTTTAATAAATACAGGATCCCTTTTGCATTGATTTAGAAAAAGGAAAAAGTGGGTGGCGGTGACTGGCTCCCAGATCGAAAGGTTCGGTGGTCGAACAAAAATCAAGTAAGGTGATTAGTTGACTAGAAATCAACAACAAGCCAAATTCCGCTAAGAATTTTGTCTCCCCATTAAATTATGGATGCCACCCATGGAGCGAAATAACCACTAAGCCCAAACATCTTTCTTTCTCTTTCTATCCCATTTTCTAAAAAAACTGTATGGTATTCTTTTTGTCGACCTCTGTCATCTGACGAAGCTTATTGCATTCCTTTAAACACTTGGAATGCTCTTTGTGCTGTGTGGGGTCTTTCTGGAATCTTCCTTCCAGTTGATGAAACCTACGTAAGGCACCTAACTTCTAGGCACCAAACCCAGGCTTACATTCCGATTTAAATGGCAGCGATACCTCATATCGCCCATCAGCCAGTCTTGTAGTTGTCTTGAGATAATGCTCTTCACATGCTTTGTCTTCAGCAGTCTCCTTAGTGTCGAATGGCAACTCCTCAAGTTCCCAGAACCTTCGCAGCTGAGTATCTATGTCGAAAACCTGTAAAAAGCTTTGGACAGGTTCTATACCTCGCAAAATTGTCTTCCCAAGGAGAAGCCAACCTAGCTCTGATTCTTGTGCAATTGGGGATCTTACATCATTACCGCGTACAATGGATAAATTCAGGATAAACATCGCTTCCCAGGAGAATGTCAACAGTTGCAGGCTTATCGAATTGTGGATCAGCTAACCTTAAGCCCTCGATGTATTCCCAGTTTTATTGAGCTAGAGGCTTGGACGGCAACAGACCAGTCAGCGACTTGAACACGTAGGCCCGGGTATTCGAATGGTGTTACCAGCGACCCAAAGGTAAGATTTACATACCGCTGACATGAACCACTACTGATTTTTCCCAATCCAGATACCTCAATGAATGTTCGCCGTTGATGAAGCCCTAATAAATGGACAGCGGATTCAGTAATGAACGTTGCTTCAGATCCAGGATCGACTAGCGCCCTAAGATGATAATAGTTGCCCTTTGAAGACCTCACTTTCACAACGGCTGCGGCAAGAAGCACACTTGGTTGATCTACCCCAAGAGAGACAGGTTGGTTAATCCTTGATTTTATGTGGAAAGTTTGTGTACCTATAGTAGTGTTAGTACTAAGCTTTGCAATACTCGACCCTCAACAGTTGACATGCAGCAGAGAGTGGTGTTTCTGCTTGCAGTAATAGCAGCGCACACTGCTTTGACATTGACTAGTCCGGTGACTGTATGCTAGACATTTCCGGCAAACCCCGATTTTGTCCACTGACTTAGATCGTTCACAGATCTCCATGGCAATAAACTTCTGGTAAGTTCGAAGGGAGTGCTGACCTCTACCACATACCTGACATGCAAACTGCTTCTTCCCGACGTGCAACACCGTTTTCTTCTCGACCGCAACAGCCTTGTGTGCAGAAAAACCGCTGACCATTATGCCACTCGTTTCAGCTGCTGCTTCCAAGGTTCGAAAACGTGTCTCCAGGAACTCTGTCAATTGTCTCAGAGTTGGCAATTCCTTCGAACTACCCAACTTCTCCTCCCACAAACGCTGAGTAAAGGCAGGCAATTTTTGCACCAGAATATAAATTAGTATGCCATCCCAAGCACTAACCGGCAATCCTAAATTGTCTAGAGCATGGAAACATTCCTCTGACGTGTCCAGAAGAGACTTGATGTTGTTCGGAGTCTCCTTTGTCAACTGCTGCTGTTCAAAAAAAAAGTTGAAAATGAGCGTTTACCAACACTCGCTTGTGGTCGTATCTGGCGACAAGCAGTTCCCATGCTTTGTCATAATTGCCAGAATACATACCTAAATGCTGCAACAAACGAGCAGCTTCACCTGTGAGAGACAACTTCAAATAAAGAAGCTTTTGGATTTCACCCAGCTTCTTATTTGTGTGGACTAAGGACAAAAAAACATCGTGGAAAGCCCGCCACTTGGTGTACGAGCCCTCAAAATGTGGTATTTGAATTTGGAGTAATGAAAGCTCATTACAAGAAGCACCTGTGGATTCACCTTCCACAATCTTCTCCTTGGATGCTAACATGGCATTGTCGATTGCGTCGACCAATTCACCTCGGTAAGTGAAATATGTTTCTTGAAGCAGATCAAAAATTTCATCAAAATTTTCTTCTTCCAGACCTTCTTCAATTTCTCCTCGTCGAATCTTCGCTTGAAGACCAAGCGCATTCTTGAAGTTCCCTTCTAGAATAAGAAGACGACCTGACAAATAGCTGGCTGTACGACGTGATGCTCCAGTCTTTTTGAAGTTGGAGTGGTCACGAAGAATCTGCTCCAGAACACCTTTTTGATCTGCACCCGATAACAATTTCGACATTTTAGGGTTTTTATTTGAAAATTAATTAATTATAAACCAATGTATGTACTCGTATGTATCAAGTATTTATTAAATTTTATTAAATACAGTTGTTTATTAAAATAGTATTAATTAATTAATATTTTATTTCAGCAACTTACGATCTTTGGTTAGCTTTGCCCAGCTGGTGACAGTTGAGGTTAAAGTTGAAATTTATTTTTTGCACAGCGCGGGAAATGCGATTTCTGCACAACCACCGAAAGAGTCTGTAAGTCTTAAAAAGGAGAAAGACAAGGGGCAAGACACCGACCGCGAGGGAATCTGTATATGTACTTTGTGTTTTATATATATTTTGTTTTGTACACTTGCAGTTTGAACTTGCACTTTGTTAATGTTCTGTGGAGTCTTTATTCGGCTCGAAAGGACCAAATGTTGGGTTTTCTTCTTTATACTTTTAACTATATGTGGGGAAATGGGTTCAAAAAATGCGGTTTTAAATAAAACACAGCAAAGAGAGCCTTTTTATTATTCTCCGGAAATTACTTCCATTTTTAACTATCAACTGTCATACATTTGTACTAAATTTACAATTCGTAATATTACGTTACGTTTCATAGGTTACATTATTAATAAAATAAGAGTACAATTTCAATCAATTTAGCTCAGTTTTAAGATGAATTACAATTTTAATACAAAAATGAAATAATTATTTTAACTAAACATACGAGTATATGTATATTATTTATACATTTTGTTCAAGAACAGTTAGAAAGTATCCTAGACACCAATTCCCGTTAGACCATTAGTGGAATTTACAAGCAAGGTTTTCTATCCCTATAACTATAGCCTCTCTGTGCCGGTATTCGAGGGTGTCCATTGTTTGAGTGATATTAGTATCACCTATGAGTTTTATCGCTCGGGTTTGAATCCTATCTAGCAGGTGCAGATATGTTTTGGGAGCACACGACCAGATATGGGCATTGTATTCAAATTTCGGAGGGATAAATGTTTTATACATAGCGGCCAAATCAGAGGGGTTGAAGTATTTCTTACATCACTTGAGGAAACCTAGACATTTAGCTGCATTTGTGACGACATCGAATATGTCGAATTAGGGATTCGAATTAGGGAACGAATTTGAAAAGCAGAGATTACTGTCGTCAGCAAAGGAATATATTGGATTAGAAGTAGCAGACAAGAGATTGTTGATGAAAATTAAAAAGAGTGTCGGAGACAGAACGGAGCCTTGGGCACACCAGCATTTATTTTGCGAATATCAGACCTGAAGCCATCCAAGGCAACTGGAATTGAACATTCGAAAAGGTAATTTCTAATCCATTGGAGAAGAGAGTCGTCGATCCCAAATGCATGCATTTTCGACAAAAGAGACTCATGCCAAACTCTGTCAAATGCCTTCAAAATATCGAGTGCAACTATCTTGCTTTCGCCAGATTAATGTACGCTTTAGAAGAGTAGTATTGATAAAAAAGCTTACGCAGTGGTTTTGCCAGCGAGGAAGAGAACACCTCTTCAGAAGAAGGGGAGATATACCATCTGGACCAGCGGATTTATGTATGTTGAGATCTTTAAGTACTCTTGCTACTACACGAGTGCGAAAGTAGATTCGTCCCATTGAAGATTCGACGCGCTCAAGTGTAGGCGAAGACAAGGCACAATCTGGGAGTGTTGAACTGGCCGAAAAGTGTGCAGCAAGCAGGTTGGCCTTGTCTAAAGAGCTGCCAGCTGGAATGTCATTGTGAATGAGCGTTATGATGGAAGATGAGGCAGAGTTTCTGATGTTTTTGACAAACGACCAAAAGCTTTTACTACCTTTGGGACATTGCAGTATTTTTTGGCTCAACTTTTGGATGTACTGAAATTTCATACGCTTAAGAAAAACTTTGCAGTCATTCCTGGCTCGTTTAAACTTTTTTTCGGTTTTCCTCGGTCGGGTTGGTCTTGAAAGACCGACAAAACATTTCTCCAACCCCGATAGCCTCTCTACAGCTTGAGTCGTACCATGCCTTTTCTTTGGCTCCTCATCCGATGAGGGATAAAGGATCTCATTCCAAGAAGAATGGTGTCTGTGATCATATGAGCAGCGGCATCCACGTCGTTATCGAGGAAACATAACGACCAGTTAAAATTCCTAAAGAAGCTGTTAAGATCGCTCCAGTTGGCTTTCTCGTATTTCCATACGGTTCTTACGGAATTTTTTCTCTAACTGTATGGTCGGTGTACGAGAAATAAGCTGATATGACACAATCCGACGAGCCTAGAGGGGAGAGCACATCAGTGGTGTACTTATAGGGGTGAGAAGTTAAAAGCAAGTCCAGTGTGTTGGCGGTATGACTATAAACGTCTGGTATTCGCGTGGGCTCATTTACACGCTGCGTTAGGTTGTTTTCCGCAGCGAAGATCTCAACACACCGTCCTTAGGGCGTTGTCTGTTAAGGATGTCGAAGCCACATAGAATTGTGTATATTGAAATCGCCCGTAATAACGTTTTCAGTGTGAGGATACGGGGATACAATTCTTTGAATGCAGTCAGACAACGTATCAAACTCGTTAAAAGTCGAATTGCTGTCTGTAATAGGGCTTCCGTAAATAAAGCAATAGTGGATAATTTGCTTAAGGAGATGCAATTTTAACCACATGAAATTGAAATCCGGATTGGAACAGAGACTACATTGTGGTGGAGTTTCGTAAGCTACATCACTATGCACGTAAATGGCGAAACCGCGGTGAGAGAAGAATAATGGCACTAGTTCGTAGCCAGGTAGCTTCAGATTAGAGTGATCTGAGAGGTGTGGGCGGGGATTTACCTGTGTTTCACTAAGTGCCAAAACAACTGGTCTGTATTTACAGACGTGGACGTACGCAGAAAAGTAATTCCTTTTAGCCCGCGTATATTTGCACTGTCCACTCTAAATTTCCGAGCCATTATAAAGAAATCCAAACACAAAAAACAGTAGCACCGACGTTACTAACTTCGGTGTGTTGTCTCCCACCAACGGAGACCCCAATTGGCATAACCAGACGAATCGTCAAATCAAACTTTGCGATCGGAATGTTGTCGAAAATACGGCCTACTGCTGCAAAGTCGAGTCCGTGCTATTATAAACTTGCAACATTAACAGAATTGTCATAATAACTGCAAGAAAACAGCAAATGTGAATTAATGGTGCCGTGAAATGTTAAAATTTGGCCTTATTTCACTTTCAGAAAGCGAAATAAAGCCAAATTTTAACGTTTGAAATAAGGGCATTATTTCACTTTACATTGTTCTTAATTTTGCTTTAATATGAATCAATTGCTAAATATCATGCTAAAATTGATTAAAATAAACAGTAATATGTCAAATCGGCCAATTATAATTCCAACTAAAATACAATTGCCAAGAAGATATAGGCACCTGCCTGACAGTTGTTGACATTCCCTTAGCTGAGCGACGAAGTCGCGTGTGCATCTAAAACCTGTGGAGAAAAGGGTGAAATAATGTTAAAGAGCGGAGCGAGTCACCTTCTTCAAACTCTGAATTCGGGTTTATTTCACAAGCAATGGGCGGCGTTATTTCAACTATTTCACGGCACCGAATTAAGTAACAAGTGACTACCAAGAAATTTGTGACTCAATCCACATAAATGTATGTACTTCCATGTACTCGTATTGCTCCGAGATAGCTGAATAGTTGGTGATTTGTTTTTTTAATTAAGAGACATTCATTATATATTTTTTGACTTAACTACTTCTTTGTATAACTTGCTACTAGCTGAGTATGTAAATTGATTTAACTTCAACTTTCGATCAAACCTTCCATTTTTTTAACCATATTGTTACTTTAAAAAAATATAAATCCATATTTATATCTAGATATACTCGTATATACATATTTTTTCATTTATCCTGTGCACTTGTTACTATAAATCTGTCCCACAACTGTACCACAGTTCGTGCCTATTAGGGCGACTAATATAATGAACAAACCGAAGATTTGTGTCAGAGCTATTTTATTGTTATGGCTTTAATTCAATAGAGACAGTCGGAACGTGCGATAGCAGCTCCTGCAGTTTGTGTGTTTAATGGAAAAATACCACCAAAGCAGAAATAATGGGGAGAAAACTGTACAGTATTTTCCTTTGTAAGGACAATGGCTTGTCGTGGTTTCTGCTGGGCGAAATGATTTAACATTTATTTAGGTGATACGAGTATAATTAGAAATTGTGCATATTTATGTACTCGTAGATGGTTCTCTGGATATTATGGACATATCAGAAGAGTTTTATCTGTTGAGTTTGCAGAAGATATGATTCTCAAAGCTTAATTGGTTTTTGTAAATATGACATACATCAAAAGTTTCCAGGATAGGTTTCGACCTTCAGAGTTCCGAAATTCGTGAAAAAATTCCATCTCAAATTTGTCTGAAAAATATCTCTATTTCGATTGCATTCCCAAATAGGCGATAATAATTCTTATGGAGCCCTCTTCTGTTGCTCTATCAATTTTATTGTTGCATTGTTATTACCATAGTTCTTACTATGATGAAAGAAGTCCAAGGGTTTTAAATCACATGATCTCGGTGGCAATTGAACTCGCTGTTTCGCTAGACACTACAACTTTTCCTGCAATAGAATTACTGCTGTATTGGCAAAGTCTTGTTCGAACCACATAATATGGTTTAATCATTTTAATCATAATCTAATTTCATAATGCACAGTAACCACATTACCTGCATTATTTAAAAAAATAGAAAAGAAAAACGGTTCAATAATTCAAAAGGGTTACCTCAATTGGCTGATTTATTAACACCCATTAGCACTTTTTTTTCACAAGCCATTTTCATAACAGATAATTTTAGCACGTTGTACCACCAAATATCTATCCATGACTAAAACTGTTAATGACTATAGAAGACCGATATGAAACTTTTTTTTACATTTAGATTTTAATTGCCACTGTCGTGGCGAAATACCACCTTTATGAGTGTAACGTAAATTCTCGGGGCATGTGAAGAATTGTGTGCTGCCCACAGCCTCCAGAAGGTGCTATTGTTTCTCATCCGACACTGGTGCTTCTAAATATTTGATCAACTCTCATTAGGTTTTATTTCTGATCATGATCTCATTTTCTGTACATATGACATCCAATTCGCTCTCACCCCCCCCCCCCCCCCCCCCCTTCCCGGAATTTTTTGTTTAAGGGTTGAAATAATGATTGAAACACGAACGCGAATTGTCTTCGATATAAAAGTGTGCGTAACAAATCGTTACTATTCAGAGAACACATCGCTGCTTCCAAAAAAGCTGTGGAAAAATGTGTGGAAAATCGGTGTCTCTGGCTTAGATGTGAAAAGTAATCTCGCATCTGACATGCATAACAATTTTTCTCTTGACACTGGTAATAACATTGCATCTGTTATCCCTGGGGAAGACCTTGAATTACCAATGCCTACATTAGACGATTTTGAGGTGGTAGCAGAAAATGACGTTAGTACCAGTGTGACAAGAATTTAAGACTAACTTTAACAGAGAAGTCGGTATTCCAATTAGCTTCATTGTGATAATTTTGCTATTGATTGCAACCTACTTCACTCATATCATCAACTTTTGTTTATTATTTTCTACAGTAGTGGAAAATCACTAAAGTTTCACCCATTGCTAAAAAGACAAACAGAACAACTCCAGGTGATATCAGGCCAATCAGCATAGATAAACTACCCTAAATAGCAAACTCTGCTAATACTTTTGCAAACACTTAACTTTTGCACAGACACACTGTAAGTGAACTACTAACCTGTCTACATTTCTATAACCTGTATAATTTGCTAGAATGAGAGCAATTTACAAATGAAGTTGCTCGAATGAGAGCGTTTTGCACGCATATGTATAATGTGGACGACGCTTTTTACACTTACTGCTGTAAGCCAGTCTGGTTTGTGAGCTAACCACAGCTGTTCCACGGCAATAGTTATATTAACTCATAGAAATTAGACAAGAGTTCGACAATCATATCTTTCTATATTCACTTGGTTTCCCAAAAACCTTTGATAAGGTGAATACTGTGCTGGAAACTGGAAAATTCTTTTGGCTTCAGTGACAGGGCTATAAAACTGATTCCCAACTTTCTCTCTGGAAGAATGCAAAGAGTCATATCTGATGAAAAGTCTTCAGTTCTTAAATCTATTCTACAAGGATTACCTCAGGCATTAGTTTTAAGACCGGATTTGTTCTGCAAATTTATAAACGGCCTTCCATCTGTTTGCGAAAATTCTTTATGAAAGAACTAAGTTTCCGATTAAATTAGAATCTGATTCGAATACATATGTAGTCAACAATAAATGGACTACACTTAAACCCAGGTTAGGTAAGAACGGCTGTTGGAGAAAAAAACCACTTAAGCCCACTGTGCTGCTACGAGCATGCAAAGACATGCTGTGCTATAGACTTTTCTTAGCTTACTGCAGTTGATATTGTATATATCATATATATATATATTAGGGTGTCCCAGGCTATAAGGGTTACATTTTTTTTTTTAGATAGAGATACGCATACCTTTTTTTTTTTTTCTATTTGACCCAGATAAGTGAAATATCAAATATTATTGCGATCGGATGACGATAACCCGTGCCGACTTAACGCCAAAATCTAAACATAAAAATTAGTATGGAGCAATGGAGGGAAAAGCAAAACTCATTTATTTTTGAAATAAGGCATCCGGTATTGGACTTTATTATTATATTAATTGTTGAAAGTAGGTTAATTATTTATTAATTTTCTTTTTAATGTTTGTTTTTTACAATCAGGATACTTTTGTCGATGTTCTTGTACGCAACGAAATAAAAATTGCTTTTGCTCCTCTTGAACAGTTAGCAGAGTCATTAACTGCTTTCAGTTTTAATAGCTTGCTTTTAGCATGTTGGTACGAAGCATTTTTAAGCCACAAAGAGGGGCACTCGTGGAGAAAAGCACCATCAATTTTCAATCGACTAAATAAGGATTTGCTTTTGACTGAAACAAAGTCATCGATGTTTTTTTCTGAAAACAAAAAAAGGAGGATTATTGATATAATTTTTTAGTTATGTAAATAAAAAAGTTAAAAAAACAAACTTAATTTTCAAACTTACCATAAAGTCTGCCACAAAGTTCTTCTTTCGATGGAATGTAGCATTTACCATAGGCAGATGGATATTCTTTGGCTAAGTTAGCAACCATTTTGACTTTCGTTTCTTGGCTTACATCATCATCAAATAGAGACAAGATAGACACTTCGTCTGTCAAATACCACAAATGCAAGCAAAACTTCTGTAATGCTGCTTTCGAGATGCTTTCATCTATTGTTTCATAAGATTTTATAGCTTTCAGAAAACACAAATCCTGGTAAGGTGCTTTTACTGCTAAAATGCATTGCAACCAAGGCCTAACGTATATTGTCACGATGAACAGGCAGACGTCTAACAGAGCTTCTTTATCTTTGTTAGAAATTCTTAATTGATCACCAAGTAACGATATTTTTAATGAGTAAATCGCTCTCGCCATCCATCGAGCTTGGTGCATGGCACCTGGAGGCCGGATCTTAAATTTTTTTTCTGCATCGCCGCCAAGAAATATTATTGAAAGTTCGATTAACTCTCTGTAATCATCCCTAGTAATTTCTTTAGTTAATTCAATTTGGTAAAAATCGATAAGTCTGTTGATCTCAGAAACATTCAAACATGATAGCTTTTCTGTACAGCTCTGTATTTTCTCGGGATCGACATTCTTCCAGTTCTCTCGAAATTTCTTGAACATTGGAATGTCTGGGCTTGTGGTAACTTGGCAGATTTTTGCTTCAAACACGCTTTTTAGTACTAATTCGTAGACGTGATGGCGGCAAGCAAAAATAATCATTTCCCTGCCTAGTTTCTGTTCGAGAAGTACACAAGTACCATTGATTCGACCAGTATTTGAAGCAGTCGTATCACAACACAAAATCTGCACTTTATCCTCAAGATTCCAATCAATTATAGCATTCCAAAGTACCTGGGCCTGTTCCTTTCCTGTAGAGTTATCCAACTTTGGTACAGCGATAAGTTGTTCTTTATCGTCAAACGTTATAACTATCGGCAGACGTTCTTCCTTAGATTTGCGTGAATCTAAAGCCGGCAAAAGTTTACCATCCCAGTGGAGTGTTACAATATCCGGAACCTGGTTTTGAAAATTAACCTTTATGGCTTCCGCTCGCTCTTTTCGCTTTTCCGTACGAACCCTTTGAATAGTGGACTTGCTTATAGGAAATTCGTCTGTGTTATGTCCAAGAGCTTCAATAGTTGCTTCAATAATAAACACAGCATCTCTCACACTCAATTGACACCGATCTAATGCTGCCACTAATTTTGGAGTGATAAAATTCTTCCTCATAACAGTTTTATTTATACTGGATTCTGTTTTGGTTAGGTTTGGCAAAATTTCCTGTAAATCCATCAATTCTGAATCAGACGACAAACTTTCTTGTAGCGGGTCATAAGATGATGTTGAAGGAGCTAAGGATGAAAAATATTTAGCACGTCGTTTTTGCTCCTCGACGTTTCTAAGGTGCGCTCTTTCTTCTTTGTGTGTTTGTTTTTGGTCAACTCCGGCTAAATGACCAGGTCGGCCTGGTTCTCTTTGGCGCTGCAAAAAAATCCTATCTTCATCTATCTTTATTAATTGAAGTGCATCCGCATGTGCAATGTCAAACAAATTGTTTAAGTTTGTAACAAACTCATGTCGACGCTGCTCAAACACGTTTTTTGTTTTGTTTGCATTTTTTTTGCAAATTTCTCCAAACTTGATACAATGTAATTAATTTTTTAACACAATTAGGTAGAGATCTTGTCGGGATACGGGCCTTTTCCCAATAAATAATGCACTCACGAATAGTAAGATTTGCGCTCTCATTGACACTTAAATTCACTTCACGAATATTATAGAACAAAACTGCCAGTACTTGCCCATTAGAGGGAAGTTTTGAACCAGTAATTTGATGTTTAACGTTCCATATTAAAAATATCTCCTTTCTACAACTGCGTAACTCCACCGACATGTTAACAGAACGAGAACAATGTGTTTACTAATAAAATAAACATGCAATAACAAGTTATCGATATGTTATTACTCGCGTGCCATGCCTTGCAAGTACTGACATGTTTAGATGCAAGTCGGCACGGGTTCCTCTGGTTCAAAGTACATGAAACTTTATTTACTATTGTTTTGACAGTATTCGAATAAAATAAGAGGGTATGCGTTACAAAAATTTAAACTTGATTTTTTTGGGACACCCTAATATATATATTGTCTAAGGCCGGACAACCAGCCCATAGGTTATATCGGTGTTATAACCGAGACGAATAACCAGCGGGTAATATGAGGTTAAAGGCCCCATTTTTTCCCAATGGCGTTTTTGCAAGAGCTACTACTGCCAGTTTAGTTTCCTGTCAAAAATGGCACCCAGATATTTCGTGGTACGGGATTGGTACCATTGATTGAGGTAGGGTCTACCATTACAATTTTATGATGAACAGATCAGTTTTATGGGAGCTTACTCCCAATCCACAGAGATTCGCCCACCAGTTCAATCTGTTAGCATTTAGCAGTAGGAGTTCTTTAATGGTGTTAAGACGCTTGAAATGGTTAGAGAGAGATCACACACATAGGCAATCATTCTGCTACCACCCACTTCCAAGTATATAGGCAGTCCACTAAGTTCCGGAGAAGGGGTGAAAGGACACGTCATTGCTGCGTACCTCTGCTGACACATCTTTTAGTAGAAGCCCCACCCAGTTTGGAGTTCATTGTCCTACTATTTAGCATAAGACTGATCAACTCCCCAAGTGAGTCATCTACCTTCAGAATTGACAACGCTGTTGTAATTTCGGATGTGTTGACGGTATTAAAGGCACACTATATATAGGAATGCGATCATTGTGTATTCTCCATAATGTAGGGATCATTCCATGTGGCTAGTCAGTGAATTTAGGGCAATTTCCTTCGACTTTCCTTTACAGTACGTATGTTGAGGCTTAGATAAAAGTCGTGAACCAATTCTAGATCGTATATAGATATCAATCAGTCGTTCTAGAGTCTGCAGAAGAAGAGGTGATAGATTCATAGGTCTACTTGGGGAATAAAAACTACAATAACAGCTGCTCCTGATATTCTATAGCGCTGGCTACCTTCTTAGCTTGGCAGGTATTATACCGCCCGGATCTACAGCCATGTGTGGTTTAAATATATACAACGGCTAGAGCAGTTTGTCACTTGTAATCAGACAATGGACTTTAGTCGCGGTTGCAGTAGTCCTGCGAAGGTTGTCACTGGCTGTCATTAGGGAGCTACATGGAAAGTGGGTGTCCAGTAGCAAGTTGAGTGATGCATCACTTGAAGTCGTTCAAGAGCCATCGGTTTTTTCAAACAGCTACACATCATAAGATTTGTAGAAAGGATTTTCCTTAGTCGCAATGTATCGTAGGTTACTGTTTCGCTTAGCCTTCCTCCGTTCTTTTTAATACATTTTAAGAGATTGAGCTTGTAACAAACGTGGTGCTAGCATTTATAATCAACACTGATGTTGTTTAGTGCACCCTTGACTCCTTTTCTCAACGACACTTGAAGCTAGCTGTCAATGATGATGTCCGGTATATTTATGGCCTCCGTGCACACAACTGCATCTCCACATATTCAAGAAACCTACTTGGTTGAGCTCTTAAAGATTTTCTTTGTATAAAATTATAAAAAATAGAATCCGTCAGTATCTTTTTAACAAACTCAATTTTTCCCTCTCCGAAAGCACATTTAACATTAATTTAGCTCGTCACAATTATATAAATTCCTCTCGCTCATTTTTCATTTATACATTCAAATATAAAAGCGATTTCTAGTACCGCGAACTTTAAAAGTGCATTCCTTCTTTACTTCTCAGCAACTTTAAAACCAATTTTTCTTTTTTCTACTATCTGTTTTTAAACCGGAAATACGTCAACACACTTTCTTCCAAACGAATTCGTTTTGATTGCAGTAAACTTTTCAATCCATAGTTCTTAAAAATATTCCAAAACAATCCCCTTTATTATTAGGTAAATGGATTTTGTGTAATATAAATAAGAGTATATCAAATTCCTTACTATAATATAATATAATCAAATTTACAAATATTTGCAGGATTACGCCTTATGATTTTCGGGCTTAACATTTTAATGTTGCTCTGCCGGAAAGAGTATACCCAATTGCAAATCCTTATGTGTGCTATAAAATTGGTTACAACTGATACTTTGGGTATCTTTATGCTTGCCATTTATTGGTTATTTTTGCATTCAGATGGCATTGACGTTTCGTACACATTGATGTTTTGATTTTGTAATTTATTCATTTATTGGCGAAATTCCTCCAAATATTGCGCTGATTTGCAAACGTTAATATGTTTCAATATCTCTGATTTCGGACCACCAATAATTTCTTATATCCTTTTTATATGGCTATACGAACACTTCTCGGCTAAAAGCCCATAATATATGGGAAAATTGTTATTTAGATAATTTCGAAATAGTAGTAAAATTAAGGCCTTAATTAATATAGTAATATTGATGAAATGGTAGTAAAATACTACATTTGAAATAATTTTGGTTGAAAGATACACGTTCGGCCTCTGGTGGTTTATATTAATTGCAGTCGTTCAACATTCAATCTTCTCACAGCCTTTTCCCAATATTGTGGCAACCTTGGAACATCTGCAGATACTGCCCTGGTTGCAGCAAAATAGTGGTCTGAGTCTATTTTAAGCGTGTTAAATGTTTGGATATCTACGATATACATACTGCTGGGTTTAGCAAAAAGAAATTAACTCTTTTTGATAGTTTAGAGAAATTCGCCTTACAGTATGGCAGTTTTAATTGGTGATTCCGAAAACAAGTTTACTTTAGTAAATATAAAAATAGACCACAGTACTCGTACATAGCTACATAGTACATGTCACAGTTTTTCATCCTTTCTTTGTCTGGCCCATCACACCACACTTCCTCGATAACAGTAGTATTGTATGTGCTTTAAAGCAGACTAGGGCCTCCGGTAGTTGTTTGCGGGCACATAACTTGTTCAAGAGGCCCAACCAACACCTTCTTCTGAAGAGGTGTTCTTCCTCGCTGCCAAAACCACTGCGTAAGCTTTTTCATCAATCCTACACTTTAGGACTCTTCCCGAGCAGATGGAAAACAGCATTTGTCCAGCCCGTCCCTAAAAAAGGCGAATCATCTTCTCTCTCCTCATACAGACCTATTGCACTTACGTCCCTTCTTTCCAAGGTCATGGAAACACTGATAAATCGTCAGCTCATGAAATATCTCGAAACACGAAAACTTTTCAATGACCGGCAATACGGTTTTCGTAGCAACAGGTCCACTGGTGATTTGATGGCATGTCTCACCGAAAAGTGGAACCAAAGCGTACATCAATCTGGCGAAAGCAAGGTAGTTGCACTTGATATTTCTAAGGCATTTGACAGAGTTTGGCATCAGGCTCTTTTGTCGAAAATGCGTGCATTTGGGATCGACGACTCTCTTCTTCAATGGATTAGAAATTACCTTTCGGAACGTTCAATTCAAGTTGTCTTGGACGGTTTCAAGTCTGATATTCACAAAATAAATGCTGATGTGCCCCAAGGCTCTGTTCTGTCACCGACACTCTTTTTAATTTTCATTAACGATCTCTTGTCTACTACTTCTAATCCAATATATTCCTTTGCTGATGACAGTACTCTCTGCTTTTCATATTCGTTCCCGGACTCACGGCCCTGCTCTTATGCTGTAGTACGAGAACGGCAGCGTATGCTAAACTCATTAAATTCCGATATCAACAGCATAACCAATTGAGGAACTATCAACAGAGTGGAATTTAATGCTTCCAAAACACAATGCTGTCTGCTGTCTTTAAAGCGAAATTTAAACACCCAGCCATTATCTATGAATGGCACTTGCATCGTCGAAACCGAAAAACTTTCCATTCTCGGTATGTGTGTCAATGACAACTTACGTTGGAATGACCACATATTTGATGTCGCCAAAAATGCTGCGAAATGTCTAGGTTTCCTCAAGCGATGTAAGAAATATTTTACTCCCTCTGATCTGGCCTCAATATATAAGGCATTCATCCGCCCAAAATTGGAGTACAACTCCCACATCTATTCAGGTGCTCCTAAAACATCTCTGCACCTGCTAGATAGGATTCAAAACCGTGCGATAAAACTTATTGACGATACTAATATCAGTCAATCAATGGACACCCTCGAACACCGACGAAATGTCTCGTGTCTCACTTTGTTTTATCGCTATTTCCACCATCAGTGCTCCACTGAAATCGCCAGTAGCATTCCGCCCATTCAAACTTTCAACCGTAACACCCGTCTCGCTATGAATGCTCATCAGTATACCCTCAAGCCCATTTTCGGACGTACTCTAAAATATCGTGATTCGTTCCTAAGCCGTACAACTCGCTTATGGAATGCCCTGCCGATCTCTGTATTTCCTAGCCATTATAACTTGCAAACATTTAAAACCAACGCACATCGGTATCTCTTTTTTTCCCTACCTAACTTCCTTTCGCCCGCACTATGTGCAAACGTCTTAAGGGTACTCAAACCCCTTGAGCGCGCGCTCATTATAAAAAAAAAAAAAAAAAAAAAAAAAATATCCAGATCCGAACGTCGTTTTCCTCTTTTTCTACAATATTTGAAGAAATGCGAGCAATGCTTCCTGGTTGTTTCGAGTTATTACCGGCTTTCGCTGTTGGGTAGATAAGATGTATTGTAGCTCATATTATTCTATTAATCCCAAAAACGTGATTTCTCAAAGAGCAAATCATTTCCAGTGGAAGTCAAGCCCGGTGAGATGCGACCAGTGCCCACGGTCTTTCACAAGGAGGGAAAAAACCCAAATGATACAAATATATATTCATAATTCCACCATTAGCATTGCCAGATTGACATCAGTCAGTGGCTACTCTTACAGTACAACTCCTAACCAACTGCTGAAATTTCTCCAAACAGTAACTTTTCAGCGTAAAAATTCAAATATTTGATGCATAACTTCCTCGGCATTACGTTCATGTTCTCAGAATTATTTTAATTTTGTTAAACGCTAATGCAGCTTTTAACTTGGTCGCTTCCTCTTTGATAGAAAAATTACTTCATGAATTTTACAAATAAGACGGCTTTCAGTTAAGGCAACTCTCTGATAGTTAAAAAAAATCGATTTAAGCAAAAGAAATGTTGCGGGTAAATTGCTTCTGACACCGTTTCCCTTCAGGAAAACATGATTCAATTTAACAAGTTTGTTTTTAATGCAGTTGACAAAGATGAAATAACCAAGCCAGCGTTAAGTATATAAATATTTTCACACAAAATATCATGTTCGTAAGTTCTGACAGCCATTTACGGAAAAAAAATTACATGGAAGGAGTATATATGGATAGGCATTTGACAAGGTGTCATATGGTAATATCACTTAAGATATGGCAAGTGAAGAGCACGTTTCGATCGACATAGTATCGTACGGTTCGTTGATTGAATTATATTATGGCTTCAGTGCCACTTCATCCATGCATACATCTATGTACATGTGTACGCATCTGTGTTCTTCAGTTTAGTTTAGTTTACTATTGTAACATATTTATTTCACAAAAATATGAAAGCTCTCCCAAGATTGATATTTTTTTATATCAACAAACAGGTTTTCTGTTAATGTTAATTAATTTGCAGAAATTGGAAAATTTTAATCGTCAATGTAATTAACTTCCTGATTGGGAAGTTCTCACCCCGAAAATGTTATCATATATAATATAATGCGTTTAGACTGTTTTTAAGCAAATATCTGTGTGCGTGTGTGTCTATGTTTTTTTTTTGCACTAAAGGGTGCGTACTCTTCATAGATGCCAGTAGCCCGGGCTACCATCAAACACGATTCGCCAACCTGCTTGTTCGATTTCAGGAATAAGTCTACGTATTAAAATACATCGTGCATACTTCGACCACTCTACTTGCTGCTTCTCCATCCCAGGAATCGTATGCAATGAAATATTGCATGCTCTGTGTCTTTCTCCTGGAAGGAAGGTGTTTTTTTTAGTAATGAAGGTGAAAATATCGTATGACACTAAGGGATTCGCAACCCAAAGTAGTGTGGTATTCTAACCACACTAAAAACACTTCCTGAATCATGACCAATCAATGAAAGATCGACAAATGATATTTACTTCAGTTTGAAAAAACAAATCGCTTTTGGAGAAATTATTACAATTTGAATACAAGTTCTCATAATTTTTACACGAGTTCGTAGGGCTTTGTCCTTCTCAATCTGCGAACATTTTATTGTAAATCCAAAATGGTTTCTATTGCAGGATTAATATGCACCTGCAGACTCTGGTTGTGACGAATGAGTATTAGTTTGATTCACCACAATATTGTATCTTGCTAAGTTTGTAGTGTCGTCTGCGAATGTGGCCATCATTGTGTCATTGTTATATGGAATAACACTAGTATATAATAAATACAGTCCTGGTCCTAGAACACTCCCTTGTGCTACACCTGCACGTATTTCTCTTCGTTCAGAGTACTATTTTCCATAACGTACTCTAAAGAACCTATTTGCTATATAATATTTTAGAATCTCAAAATATTGTCCAGGTTGACCCTATTATTTAACCTATTAAAAATTGTTTTATCGCCCGGATACCACCTTGATCAAAAAGTTCCCGAAGTCCCGTCCCGTTATGCCAGCGCTTGATCCAATCCTCGAAACATTTTTTATATTCGGTTTTCGGTATGTCCATCAGTGCTTCCTGCGATTTTTCCATTACTTCCTGTCGGCTGCTGAAACGCGTTCCCTGTAGTGATTTTTTAACTCGATTGAACAAAAAGAAGTCACAGAGAGCCAAAGAGCCAAATCAGGTGAATTCGGTGGCTGTTGGATGGTATTTGTTGCATTTTTCGTCAAAAAATTACGAATAATGAGGGCACTGTGCGAAAGTGCGTTATCATAGTGCAAAATCCATGACATGAATAAGTGTTATTATGTACAATTATAAGTGTCAATGTACTTCATTATATTACATACATACATATCATTCTTGCAAAAATAAGTTAAATACAAGCATGTCTAAAAAAATTTTCTTTTTTGAGATCATCACAAGAAGACAAACATATTAAACAAATCTGATGGATCATTAGGTAAGTCTACCTCGTTGTTAGATAAATCATCTTCGTTATCTAAAATGTCTTCAATTATCTCAGGGGCAGCAATTTCGTCGAACCATTTAAGCCTCAGTCGTTCGCAAATCTCTGGAGAGAATAGAGGTCTTTCGGCTTCTCATAAAGTAAAAAAAAAAAAAAAAACAATAATTTAGTGGATAAACACAATTAGTTACAACTTTATCAATTGACTTGGTAGCCCATCGGTTAAGGGCGCCAGTGAACAAATAGTGGGACGCGGGTGCGAATCCCGAGTGAACTTGGAACTTTTTTTCTTGTTTTTTTTTTTTCTCTCCTAAAATTGTGTAAGATCAAAACCCACAAACAATAAGAACAAAAAAAACAGCAAAAACCACGTGATGGATGGTGAAGAGCGCCCCGCTCTTCCCATAACCGTGGTGAAAGCCAGCAAAAGGAGGAAGAGGTTGAATACCCCTCCTAATCTCTCAAAGAAAAAAATAAGTGCTGTTTCCACAGCTGAACAAGATAAAGAGGAGGGGGGCTCCAACAGCTTCGCCTCTCTGGCACATAAAAAGCAGCATACAAAAGCTGGAGCAAGCAAGCAGAGGCAAACTGCACGAAGGCAGAGGGAGCAATCAGAAGTAGAGAGCTCCCTAAAACAACAACAACAAAAGCAGAAACAGCAACTGCAGCAACAACAAAACCATCAGCAGCCGAAGCAACAACTGCAGCAAAAGCAACAGCGGCAAGAACACCAACAACAACAAAAAAAACAACAGCAGCAGCAGCAACAACAACAACAACAACAACAACAGCAGCAGAAGAAGAAGAAAGAGAAGGTGCCTCCGATCAACACCTACAAACTGGAGGTAAATGCAACCAAGGACCTGTGTAAGTTGGTCATTGGTAATAATTTTAATATAAAGAGATTGGGGAACGATCGCCATGCCATCCACTGTAATACAGTGGAGGGCTACGCGAAAGTGAAAGAGCTCCTAAAGGAAACGACGACGGAGCACTACTCATACACACCGAAGTGTGAAAAGCGGCAATCGATGCTGCTGAAGGGGATCCTGGCACTGCTCAAAGAGAAGGAGTGCGAAGGACTCAAGTTTGTGGGGGTAAAGCCATTTACCACAGCTAGAGCCAGGCGGGAGAAACGGAGTCTGCCGTTCTTCCTGGTGCAGCTCAGTCCCGAAAGCCGTCTGGATAGTCTAAGGAGTATCAATGTCCTAGACTACCAGGTGGTTCACTGGGAAAAACTAAAAAGGAGCGAAGGCATTATACAATGCGTTCGCTGCCAGAGGTTCGGGCACGCCGCGTCGAACTGCCAAATGCAGCCTCGATGCGTGAAGTGCGCAAAGAACCACAGTTCCGAGGAGTGTGCTCTGGGTGTTGACGGAGCATCCGATAGGTCGCAACTCTCGTGCGTATTATGTGGGAACGTGGGACACACCGCAAACTATCGGGGTTGTCCTAAGTTCACCGACATTAAAAAAGCAAAATTGGCTCGGCAGCAGAAGGTGGAGGTCAAACGTTCACCTGTGAGGTTTCAAACACCAGCCGTCACGCCCCAAATTTCCTACGCCCAAATGGCGTCAGGTAGGGGGGCTACGGTACAGCAAGCGACTGTTACTTCTCCGGCGCCGATGCCGAGAACAACGGAAGCTGCACCCAACATGCTGGCCATCTTGTTCGCAATCTAAGGGCAGATGGCTCAGCTGCAAAAGCAGGTGCAAGAACAGGCCAAGCGGGTGGACTAGATCTACGCGCTGCTGCTGGGCCTAACGCAACACTTGCCGTAATGGGTATGCACATCGTGGAGCAAACTTTGAAGGTCCTTGCGGTGAATGTTAATTCACTGATTAGGATTGAACGAAGAGCCGCGAAGTTTAAATTACTACAAGACCAAACTCCTGATGTGCTTTTCGCTAGCGAAACCAAGCTAACTGGAGTACAATAATTATATTGTTAGAAGAAGAAACCGGCCCAGATCCAAACGTGGAGGTGGTGTCGCGATCTTCATTAAAGAAGGTATAAAATTTCACAGAGTGTACAAGGGAGTGTTGCGCAGGTTCCAGGTGTTGGAGGCAGTTGTCATTTACATTCCGTTTCGCAGTGGAAAGCGGCTGTACTTGGCCTCTGTTTATGCACCTGAGGCTTCACAATCCACCCTATTCATTACAGAGCTCGACACGCTTTTTCGACTTCTGAGGCTGGAATCGGGGGAGAATTATTTTATAATCGGCGGGGATTTCAACGCTAAACATAGAGATTGTGGAAATAATTTGCAAATACTAGAGGGAACCTACTACTCGATTGGTGGGGTCAGCACGATGTCATGTACAGACTCGGTCTTAAAGCGACGGATAACCCGTCGTTTCCCAGAGGCGGGTCTTATTTGGATCTACTGCTGTACGACGAACGTATACGACTGACAGGTACGAATTTACAAACATTAAACTGTCTGCGCACATTCGTGTATGACAGCGACCATTGCGGTTTTAGCACCGAAATTACAGTTCCTAACGAAATTGCGGAATTGGAGGAGTTTGTCCAAAAATATTCTTAGAACTACAGTAAGACTCGATGGACACGCTTCTCCGCAACCTTGACAAGAGCACTCTCCTCGAACACGCTCCACCCACCGTCCAATAGGAATTTGTCAAACGAGGAGATCGACAATTACCTAAAACAAATGGACGAGACAATTAAACAAACTATGGACACTACAATACCGCGGTATCGACGTACGACTAACGAAGACCTGTTCCGCAATCCTACTATTGACGCACTGCACCGACAGAAAAGTAGACTTCTGTCAAGACTCAAAAACTTGTACAGACATTTAACTGACAGACAAGATCCGGAGATTAGGACGCTGAAGTCGTCGATTAAAAATGTGCAAAAGTTAATAAAAGGAAATTACAGAATTGCTGTAAGCTCATATTGGAACAACAAGGTTCGGGCTGTAAACACCATCAACCCGAACATGTTTCCGCAAATCAATAAACTATTTCGGAAAAAAAAAAAAACGACCTTCAGTGTCTTAAAATTGCCCGGACAACAAACAACGAACGGTTACTGACAAATGAGGCCGTTGACGATGACGACTTCTTTGTGATCGCGGGTCCACAGGAGAAGGTTGAGGCCATAGGGGCGACTTTCCAGGAAGTATACAAGGCCACTGATATCATTGGCCCTAATTACGACCTGGCTAATCGCGTCTTGGTACACAACTGCTACATTCGAAATGAAGTAGAGAATTGGCGATCCGACGGCTCTAGTTTCACCCTGTTTATCGACGAAAATATGACAAATAATGTCATTGCCAGGGAGGGTGACCTACCCCCGTTCATTTCGAAGGAAGGACTCCATGAGATCTTCGACACAATCAGGGCTAAGAAATCAGTGGGGACCGATGGTATTCCGAACATCGTGCTTCAACATCTTCCTCTAGAAGCGGTGGACATTTACACCACCCTGTTTAATAATGCAATGAATAATGCACATTATCCAGCGCATTGGAAAACGGCGGTGGTTCAACCTATCCCCAAAAAGGGAAAGAATATATCCAATCCGGCGAATCTCCGGTCGATAAGTCTCCTTCCGAATATCAGTAAGGTTTTTGAGAAAGTAATCAATAGAGCTCTGTCTAGGTGGGTTGAGGACAAACATATTGTTCCGGATAATCAATTCGGTTTTAAGGCAGGACATGATATCTCACATGCCGCGTCTAAACTGGTTTCTGATATCCAATGGAACAAAGGCAAGAAACAGTGCACTGGTGCCTGCCTTGTTGACTTGGAGAAGGCCTTCGACACCGTATGGTTAGAGGGTCTTTTCTATAAGCTGACTAGGCTGGGGATCAGCAAACCTCTCTTGTACATTCTTTATAATATGCTAACCAACAGACAGTTCATCGTGAAAAATGGCGATGTGACTTCTGTTGGAATATTTCAAATTAAAAATGGTCTTCAGCAAGGCGCGGTCAATTCGCCGATCCTATTTAACATTTATACAAGCGACTTGATAGGTTCACTTCCCCATACTATTGCGTACGCAGACGATTTGGTAGCGTACAGAACAGGTCCAAAAATCGAGGTCATTAATACTCTCTTGCAGAGTGACTTCGATAAGATAAGACGATTTTGCGATGACTGGAAGTTGAAAATCAACTTTCAGAAGTCGGAAACCATTCTCTTTAGGACGCCGTTGTCTGGAGCCTCTAGGGATACCAGAAAAAATTGGCGAAAGTTCTCAATCATTGGACAACACGGACAACCTCTTGCCTGTCGAAATGTAGTCAGATACCTTGGAATCTGGCTGGATCAGTTTCTGTATTTTGACAAAAATGTAGATGCTGCTCTGGCCAGAGCTAAAGGTGCTTTTACCCTTACAAAGAGACTGTTTTATAGCAGCCAACTCGATGCGAGGGTAAAGGTAATCTGCTACATGGCCCTTATCAGGCCCATGCTGGTATTTGGTTGTCCCGTGTGGTTCAATGTACGAGCAAGCTTAATGGAAAAGATTCGGGTGTTTGAGAGGGCTTGCTTTAGGGCTTGTCTTCGCTTGTACAGAACAGAGTCGGAGTACAAGAAATTTTATCCTAATGAGGTCCTTTACAATAGGGCGAACCTAATACGAGTGGACAACTTCGTAATTAAGCTGACTCGAAGACACATTGCAAGAGCAATGACCTCGATGAATAACCTGATATCTGGGGCTTACTACCCCAATTACCTTTACCACGAGAGTGTGCGATCTGACGGCTTCGTTCCACCGGAAGCATTCCTCTACCTAGATGAGATAGGGTTGATCCAAGATAGATCAGCGGTGCCGTTAATCTTCCATGTCGCTCGGACAGCTGGGGACAGGCGACTCAACTACGACAGAGACGTCGCACATGGAAGTGTGGATCGCCTCAGGTTCAGTAGGGCGGTGGGGAATCGCGAGAAGAGGGAGAATGGCGAGAATGGCCAGCTTACGTAGGTTTAGGTTAGCATTTAAGAAATATATACATATATTAGTGTACGGTACATCGCCCAAATAATACTGTAGATGTCCCATGGCCAGCTCAGTGCGGACAGAAACCACACATCGGGCAAAAGAGCAAATGCTGACTTGATCTCGGTGTTCAGTACACACAGAGAAAGCAAAAGCTCAGCCTGTCGAACCTTTTAGTTTAAAGAGTTTTTAACAAGAGCTGTCAGAAAACCACAGGGAAAACTGGCTTTGTGGCGGCCAAGCGTTTATAGCGACGTCGCTTTTTGATCCTTCATGCCGGCTCTTCCTATCATTGTGAAGGAAAATTCACCAAGCGTTGTTGTTCACCCGTGCAAGGCAACGTGAGCTGGGTTTAGACTGTCGTGAGACAGATTAGTTTTGCCCTACTGATGGCATTCCTGCGTAGTACGAGAGGAACCGAAGGTACGGACCAATGGCACAATACTAGTTTGTACTTGGTACTTAGTCGCCTCTAAGGTCGTATCCGTGCTGGACTTGTTTTATGTATGGACTTTGTGTATGGCAATAAACCATTTAAAGTTTATAAGTTTATATTATGAACGACAATGGATGCAATGGATGTGATGCCAATATTCTCTGTAACATAGCAAATACGGGATGTATTAAATATCGCGTGTATGCCGCGCTAGTTATATACAAAAGTTAAAGATCATTAAATACAATGTTTAACAATGCCTAGAATCAATTGTAAACGACTTTGGTAATGGGCAAGATGTTGTAAAAGGTAGAGCATGCTGCGATCCACTGAAGCAACTAAAAAGTTGTAGGTTAGATTGATTTTCATTGAATGTATGTGTTTAAGTATACTTCATTTATGATTTAAAACGTTATTTCAATATGTTTTATGAATAATGCATTCAGTATGAATCGTTCTCATAAAATAAAAAGTAAATTTCCTAGAAACAGATTGCAGAGCCGCCTGGCAACAAAATTTTGGGGTTACATATTCTGATTTTCTTTTTCCGTCAAAAAATAAAAATAAAACGATTGCAGTCCCACCTACCGGGCCCGCTTGTAAATCTAAACCATCCAAGGTACCACATAAAATCGGTTCAGCCGTTTAGAAGGAATGCTGCTTATAGTACTCAACTTTTCTTCTTGCATTTAATTTTCTGTTTATGGATTTTCCGATTGTTGGCCTCAACAGTAATTTTGTTGGTTTTGTTATAGTAAAATTATTAAATTTGGCAGCAAGCTTATCTCGTCTATCGTCGCGTTCGAAGATAAGAGTTAAATTGGAGATAGTTAAATTGGAGATTCATAAGAATGTCATATAAATATATCATATATCATATTTTTTTCTCTCTCCGTTGTAAACCAATTCACCTCAAAGTAATTCCTAGAAACGCAAAGAAACAATTCCAAGAAGTGCATTTCAATATTCCCATACACAAGAGACACCTGACGTTGCAATAGTCAAAAGTCATTGCATTATTCCAGGAACGTGTAGCAAACACAGACAATATGTCAGCAATTTAATAAAGCATAAATACAGGTGAATTGGATCACAACGGTTGGTTCATATTTTGGTTATCATTGAGTTCGGTCAACTAGTTCGGTCGTTAGTCTAAAGTTCCGCGAATAAAAATAAATTGTAACAACAAAGTGTTTGAAAATAAAAAGTTTGAAAATAAAAATTGTTTTTTTTTTATTCCAATAAATCTCCATTCCATTTCTGATAACATCGCCAGGAATTAAGGATTAAGGAACCAAGAAAGTATTTTGAGTAGACTGACTGTATTGTCTTAACTGTATTGTTGTTAGATAAAATAGCTATTGTTCCTTTAGCGCTCAAATACTTATCGAAAACTGTTAATACAAAATCTTCCTTTGAAGGGTTACTGTGTTCTGTTAGATATCATTTTTTCAAGTACATTTGTCCTGGCAATCTTTTGCTTTATAATGACTTGATGGAAAAATTCGTTAGGGAGTCTTTCTGATATTGGAATGCCATCTCCTAAATTTTCCTCAGCGGAATGTATAATTGAACGAATTAAATTTCCCGCGCGTCAAAATTACCACAAACAGATGCATTCTCTAAAAACTCGCTTGGATTGATTTCGTTAACATTAAGTTTAATACGAGAAAAAGCGTCGACATTACAATTTTGCTTGCCTTTTTATGTCTGGGATATATATATATGCAATCAGGAAGACGTATACAATATTTTGTTGTGACCAACATATGGTTATATTTGAACACAAAAAAGTGTTTCATGTTTTTTGTAAAAAAAAAAAACTTTTAGGATATTTCAAGGACGTGTGGCGTGGTGAAAGCTGTGAGTAATTTGTTTGGGACTTATATATTTGTAATCAGGAAGACGTGTACAATATTCTGTTGCGACCAACATATGGTTATATTTGATAACAAAAAAGTGTTTCAAGTTTTTTTGTAAAAAAAAAACGCTTTTAGGATATTTCAAGGGCGTCTGGCGTGGTGAAAGCTGTGAATAGTTTGTCTAGGACTTATATATTTGTAATCAGGAAGACGTGTACAATATTCTGTTGCGACCAACATATGGTTATATTTGAAAACAAAAAAGTGTTTCATGTTTTTTTGTAAAAAAAAAACGTTTTTAGCACATTTCTTGGACGTCTGGCGGGGTGGAAGCAAACAGGGTATTTTTTCTGATTTTTTGGTGTATCACTCATGTGGTTGTATGTACTTTAACATTAAAAAGTTAATATTTTACATCCTTTTAGCGGCGCCTGGTGGAGCGAAAGCTGAAAGAAAAACGTCTGGGACCTAGATATTCGTAATGAAAATAATTTTTCTAATTTTTTGACGTAGCGCTTGTGTGGTTATACCTCAGACAATAAAATTGATTTTTTGCCCTCTTTGGGGGGTGTCTGGTAAGGGGAAAGCTGAAAGCAAAACGTCTGGGATCTAGGTATTCGAAAACAGTGCATTAGTCTCTACTGTTTATATGGTATATTAATTCAAGTGGTTATACTTTCGACACAAAAATCGAAAAATTTCAATTTTCAACCCCTCACCCTCAGCCATGGTTAAAAAAAAAAAAACTGCTAGACGGTGGAATTCGATATCACTGCGCGAATACTATACACATACATGTACATATATTTTGGCTATACCTCCACTGCAAAAATTTGCTGTCGGCTCTTAGACTATTCCATTGTATGTCGGAGATCAGTTTTGACCCATTTCAACAAAGCTCTGTTGACTACCTTTGCAAACACTTTGCAAATGTTCAGAAGAGTTTCAATTACATAAATGAAAAACTGACTTGTTATGGGCAGGATTCGAACTTGGACCCTCCGAGTGGGAAGCGATTGCTAGTACCACTACACCACGGCCACCCCGTACATTGACCGAAGGCAGGGTTGGTCCTAATTGCGCTGGATAATATGCATTATATATATACATATATGCATTATTCAGCGCATTCTTAAATAGCGTAGTGAAAGTATCCATCTACCTGTGGGTCTTCAACCACAAAGATACCTTCTCCTGAGTCGACACTTTCTGGAATTAGACCTGCGGTCAGTAATAACTGTCTGTGTGCTTCGAACACATTGGATTTCATTCTGATCTTTCGGCCTTATGGATTTACTGAAATCTTCTTTTATTAATTGTTTCAGGTTTGTTATCAGTGACCTTAGTCTTCTTATTTAAGTATGGTTCCTGTCAGTAAACTGTTTCAGCCTCGAGAGCAATCTACTTTTGTGTGCGTATAGTGCGTCGATTGTGGGAGTTCGGTGCTTATTAGCCTGATTGTCTTCGGTGTGTTATATCCGAAGGATAGTTCACTTCATAGTTTGTTTAATTACAATGTCCATTTCTGTTAAATGTCGGTAATTCTCGTCGTTTGTCAAATTTCTGTTATTCGGAGGATTGATCCCGCTCAAACGCAAATTGCGCTTCGAAGTTTTAGCTAAGCGTAACCACCGTACTCTACGACAATCGTATGAGAACGCATGATCATATTGTTCCAGCAGTGTTTGACCGTTCTGGATCCGTACTGTGGCGGCGAGTCCATAGTGGTCGCTATTGTACTCAAACGCTCGCAAGCAGTTTCTAGTGGGTCGTTCTATGTTCATCAGTTCCATCCTATTGTCCATTAATTGCCAAGTTCAAAAAGGAACCGGCTGATGGAAAAGATAGGATATCTGTCGGGTACAACTCGGACTTTTCTCAATCCCATGTAAACACCCTGGTATTTAGTGAATTATTTCCCCATGCTGCATGTCTAGCGTTAAGATCTCCGACCAAAAAGTAAACATTTTCTTCCGACTATAGCTGCAGAATACGAAAAAGATTTTCCAGTTTTATTACAAATACGAGTAGGTGCTTAAAGTGACACCACATACAACCGTCTTTCACTACGAAGACGAATGCATACGATGCACGCTTCCAACACCCTTCCATATTTGATTTTATGGCGCACGCTTTTACGTAAAAGCATATCAACCTCACCCTCTCTTGTGGAGTTTAGCCGATATCTTCTATAAATATTGTAACCACTGTCAATTATGTGCTTCTGGATAAGCGTATCTTTACCACTAAACAGAAAACTGAGTCCTTTCTCTAGTTTTTTCAAATGAAAAAATAAAACTGTTAGTTAAGAACACCCCTACAGTTTCAATTATCTTGCTCTATTATAACCTAAAATAACCTAAATAATTTCCTTAGCTTACTCTTTGAAAACTCAGGACAACGATGCTCTATCACTCTTTTAAGCCCCTTATCTTCACCACCCTGATAAAATAAATAAACAAGCTCTGCCACAAATATCTTAAATCCGCTCCATTACTGGTTTCTTCAACTGTCACTCTGTCTAAACTGACTTTTCTGAACTTTGTCAATCTGTCTACCTCAAATACCTGAATTAAATGCATCACACCCGTATTTCCGATCACAGACGATCCTTTGTTAATGAACAACAAACGAAAGTCTAATAACTACCCACCCTATCTAATTTTTTTTAACGAAATCCTCTAGTCACATTGGTGCAATTGACTATCCATTCTTTTGGTACCTAAACAACTGTTCGCAAAACACGTCAGAATCAGTATATATAACGTTGAAACAAGTAAGCAAATAAATTTAAGATCCCAAGGACGACTGCTCCACTGGCCAATATGGATTGCCCGCCATGTTTTTAAAAAAGATTGCTGTTTATTTAAGTCAAGCTCTCACTGCTCTCTTTCAGCTTTCGATATCCAAGGGAACTTTTCACATAATCAGGAAGAATTCTTACGTACCTCTCCTTCACTAAAAGGCCACAAGAACGAAATTTCTAACTATTAACCCATTGCCAGGCTCTCCTGCATTCCTCAGCTGATCGAGAGTATTATTGTATTTAGGACTCAATGTGGTTTCATTGTAAGCCTATCTTTTACCCAAACCAGTACAGATTTTTGAAACGTCGGTCTATAACCACAAACTTTACCGAATCCGTCTCACGTACCTTGTGTGCACTTGAATATGGGATTGAAGTTGACGTGATCGCCACTAAGTTCAGCAAAGCTTTCGACAAAATCTCTTGCTGTATTTAGGTCTTCGATTTCTAACATTCAATTTCGATCTCTTCTGGAGTACCACAACGTAGCGATCTTGTTCCTTTGCCATTTAAGTGGTTCAGAAATTGTATCAAAAAATTCAACTGGACTTCGTTCATTTTATTTCTGACCCACTTATTTATACTAACAGCCAATGATGTTAATCGTATCATTATCAGCTCACATAAATATATATACATATGTGTTTACGCCGATCACATGAAAATCTTCAAACATCTCTAAACCTATTTTAATTGTCTTTTACTGCAGAATGATTTGGACAGATTTTTTAGTTGGTGCAAACAAATTTTCTTGAGCTCAATGTTAGTATGTACCTTCTCAACTTCTCCTTGTACATATTTAATTTGTGATTGACCTCTACGCTTATTAACTGAATTGCGGGAACTTGGTATTATTTGTGATAGAGAACATATTGACATCACCATGCAAATGAAGCCAACTCCGCACTTGGTTTTATCAATCGCTGATCTAAGTAATTCTCCAATCCTTATATTACTAAGTCCCATTATACTGGGTCATCTGGAGCTTCAGTACAGAAATGTTTAATAATTTTGACAATTCTCAACCAATCGGCTTAAGTAAGCATGATTTGGAAATGTGGATTTAGTACCATTTCAACCATTAATAACTTCATGAAAGTAAGCGTGGTCCTTCTGACTACACAATTCGACGTTCGGCCTCCGAATTTCCTCTGTAGAGAATCGGCATAAACACATTAGACATGGTCCACGTCGTTCCAATGAAGCTGTTGAAGTTGAGAGAGTGTTGCCCAAAATTCAAATGTCATGCATCATCGATGGCGCCCTCTTCTGAGCACGGTCGTCAAGTTTGGTCACCTTATTATACCACCCATATTGGTTGGGTTAAAGCTGGACCAATAACTTTTATTTACCGGCTGAAACTTATAGACTTACAGCCCCTTTCTATACGCCGGAAAGTTGCCGATATTCTCTTTGTCCATCAAATACTAGCTGATAAGATTGACAGCCCCTCCTTACTTCCAGTTATCTGTCTTAAAACAATCCCACGTAATCTAAGGCCTGTACCTATCTTTGAATCAATCCTTACCCAACAAATTACGGATACATAGAACCAAAATTTAGGATGCTAAGGGAAATTGACGGCGTCCAAACCCTTTTAGATTTAAAGCTCAACAAAAGTTCCCTAAGGAACATCCAACACATCGATCCGATCTCAGAGAAAGAATCTGAGGATCGTTTGTCCATAATGTGTCAGGCCAGGAAAGACCAGTATGGATCAAATATATATTCATACAACGGGAGATCTTGGAAATACATATCCTAGAAATTTCAGACCAATAATCACCTACCATTCATTTCATATCAAGAACTCTCACTACTCCGTCAAGGTCGGTACTGAATTAATCGAGACCTTCAATGTGAAGATATGGTTTAGACATGGCAACGCGCTGTCAAGTGTCTTTTTGAACTTCGCACTGGAAAGAATTCACAAAACTCACCAGCCAACATCAGGGATGCCCATGATGTGATTTGGCACAGCGAGCTGTCAATTAAGCTTTCGTAAATATACGAGGGCAAAACAAAATATATGCTGTCACCGAAAAGGCCGCAAGCCACCGACGGTTTGTACAGAACGTCAACAGTGACAATTATGATTTCGTACTATCTTATCTCTGCATTTACAAGCAGCAACGGCATGAGAGCAGACTACTATTGCTATTTCTTGGGTTGAGTAACAGAGTAACAAAGCCCTATCTCGTAAGAATCTTATCATACCGGTGGTGCTCTATGGCGCATAAGTCTGGACTTGGTCCAAAGCAGATAATGAAGCACTTGGCCGTTCCGAGAGAATGACAGGGAATGGAGGAGGAGATTAAACACGAAATGTATGGGCTGTCCGTACTGGGGACATAAGATCTAGCCATGGGTATACGGATCTAACGAAGAAAATGGCTGGGCCATTTGAGCGAATAGACGCCTCAGCTTCGGTCCAAGTGTTTACACCCGAGTTACGGCGCAGCAGAAGACGGACGTATGTAAGGAGTCCAACACAATGGAAGGGGACATCAGAAAACTTGGAGTGCGGCTGGTGAAAGTTCACACTACCTGGAAAGGCTAGGTTGGTTGAGGCCCAAGTTCACCCGGACTGTAGCTCTACTTAAGTAAGTAAGAAACTACGGTTGCTCGAAATCGGACCCCTTCCTCTCGCATTGCCTTTCTAGAATATACTCCTACCGATATCGAGTACAAAATTTTTCAGATTTTTGAACTGCTGGACAGCAATATGACCTTTAACGAGTTCGATGCGATGTCTGACTCCATTCAAAGAATTGTATCCCTGTATCATACTTAAATCGTTATTACGGGTGATTTCAATACATACAACTCTGGGTGGCTTCGACATTCTGGACCGACAATACCCGAAGGGCGGTGTATATATATCTTCGCTGCAGAAAATAACTTGGTTCAGTTTGCAAATGAGCCCACACGTATACCAGACGTTGATAGTCATACCGCTAACACCTTGGACTTTTTTTTAACTTCTTACCCTGATAAATACAAGGTCATTGTGCTATCCCCCCTCTATGCTCATCGGACCACTGTGTCTGATCAGCTAACTATGCGTACATGTGGTCGATGAGAAAAGATTCCTAAAAGAACCGTATGGCAATACGAGAAAGTCAGTTGGAGCAGACTTAAGACTTAAGGATGAAGAGTGTCAAACCAAAAGAAAAGGCGTGATATGACTTGAGCTGTAAAGAGTCTGTCTGGGTTAGAGAAATGTTTTTTCCGTCCTACAAACCAACCCGACAAAAGAAAACCGAAAAAAGTTCAAACGAGCCAGGAATGACTGCAACGCCTTTCTAAAACGTGTGAAATTCCAATACGACCAAATGCTAAAGCAGAAAATACTACAATGTTCCAAAGGTAGTAAAAATTGTCGCTCGTTAAAAACATTTGAAATCCTTCACCCTAACCCTCATTTGCAATGACATTCCAGCTGTCAGCTCTTTGGACCAGGCTAGTTTGCTTGCAGTACACTTTGCGCCAGCTGAACACTTCGAGATTGTGCTTTATCTCCGTCTACACTTGAATGCGTCGAATCTTCAATAGGACGAATCCACTTTCGCACTTAAAGATCTTAATATACACAAATCCGCTGGTCCAGATGGTATATCTCCCCTTCTTCTGAAGAGGTGTTCTTCCTCGCTGGCAAAACCACTGCGTAAGCTTTTTCATCAATCTTACTCTTTAGGACACTTTCCAAGTAGATGAAAACCAGAATTTGTCCAGCCCGTCAATAAAAAAGGCGAATCTTCTTCACTCTCCTCCTACAGACCCATTGCATTTAAGGTCCCTTCTTCCCAAGGTCATGGAAACGCTGATAAACCGTCTGCTCATGAAATATCTCGAAACGCGAATGACCGGCAGTATGGTTTTCATAGCAACAGGTCCACTGGTGATTTGATGGCATGTCTCACCTAAAAGTGGAACAAAGGCGTGCATCAATCTGGCGAAAGCAAGATAGTTGCACTCGATATTTTTAAGGCATTTGACAGAGTTTAACATTAAATTCTTTTGTAGAAAATGCGTGCTTTTGCGATCAGTGACTCTCTTCTTCAATTGATTAGAAATTACATTTCGGAACGTTCAGTTCAAGTTGCCTTGGATGGTTTAAAGTCAGATATTCTCAAAATAAATACTGGTGTGCCCCAGGGCTCCGGTCTGCCTCCGACACTCTTTTTAAGTTTCATTAAATTCCGATATTAACAGGATAACTAATTGGGGAACCACTAACAGAGTAGAATTTAATACTTCCAAGACACAATGCTGTCTGCTGTCGTTATCGCCCATTATCCATGAATGGCACTTGCATCGTCGAAACCGATAAACTTTGCATTCTCGGTATGTGTGTCAGTGACAGTTTACGTTGTAATGACCACATATTCGATGTCATCAAAAATGCAGCGAAATGTCTAGGTTTCCTCAAGCGATGTAAGAAATACTTTAACCCCTCGAACACCGACGTAATACCTCCTGTCTCACTTTGTTTTAAAGCTATTTATACCACCAATGCTCCATTGAAATCATCAGTAGCATTCCGCCCCTTCAAACCTTCAACCGTAGTACCCTCGGTATGAATTCTGAAATATCGTGATTCATTCCTAATCCGTACAACTCGCTTATGGAATGCCCTGCCTAGTTCGTTATTTCCTAGTCGTTATAACTTGCAGCCATTTAAGACAAATGTACATCGGTATTCCTCTTTTCTTCCTCCGTGATTTTCCTTTGCCCGCTTTTTGTACAAACATTTTAAGGGTACTCAAATCGCTTATATGTACATATATATTCAATAAATCATTTCTTAATTTCCCTACTAATTTTAGCCAAACAATCTACTAATGCTCTAACTACCACCGGTATTCTCTTATGTACATATATTGTTTGTTCTTTTGTTTTCAACTAATACTCGTACAACGATTTTAGCTCTATAGCCTTAAATTTATGCTATGTTGCCACATTAATAGCACCTTGGGAACAATTTAGACTGTGTCTGATCCAAATTTAAAAGTAGATTACTTTCAATCTATTCTCTATACCTTATACTCATATAGTCACTATGTACCGACCAAAGCCGTAAAAATTAAAAGGGTTGCTCAAAATCTTTCAACCTCAATCTGCCGTACTTCCAAAAAAATTATTATGCCTCAAACCTTAATACCTCACTATGAGTACCTGTCAAAAAACGTTGATCCAATTTGCGCAAAATAGGTGCTTTGAGCTGCAATAACTCTTCAAACTATAATTTAGATCCAGATTAACTAAACTACTTTTTGCTGAATATCGTCTCCCATGCAAGCGAAATTGATTCCCGCTATGCTGCTAGCTCAGTGCAAGGCAATGTAACTCTTGAAAGTTTTGTAATAGTTACTAAAAATAAGGTTATTGATTACAGAAATGCCATAAAGTTCAACTCCATAGGAGAGGACGGAATACCTACACGTTTCATTAAACTCATTTTGCCACTAATTGTTACAAATTTTGCCCATGTCTTAAATTGTTTCGTTACATCATCTGCACAATTCTGCATAACTGCTAAAGTCTTGCCTATTCCAAAGAGACCAACCAATTCAACCTCTCCCTCTGATTCCAGATCGATCAGCATCCTGTCCTATGTCTCTAAAATATTTGAGGCAACGCAATGGTTTGCTGAACCCATAGCAGTCTGGTTTTAGAGTTAACTTACTCGAGGAAATAAGAAAATATATTGATAGAAACAGCGTTACTCTTCTCTGTTTTCTGGACTTCTCGAAGCCCATTGGTACGGTTAATCATGAAATTCTCTGTTGAAAATCAAAATGCCTCTTCGAGCTTAGGGATAGATAGTAAACTTAATCGAAAGTTTTTTGTCAGGGAGATTACAAAAGGTAGCTTCCAATGAAACTCATTCTTCCCTAAAAATTATGGTACAGAGGGTACTCCAGGGATTAATACTGCGACAGCTATTTTTTTGTATTTTCATACCTGTTCTCCCATCTATATGTTAAAACACCTCTGTTCACCGCTAGTCTATTCTGACGATGTTCAGCTCCACTCTGCAAGACCCTTTAAAAATTTAAAGGAACTTGCGCTTATGGTCAATCAGGACCTCTAACAAATGCACAAGTGGTCTGATGCAAATGGCTTAAAATTAAACCCTAAAAAATCGCACAAAAGTTATTTCTATATAAAACAAGCAATTGGGCATAACCCTCATACCTGATATAAAGCTCACCGACAGTAAAATTAAACCGTTAAAGAATGTAGTTTAGTTTTAGTTAGTTAGTTAAATGGACTATTTTATTTAACCAATTATTTTTTTTTACAAAAAATACAAAATAACTATGTTTCTAAATCTGTATGATTTGGCCTACAGGCCATCTATGCTTATGCTGGCTTTACACACGACCGAATTTCTGTTTACTGCAAAAGCCTGCTCTGTAAGAATATATCAATGTCAGCAATTGCATATTTCTCCACAGAATCATTAATAGCCAATATGCGTCATATCTGTTCAATAAATTAAATTTTACTCGTTCTTCAAGAATTATGAATATTATTCCTTTCCAATTTCAGTACCTATACTCCTCGCTTTTATTTTTCACTCACACTGGCAGATTTTGGAATTATCTACCCCTGCGAATCAAATTTATTACTAATCTTCAAATTTTTAAAAGTGCAGTTCTTATTAATTTGTCTTCTAAAATCACATAAAACTAATCTTTCTTTTATGATTTTTTCTCTTTTCTACTCCTCCTTTTCCTTTCCTTTTCTTCTGATTATGTAAGATTAGGTTCACTTTGCTGCAATAGCAGTAGATCTACTACACTTTTCACAAAAAATAAATCTGCTGCCACTAAATCCAATCTACTGCACTTTTTTGTTTGGTAAACATTCTCTTGGACAGCTGTACAAAAACCATGCATAAAAATAACCGCTGTAAAGAACGTTTGAACGAAGCCAGACGAAGCCATATTTTTCAAATACAGTGCCCTCCAAAATTTAGTTGAAATCAGCTGGGATACATGCTAACCTTCACAAAATCAACTGAAATGTGGTGTTCCATTACTCCTAAGACCGTTTCTAGTTTCTACAATATGTGTTCTTTTGCATACCCAACAGTAGATCGAAAATCTACAGTTAACTTTTTATGAGCGCTGCATTCGCACGCCAAAAGTCAATTGAAGCTGTTCGATTTCCAGAATTGACATTGTTCTTTTTTTTTAAATACTGATCAGAAAATTAAAATTTGTGTTTTTGTTTCTCTTTGGTAATTATTTTATATTAAGTATAAATTAAAATTATGTGTTAAATAATCTTACTTTAGGCTTTTTGTACTCAAAATGTCTTCAAGGAGAAAACTTACTGTGGAGGAAAGGCAGAAAGTGGTCTTAGAATATGAAAAGCTTAAAAATTACAGTGCTGTCGGAAGACTCTTCGAAATTAGCCCTGAAGGAGTCAAAAACATTGTAATTAAAAGCAGGGAAGCTGCTACATTGGCCGATAAACTCCGTTCTGGACGCCCCTGAGTAACTTCAATTAGAGACGACCGACTTATGGTGCAACTCTGCAAGCGGAATCCAAGGCTCGGGAAATAAAAGAACAACTTGAAGAAACTGGGAGAACGGCTTCTCAAACCACCATAAGAAGACGACTTCATGATGCCAAGCTAACAGGCCATGTTGCAAGGAGGAAACCGTTGCTAACCAAGCTTCACAAAAAACGCCGCCTAGAGTTTGCCAAAAAATATCAAAACCAACCGCTGCAATTTTGGAAAAAAGTTATTTTTAGCGACAAGTCTAAGTTTCAGATATTTGGAAACCGTCGAAGGCAAACTGTTTGGCGTTCTAAAGACGACAACCCCTACAGTGGACGATATCTTCACCCCACAGTAAAACATGGAGGTGGTGGTGTTATGGTGTGGGGGTGTTTTTCTTGGTTTGGCGTGGTAAAGTTGCATGTTATTGATGGCAGAATGAATGCAGTCATGTACTGTGACATCCTGGAAAGCAACTTACTTGGGAGATTCTGCTGCTTCAATGGGATTGAGTGGATTATTTGTCTTATAACAAGAAAATGATCCCAAACATAGGGCCAAGACAACAAAATATTATTTTAGCACAAAGGCAATAAATTTGTTAGATTGGCCTTCCATGTCACCGGATCTCAATCCCATTGAGCATTTATGGGATGAAATCGACCGAAGAATACCAACAACTAGTAGAAAAAGCAAAGCAGTTTTCGTCGAAAAGATTTTGGAAAGTTTACCGAATTCTGTGTTGCAGAAGTTGGTAGAATCAATGCCGAAACGCATTGAGGCTGGTTTGCGAAATAGAGGCGCTCATACAAAATATTAAATTTCCAAAAAGCTGTGAAATTTAGCAAGAAACACCAATTTTATCTTAATTTCAACTGACTTTTGGCGATTCACATTGACGACTTTCAAGAGACTTTTTTTTTACTTAAATCCAATGAATTTTATTTAATTTTTTCTATGTATTGCTCTACTACCAAAAGCACATATTATTAATATCAATAAAAAACAATTGAAAAATTTAACTATTTTGCGCCTTTATTAGCCATTTTGTGACTGGCATGGTGATTTCAACTGACTTTTGGAATTTCGGAATAGAGTTTCAAGATAATTTAAAAGAAAAAAATTTCGATGTATTAGAAACTGATAAAATAAAAAAGGATGTTCTAAATTTGTATGTAGAAATTTGTGAGTAAATAAAAAAAGACGTTTTGATTTCAATGATACAAAACTCAAACTGCTGAAATACATACATGCTAAATTAGTGGTCGATGGGCCTATGCCATCAATATTGCCTATTTTAGATTCCTTCCGATTGCAATAAAGAAAATTGAAATAGTCAGTGGAGGTCATTACTAGGGAACCAAGATCATTTCTATAAATACTATGGTGCTTTAGATTGTTCAATATTTTGGTCTAATTTACTCGATAAAAAAACGCTCTGGGGTGAAAAATATATGTCGAACTTTGCGAGTATACGTTGATTTTGTGTTCACTTCCCCATAGTAGTTGTAAAAAATCGTTAACTTCCCGAAACAAATCTCTAAAATGAAAAAGCCGAGACTTAAGAACGCAGGAAAACTTTACTCGTCTGATTCCACGAAAGGCAAAACTAAAACTAAACATTTCGTTTGACATCAGAAAGAGTGAGATGTACGAATACAAGTTAAAGATAATTCATTAGTACAGTAAGAAGAAAAGTGTATACATATTAATTTAATTTTTAACATCCTCGCCCCGGCCATTTCCAGCGATCTCGATCGGGTACAGCAACTGGACCGGTCTTCGTAACTTTGAGCCATCAGAAAAACGCAGCATACAAGCTCGAACATTCCCATCACGACTAATATACGCCTCTTCGATGACGGCCAATTTCCAGGCTATGCGCGGCTTTCCAGAATCGAACATCAAAACTACGTCATCCGGCTTCAGCTGTTTTGAAGAATGTCCCTGAGAAGTATAAAATGAACGCAGAAGCTGGACGTACTCGATACGCCAGCGATTAGAAAGCATTCTGATGAATTTAAGCCTCCGGGACCAAAGTTGCTGAACTTTATCTGAAGTAATTTTCTCTTGTGGATCCCAAACACCACCGTGGCCATGTATGAAATGCGCAGGAGTGAGTGGTGTTGGATCTAATGGATCGCTGCTCATATACGTCAGAGGACGTGCATTTACTATACCCTCTGCTTCAATTATCACGGTTTCCAACTGTTCGTAGGTCAATTTTGCTCTCTTGATGACCACCTTCAAAACATTTTTAACCGTGCGAACAAGCCGTTCCCAGAATCCTCCAGACCAGGGAGCCCTCTCAACTATGAACTTCCATCGTATACGTTTTCCGGATAGGAACTTTTGAATGCGATCATCATCAAGCAGAGGGCTAGTTTCACTCAGTTCCATGGCAGCTCGATGAAACGTCCGGGCGTTATCAGAATAAATCGTTGAAGGAGTTCCTCGTCGCGCTATAAAACGCCTCAATCCCATTAGGCAATGTTCTGTTGACAGAGATGTAACTAGTTCTAAATGTACTGATCGTATCGCCGCGCAAGTAAAAAGCATGAGGTAACATTTCGTCATCGCGTTTGTTGCAGCATCAATATAATAGAGAGGCCCTGCGAAATCAATGCCTACGCAGTCAAACGGTCTTGAAAGTGTTAACCGATCTAGTGGAAGTGGACCAAAGGGTTTCGAAACAGGCCTTCCGAAAAGTTTTTGACAGGTGACACACATTTTTGTTCTTCGTTTAATTAACGGACGCCCTTTAAATATCCAAAAGCGCTCCCGCATCTGGGATAAAACAACGCTCGTACCTCCATGAAGAGTCATTAGATGATAAAAATCGATGATGAGATTTACCAGATACGAATCCGAAGCTAATATGATGGGGTGTTTCTCGTCATATGAGCAATCCAAAAAACCAAGACGACCTTTCAATCGAAGAATACCATAGGTTAGGTTAGGTAAGAGTGGCTGTTGGAAATACCAACCCACTTAGGCCTATTGGCCCATTGTGATGCCACGTGGATCTATGATCTTCTTACTACTGGAACCAGTTTGAGCTTTTAATAAAGCGTAGGAGACTGTTAACGTCTATTTTTTCTAGATCGTTTAGGTCGTTGTAGAAGAAAGCTCCTAGGTGAAGCTTCCTTCTCTGAGAGAGAGCTGGGCATGTGCAGAGTAGGTGGGGGATTGTCTCCTCCTCTTCCTCGTCCATGCAGCTTCTACAAAAATCGTTAGTAAAAGCGCCAAGCCTTCTTGCGTGCTTGCCTATGAGGCAGTGTCCGGTAATGACACCTATTATGGCGCTGAGATGTTTCCTTTCTAGGAGGATCAGACACTTAGATCGACTCAGATCCAGCTTTGGCCAGATCTGTTTTGTCGCTAGACATGTTTGTCCAGCAGTCCACCTAAGGTCCGTTCTTTTATTGGCATCTAGCTTTAGTGTTAGTTTGCACGTAGCGATTGGTATACCCATACTACCTTTGTCTGGTAGGATAGGTAGAGTGGTTCCAATTTTGGCGAGTTCATCGGCTCTGCAGTTCCCTGGAATGTCTCTGTGGCCCGGCACCCAACAGAGGTGAATGTTGAACTGCTCTGCCATCTCCATGAGAGATGATCGGCATTCAAGGGCAGTTTTAGAACACAATGAGACCGAGTCCAGGGACTTGATGGCGGCCTGACTATCCGAAAATATGCGGATATCCTTTGCAGATATCACGTTTTTCTTCAGCCAGGACAGAGCTTCTTTAATCGCCAAAATTTCCGCCTGGAACACGCTACAGTGATTTGGAAGGCGGAAAGAGAGGCTTAGGTTAAGCTTATCTGAGAAAACACCGCCACCAACTCCGCTGTCGGTTTTAGATCCATCTGTGTAGAGATGGATTGACTTGTCCTCCATGAAAGCATCCTCCTCCCAGAATGATCTAGAGGGGAAGCTTACATGGAAGTTTTTGTCAAACCAAAGTTCAGGTATGGTGTAATCGGTGTTCTCTGTGAGGATTCCTAATGTATTAAGAATGTTGGCGTGGCCAAATGAATTATTTGTCCACTGTTTAGTCGCTTTAAGGCGAATAGCTGCAGTCGCAGCTACTTGCTTGCTAAAAATGTCGAGGGGTGTCAAGTGAAGCAGAATATCTAATGCCGCAGAGGGGGTAGACCGCAAGGCTCCGCTTGTGCATAGACATGCTGTTCTTTGGACTCTGCTTAGTTTAATGCAGTTGACTGCATTTTCCAAGGCCGTCCACCAGACAACCACCCCGTAAGTAAGTATCGGTCTTATGACCGAGATGTATAGCCAGTGGGTTATGCGAGGTTGAAGGCCCCATTTGTTCCCAATGGCTTTCTTGCAGGAGAATAAAGCTATTGTAGCTTTATTGACTCTTTCTTGAATGTTAGGTTTCCAGTTTAGTTTCCTGTCAAAAATGAGACCCAGATATTTTGCTGTATCGGAGAAAGCTAAACTGGTACCGTTTATTGAAGGAGGGTCTATGATTGGAATTTTATATTTCCTAGAAAAGAGGACAAGATCAGTTTTATGGGGGTTTATTCCCAATCCACAGCGATCTGCCCAGCAGGTTAATCTGTTAAGATTTACTTGGAGGAGTTCTTTAATGGTATTTAAATGTTTTCCTGAGACGGCTATGGCAACGTCATCCGCATAGGCAATCACTCTGCTACCCCCCGCTTCCAGGTATATCAGTAGTTCGTTAACCACTAAGTTCCAAAGAAGGGGGGAGAGGACACCGCCTTGCGGCGTACCCCTGCTGACATATCTTTTAGCAGAAGTCTCACCCAGTTTGGAGTTGATTATCCTGCTTGTTAGCATTAGATTAATCAGCTCCCCAAGTGAGTCGTCTACCTGCAGAGTTGACAACGCAGTCGTGATTGCGGATGTGTTGACGTTGTTAAAGGCGCCCTCTATGTCCAGGAAAGCAACCATTGTGTACTCCTTATATTGTAGGGATCGTTCGATGTGGCTAGTCAGAGAGTGCAAAGCCGTTTCCACCGACTTTCCTTTACAGTAGGCATGTTGAGCCGTAGACAGAAGTCTTGGATCAACTTTAGCTCGAATATGGATATCAATCAGTCGTTCTAAAGTTTTCAGAAGGAATGACGATAGACTTATGGGTCTGAGGTCCTTTGGGACCACATGAGAACATTTTCCAGCTTTGGGAATGAATACTACATTGACTTCTCTCCATAACAGTGGAATGTGGATAAGTTCTACACAGCTCCTCATAATATTTTCCAACACTGGTAGAATAATATCTGAGGATCTCTGTAGCTCGGCAGGTATAATACCGTCCGGACCAGCTGACTTGTATGGTTTGAAGCTATGTAGCGCCCAGAGCAGTTTGTCTCTCGTAATCAGACTATGAATTTTGGTCACGGTTGCAGTAGGCTTGTTTGGGCTGCTACTGGCCGCGAGTTGGGAGCTACCTGGAAAGTGGGTGTCCAGAAGCAGGTTGAGTGATTCATCACTTGAGGTTGTCCAAGAGCCATCGGTTTTTTTCAAACAGCTGGGCATCATAGGATTTGTGGAGAGGATTTTTCTTAGCCGCGAAGCCTCAGAGGTTTCTGTAATTTTGTCACAGAATGACCTCCAGGATTGTCGCTTTGCCTTCCTCAGTTCTTTTTTGTATAATTTGAGGGATTCCTTATATGAGTCCCAGTCGGTCACTTTTCTTGTGCTTTTTGCTGCGTTGAAAAGTTTTCTGCATGTGTTTCTGAGCAGTCCTAGTGCCGATGTCCAGCAATGTGGCTTTTTCTTGCCTCTTGGTTGAATAAGAGGGCAGGAAGCGGCCATAGCCTTATTGAGAGTCAGAGTAAATTCCCTGACTTTCATGTCGAGCTCATTGGTGTCACGCGGGGGACTTGATAGTTTGGAGGATATCGTTTCCGATAGGATTCCTCTATATTTTGTCCAATCAGTTTTCCGGTAGTTCCGGAAAGTTGGTTGGCGAGGGGGAGCATCACTCAGACTGAATTGGATGTACCTATGGTCCGAAAAGGAGTGTTCAGACGATACCATCCAGTTTGTTAGCCTTTGGGTGATGCTGTCGGAGACAAGAGTAATATCTAAAACTTCTTGTCGGTTTTTTGTTATGAAAGTGGGCTCATTGCCAATATTGCAAATTAAGAGGTTAGTACTTAAAATATAGTCTAAAAGTGACTCACCTCTGTCATTGATGTCGGTACTGCCCCATACCGTATGATGTGCGTTGGCGTCGCATCCGATTATGAGGCCAGTTTTTTGCCTTCCCGCTTCCAGTACCACCCTTTCTAGGTTATCACCAGGGAGAGGGCCCACTTGGTCGTGGCCAAGGTAAGCCGATGCCAGCCAGTATGAGCCTTTGGCAGTTTCTAATCTGGCAACGGTTAGGTCGGGGTCACTGAGGTTGGGAAGTAGAAATACATTAAGGCTACGTTTCACTAATATACAAGTTCTAATCTTACCTTTATCTCTTGTATAGAGCGGAACGTATGAGGGTGTCCTAAGTCCACGAACTACGCCTTCTGCAATCCATGGTTCCTGGATTAGAATAATGTCTTCTGCGCTTTTGGAAAGACGCAGAATGAGTGTGGCCGAAGCCTTTTTTGAGTGGTGGAGATTAATCTGGAGAAACCGTATCATTGCTACAGTCTTCCAGAGTCGCCTCCACCACGGTGTTATTGAGGTCCTCCGATTCTGAAGATGTGCCCAAGAGCTCATCTTCAATCTCTGATCGTGTAGGACCTCTATTTGCTTCGCCATCGGTTTCCATTTCCGACAATGTGTCAGAATCGGAGACCGACGGCTTTGTAGTCACCTCGGACAGATTGGAGTCGTCGCTATCCAATTCTGGAAAGGATATCGATGCTCCAAGATCCACGGTTGTGATGTCAGGTGTTAAAGGAGGAGGAGGTTGCTTATCAGCATCCAACTCATCCTTTTTGTACACCCTTAAATGAATGGACTCGAATCCAAACCGAATCATGCCTTTCGTCTGCGCCAGAGGATTAAGGGATCACAATTAACGCGCATCTATAAGAACCCCTTAGTTCCTCCAGTTTCGCGACTTTCCAGTCATGAGTCGGAAGAGTCGGGTTGCTGAGCCGGATGATTTCCAGGATATTTTCTGGAGAGGAGGGTTCGGCTGGAATCCAGGTACGAGTTCGAGGTCTACTAGGAATGTCTTCCTTAGATACGACCTCGAGTTTTGCACCTGGCCAAACCTCTCCTAAACCATCGATGGCCTTGGTGAAGAGATCGAGAGATCTCTAGTCGGAGCAAGCGATGAGCTTGACATGGCCTTGGTGCCAGCCAGCGTCGCTTGTGATAGGAGGTGGTCCTGGGTTCTCCCGCATGATGGCCAAGAAGTTGCTGGAGAGCTTCAACTTGACCAATTGCCACCGTTCCGGTGTAATGGAACCGTCGGTATCGCTTCTATCGATCACCGCGATCACCAATGCGTCCTTTAGGACTTCGTTATAAGACTTCAGAGATCTGCTGTTGGATGGCCCAGGGGTTGTGGAACTGTGAATTTTGGGCCTCTTGGAAACCGGTACGGTTTCCTCCAACGATCTCTGACGCTTAGAGGAGTCTTTTGACATTTTGTGAGCAATGGAAGCAGTGGGAAATCCGTCTTTTAGGATGTTTTTAGCCCACTCAACCTTGCTCTTTATTTCCGCACTTTTCTCCACCTCCGGAATGGATCCGAAGGTTTTGATAATGCGTGAAGCATTTCGGCGTCTTATGTATAGCGCCTTAGATGGAGCTTGCCGATGCGGCTGAGCTCCAGATTCCTCTTTGGAGGGAGGAGTTTTGGTAGCAGCAACAAGTCCGTGGCCTGCCACAAACTTGCTGCTGCTGGGGGCGGGGGAAGTGATAGGACCATGGCTTGCCACAGTCTTAACACTCCCCGAAGGAGTTTTGGTAGCAGCGACAAGTCCGTGGCCTGCCACAAACTTGCTGCTGCTAGGGGCGGAGGAAGTGATAGGACCGTGGCTTGCCACAGTCTTAACACTCCCTGAAGGAGTTTTGGTAGCCGCGACAAGTCCGTGGCCTGCCACAAACTTGCTGCTGCTAGGGGTGGAGGAGGTGATAGGACCATGGCCTGCCACAGTCTTAACACTTCCTGAATTCTTTTTATTTGGCTTGTTCCTTTTGCCTTTAGAGGATGGCGCACCATGGCCTGCCACAGTTTTGCCTCCTCTCGGCAATACAGGAGCCTTGCCGGTAGTCGGTGTAGTCACCGTTCCACCGCCCGGTAATTGAGGAGTACCGGCCTTGGTTTTTGTTGTCAGGTTGTTGTCCATAATAGTCCCACGAGTAGCGGAGAAAGGGATGTCCATCTGTACAGAGATCCGCCATATACAGATAAGGCTAGCTAATCCGGAGGTCGCCAGGTATCCGGATACTCCGTTTGCGACTGAGCTATTTTTGGAGATACTGGGCCCTCAGCCAGGTTGATCTTCGGCACGGGTCGTATAACACCTTGGTCGTATAACATCCCACCTTGAATGATGGAGTGCTTTGGGAGTTGGGGAGGGGGGGGGGGAGCATCCTTTGGTTTCAGGACTCGTCTGGAGAATTTCTTCTCGAGAGTCATTGACCCTACTCAGCCTCTACAACTCGACAAGTTCGATGCTCACGGTAGAAGAAAGAATACCATTGTCGTCAAGAAAAGGACACCATTGAAACATTTTTGATGATTTTGGAATTGTTTCTTGTGCTTTCAAGATGTCTATTTCGGCTTTAAATGACTTGGCCTGGATGAACTTCAGCCAGTAATTTTCCGCTGTGTCGAGTTCTTCGGCAGACAACTCTGTAAATTTGGGTCTTCCTACCTTCTTTAAACGGATGAATCGAAAAGAATAGGCTGTCCCTCGAAGCAAACGAGTCCAAGAACTAAACCTGAGGAAATCTATAAAGGGGACAGGCGAGGTTTTAGCAACAGCAGTCACTTGAGCGATCAACGCCACGGGTCCTAGATCATCTTTATGAATGTCTTGTTCAAAACGGACATCACTTTGTAGCCAACCTGGTCCATTAGTCCATATCGACGAGCTTTGCAAGTTACGAGCTGTAATCCCCCTGGTAATTAGATCAGCGGGGTTTTCTTTACCTCTGCAGTGCTTCCAGTCGGCTGCGGAAGTAAGACGACGTATCTCCGTAACTCGACCTTGGACATATGGCTTCCAACGTTGGGTATTTCCCTGAATCCACCCTAAAGCTATCCGAGAATCTGTCCAAAGGTGGAATTCGCTGACATTAATTTTTAGAGTACGCTTTAAATAGGAACATAAACGTGCAGCCAATAATGCTGCAGTAAGCTCCATCTTCGGCAACGAGAGTTCTTTGGTTCCATCTACCTTTAGTGGGGCTACTCTATTCTTGGAGCACAAAAATTTGGTTTTACATTCGCCAAGATCGTTAAAACTTTTGATGAAAGCTACTGTGCCATAGGCCTTCATGCTGGCATCCGAAAATATGTGGACATGTATCAAAGATGAACATGGAAACGAGAAGACGGAACGGGAAATAGAGTAGTCTTTAAGGAGCAATAAATCCTGGACGCAAGCTTCCCATTCACGTAGAAGCTCAGAGGGAAGCACCTGGTCCCATGACAAATTTTCTTTCCAAGCTGCTTGGAAAAGAATCTTAAGCTTTATTACTACCGGACCGAGCATTCCAAGTGGGTCGTAGATTCTAGCGATCGTTTGCAGCACGATACGTTTTGTTCCCTTTAACAACTTGGATGTAAGCAAACCCTCAACAGAGTCCAGAGGCACTACCAATTCATCGCTTCTTACGTACCACGATAATCCCAAAACCTTTTGCATGCATAAGGACTCACCTGGACAAAGTGACTTGCGAACCAACTCGCTACTGGAGTTCCACTTACGAAGATTCATTTTAGCTCCTTTCAGCACCAGTACTGCTTCTTCACAAATTCGCTTGCCTTCTTCTTCTTCATCGAAGCTTATTGCCAAATCGTCCATATAAAAACTGTCAAGTAAAATATGACACGTCGAGGTATACTTCGTCGATGTTGAAAAATGCGTACGCAGAGTGGCTGTCAACAGGAATGGGCTGCAGTTAATTCCAAAAGTCACTCTTGTCATGCGATACTCAGCTATTTCAGGATTTCCCGTCATCGGCGTTTTGAACGGAGCATACCAAAAAAATCGGTGGCTGTCGCGGTCCTTCTCGTTGAGTAAAATTTGGAGGAAGGCTTTCTCAATATCAGCCACGGCACCAAACCGCCCAAGCCGGAAGTTTAACAAAATCTTCAACACATCCGGTAGAAGATGGACGCCCACATGCAGAAGGTCATTCAACGATGGGGTATCTTCGGTTCGCGCTGAAGCATCGAACACGATGCGTTGCCTTGTTGTTGTACTTTCCTTGTAAACCGGTCGATGAGGAAGGTAGAATGTTCGTTGACAATCACTTTCTGTAGACATCGGAACAGACTCAGCAACACCATCTGCAACAAGTTGTCGAATTCCAGAATCGTATTGGTTAAATTGTTCGGGACACCTTAACAGCCGCATCGTCAAACACTTCAGACGCTTCAACGCAATCTCTTTATTGCTTTTGATCTCAACATCGGGGTTTATCCAGGGCAGTGAAGCAACGTACCGCTGTCCGTTTCTAGCGATGCATTCATTTATCAATTCGCTGGCTAGCTGTTCGTTCTCGGCTTGGTCACCTCTAATCCCAAGTGTCTCCAGTGACCAAAACGCAGTGGGATCAAAGCTCGAGAGGGTTGGTAAATTCAATACAACACTGCGAACAAAAAGAGAACATGAATGACTTTGCGATTCAAAATTCTTACCAGAACGATAGGCCCCTTGTACTGTCCAGCCGAAGATAGTTTCAACGGCTCTTATTCCTGCCGAAATTTGTTCCTGCTTTCCCGTGACTACGGACCAATAGTAGTCGGAACCGATGAGGAGACTTAATCCATCCTTTGCCTCTACGTTTGTGTTGTGGGAGTCGGCTAGGCGCAAATTGTTGAACCAGCTGCAAGATGTTCCAGGCATGGGAAGAGCGTCGATACATATTTCCGGCACTACAATGGCCTCCAAGATGACACTTTCTTCCGAGAACTGACTCTTTATGCAGATTTCCACTTTTTTACACTTTTGAAATGGCGTCTGCTCCTTGCTCCCGAACGGCATTACAGAGAGGTTCACTTCGCCAACTGAGGAAAGATTCAGCCGTTGTACTAAATCCCTCCGAATGAACGTAAACTGACTGCCACCATCGATAACAAAGCGTATACATAACGATTTCCTTCCGCTCGTAGCAGTGGCTATTCCACGAGCTGTCTTCAAAAAGACATTTTTTCCTTCCATGCACAAATTGTGTGCGCATAAACTAGTTGCACTTTGCATTGTGGAGTCACTTGTTTTCGAAGTCGTAGACTTACTACCGATGTATGACGGATCACATAGCGAGGTCAAATGTTTACCCTTGCACTTTAAACAAGAAATCCATTTGGAGCTTCGACATTTTTTGGAAGAATGTCCACGGTTAGCGCAACGAAAACATCGTGCTGTTTTTTTTTAAATTTCTCGTTTCTCGGATATTGACATTTTGCTGTCACAATCTTTTGTCGCGTGTCCGTCTGATGAGCAGAAAACGCATGCACTCTTCGCACTCGATGACATGAGGCTGGCTGCAGTAGTGTGTGAAGAGGAATGCTGAGTGTTTACGGATGGTGTAATAGAGGCAGCTTTACTTTTTTCAAGCGATTCAACCTCTCTCTTTAAAAAGCGCATTATATTTTTTACCTGCTCATCCCCAATGTGCATTGTCGTTGAACTGCTATGCTGGTCATCTCCGTCGGTGGTTTCTGTAGAGCTGTCTTCTTTACTCGTCTCGCAGCCTAATCGGAAGTATTCGAACGAAGTTCTGCTGGTAAACAACGCAACAAAATACTCTTTAACATAACATAATAATAATGAGTTGGTATGTGTAGTGCTGTAAGAGAGCGACAACATGATGTGATGGAATTGTAAAGGCCGCGAAGACCAACTGCATCATTTCTCGATACCACCGGACGAAGGGAGAGCAAGTGCTGCATATTTTTATCCACCAGACGTTCCGTGTTTCCAAATTGTTCTCTAAGGAGGAAAACGGCAGCTTCGTAACACGTTCCAAAAGCGGTAAATCCAGAAATTATCTTCTTTGCGCCTCCCACCAATACCGACTCGAGGTAACTGAATTTGTCGGATGATGTGAGGTTACTGTTCTCGTGAATAGCTGAACGAAACTGTTCCCAAAACGGTAGCCATTCTTGGTGACTACCGTCGAACTTTCGTAGTTCTAATTTTGGAAGTTTCAAGGAACCACTAGCAGCCGTTGGATTGCTGGAAGTCGTTTCAGACTTTTGTGCAGTCAACTGTTTTTTCTTCAATTTCTGAAGGCGCACATTTAAGCGTGCAAGCATTCCGACTGACGAGTCTTGATACTCAATTACTTTTTCCATTTCCTTGTCCAGCTCCTCAGCTTTTATCAAACTCCTGCTCTGCACCTCCTGATTGACCACGTTCAAGCTCTCGTGAGCTGCTGTTAAGCGTTGGATGAGGTACACGAGTTCTTCTACCAACCCATCTATGTCGTTTGTTTTACTTAGCTCTGCCTCCATATTGGCTAAAAAATCTACCGCACTTTTAATTATTTTGGTCACTTGACCTCGGTAAGCGCTGCGCGCAGACATTTCAGCTGACATTGTTTTCTGGGTTTAGTCTCTGTTCGCTATTTCCCGGGTTCCGGCACCATGTAAAAAATCGTTAACTTCCCGAAACAAATCTCTAAAATGAAAAAGCCGAGACTTAAGAACGCAGGAAAACTTTATTCGTCTGATTCCACGAAAGGCAAAACTAAAACTAAACATTTCGTTTGACATCAGAAAGAGTGAGATGTACGAATACAAGTTAAAGATAATTCATTAGTACAGTAAGAAGAAAAGTGTATACATATTAATTTAATTTTTAACAGTAGTGCTGCTGTAGAGCGAAAGTTTTCGATTGTGAGCCAAGTAACAAATAAACTACGAAACAAACTTAACGTAAATACTCTTGAAAATGTAATTTTTTGTAAGGAAATGAATAGTGTCCTCTACGGTTGCTGGATACCCTCAGACTCTCCTGGGGCCTGTAACACAAGCCAAAAGTACTTGTTTAACTATCACTGTTTAACTGTATCACAACAAAAGTGTAACATTTGTTAAAAAAAAATTTCCCTCGACTTGTTAATCAGTTGAACAAGTCATTCTCACACGATGAGTCGGTTCCCACTAGATTACCGAAATCAAGCAGTATTGGGCGCGGTAAGTACTCGTACCTAGATATTGGACCACATGGGAACTCGGTACACCGCTTGCTGTAGACAAACGTCACATGGGCATAGTACCCGGCGTAAAATCCCGGACTTTACAAATTCATTCGTATCGATCCTTTGAAAAATAAAATAAAACAAAAATAAATAAGAAAATAATAATATTATCAAAAATTAGAGAAAACAAACACATTTTGTTTGGTGCTTTCTTTGATTTATGAACAAAATCATATAAAGCTCATAAATGGCGGGAGATATATTTATTAGCACAAAGTTTAAATATAGTTCCTGTGCGAAAAGACTATGCGTATATCAGAGATGTGTTTTGACGGCGATGGGAATAAAATTTCTACTTCGCTTGTTTCCTCTTGCTGTTCTGTATTTTCTTCCTCTAAGGTATAAGTTACAAAACTGGGAGACATGTTGCATAGAGTAACACAGCATTTGCGGATGAGGTTGAAGTTGGCATTAGCTACGTTCTTAATGGGTAAGCGCTGTCAGCTAATATTATCGAAGTGGAAAAGGCCTACATCCATTACTATTTCCCAGCACTCGCTCATCATGCACACTTCCCGGCCAGTTAGCACTGACATAATAAAATTTAAGGTCGGGTTCACATACTGCCATACAATTAATTGAATATCTGCCATGTCGGTAACGCAAACTGATTCATTATTTGATGGTGCGTCAATGTTAATCTACAATATATACCATCGATTGCACCACATACTTCCGGCATATCACCATTCTCAAAAAAGTCCTTAATCGTAAGGTGTAAACTTTCGGGCCAACACACTTGCTTTTGAAATTCAACTTCATTTATTGGAAAAGTGACTTATTTTATACACCAGCAGACAGTCATTTTATTAACACCATGAACGTCACTTATAACATGGTACTGACATCCTGTCCCAAACCAATGCAAATCTATTAGTATTTTCTGGCTAACACTTAGCACTTTGCATTTATTAGTTGGCGAATGTAATTTAGGGGTAATCCGTAAGGTAATCAATAACTTTTATTGGCACACGACAATTTTTTTTAGGAACAAATTAGCCTCTATCTCGAAATTAATTCTTTCTTTATATATTTTTTTCATTTCCTTGGTTCTCCCTGTCACTGTCCGATTCTGTTAAAATATATCTCAGAGTTAGCAGATCTAATACTTACTCTATACATATACTCTCATGCAAAACCATGTAAATACAATCACAGGCATACTATATATAAAGCCCAACAATATACAATAAAGTTAGTTCGTGTTATAAACTCAAGGCGTGTGTTTTATCCTTTGCTCTCGTTTCTTTGCTATTCGTCTGTTCTTCGCTCATTTTCAATTAACCATTTTATCAGATTCAGAATCAAGAAAAAACATTTTGAAATAACCTTCCCACTATTATCACTTGGTAAACGCTATTGCAAGTATTTAATTCAAACTTGTTGACTTCTAACAAATCGGTCACTCTCAGTTAGAATTTATTAATTTTCCAACAAGTAGAGACTCTCTTCCTCCAAAACTTGTTGTTTCCAGTTACAGAAAAAATAGATTTATCAAATTTCCCACAAGTGTCGTAGGGCTCTCAGACTTGTTGTTACATGTTACACGAATTTTCAATAATTGTTAAATGTTACTTGTTTAACAAGCATTTGTTGTATTGTGTTACAGCCCCTTGGGCTTTTAGAGTATTTTCAAAATGTTAATTTTATTGATGGAAAGTTTATAAAAAACCATTAAAGTGATTAATTAAAGACCTTAAAAATTAAGTTTGATCGTTGTACTGCGGAAAGATCCAATCTACTGCTTTTTTTTTAATGAACTACTGCGCTCCTCTTTTTTTTGAAGTGGCAACGCTGATTAGGTTCTACCACATGAAATGTCAAATTTTTCACTTAGTACTCAGTTATGTAGAAGCTGTCGAGTGAACATCTGTACAACACAGTGATTTGTTTTTATAAGGTAAACTGGTATGTGTGTTTGATGTATGCGGCTTTTAGAGTCCGTTGCAAGTACAGTTATTTTTTTTCGGGGAATTTTTATATCATGCTGTCGACGGTTTAAATTTGTACTTTCTTCCTTTACGAGTTCAAACATAATGCGTCTCTGGCAGCCAAAAACATAAATAACGAAACGCGTGGGAAACCGTTTAGAAACCTGTGCATCACTGAGTCTAATACACCGAAAAGCACCATTTTTGCACCGTGTAATCACATGTGATGAAAAGTGGATTTTGCATAAGAACCGTAAAAGGTCTGGGCAGTGGTTGGATGCAGACGAAAACCCAAAGCACACCCCCAAACTTGGTCTTCACCCAGGAAAGGTTATGGCGACAATCTGGTGGACATCCAGAGGACCAATCCACTTTTCATTTTATCAACCAGGGGAAAAGATAAATTCAGTCAAATATTGTGAGGAAATCGACATAATGCATACTGAAAAGCAGCCTGCGTTCGTAGGTCCGATCCTATTGCATGACAATGCTAGACCACATACCTCACACGTAACGGTGTAAAAACTGCTATAGTTGGGATTCGCAATTCGTCCACATCCACCGTACTCTCCCGATATTTCTCCAACGATTTATCACCTTTTCCGTAGTCTGGAGTCATTTTGTCGGCAAAAGGTGTTCCGAAACCGAGCAGAGGTCATAGAAGCCTTTGAAAACTTTCTAGCGTCAAAAAATCAAGCCTTCTATAAAAAATGAATAATGGACCTTGAATCACGGTATAAGAAGGTTATAGATGTCAATGGTTCATATTTTGACTAAATAAAATTTTATAAAACAGAAATATTGACTTTTAATTTTCATGTGGTACAACCTAATATTTTATATTTTAGTCTTAAGAATTTAGTAATGTATTCAATACTGAATTATTCGCCTAAGTACTATAAGGGATTATATCTTAATGTGTAAATCGATGTAATGAATAAATAAAATGGAATTAAATACAAATTATGTACAAAATTTGATAACAGTAGTTGTAAAGTTAAGTGACTGGGTCATTTCACGGTGAGAGTTGATCAGTTGGTCGCAGCGATCATGCGATTTGACACCACTCGGTTATTTTCTCTGGGGCTACGTCAAGTCCTTAGTCTACGCTAACAAACCAATCACTTTGGACGAACTCGAGGCCAACATTCGACATGCTATTGCCGGAATGACGCCGCACATATTGGACCGTGTCATCAAAAATTGGACCGACCGCTTGAAGCACTGCCAACGAAGCCGAGGCGGCCATTTAAATGATGAGCTATTCCACACATAATGGCATGAACGTAGTTTTAAAATTAAGGCAGAATCAATTTTATATCTCACACCGTTGTTGTTTTATTTAAATTTATTTTCCTATCGTTCTTATCTGGTCACCCAATACATATAAATTCATAAGTCATTTACTCAGCCGCATTTTCAACTGATCATGTGTGGACAGTACTCTTGATAAGTTTTAATAAGTTGATCCGTAGTTAACCAATTAAAGTAAAATTGTCAAACAATATTCCCTAGATTATAAGGGTAAAAGTTTTAAAAGCCAAATTAAACATGGAATTTCAGAAAACAATGACAAAGGGCAATCTATTGGTTTACTTCTTACACAGTAGTCATCAAAACTTCCATGTCATCATTCATTCCTTAAAACATCCAACTTACCCCGCAAGTGTCAGAAATTCGAAGCAAAAACAAACAAACAGGAAAACAAAAATATTAACTTCTGGAGGGAGCTTCAGTAAAAGTTCTATCCACTTCTCACCTTTATATCTACAAAAAGTCAGACTTTTCCGGATCTGAAGGGTCTCAAGGGGAAAGGCAATTATTTCATTGGCTTAGCTGAGTGCTCGGGTGTTATTGATTGGTATTAATTCAATACGTTATCAGTGAGAAGCCACCACTTACCTTTCACTGTCTTATAACATATGTATATCTACCTACATCTTACGCTATGTATTTTATGTACGAGTATATTTATATGGCAGCCCACAAAGACGGCGAAGTTATTAAATTGGCACACGTGCGAAAGTAGAGATACCATAGAATTGATTCTCTTTAATATCCTGCAGGAAATTGTGTGTATAATCCTATGGGATAAATGAATAACTACTCACGTCATCTTTCGGTTAGGAGAACATCCCGACACCAATTGACGCCAATTTGTACACGCTATGAAATTCTACATACATATGTACACTCGAAAACATGCAAACGATTAAGGTCAATGGAAATTAGTGTCTGTTGACAAATTTAAGAACTATTACAAGGAATAGTTATGGTACATGTAGATAATTGTTTCAAGAAGTTAATATTTAGAAGAAAATAAAGAGGGCACTTGTTGTCATGTGCTTGTGCAACTTCATAGTGACCCGTATATATGTATGTACATGGCCAAAAGAGTTGCAGGCGTTCTCGTGCATTTTCTTAAGAGGAATTAAAAAAAACTTTAAGAAAACAGTTTACATTTCAAAAAATAATTACAACACAGTCAGTCAGTAATACAAGGAATTTTCTAAAAAAAAATGAAATGAAATGAAAGCCAAGTGACTGGTAGTTTTGTTGTTGGTTTGAGTTGATATCTTAAGGCTGGCTTGCCCATGCTTTGTAACCTTGGCAAGGCTCATTATTTTTTGTTAATGGTTTTGTTCACTTTAGTGTGGCTTTACATTTTATTTCATCTTTTATAATTTCAAATGACTAACCGGACTGCTGATATTAGAGTTTGTTTAAAATGTCGTAGAAAAATTAGTCCAATCTATCCTGGCTCACAAATTAACATTTCTCAAGCGGTAAGTTCAAAGATCCTGGTTTATCTTTAGGTTTTCTATTCACGGTATGGTGAAGATGTCTGATGCTTGGAAAAAAAAACAACTTCTGTACTGCAATATTCCCATACTATGTTATTTCATAACTAGTATGAGGGAAGACGGACTACCAAGACACATCCATTGCGGCAAATCTTCGGTCGATAAGTCTCCTTCCGAATATCAACAAAGTATTCCAAAGGGTGATCAATTGAGTCCTGACTAAGTGGGTTGAAGATAAAAAGGTAGTTCCGGATAACCAATTTGGTTTCAAGGCGGAGCAACAAAAGCAAGAAAAAATTAACGGGTGACTGCCGGATTAACTTAGAGAAGGCCTTCGGCATCGTATTTATGATTGGCGGCTTACTCCACCTGAACCGGATGGGCATAATTAAATCACTGCTGTAGACACATAGTAGACAGTTCATCGTGATGAACGCCGATGTGACTTCTGCTGGAGTATTTGATATTAAAAATAGTCTGCAACAAGGTGCGATTTGCCGATCCTATTCGACATCTACACAAGTAATCTGATACGAGTAAGCTCACTTCACCATGCCATAGCGCACGCAGACAACTTAATCGCATAAAGATCAGGTCCAAAGATTAGGATTATTAATAAACTTTTGCAACGACTTCGATAAAATTAAACGATATTGCGATGAATAGAAGTTGAAAATCGACTTTCTGCTACATTATTATTATTATTATTATTATTGGCCCGGGTCTACCCCGTACAAGTTTATTAAGCTAATTAACAAGCCAAACTTAAAACTAGACTTAAAAACTAACAAAGATATACTTAACCTAATGGGGCGAGGAGAAATGGTGGACGGGGGAGATGTTAAGGAAGTGGCATATTGAGCAGCGCTGTTTTTATTTCTTGTTTGCTGCTATTTAGGTCAAAGACTTCAGCGTAGTTGTTCGTTATACGCAACATTCTGGATATGGGTTCAAAGTGACCGTAGTTGGTGCGGTGAGTTCGGATCAGGAAGAGTGGGACAGATCTTAGATTACGTGGATTGGGAGTGAATGCAATATTTTGCGTTATTGTCGAGCAGTCGATATTTCCAGTCAGTAACTGGTGGATAAAAAGTACATCAGCGACTTCACGACGTTTTTTTAGGGTATGCATGCTAATTAGTTTTAGCCTATTTTCATAGGGGGGTAATCCATATGGATCGGCCCAAGGTAGACCACGAAGTGCAAAACGGATAAACCTGCGTTGGACTGCTTCTATTCTTTGAATGTGGGTTAGTTTATAGGGTGACCAAACTTGGCTGCAATATTCGAGAAGAGGCCTTACAAAAGTAATGTACTGGGACTTTGTAACGTAAGGGTTGGAAAATTCTTTTGACCAGCGTTTGATAAAGCCGAGTGAAGAGTTAGCTTTATTTATAATGCTGTCAATATGTGAGTCGAAATTCAATTCTCTATCACAAATTATACCTAGATCCCGTACTTCGGTAGTGGAAGGAATAGGCTCATCGCAGATAAAGTAGTTTCTTGGAGGGGAGGTAGACGTTTACGGGAATAGGTTATCGCTTGGCATTTGCTGACATTAAGCTCCAAAAAGTTTTGCTTGCACCATACCAAAAACTTATTCAAGTCATCTTGCAGGCAATGGGAGTCAGAAGGCAATGAGATGACTTTGGAAATTCTCATGTCATCAGCGAAAATAGAAAGAATAGAGTTCGTTAAAATGAGATTTATATCATTAATTGTGAGGATAAAGATGATTGGACCAAGGTGACTACCCTGAGGGACACCAGATGTTGCTTTAATGGGTTCGGATATTGAAGATCTGAAGATGACCCTGTATTCTCGGTCTTCTAAATAGGATTTGGTCCATGCCACAAAATGAGGGGAAAAGCCAAGTTTTTTTAGTTTAAAGATGATAAGTTGGTGAGAAATTTTATCGAATGCCTTGCTGAAATCTGTGGAAATTGAATCGACTTCGTCACCGTCTTCTAAAGCATGAAGAGTCCTAGAGACGAACTCTGTTAGGTTAGTGGCCGTTGATTTACCTTTCATGAAGCCGTGCTGATTTGTGCAGATAGTTGGCCTACAGTACGGAAGCAGTTGTTGATAGACTATGCTTTCAAAAAGTTTGGGTATGCAAGAGAGTTTTGCTATGGGCCTATAATTATCGACTTCGGCCTTATTTCCTTTTTTATGAATAGGGATAATGTAAGATTCCTTCCATAGGAAAGGGAAAGTACCTGTTGAGACAGACAAGTTAAATAGGGCAGCAAGAGGAGAACCGAGATGGGTAACACACTCTTTTATTACAGTAGCCGGAATTCCATCAGGGCCGGACAAGAAATCATCTTTAAGTTTGGTAATGTTTTCAGATAGCAAAGTTATTGTTATATTTAGTGAAATGGCTGACGTCTCAGGATAGTTTCTCACATAGCTAAAGTAACTAGGATCGGGTTCAGCTGTTTTCTTAGAAAAGGATTTGTTAAAATGAGAGGCAAAGAAATTTGCAATGGTTTTTGGGTCGGCAGAAGATTCACTAAGAAATTTAAGAGTAGATGGGTAGAAGCGTTTAGGGTCCGAGACTAAGCTAAATTTCATGCGGTAGAGGTACTCAAGGTAAAGAGACTCACAAAGTTCAGAAAAACGATTATATACCGATCGATAATTACTGTAGTCGGAATCAGATCGAGTTCTTAAGAATTTGTGCCACAACTTGTTTCTGTTATTACGGAGAGAGCGCAACTCATTGTTGTACCAGGGAGGAGCAGATATGCAGTCCTTTCGGAAGGTATACGGAATCGATTAGGCAAAGCAGGAGAAAATTAACGAATAGAACGTTGATAGGGCAAGATCAATGTTAGTTGTCTCACCAATAAAGTCAAAGTTAATGTTGCTGATGAGGTTTTTAAGTTTGTTAAAGTCGGTTCTACGGAAGTCAAATGAGAATGAATTTTCCGAATCGACACATGTGTTGCCATTTTCATATGAATATATAATTGACAAGGGGGGATGAAGGCGGTCTAGGTTAGAAAGAAGATGATCACTCCTATAAACGACACAGTTATCTGAATCGGATGTGAAGACAAGGTCGAGTTGTCTGTTCATTGTATTAGGTATTCCACTAATCTGATGCAGACTTGAGTTGGTTAGGCAGTCCACCATCAATATTTCTATTTCAGATGTCGAATTACGAGAGACAAAATGAGACGAATTATCGGAAGGCTCCCATATAAGGTGAGGGAGGTTGAAATCTCCTACTAGAACAATGCAATCTTCAGGTTGTGCATCCTCAGTCAAAAAATCAGCTGCGTGAACTACAGGTTGATAAGACTCAATGGGTTGAGATGGGTGAATGTAGCAACAAAGTACGTAAAGACATCGTTTGGGGAGCGTAATGTTGGCACATACTAACTCAAAGTTTTCAGTGTGGGGAATATCGACAGGAGTTGAGTGAAAGCAGTTCCGGATTGCTAGTAAAACACCGCGGCCATAAGGATTATCAGCTCTTTCAAATCCATCTTTTCGAAAAACGTTGAAATTTGGAGGAAACAGCTCATGGTTTTTAATGTCTGGAATTAGATTTGTTTCAGTAAGAGTAATTAGGTCATAGGGAAACTTTTGAGAATTGAGATATACCGAGGAGATTTTAGAGCGCAAACCTCTTACATTTTGGTAGTAAATGGACAAGCATTGTGGACTGGAGGATACAGATTTCAGTTTGTTAGGAACTGTAATAGTTTTTAAAATTTGAACGAGTTCTTTGCAAATGGGAAAGACGTTTGGAGCTGACATGCGAAGACAACGTAGAAAGATCATTATGAACTTCGTCGGAAGAGATGTCGAAACTCTCATGGGAGTTACTACATAACGACTGTCATCATTCATATCAGAAAATTTTTTAGTGAGTTTGACAGTTGGTGGAAGGAGTGGGTCAAGGTATTAATGGTCCTTAGCCAACCTATGCTTGTATTTGGCTGTCCCGTGAGAGCAAGTTTATTGGAAAAGATTCGGGTGTTTGAGACGGTTTGCCTTTGGGCTTGTCTTCGCTTATCTCATTTTCTGAGTATTAATGGTAATAAATATGTATAACAATAAAAAATAAATATGTACTGCAACGTGTAAAGACATAAGTGAAGCATTATGTTTAACTTAGAGTGCCCGTATGTGGTTAGTAAGTTAGAAAAAATTAATATAATTTTTAAGCATGCTAGGCACATGTAAGAGTTAATGAATTGTTAATAAGACTTTTCCCTCTATATTTGGCGGAATCAGGTAGATCTCCTTTCTTGTGGATCGGGAAAACGGTGCCAATATTCCGTTCTTCATATATACTTTCTGCCGACAAATCTTGTAAATGAGTAGAATAACTCATTCTACCTGACAGTGGAATTGGGGTTTTTACTCGCTGTGTAGCAATCCACTTTTTTCCATACCATCAGTATCGACTCTGACTTCACAACTATGTTTCCTTGATCATTTCTACAGGACTCTGTTCGGGTCTTGTTGCCTTGACACGTTCGTTTTATCTTTCAGTAAAACTTCCGAACATTGTTCCTGGAGGAGCATCTATATATTTCGACAATACGGAGATGCCGTAGGTTTCGTGGATGTGGTCGGATTAAACCCAGCACATCACTTGCTGGGTGGCTACTTGGCATCGATGCCACTGCTCTTCAGCACTTGACATTGGTTGCCGAGAAGTTGAGGGATACGCGAGAAAGTGAACTGAGACAGCTTATATAAGGAAGACGTTAGCTCTGGGCGATAAATTATCTCAAAATTGGTATATGCCAATGGGCATTAATAACCACCAAAATATGTGGAGCAACTCCGCTAAAAAATGCAAAATTTGGGCAACACCATCTCTCAGTGTCTCGGAAAAGTGTTTTATTGTATTTTAACGTATTTTAACGTATTCTAACGAAGAAGGCTTTCTTTCCAATGCTGAAGTGAGCGAATCAGTAAAGAGAATAAATCAGTGACATGGACCGGATGGTGGCTTTGTGGGAGGCATATCGACAAACGATGCAATTCAAAGCTTACGGGTAAGAATAAACGAACATTACGAAGCTTCCAAAGATTTGAATATCGTTTTCATCGAATTGGAAAAAACATTCATTATACGAGTATCATAGTTCGCAGAGCTTTTATATGGATGATGCTAAGATCTCAAAAAGTACCTACATAGTTGTAAATGATAGGGGAAGTTTGATGACGGTATCGCCTGCGTTGTGTGGCTTAAATGGCGCGAAAACTCTGAAGTATATATAGTTTTCTTATTCTCGTCGTGTTCGGACGTGTTTTGGTTTTGCTCCGCATTAAATATTATTAATTTCTTCTCTTTGCTTTGTTTTGTTTTTTGGCTGACCTCGATCTTTCGCGCTCAACAACTGCCGCTTTGCCACTTCTGATATCGGTTCCGCATATATTTAGTGCATTACCCCCAAGTGTTGACCAATTTTCCGATTTTGCTGAATTTCACTCACAGTGCATAACAGTGCGTAAAGTTTATTGTTTACCTTTTTGTTTACATTTGGTAAATTTGCCATGTCTTGCGGAATCACTAACTGTCCAATATTTTTTTTTTTTTTTTATAATGGGCGCGAGCTCAAGGTGTTTGTATACCCTTAAGGTGATTGTTCACAGCGCGGGCAAAGGAAATTTAGGGAGGAAGAAAAGAGGGGTACCGATGTACATTGCTTTTAAATGTACACCAGCCCTGGGGCACACCAGCATTTATTTTGTGAATATCAGACTTGAAACCGTCCAAGACAACTTGAATTGAACGTTCCGAAAGGTAATTTCTAATCCATTGAAGAAGAGAGTCGTCGATCCCAAATGCACGCATTTTCGACAAAAGAGATTGATGCCAAACTCTGTCAAATGCCTTAGAAATATCAAGTGCAACTATCTTGCTTTCGCCAGATTGATGTACGCTTTGGTTCCACTTTTCGGTTAGACATGCCATCAAATCACCAGTGCCACGAAAACCGTACTGACGATCATTGGGAAGTTTTCGTGTTTCGAGATATTTCATGAGCTGACGATTTATCAGCGTTTCCATGACCTTGGAAAGAAAGGACGTAAGTGCAATGGGTCTGTAGGAGGAGAGAGAAGATGATTCGCCTTTTTTAGGGACGGGCTGGACAAATTCTGTTTTCCATCTGCTCAGGAAGAGTCCTAAAGAGTAGGATTGATGAAAAAGCTTACGCAGTGGTTTTGCCAGCGAGGAAGAACACCTCTTCAGAAGAAGGGGAGATATACCATCTGGACCAGCGGATTTACGTATGTTGAGATCTTTAAGTACTCTTGCTACTACACGAGTGCGAAAGTAGATTCGTCCCATTGAAGATTCGACGCACTCAAGTGTAGGCGGAGACAAAGCACAATCTGGGAGTGTTGAGCTGGCCGAAAAGTGTGCAGCAAGCAGATTGGCCTTATCCAAAGAGCTGACAGCTGGAATATCATTGTAAATGAGCGTTGAGATGGAGTATGAGGCGGAATTTCTAATGTTTTTGACGAACGACCAACAATTTTTACTGCCTTTGGGACATTGCAGTATTTTTTGCCTCAGTTTTTGGTCGTATAGGAATTTCACAAGCTTAAGAAAGGCGTTGCAGTCATTTCTGGCTCGTTTGAACTTTTTTCGGTTTTCCTCTGTCGGGTTGGTCTTGTAGGAAAAAACATTTCTCTAACCCTGACGGCCTCTTTACAGCTCGAGTCGTACCATGCCTTTTCTTTTGGTTTGATACTCTTCATCCGATGAGGAATAAAGGATCTCATTCCAAAGAGAATGGTGTCTGTAATCATATCAGCAGCGGCATCCACGTCGTTATCGAGGAAGCATAAAGACCAGTTAAAATTCCTAAAGAAGCTGTTAAGACCGCTCCAGTTGGCTTTCTCGTATTGCCATACGGTTCTTTTAGGAATTTTTTCTCCAACTGTGTGGTCGGTGTAGCCGATATGACACAATGGTCCGACGAACCTAGAGGGGAGAGCACATCAATATTGTACTTATCAGGTTGAGAAGTTAAAAACAAGTCCAGAGTGTTGGCGGTATGACTATCGCGTGGGCTCATTTACAAGCTGCGTTAGGTTGTTTTCCGCAGCGAAGATCTCAACACACCGTCGTTCGGGTGTTGTCTGTCCAGAATGTCGAAGCCCCCCAGAATTTTGTATATTGAAATCGCCCGTAATAACGATTTCAGTATGAGGATATAGGGATACAATTCTTTGAATGGAGTCAGACAGCGCATCAAACTCGTTAAAAGTTGAATTGCTGTCCAGTTTGGGGCTTCTATAAATAAAGCAGTAGTGGATAATTTGCTTTTTTAACCACATGAAGTTGAATTCCGGATTGGAACATGGATCACATCGTGGTGGAGTGTGGTAAGCTACATCACTATGTACATAAATGGCGAGACCGCGGTGAGAGAAGAATAATGGCACTAGTTCGTAGCCAGGTAGCTTCAGATCAGAATGATCTGAGAGGTGTCGGCGGGGATCTACCTGTGTTTCACTAAGTGCCAAAACAGCTGGTCTGTACTTACAGACGTGAACGTACGCAGAAAAGTGATTACTTTTTAGCCCGCGTATATTGGCTACGTCTACCCGGAATTCCCTAGTCATAATCACAAACAAACACAGAAAACACAAACACCGACGATACTAAGTCCGCTTTCATACGTCGCATGTTTCGAAAGATTCAAGTGAGTGCAAAAGGGAGGGATAAGGAAAAAAAAAAATACCCAATTAACCAAATTCCCACTGCCTGTGGGTAGCAATTTCATTGCAAGTTTTTGACATTTCTTTTTCTCCTTCTTCTTTCTTTTTCGCATTTGCTTCATTACTTCTTTCGCTGTGTTACGAGCACAACATTTCAGTATGGCGGATGAACTGAAATGGACCAAAGAATTAAAAAGGGGGCTCATATTCAATTATGAAAGACTGAGCGCCAAAGATAAAATGAAAGAGAACTGTCAAATAACATGCAAACTCAAAGAAGGGGAAAGTCTTCATGTAGAGTTGCTCGCATCACTGAATGACAATTCAAAAGAAAATAACCAGAACATGCGCATAACACACTTGCGACGTATGAAAGCGGACTAAGCAAGGCTGCGAAGTAAAAATTCTGACATTGATTTACCGGATGAAATTGTTGTAGGTGTTATGCCCTTACAACAATATGAAACAGTGCACCAACAAAATTTTCACTCACAACCCGCTATCCATCAGTTGTTACATACACTCAGCCTCTGCCCGTACCGTATGGTAAATACAGTAACGGCAGTGATTGAGTGCAAGCAACAGTACTTCGACTAGGAACGGGCGAGGTGGGATACCCGCACTGTATATTTTTTTTTCTCACTGCACTGCACTTTTCTTTTTGCACACTCGCGCGGTGTTTTTTTTTGTTGGACAGCACACAATAATATTGCGAGTGCACTGGTTGAGTTGTGCACTCTACGGTGGTCGACTCGGTACTGATCATAGACTAACTATACTATACAGGTATAGTTAGTCTATGGTACTGATGTCAATGCTCACTTTGTTTGTTGTAAGGGCATCTGTGGAAAATCATTCCATGCAATTTGTGTCGGATTAAATAAAAGGAATAGTGTATTCATCAAAAACTTCTCTGACAACCTGCTATTCTTTTGTGATGAGTGCAAGATAATCTCGCTTTCGCACGTGTTGCTTGCTATAAAGTGCCTCAGTGACTCTAATGACTCATTCCAAAAAAATCTCACAAAAATGATAACGACGAATCAGTCCAACTTAGAAAGTAGTGAATTAGGCAACTCAATTCTGTCCTCAACCGACAAAATTAAGGCCGGTCGAGATGAAAACTGCGATCAATGATCTCAGAGCAGTTTGTTCTGCCCAAAACATCTCTAACCTTAAATTGTGCGAATCGATAAACAACCGTGAAGATCTTGAGACTCATTTTCAATCTACCTCAAAGAAACAACCATCTCTGCAGCCTGATCCAATGCTCGAAGTAATCTTTGACAGAATCAACGGTGTTGGTGACGATCTAGCTGCCGCACAATCAACCATTTTCGATATTGAGATGCATATCGAAACGGTAAGCAGCAAATCACCCTCGTAAACGCTGATATTTCTTGGATCACGAAATTCTTCGCAGACAAATACGGCATCACCATCAGCAAATGTGAAATGTTCCTGCCATCTCACCACAAAAGTAATCGAAGCTTTAAATTCGACATCCCTGCCAGATATGAATGGTTATTTAAAAACCCTGCTGGTACTAATTTCAACGTTTGAAAGATGTGCATCTGTAAATGGAACGAAACACCTACCAAGAAACCAGATAAAACGAAGCTTAAATCTAAGTTACCTAATCCCGATTCCAACTCCCATCCCAAACCAGACTCTAATAAAATACCGAAACCCGTCCCAAACCGTAGCAAACCTGGCTCTGTACCGAAAACCGTTTCCAACTCCCGTTCCAAATCTGACTCTAACTGGAGATATAAAACTAATATATTCCCCAATTTCTCCGCTCCCACTCACATACCGAACCGACTTCATCGGTCCTCTAATTATATTGCACAGGTGCAATCCTCCATTCCACCCAAGCCACCGCGTCAACGCGTCTCTTTCAAATTAGCACCAACCGCTCACAATAACCCGTCTGAAATACCTAACCCCTCTGCACGTGCCCCAACTAGCACTTCTTTCCCTAATTTCGACCATAAAACCGGAGCTAAATATCCCAATTTTGTTAGGTCCCATGTTATAAATCCCTCACCTGAACATGTGTCTAATGCCCCTTCTATCACTCCTGCATCGCCTTCAAAATCTTCGTCCACCTGCCCCATTTTTGACCCCCTTCTGCCTCCCACAGTTAAAATAACCCAACAAACTTTTGGCACAACAGAATGTCGTTATGCACTTTCTAGGCTTAGAGAAAAAAAGACGTACGAGAATATACGTCTCCTTCTAGCGTATCTGTATGACAAATCAGGCTCAGTTTGTTATGAGGGGAAAACTAATACAAGCGTCATGGTCTCAATACAGCAGGAAGGTCTCCCTACTGACCTTACAAGTCTGAGGAACTTATATATCAAGTTCCACGAGATTTTTAATATGTCTCCGCAAAAAGTCTCAGACGACCTTGCTGCTTTCGGTAACTATGTGCACTCAAAAAGGATCTCACACCTCCAACGGAGCAGAGCTGACAACGACAAATTTTTTCGTCCCTAACGTGCTACCATTGCCAGTGTTCCGACCATCCACTCCTACGCCCTCTCGTAATAACCTTCCTCTTACCTTTTACTATCAAAACGTAAGAGGACTGCGATCTAAGACCCGTGCCGTCTTACGCCAATCTCACGCTCTCCCATTTGATGTCTACGCTCTGACCGAAACTAATCTAATTCCCGATATAAAGAATCAGGAATTATTCCCCCCTAGTTTCAATGTTTTCCGAGACGACGATCTTACCCGCCCAAATGATGATGCTCCGTGTCGAGGTGTCCTACTGGCCGTCCGCAATGACCTAAACTCTTCACCAATCGCTGTTTCTACTTCCTCTAAACTTGACTACGTTTCAATAAAGATAACACTCCCCTGCAGGTCCCTGTACATTATGTGTTTTTACATCCTACCGGCCCAACCAATCGAATGCTACCAACTCGCTATCGATGCAATTGATCAAATAATTAACTTATCTGATCCTCTCGATAATATCATCGTATTTGGCGATTTCAATCTACCTCAGCTGCACTGGACTCAATCAGATGATAAATCTTTTTTTATCGCTTACCCTGTCTCGAGTAAAGAATGTCTCTTCTTGGATGAGCTCACAGACTCTAGCTTATGCCAAGTTAGTGGAGTCTCCAACTATATGGGAAGGCAATTAGACCTCATTTTCACCACTGACCCCATAAACTCCTCTGTCTCGCTCTGTCCCCTTTCACTATCGACCATTGATAACTTTCACCCACCACTTCTTCTTTCTCTTTTCCACCACTCTCTTTTCCACCCACCCCATCTACAGCTACCACTTCTTACGACTTTCATAAAGCGAATTTCCGCAAAATTAACGCATATCTTAGTAAGTGTTCTTTCGATTTCGCCAATATGCCCTAAAAAGTGCTCTCTCTATTTTCTACAGAGAATTATTCAATTCTATTTCTCTCTATGTCCCCTTATCGCGTAATAGGACCTCTTCTACGAGCAACCCGTGGTATAATCGTAAACTTCACTCTTTACGTAACAAAAGAAACAAATTATGGGCAGCTTTCCTCCGATCCAACTCTTTTGCTGACTATTCAAACTATCTCGGGTTATACCTTCAATTCGGCCAGCTCTATAAGTTTCTCTATCAGCGATACCTTGATAGTGCACAATCAAGGCTAATAACTGATCCTAAGTCTTTCTACCAATTCGTTAACTACAAAAAAAAATCTGACGGTTTCCCTCCATCCCTCTCATACGAAAACATATCATCAACCGATCCGCATACCTTATCCAACTTTTTTCCAGCTTAAGCAATCTTTTGTCGATAATTCCTTCATACCGGATCCCTCTTATTTCAAATACTTACTTAACTTCCCCATCGGCCCCACTATTTCTCAAAGCTTTGATCATATAGTAATAGAAAACAAATTACATCAACTTAATTCAATTCAATTCAATTCAATTCAATTCAATTTATTTCTATAAATAGGTTGTACATTAAGACAATGTCTCTTATAGTACTAAGTGATAATAGTTAGTTACAAAATGATAAGTGATAATTATAATGATAATAATAAAAAATAAAAAAAAAATAAAAATAAAAAGGAAAAAGAAAGATAAAATAAAAAGGGAGAGGAAATAAAATAGTTAAGAAATTGGAGAAAGACTGAGGTAGAGTTGATAGTAAATAGATAAGTTAAGAAGAAAAGTACACATACAAGGCAGTTTTGAAGCTAGCAGTATTTGACAAGCACTTTATATGAGATGGTAAGTTATTCCATAGTCTAATAGCATAAATGAAAAATAATCGCGAGGAATTGAGGTATTTGCAACGCTGAGTGCTAATGTTGAAAGTTCTTCTGGAAAGGGAAAATTCCAGTTTGGAGTAAAGGTAAGGGGGTTGCGTTGTGTTTATAATTTGATGTAAAAATATGCAATTTCTGAAATCAAGGTACTTTCTCAATGTACAGCCAAGAAACCGGCATGAGAATTCCGAGATTCTATCGTATCGTTGCCTTGCATAAACATACCGAACAGCATCATTATAAGCAACCTGGAGCTTGCGAAAAGATAGTGAGTCAAGGTCACTGTAGACAGTTGCAGCATATGAAATAATGGGCATTATGAGGGTGAGCACAAGTCTTCGGCGAGTATTCAAGGGCGTATAGTTGGCAGAAATCCAAAGTTTACGCAGGCATCCGTACACGCGACCAACAACGACGTTAATGTGGTTATATCCGGAAAGCTTTCGGTTTATGGTGAAACCAAGACTTGTAGCCACCTCAACTAACCTAATCTTACTACCGGCTAAGCAAACATCAGGAACTAGACTTAGCTCAAAAGACTTGTTTGATATTGGAAGTACTTGACATTTTTTTGGGTTCAAAGCTAGTCCATTTTTAGTTGCCCATTCAACAATGGAAGCAAGATCCTCATTTAGTAGTGACACTAGCTCACCTATTTTATTAACCGGATGAGATAGGTATAGTTGTACATCGTCTGCATAGAAATGAATAAGCGCGTGCTTACAAATTGATGCTAAGTCATTTAAGTACATGCAGAACAAAATTGGGCCCAATATTGATCCCTGCGGAACCCCTTGAGAAACTGACCGGAGACCTGAGCGATTGTTACCAACAACGACTACTTGTGACCTTCCACATAAAAAGTTTCGAATGAGCCTTACAGCTCTTTCACTAAAACCATAGTAATGGTGCAGTTTCCAACAAAGAATGGAATGATTTACTCTGTCAAAAGCCTTAGAGAAATCAAGCAGGCAAAGCAGCGTCACAAATCCTTTGTCAAAATCTTGCCTGATATCATCCAAGATTTTTACCATGGCGGAAGAACAGCTATGGTTCTTCCTAAAGCCCGATTGGAATGGGCTCAACAGGGAATTTTCAGCCAAGTGTTTCTGAATTTGTGACTCTATTGCCTTTTCAAAGACCTTAGACAGGCATGGTAAGATACTGACAGGTCTGTAGTCAGAAGAATCGGTAGCAGTAGTATTTTTAGGAACAGGTACAACCTTAGCACATTTCCATATCAGAGGAGTAGTAGATGTTGCTATACAGGAATTGATTATATGTGTTAGATGGCCTATAACGTGCGGCAAAATAAGTTTTATGAAACGAAGTGGCAAGCCGTCTTCACCAATAGCATTTGATTTTAAACTTTTAATAATACAAAGGACATCAACCTCCGTAACTACTTCAAAATCAATTTCCTGTTCAAGGCCTCTGCTGGAGACAACGTCATACTCGAAACAATCGGCAGCAACATCATTTGAAACAAAATAGTCGTTCATTTCATCTAAATCAATAGTACAGCTCCTGTCACTACTTACACCAATGCCAACTTGTCGAAGATTTCTCCACAGTACCTTGGAGGGTAAAGAAGTGCTCAGTTTAGATGAGTAGTAGTGTCGTTTAGATGCACGAACAGCATCGGTTGCAGCATTACGAGCAGCTTTGTACCTGTTCCAGTTAATCGTGTTTTGTCTACGCTTCCACTTACTGTACAGTCTGTTTCGCTTCTTTAGAACACCAACTACCCCTTCCGTGAACCAGGGACACGCACTGTTTCGGATCGCGACGGTTTTTATTGGTACATGATCATTGAATAATTGCATTACAAGCGTCTGGAAAATGATTAGCTTTTCATTTGGATCGGCAACCATTCTGCAATTCAACCATGGGACCGAGTTTGCTGCGGTCGTTAGTGCTTCATGATTTATCGATGAGTAATCCCTATAAACAAAGGAGCTTGAAGAAGAATTGTGGTTAAAGACAACATTGTAGGTACAGAATAGGAGATCATGTTCGCTGACACCTTCAAGAGAAATCTGATCAAACAGTAAGACAGAGAGTGAATCAGATACAATAACAAGGTCTAAAAGGCTCGGTGGTGCACCTGGCCGGAAACAAGTTGGATAGGAATTATTTACAATTTCAAGTCCACTTGCCGCCGCCATATCTTTCACTTGGTAGGACCGCGAATCGTTTTTAAGCATGTTGGCATTAAAATCACCACAAACGACAATGTTATTATATAAAGGGGAGAGTTCAGATAGAGAAGAGAAAAAAGGTTCAGTTGAAAAAACACGATTTGGATTGTAGCAGCAAGCAACCAAACATTTGACAGACCCATCAGAAATTTCTGCAATCAAATACTCAACATCAGTTCCTAGCGATTTTTTTATGACTTTACATTTTAAGGTTTCCTTGCAATATATCGCAACACCACCTCCTGTTGTTTCCGTAACCCTATCATTACGTGCGAGCTCATATCCAGCTATTTTGTAAAAATAATTATCAATTCCAGGTTCAAACCATGTTTCATCAACACATATAACATCAACAGAAGAGTCATTAAATAGATAATTAAGGTAATCAAGTTTAGTTTGGTTAAGACTCCGTGCATTAATGTGACATACCTTAAACCCTCTTCTTTGACACGAGAGAACGTTCAACATTGTGCGAGTCTGAACTTCATTCATGCTATGACCATGACGAACGTTTGTGCTATCGAAATTCGTAAACAAATAAAGTGCAAATCATACCACAGGCTTCCAAACAAATCCGGATATCTTCTTACCTGGATAATCGTTTTTATAGTGTTCGTTTCAGGTCTGTACTATCGGCCCCTTTCTTGGCCACTTCAGGTGTTCCTCAAGGTAGTCACCTAGGTCCACTCCTCTTAATCCTAACTATTAACGACCTTCAAAGGCTCATTCAACACTCAACACTTTCTCTCTATGCTGACGATACCAAATTTTGTAAACCCATTTCCTCACAACAAAACTCCAGCCTCCTTCAAAAAGATCTAAATAGTTTTTCCACCTGGTGCATCAAGAACTGCTTAGAACTCAATGTCTCCAAATGCCAATCGATTACTTTCTCACGTAAGTGCAAGAAGTCTCCTCAACGAATTTACCATATACACGGCCAACCTATACCCCTCGTTGAATCTATCCGCGACCTTGGCATACTATGCGACTGGCAGCTTAATTTCCGCTCGCATATTGATGAGATAATTTCTAAAGCAAACTCATCACTCGGCTTCGTTAAAAGATGGTCCAAAGAATTCTGCAACCCGTACGTGACCAGATCACTATACATCACTTACGTTCGCCCCCTTCTCGAGTACGCTAGCCAAGCGTGGTGTCCCTTTCAACGAGTTCATGTATCTCGTATTGAGAGGATCCAGCGTCGTTTTCTTCGATTTGCTCTTCGAGGTCTACCTTGGAACGATCCTCTAATCTTACCTCCCTACCGAGACCGTCTCAAACTCATTAACCTGAATACCCTTGAAGAATGAAGGGACGCAGCAGACATTCTGTTCATTCACCGACTCCTCTCAGGCTCCGTCGATTGCATGCCTCTTTGCAACTCCATTTTCTTTAACACTAACCCTCGTAATCTACGTTCCACCCGTGTCTTTTATCTACCTATCCACCGCACCACATATGGCTCTAACGAACCAATCTCCCGTATGCTGCGTAAGGTAAACTCCAACCTTTCCGTTTTCGATTTTAATCGCAGCACACTTTCCCTCAAATTCGATCTCCTTCACCATCCTTAGTTTTAAGCCCTAGTATTTTATTAGTTTAAGTCTTAGTTTTTAAGCTCGAATTAAGCTAAATAAATGGGGGCGTTAGCCCCCACCAAAATTTAAAAAAAAATTACAGATAAATGTTACTCAAATTTAAAGTTTACTATTCAGAATCGTTTTCAATTATGCACCACAGTCTTGATATGCAAATATAAACGGAAATTAAAATTGTACGAATGTCAGCGAATGAAACAAATAATAAGAAATACAAGCATTCCGAAATCTACTCCTTAAACAGCCAATAGCGGGAAAATTTAATTTTAAATGAATCAATGGGTTTTGTCATTCTAAACGAAGGTCGTCCAAAAATCCTTTCCAATAAGCAGAAGAGGTTCAAATTCCAACTGAGGTTTGAACAATGCGTCGAAGGCAAAATAATTAGAGCACTGAAATGGAAGAACATCAACAAATTGTTGACCTTTCTAACGAGGTGATCCAAAGCAGCGCGGCAGGTAGTATACAACTATATATTAATCCAACCGTACAAGAAAGCCATTTGTAACTCAAATGCGTAGTAAGAATACATAGGACTAGATGTACAATAGCTATACGCGTTACATATTTCAGCGGTATATACTCGTAAAAGAAGAGGGAATCAATCTACCAAAATCTCAGCATGCAATATAAAACTAATTTTTATCAGAACAAATTCGATACCTTTCACAATCGTTACCGTAAATTGAAACAAATTAGACCATTTGGATTAAATGTATTATTTGCATATTTAGTGCACATTGTACATATACTCGTATGTAGGTCTCAATTCGTTTAGTAATTTTCTATAATTGTTATCGGAATGTTATTATTATTTGCAATTTTTCTAAATTGACATTTACATTATCAAAATCGACATGTTAGTAATGTTTTGCGGAAAACTCTCATTCTGTATACTTATATTTTTGCACTACTTACCCGAAGAATTGGGACTATACGAACGCAATTCCTTTTTGCGAAATGAAACAATTCATGTCGCCAGTTTTGTTCCATGAAATATGTCTGCCGGAGCGGGGGATAGAAGCTGATGTCAAAGAGATTTTCTAAATTGTTTCCCTCGGCTGTATGCTATTGTTTCCTCTGTTTGTGGGGAGTGAAACCGGCAGATGCTATCGTATGGTGAATTTTTAGAATTCCCAAACAGATGCTTTCGTCATTGCCGCAATTTCCCCGTTCATATGGTATCCACATGCCTTCTGTTCGCCCTTTCTCCCTCCATTACTCGCGAAATCAGAAAAAATTATTCCTTTGCCTAGGAGTATCCTAACATAGAAAAACATTTATCTGGTACACGAAAACTTTCGCAGGCTAAACTTTGACTTTAAAGGAAATCATGAGGTGGCATCAATCTAAATTCCTCGTTAAAGTTGCTCGTTCCAAAGATTTATTACTTGTGCCTTATTTTGATGGTGTTCATACTCGTATGTATTCACAGCTACTTGTGATAGAGTTGATTGAAATTTATTTGTATCAGTTTAAGCAGAAGTTTTGAAAGTTTCTCGCCCATACCAAAGTACACATCTAAAGTCGAAAATTGTGTCGAAAGTTATGTTTGTTGTATTTAAGAAAATGATAAAGCAACGTGGTGTTTGAAGATGTAGTGAGTATACACTAAGATCTTCAATTCCTTTTTGTTCAATTTTACGATTGATCACAGCATACATACATACAAATAAATGAAAAATTTCACCTTCATTACAGTTACATATAGTACTCGTATATAAATCATACAAAAGAAAAAAAAACAAACAAATTCGTTGAAAAACTAAAAAAAACACAACAAAACCAAATACAACTCAATTTTTTTAGTGTCAAGAAACTCTTTTCAAAAATCATAAAATATACGCTTATGTTAACTGTAATAATAATTGTAACAAATGGGTACGTATTATTAATAATTTTAGTATTTTGTATGAGTTCCCTTTGAGTTTATCACACATTGTAATCGGGTTTTCATCGAATAAATCAATTTCTGTAGATCATAATTGGTTGGTATTTTTTGCCATTCTTCCAATATTGCGGCTTTGAGTGCTACTTTATTTGTTGGTTGTCTTTTGGCGACATTCCTTTTCAAATGGACCCACAAATTCTCAATAGGGTTGAGGTCCGGACTTTGAGGAGGTGTATCAATGACTTTGCCGCAATTATAAAATAACCACAGCTGCACCATTTGGGACTTATGTTTCGGATCGTTGTCCTGGTAAAATTTGAATAGTGGTCTGTTGTCTTTAATGAATCCAATTTTTTTTTGCACTGTTTACCAAATGACACTTTAGAATGCTTAATTATTTTCCTGCATCCATGGTGGTCTCTATAAATGACAATTCTCCCACTCCTTTGCTTGATATGCACCCCCAAACCATAATTGACATTTTTCCGAATTTGACTGTGGGAATAATGTTACGACTTTCTAGTGATGTTAGAGGCTTTCACCACACTATAGTCGGCCCATCGTTGTAATACAACATCATTTTGACCTCATCACAGAATATGACGTCGTCCCAGTAGTCGACCGGTTCCGAAATATATTTTAAGGCGAAGGAAAAACGCTTTCCTATATTTGCTGCAGAAAGCAATGATTTTTTCCGTACTACCCTTGATGAGTATTTATTTTTTATTAAAGTCTGCCGAACAGTTTCATGTGATACAGCAACATCAACCTCTTCCAATAACTCCTTCGCTAGTTTTCTGGTCGAAATTTGAGGATTGTTATTAATTTTTCTAATCAATAAGCGCTCAACAGGTTTATTTATCTTTGGCACGGGGCCGCCGCCGTGCATTAGCTCGAGTCTACCTTCGTTTTCAGCACGATTTATTACATTATAAATTGTTCTACGTGTTACTGAAAACATTTCCGACAGTTCCTGCACATTTTTTCCCAATTTGTGATTGTAATAAATCAGCTGAATTACTTCAAACGACAAACATTTACCTGGCATTTTTTCAAATAAAATTTTAAGCTAAATATGCATACACAACGATAACTTATCACCAAATGAATTACAAAATTGCATTTTTCTTTTTTCTTTTGTATGATTTATATACTATATGTAACTGTAATGAATCAAAAAAATATATAAAATGAAATAAAAACTTATGTTTATCAGCTAATAAAGGAGAAAATTTTTCATTTATTTTCAATGTGAAAAGTCATTCTTGACATACTGTATGTATGTGCGGCTCATTCTGGCTGTAATTTACCTTAACTTTATACTTTGCCTTCAACTTTAAGATGCATGGATAATAATACAAACATATCTAATAGAGTTCAGAAATTAAATAAGTAAACTTGTTGCAAATAATATAATAATTTAATAATAATCTGACGAATGGGTCAGAATAAGAAAAATCTGTGGCTGACATATTTCAACCTACTCGTATATATAATTCAAACTGTCAATTCCAAACCACAGTTCTTCGGAATACACATACGTATGTTGTAACCATAGCCTAAGGGTGCAATGCGGATGACCATGTACAGCAAGTAATTTAATTATTGTTGACCGAAATCGTTGTTTATTTTTTCATTGTCATTAAAATTGCCCAGGAATACGGTCGTATCCAATTGTAGATTCTGAGTGGAAAACGTGTGAACTAAGTGAACACTAAATCTAGTACGAGTATGTACATGTTACCTAGCTCTGACAATGGAACATTTTCAAAATGTGTATTGCATTGTATTTTAAAGCATATTACGATGTGCATGATTATCTGACTTTTTACCAGGATGTATTTATGAACACATTACATTGTTCTGTGAACAATATGAAGAGAAAAATATCTTTAATAGGAGCTTCGAAAACAAAGTAATAATGTGCACAAAATGATACCGTGCTCAGTTACTCGTACAAATTATGCATACTAAGGAGTACTACAAACATCAAGAATTTTGCTCCAACGAACTGTTTTGACATCTTGTCAATGATGTCATATTTTGCTTACCCTAACATATTTATTTTGTAATTGAATTTGTGGCTTTATTTGATCTTAATACAGTTATTTTGGAGTCGATAAAAAAAATATGTATTCGAAAGTGGGAAAAGGACATCAAGTGATTGCTCTCTTCGCCATCATGGGTAAAGTAGTTTCTTTGTTGAATGCACGTCCTTCAAAATTCTTCAAATCGCAGCACTTACCAACTTCCACCTTGTTGAAGATTTAAAAACAAGTAAATGGATTATTTCCATCAGGAAAGCGTAAACACTCATGGATTGTTTACTAATTTAACTAATGCACACTATTGAAGGAGAGATATGGTATTTGTGTATCCTTTTATCTAACCTTCCCGTGTTCAACAATAACAAAGCATTTCACTTAAACTAAAAGTGAATTGTAAGGACTTTCGACACTTACCGAAGATTGAAAACTGCCAATAAATACCAATTGCTTGCAATAAGAATGCTAAGAGAAGAAAAGGTATTGCAAGAGAAATGCCGCTATTTTTTTATACAATAATAACAAGAATTATTTTAGCACCAAAAATCTATATTTATTATGAAGAATTGTTTATGATACATATTATGTTTTGAATACGACTTCTGGCATTTGGCTTCCTCGGCTGTTTTTAACGAAGTCCGCATATTGGCTTCCGCAAGGCATGAGCAGTTTGCGATTTATCGGCATGCACCAATTACTTTTAACCGGGGAAAGTTAGGGAGAAAAGAAAGAGAGGCACCGATTTACGTTGGTTTTGAATGTTTGCGGGTTATAATGACTAGGAAATAAAGAGCTCGGCAGGGCATTTTATGAAAATAGTTATAAAACAAAGTGAGAGAAAGACATTATGTCGATGTTCAGGAGTGTCAATTGACTGTGCTATTTTGGAGTCTTCTACGAGTTTTATCCACGCTTTTAAGTCTTATTTAGCAATTGCAAAGAGGTATTGGGGGCACCTGACCAGATGTGGACGTTCCAATTGAGACCAGATCAGAGGGGCCACTTT